>OX453007.1:8754307-10004307 GCA_949699075.1 Asteroscopus sphinx
AGCCACCCTAGGTGTGGGTCTGTGGGCGGCGGACTCGGGACGGCCCGCCGCCCGACCAGTCAAGGGCCGTGACGGTGGCGCTTAGTGTTCCGCGCGCGCCAGCCAAGAGGAGGGTGCGGCCGTTGTGGTTGCCGCACGGGGAGAAGTAGCTCGCCTGCCTGTGGCGAGCCGGGACCTGCCGGGTATGGTTGGGCGAATACGGGAGTATTTCCCACGCCCCCGGCCAAGGGTCGGTAGAGGAACATCGTGGTGGTTTTTAGTCGGTAAGAGTCCGACACTGGCTCCGCCTTCCCCGGGCGGAGTGCGTCCATGAGGATTATCCTCACGGAAAAAAAAATGTAATTGACGGCTACTACACGAATCCGATTTTTTTTCAGCAATTAATAATGGATGCGGAAGGCAGGGGACCGAGCGTTGTGGCGCAACTTGGGAGAGGCCTATGTCCAGCAGTGGACTGCGATAGGCTGAGTTGATATTGATAATTAATAATTATCATAAAGCCCGGTTCCATTTTTTTTTTACGAAATTAAAAACCAAGGTCTTGTTATTTAACGTGTCCTGGCGACCGGAGAGCAACCTTTTTCATAGTCTTGATGTTAGTTCTAAACACGAAATACAACAAAATATTTATTTATTTATTTATTTATTAAATTTATGCACACACAGAAAAATAATAATAAAGTACATAGAAATCAATAGTACAAAGGCACTGCTTATTTCTATAAGAAATTTCTTCCAGCAGACCTGCGAGAGGAAAATTTGAAGCAAAGAGATGTAGACACAGTGTGTCAAGTAATACTAATAAATATACCTACAATAATAATAATCAAAAATAAATAATAATTAATATTGTAATCAATACGTATCTAAAACACGTTAACCCTCTTTGATCTTTAAACGACGTGAAAGGTATTTGACACGCGTCCTCCATTACAACAATAGTTCGCATTCTTGCAAGCCGGGCTTGATAATGAGAATTCTTTACCTTTCGGATCCACAAGTGAGGTTAAAGGCTTAGTTACACAGTGCAAGCTAGCGTGCGAGGTGATCGTGCGAGTTAGGTACTTCAGTGCACCTACTCTCACCGTATGACTTTTTTATTTTTATTGTATAGGATGGCAAAACGAGCTAAAGGCCCACAGATGATGTTAAGTTCATCATCACATCATCATTTCAGCCGAAAGACATCCACTGCTGGACATAGGCCTCCCCCAAGCATCGCCACAACGACCGGTCCTGCGTTTTCTGCATCCAGCGGATCCACGCGACCTTCACCAGGTCAACCGTCGACCTGCCTACCCACGCTGCGCCTTCCAGTACGCGGTCGACGCCACTCCAGAATTTTACTGCTCCACCGGCCATCCGTTCTGCGAGCAATGAGCGTCGCCCACTGCCACTTAAGTTTGGCAATTCTTCGGGCTATGTCGGCTACTTTCGTTCTCCTGCGAATCTCCTCAATTCTGATTCGACCACACAGGGCCACTCCGGGCATAGCCCTCTCCATTGACATTTGAGTGACTTTGAGCCTTCTTATCAGGCCCAGTGTGAGCGACCACGTTTCAGTGCCGTAAGTAATTACTGGTAAGTGGCAACACACACTGGTTAAAGACTTTCGTCTTGATGTTGTTACCTTTGCCCATAATAATAATAAATAATAAATCAAATGTTTATTTATAACAACTGCAATACCCACCACTTTTATACATGCTGAAATTTGAGTCGCTTAAATCCCGAAAAGGGGTCATTGTACTCATCATTATGAACAACTTTTACTATGGGACCAACACTGAAATCGCGAAAAAAAAATCTGTTGTTCCCTACATTTGTGGTCACTTAAATCAATAAAATGTAGGGACCACCTGTTTTTTTTTTCGCGATTTCAGGGTTGGTCCCATAGTAAAAGTTGTTCATGATGATGAGTACAATGACCCCTTATCGGGAAATAAGCGATTCAAATTTCAGCGTGTATACGAGTCGGTCAGCAGCTGGCATCTGAGTAACTATAATATTTTTTGTTTTCACTGCTATATGTAGCTACCAGGCCCCTCAGAAAGTATTGCGAAAAAAAGTTTTTATATATGGGAGACTGACCAGTTATAATGTTTTTCGAAAATATGATTATTTATAAGTAAAAATAAGTAAGTTCCAATTTCAAAATTTCCCTCCACATTTTTTGCGAGTTAATTCAAAGTATTGTGTCTCACTGAAATATGGATCTGCGCCGGGAACATTTTAGAGCTATGATTTTATACGATTTCAAGTGTCGCCTGAAACCGGATGAATCGTACGATAGACTTCAAATGGCATTCATGGATGAAGGCCCTTCCAAGGCAACCGTGTATCGTTGGTATAACGAATTCAAGCGCGGTCGACCAACTTTGGGGGATGACGAAAGAAGCGGTCGCCCTTTGACGGCTGTTACCGAAGAAAACGTGCTAGCAGTGAAAAATTTAATCCAAGACAATAGGCGAATTACATATCAGGAGATTCAACACATATTGAAGATTGGATCGGGAAGCGTTCACGAGATTCTACACAGCCATCTTCGCGTGAGGAGGATAGTATCACGCTGGGTGCCGCACAACCTCACCGATGCTCAGAAGCAGGCCCGGGTGGAATGGTGCCGTGATATGCTTAACAAATTTGAAGCAGGCTCGTCTCGGCGTGTTTACGACATCGTTACAGGTGATGAGTCCTGGATTTATCAATACGACCCAGAAACCAAGCGCCAGTCGACTGTTTGGGTGTTTCAAAATGAGCCAACGCCTACCAAAGTGAAGCGATCTAGAAGCGAGGGTAAGATTTTGATCGCTAGCTTTTTTAATTTGACTGGCCACTTGGTATCAATTCCCTTACGGGATCAAAGAAGCATTAATGCCGAATGGTATACTACCAAATGTTTGCCAGAAGTTTTCTCTGTTATAAGCAACAAGCGACCAAACACAGGGCTCCGCGGGCTACTGCTCCACCACGACAATGCACCTGCGCACACCGCACTCAAAACGAGGGACTTCCTGGACAGCACGCCAGTCAAACTCCTGGGTCACCCTCTTTACAGCCCTGATCTAGCACCGTGTGACTTCTTTTTATTCCCAAAAATAAAAAATCAGCTCAAAGGGATACAATTTTCGTCGCCGGAAGATGCGCTGGCTGCGTTCGAGCAGGCTGTAAGCGAGGTGTCTGCGGCGGACTGGAAAAAGTGTTTTGAAAACTGGTTTAGGCGCATGAATCTTTGTATAGAGGCTGGTGGAAAGTACTTTGAAAAGATTTGATAAAAATATATGTACGTATAGAACAATTTTTTTTAGTTTCGCAAAACTTTCTGAGTGTCCCACGTATTTGCTACTGATATAAAATATAATTACTAGCTCTGCATATGTAACTATGTTAAAATGTTAACATATTGTCTTAATAATAATTATTGACGATTTGCATTAAAAATATATGCCAAGATTGTTTACTAAATAAGACAAGTAAGAAAAAACAGAGTGTACTGACATTGGATTTAGTGATGATAGTAGCTAGCTAGCTCTAATGGGTTAATATCTCGCACTGTGTAACCAAGCCTTAAGGCACTCTATAGGTACATTTATTTGTATTTCCATTATTGTTTGCTGAATTTAGAGGTAAATTTGTTGTTGGTTAGAATATTGAGAGAGAGTTACCTATTTGTATGCCAAAGGAGCTATTTATAGATAAGTACAGTTAAAATGTGTTAGTATGTGTACAATATGTAGTTCAGCGTTTATTTAGTACTAACCACATATTCCTCGCCGTGAATATTCAATTATATCACAGTGTCATATGAAACACCACCAGTAAGGAAGGAGAGAGAGGAAGGAGGTGTATGTGTATACCATAGAAATTTAAATAATAAGGTGGTAGAAATGTTATCTCAGAATGCATGTCGCCGGTTCGCCGCCACCAAAAAATAAATAAGCAATTATGCCCACTATGTTTGTAGCATACAATGCAAAATAAATTAACATAACAACATAACATAACATCACGCCTGTATTTCCCCGAAGGAGTAGGCAGAGGTATATGTACACCTACATTTCGCCAGTTATGTTAAAAAATAAAAAATAAATTAAGCCTAAAAAAACCCGCTATTAGATATGCTGCAAAATACAATTTTAGTGACTGCGGTCAAAACAACACCGATGATCAAGCAAACGGTTCGCACACTGGTGTCCTACGAGACACTTGTACATACGAGGCGACAAGTTCACGCGTCTTATTATAATATTTAGATTTATATGGTATAGTAAGCTTATATGGGTTTTTAAGAAATTAAGATATGTGACAGATTTTCCTTTGCTACGCACTATACCAGGCCCCTCAGAAAGTATTGCGAAAAAAAGTTTTTATATATGGGAGACTGGCCAGTTATAATGTTTTTCGAAAATATGATTATTTATAAGTAAAAATAAGTAAGTTCCAATTTCTAAATTTCCCTCCACATTTTTTGCGAGTTAATTCAAAGTATTGTGTCTCACTGAAATATGGATCTGCGCCGGGAACATTTTAGAGCTATGATTTTATACGATTTCAAGTGTCGCCTGAAACCGGATGAATCGTACGATAGACTTCAAATAGCATTCATGGATGAAGGCCCTTCCAAGGCAACCGTGTATCGTTGGTATAACGAATTCAAGCGCGGTCGACCAACTTTGGGGGATGACGAAAGAAGCGGTCGCCCTTTGACGGCTGTTACCGAAGAAAACGTGCTAGCAGTGAAAAATTTAATCCAAGACAATAGGCGAATTACATATCAGGAGATTCAACACATATTGAAGATTGGATCGGGAAGCGTTCACGAGATTCTACACAGCCATCTTCGCGTGAGGAGGATAGTATCACGCTGGGTGCCGCACAACCTCACCGATGCTCAGAAGCAGGCCCGGGTGGAATGGTGCCGTGATATGCTTAACAAATTTGAAGCAGGCTCGTCTCGGCGTGTTTACGACATCGTTACAGGTGATGAGTCCTGGATTTATCAATACGACCCAGAAACCAAGCGCCAGTCGACTGTTTGGGTGTTTCAAAATGAGCCAACGCCTACCAAAGTGAAGCGATCTAGAAGCGGGGGTAAGATTTTGATCGCTAGCTTTTTTAATTTGACTGGCCACTTGGTATCAATTCCCTTACAGGATCAAAGAAGCATTAATGCCGAATGGTATACTACCAAATGTTTGCCAGAAGTTTTCTCTGTTATAAGCAACAAGCGACCAAACACAGGGCTCCGCGGGCTACTGCTCCACCACGACAATGCACCTGCGCACACCGCACTCAAAACGAAGGACTTCCTGGACAGCACGCCTGTCAAACTCCTGGGTCACCCTCCTTACAGCCCTGATCCAGCACCGTGTGACTTCTTTTTATTCCCAAAAATAAAAAATCAGCTCAAAGGGATACAATTTTCGTCGCCGGAAGATGCGCTGGCTGCGTTCGAGCAGGCTGTAAACGAGGTGTCTGCGGCGGACTGGAAAAAGTGTTTTGAAAACTGGTTTAGGCGCATGAATCTTTGTATAGAGGCTGGTGGAAAGTACTTTGAAAAGATTTGATGAAAATATATGTACGTATAGAACAATTTTTTTTAGTTTCGCAAAACTTTCTGAGTGTCCCACGTATATTACGCGTTGGCCCATTCAGTACTTGGATACTATATAGGAGTCTGGGGTGGTGCCTGTAAAACCCATATGATACACTTGAAGAGAGCACAAAGGTCTCTACTGAAAGTCATGACGTTTAGACGATTCAGATATCCGACTAAACTATTGTACGGAAATTGCCAATTGCTATCAGTGAGGCGATTGTATTTATTTCAAATAGTGATTAAACAGCATAGAATCACTTAGTATAATGAGGTTGAGTATAATAAAAAGCGTATTATACCAGATGTCTGCTTATCTCCCAATTTCTGCACAGCTGCTGCTCGGCGGCAACAGAGTTTTAGGTCTCCCTACTTATATGACAAAATAAATAAAATAACAAACATACATCCTCTCTTAGGTCGTGAAACCAAAACTATGATTAAGAATTAGCTATTAGAACTAGATTATGAACAAACAGAAATATTATTGCTCTCTGCGCCCATGTATATTCACTCCACATTCATACTCACACGCACCCACGCCACACCCACACGAACACCACTCACACACTCACACAAACACAACACATAGTCCACATCACAAATAAATTTTGTAAACTGTAATTATTACTCACTATTTGTGTTAGACCAATGGGAGAAGACACTGACTTCTGTAACACAGGTTTGTACCTAGCTCAGAAGTCAGGGACTTTACAGATATTTGATGTAAAACTTTTTGTGAATAAAAAAATATTTATTATTTATTTATTATTATAGTATATACTATACACCTCTACCTACCCCTTTGGGAATAAAGGCGTGGTGCTATGTGAGGGTGTGTGTAATTTGTGTATATGTGTGCCTTATCCATCATAATGAGCAGGGTATATCGTAGTTACCTACCTACTACAATCAAAACTTTATCTGCCAAGCGTTGTCATTATAAAATAACATTTATAATAGTATTTATTATTCACAGTGCTGTGGGGTAATTGTGTAATGCATTCACATTGACATCAGCTTTCATTTTGAAATTACAGCAATATTCATTGCGTGGTACGTAGTTGTCAATATGACGGATTGTCAAAACACACAGAGCAATGAACATTGAAATCCAGATGATTGCGATCGCGAGTGAGTTACGCAATTAGGCAGCTGGTCTCAAAACGTGACTTTTCACAAAAAGCTAGTATTCTTAAAAGTCACGTTTTCTAAGAAATTTTAAGATCACCATCAAATAACGACGTCCACATTTCATATTTACGACAGCTTGCTGAGTGCACAATAATACAAAAATTCCTAGGTTTCACAGAAAAATATTGTATAAAATATTTTGAGCACCATGAAAAGGCTTTCGTTGTAAAACTCTGAAGTTTTCATAAGGACCGTGTCGCAAGACTGGCGGAATTACGTGAGGAGACGAATGACCCAGCATTGTCGGGGCCATTTAGACGAGCGTTGAATTGTTTCGCAGATGTCCGCTATGCTTTATAGTACGATTTAGAGGGTACTTACATCCTCTCAGCTTTTATGGATGCAATTCTAGAGCTATATCATTGTTTCGTTTCGTTTTTCGTTACGTTTCGTTTTATCGTTATTTTTAGGTTTTTGTATATGTAAATAGCCCAAAAAACATAGAACATAGCCCGAAGAATTGCCAAACTTAAGTGGCAGTGGGCGGGGCACATTGCTCGCAGAACGGATGGCCGATGGGGCAGTAAAGTTCTGTAGTGGCGACCGCGTACTGGAAGGCGCAGCGTGGGTAGGCCCCCCACAAGGTGGACCGACGACCTGGTGAAGGTCGCGGGAATCCGCTGGATGCGGAAGGCACAGGACCGGTCGTTGTGGCGATGCTTGGGGGAGACCTATGTCCAGCAGTGGACGTTTTTCGGCTGAAATGATGATGATGATGATGTATATGTAAATAGTAATAACACGTTTTCATGTTAATTATTGGAATTGGTTTTGTACCGTGTTAATTATCTATGAATAAGTAAATTAATAAATTTCTGATTTTAGGTACTTTTATACTTTTAAACTCTACTTTATGTTTATAAACGAGTTTTTTCTGTGGCTTCACTCACGTAATAGTTATTTTAATTTTGCACTTTTTTATGAAAGGCTTGAAACTACGAAAACTGATCTAAATCAATCGATTCTCATTTACGTTGTTCCTGTCAAAATATGCAAGAAATTAGTTTAATCCTACCAAGTCTACCAACTTATTCAGTTTTCCTTGATACAAGGTTAAGTCATGAAAATCTTTAGAAACCGGGGACTCCCTACAACTCAGTAGCGCTCCCATCAGTAAAAAAATAATTACTCGCTGAGACATACATACATACATACATATTATCACGCCTGTTTCCCATTGGGGTAGGCAGAGACTATGGATTTCCACCTGCTACGATACTGACACACCTCTTTCGCTTCATCTACGTCCATTAACCTCGTCATGCATGCTCGTCGGTTTAGAGAACTCTTAACCTGGCATTTTTTGAGAACATCCGCGATTTGATCGCGATACGTTCGCCGAGGTCGTCCCCTTCCAACTCTTCCATCCACACTCGCTTCGTATACTTGTTTCGTCAATCTCCTCTCGTCTATCCTCTCTATATGTCCAAACCATCTTAACATACCTTTCTCAATCTTTGTCACTACATCTTCTTTCACTCCACAACGCTCCCTTATCATGTTATTCCTTACTTTATCTCTCAAAGTTACACCACACATACTGAGACAAAATGTATAAAAAGTAAAAGTTTTGCCGAGGCAAGTGCGCACGCGCATCCAAATGAGCTGAATGTGGCGTGCTGACGTACAGCTAGCTGCCACATAGTTCCGCCCCTTTTTTATGTTGGAATTGGTGTTTAACGCTTTTATTTAAGGTGAATGCAAAATTCAAAATTTCTTGCAAATTGTAGCTCTATTTCGGGTTGTATATCGGTCGAAATATGATTTGCGGCAGTAATAACAATAAATCTATTGAATAATACTCATAAAAATTATTAATCTAGCTCGATAAGCTGTACAATAATATTAATAATAATAATTTAATAATATTAATTTACGAACAAATTATCGTATTTCGAGCTTGTAGAGCTTATAGAGCTAGGTTTATCTTTTTTATGAGTATTATTCAGTAGATATATTGTTATTTCTACAGCGAATCATATTTTGATTGATATACAACGCGAAATAGAGCTACAATTAGCAAAAAAACACAAGAAATTTTGAATTTCGCGGGCTACCCTGTAGCATTCACCTTAACTAAAATAAGTTAATTCCGCATCTAATAATACATGATTTAAGGGAGTGGCTATATGTGGTGATTTGGAATCACAATTAATTTTAATTATGGTAACAGTTCTTACATTAGATTTAGAGGACCTTCTTGATCTCATCGTATAACACAAGCACGAAGGCACCTGCGGTACCTCTGAGGACGTTGGAGAAGGCACCCTTGAAGAAGCCCTTTACCCTTTTACTTTAATTCTGTAAAACCAGATTTTTGATACATTTGGTGGGTTCGATTCCCACAGGACACAAATATTTGTGTGATGAACATAAGTGTTTGTGTTGGTCTGGGTGTTTCTTATGTATTATAAGTATGTATTTACAAAAAAAAAAGTATATAAGTATTATATCCATTGTCTAGTACCCATATCACAAGCTCTGCTTAGTTTGGGACTAGATGGTGCTGTCTAAAAATGTCCCGAAGTTATTTATTTATTTATTTTGTACTCGGCAAGTCATTATTTATTTACTGATGGGGGCGCCACTGAGCTGTAGAGAGCCTCTTAATATCACAGATAAAACCTTCACAAAATCAGTCCAATGATTAACAAGATTAACGAAGATACACCTCATTTTTATGTACCACTGTAATAACCTTAGAACAGGAAGCTGAGACCGTAATGTAAGACAGTAGAATAAGAAATTCCTACTGAAAAGGTTCCTTTGTATAATTCATTCGCGGTACATAAGTACACGCCGCACAGTATAAGTAGGGTCAAAGTCTTTTTGTACGAAATGGTTTCGTCTAACGGGGCATTAAGGTTCATGTTGGTTGGTTAAAGTAATGTATTTCATTATAGTGCGGTGCTTGAGTTCGTGTGGAAGGACGTTAAAGCTTGAATTCTAGTAGATTAATGTTTTATGTTTTGTACGGTTAGCAGCAATAATATATTTCTATCGTTGGATTTATAACCGCCAATAATATCTATCTTATCCAAGCCACGAGAATAAATAACCAATTTCTACAAAAAAAAAACTTCTACAAATTTGTCTATCCGTTTTGTCTTCAATCTTAGAATGTACGACCACGTCTCTGATTTTCGCAAAACTCTTAAGTGGCTCCGTATTCGTCTTTGCAGGAACACTCGGATATTGTGTCTTCTTTTTAATATCCTACATAAACCGACATCCCCATAATACCTACGGGAACGCTTTTCGTACACTCGGCCTCCCTACGCACCGTGCAGGTCGCATCTTAAAACCATCCTCAATTTTCGATCTCATAAGACTTTTACACCTACTCCTTATCCGTGCACGTGGTTAGGTTGTGGAACTCGATTCCGCCTGAGACACACGACTGTAAAACTGTTTCCAGCTTCAAAAAACGTGTAAAAGATCATTCTCCTCATCCACATAGGTTGTACGTTATAATTTTATGTATGTATGATTTATATTTTATTACTGTGTAGTATATACCAGGCCCCTCAGAAAGTATTGCGAAAAAATGTTTTTATATATGGGAGACTGGCCAGTTATAATGTTTTTCGAAAATATGATTATTTATAAGTAAAAATAAGTAAGTTCCAATTTCAAAATTTCCCTCCAAATTTTTTGCGAGTTAATTCAAAGTATTGTGTCTCACTGAAATATGGATCTGCGCCGGGAACATTTTAGAGCTATGATTTTATACGATTTCAAGTGTCGCCTGAAACCGGATGAATCGTACGATAGACTTCAAATGACATTCATGGATGAAGGCCCTTCCAAGGCAACCGTGTATCGTTGGTATAACGAATTCAAGCGCGGTCGACCAACTTTGGGGGATGACGAAAGAAGCGGTCGCCCTTTGACGGCTGTTACCGAAGAAAACGTGCTAGCAGTGAAAAATTTAATCCAAGACAATAGGCGAATTACATATCAGGAGATTCAACACATATTGAAGATTGGATCGGGAAGCGTTCACGAGATTCTACACAGCCATCTTCGCGTGAGAAGGATAGTATCACGCTGGGTGCCGCACAACCTCACCGATGCTCAGAAGCAGGCCCGGGTGGAATGGTGCCGTGATATGCTTAACAAATTTGAAGCAGGCTCGTCTCGGCGTGTTTACGACATCGTTACAGGTGATGAGTCCTGGACTTATCAATACGACCCAGAAACCAAGCGCCAGTCGACTGTTTGGGTGTTTCAAAATGAGCCAACGCCTACCAAAGTGAAGCGATCTAGAAGCGGGGGTAAGATTTTGATCGCTAGCTTTTTTAATTTGACTGGCCACTTGGTATCAATTCCCTTACGGGATCAAAGAAGCATTAATGCCGAATGGTATACTACCAAATGTTTGCCAGAAGTTTTCTCTGTTATAAGCAACAAGTGACCAAACACAGGGCTCCGCGGGCTACTGCTCCACCACGACAATGCACCTGCGCACACCGCACTCAAAACGAGGGACTTCCTGGACAGCACGCCAGTCAAACTCCTGGGTCACCCTCCTTACAGCCCTGATCTAGCACCGTGTGACTTCTTTTTATTCCCAAAAATAAAAAATCTGCTCAAAGGGATACAATTTTCGTCGCCGGAAGATGCGCTGGCTGCGTTCGAGCAGGCTGTAAACGAGGTGTCTGCGGCGGACTGGAAAAAGTGTTTTGAAAACTGGTTTAGGCGCATGAATCTTTGTATAGAGGCTGGTGGAAAGTACTTTGAAAAGATTTGATAAAAATATATGTACGTATAGAACAATTTTTTTTAGTTTCGCAAAACTTTCTGAGTGTCCCACGTATGTAGGTATATTTATTAGCATTACTAGACACACTGTGTCTACATCTCTTTGCTTCAAATTTTCCTCTCGCAGGTCTGCTGGAAGAAAATTCTTGAAAAAATTGGCAGTGCCTTTGTACTATTCATTTCTATGTATTTTATTATTATTTCTCTGTGTTCATAAATTTAATCAATGAATAAAATTAATAAATAAATAAAAATTGCAATTTTACCATCATTATTTGGCACAGCGTAGACCATGTCCTACATTATTTAACGGAATAGGATGTTTTTAATTTTATTGAAATCGTCTTATTGAAATACCACGAAGACTGAGGCCGCGGGTGCAATCTAGTCTTACTGAGACCACCAACCCGTCTGCCAGGTGGTGGTGGTGGTGGTGGTGGTGGTGGTTTTAACCATTTTTTCTATGATCACTTATATGTGGTTGAGGTTTAAGATAACTTTATTTCTCACAAGAATACAATCATTCACTTACATGAGAATTAACTAATACATTAATAAAAAATAAAAAAAATGTGGTTGGGTTTTTGAAATCCAATATTAGGCCCGAAAATCCCATTTTGGCATAATTTCGGTTGACTCAAAATACAAAGCCTAATCAAGTCCTTATTATCATCAATAATTCCACAGTTTTTTTTTTTTATTCATAATAATTTCTTAGGTTTTCGCGATCACAACACACAAAAATTTAAACAACAAGAAATTTTAATAATATACGTGATATAATTCGGTTATTACAAGGTTCTCATTTATGGCTTATCCGGCGCACCATTGGTAAGTGGTAACAGCTTCGCTCCCAACCAAAAACATTTTTATAAATTAGTTTTACACCTCAGACCAAAAAAATAAGACGGAGCGCGGAGAACTAGCAAATGAAGCTAGAAAAAGCACACAGAGTTCACGAGCCGCAATCTGGAGCGTACGTCTAATCCCCATTCAAAAAGAATAAGATTGACGCTCCCGATCGCGGTTCGCGAACACTGTGGGTGGAATAGTAGGTACTCCTTTGCCATTTTGTATTCCTTTTTCTGGCTACATTCACTGGTTCTACGCGCTCCGTCTATCTTATTATTTTGGTCTGAGTTTTACACAAACTGTTTTTAGTTTTAAATTAAACTTAGAAATGAGAACGACTGTTCCGCGATGGAACATCTTCTAACACAAACATATTCAGCTTAGTTGGAGAGATTATGCAAATTCGTAAACCTCTCAACGCTTGCCTTTGTTAAGTAAAACCACAGTAAATATAATATGGTAAAGTAACTTTAAAATGTTAAGAGACGGAAATAAATCATGACTGGATTTGTACACAAAAATTAAGATTTTTAGAAAAGTTGGAATTGTTTTAATATTGATCCTTGGTCCCTTTCGGCAATCCAAACATTTTATAGAAGCCCGGAATATAATATTTCTTAGTAAGTCATTTGGAATCGAGCTTATTTCTGAACGCGTCGTACAGCCAGCTGTCAATTGAGTCTTGTTCAGAAATTAGCTGTGAAATGATAATTCATTTTAAAATGTTAATGCAGTGTTTAAAATCGATTTTAATTAGCTAAAGTTGATCTTTACGCATTAATGATTAATTAAAACGCCATTTCGAATTATTTAAAAATATTTTTCTTTTGTACAAATCAATGCCTGGACTACCACACCTAGAGCAAGCTGGGTTTCGAAAAGGCTACAGCACCGTAGACCACATCCATACTGTTCGGCAGATCATTCAGAAGACTGAAGAGTACAATCAGCCACTGTGTATGGCATTCGTGGACTACGAGAAGGCCTTCGACTCTATCGAAACTTGGGCAGTTCTGGATGCTCTTCAGCGATGTCACATTAATGAGCGGTATATAGATATGCTGAGATGCCTATACAACGCTGCTACCATGACTGTTCAGCTCCAGGACCAAAAGACGAAGCCAATCCAACTGCGCAGGGGGGTGAAACAAGGGGATGTAATATCCTCGAAATTGTTCACTAACGCGTTGGAGGACGTGTTCAAGACGCTGGACTGGACTGGACAGGGTAATGCCTGGGACTCATCATGATTTATCTGTATTCACAGATTGTATCTGTGAATACAGTTAAACTACGATGTAAGATTCTGGATTCACTGTGTAAGATTCTGGTAACTAAAACAGGAAACCTGTTATCGAATGCTTTTAACAACACCCTAAGTAAAATTGCATGATACGCTATATCGACGGTTTCATCGAACTTGCGCTACTATTCTCTATTTACTGTAATAAAACTCTGCGTCGAACGAGGTGTCTATATTGTGTTTCAAATCATCAGTTATTGACCTTTGGGAACCTAAGTAATAAGACCTTTATCCGAGACTTTGTAAAACCTTACAGGCTTTGTATACAAATTTTATAAAATGATGTATACAATTTACTGAATACAATAAGTGTTTTATTTATGTTAACCTTGTGTGTTTTAACTGTTTTTGAAACCATATTTATTTTATAAAATGTCATGAGTAATATTCATCATCAACATCATTTCAGCCGAAAGACGTCCACTGCTGGACATAGGGGAGGCCCAAGCAGTTTGGGGGAATCTGCCATAATCGCCACGCTTGGCAGGCGGGTTGGCGATCGCAGTTAGTTGGTTAAATACTCAGAGAACGCTGCTGCCCATCCTCTGGTGAATCCCTTAGTCGCCTTTTACGACACCCATGAGAAGATATAGGATAGTGCAATTCTTTACGTCCGGCACCACACGGAGCAATATAAGTGTGGTCTATTTTGTTTGTAAAAATAATTGTATTTTCTATGTTTTTTTTTCCTACGATGTGTTCTTTTTTAGGTACATTTTACTCAGTTGAATCTTAAGCAAAACTCGGCACGATTCCTCGTATGTAATAAGGAAATATTAAACCTAATCTAACTGTGAAGTTAGACACACATATTTTCAGGAAACATCCCCTGAGGGAAAGCAGGGACAACTGACTTGAGAAGTCTATGATTTTAGAAATTCTGAGAAAACTAGAAATGTGTAACATAACATGAGAACTCCTCCTCCTCCTTTGAACATAGACTTCCTTGAAGTAGAATATGACCTGTAATTGTCAGCTAATTTAATTTTTGCGCTGTTATTTTGACTTCAAAGCGACGGTTTACGAGTGTCGACTGACTGGCGTTTCAAAGTCACATTAATAGTTCATCGGTTCAAGGTTAAATTAAGGTTGTCTACTCCAGTTTCTTACTTTTATTTTTTGACGTTTTCAAAAAATTGAGACACCCCCAGTAAATAAAAAACAATAATTGTGTAGGCGCTGTTCAATTTAGTTTAAATCTGTGTTTGCTCCATTCCAATTATTTTTACGCATGGAGCAATTTCCTCATAATCAAGGGAATTATGAACACCACCAAGGAACCGAGACGCCTTCTAATATAAGGATGTTTACATCAATTTCACATAAACTGGTTTCGCTGAGGGCTAATTTTAAAATTTACAGCTTTGCCTCGCTCGTGTGGAGTTTAATACTTTAATATATCAGACATTTAATCATGAGGTTTCCTTGAATTTTCGTTGTGCTTGTGCTTTAGCTTTAGGCTGTTTGTTTTTGTTTTCAAGGTTATGTGTAATTAAATTATAAGTTTAGTCTGTTTCTTGATCGTATAATGTTTTGTGTACACTGAAATAAGAAATACCAAACTGGAGTAACCACAGGCGCGTGCATTGCATATAGGCAATTAGGCAATACCTAGTGCCTTCCTCATTCAAATTCAATAGTGGTGTAAATTATTATCCTTTTTTCAGAGTACGATGATTATTTATCTTAAAATAGACCTATTAATGCTAAATTAATCTTCATACATAAAAAAATCAATAAATTATACCACAATTAAATTCAAGTGAAGTAGGCCAATGCACGCCACTGAGTAACCATATACAGTCATATTCTTAGTTTATACTTAACCATTAAGGGGTCATTTTACTCAAAGTGCAGGCGCCAAAGGAACTTGAGTGTGCAAAATATGAGGACCTTATTCTGCTAATTGATATGAGCTCATAAGATGTCAAAGAATAATATTATAGATGTTGCCGGTCAATTTCATGGTCCAATTTTTTTTTATTGATTTTGCTCGACTAAATGTATGGATCAGCTGTTTTTTTAAGCTATTGCATAGCTTCTATCGCGGGCCTTGAGCGTGGAGACCGAATCCAGAAATTCCGTAACGAAAATAACCTAACACCCCCCACTCCGACCGGCACAGCGGTGATACTTTTTAGTTTTGCCATCTATCGATGAATAGCAGAACTTTTAATGACTATTTGAAATATCACGCTTGTCTCTTTAGTTCTGCAAATCGCCTCTAGGTGGCATTGATTGTATCGGCGTTACTGCGCTTAAGCTATTGCATAGCTTCTATCGCGGGCCTTGAGCGTGGAGACTGAATCCAGAAATTCCGTAACGAAAATAACCTAACACCCCCCACTCCGACCGGCACAGCGGTGATACTTTTTAGTTTTGCCATCTATCGATGAATAGCAGAACTTTTAATGACTTTTTGAAATATCACGCTTGTCTCTTTAGTTCTGCAAATCGCCTCTAGGTGGCATTGGTTGTATCGGCGTTCCTGCGCTTAAGCTATTGCATAGCTTCTATCGCGGGCCTTGAGCGTGGAGACTGAATCCAGAAATTCCGTAACGAAAATAACCTAACACCCCCCACTCCGACCGGCACAGCGGTGATACTTTTTAGTTTTGCCATCTATCGATGAATAGCAGAACTTTTAATGACTTTTTGAAATATCACGCTTGTCTCTTTAGTTCTGCAAATCGCCTCTAGGTGGCATTGGTTGTATCGGCGTTCCTGCGCTTAAGCTATTGCATAGCTTCTATCGCGGGCCTTGAGCGTGGAGACTGAATCCAGAAATTCCGTAACGAAAATAACCTAACACCCCCCACTCCGACCGGCACAGCGGTGATACTTTTTAGTTTTGCCATCTATCGATGAATAGCAGAACTTTTAATGACTTTTTGAAATATCACGCTTGTCTCTTTAGTTCTGCAAATCGCCTCTAGGTGGCATTGGTTGTATCGGCGTTACTGCGCTTAAGCTATTGCATAGCTTCTATCGCGGGCCTTGAGCGTGGAGACTGAATCCAGAAATTCCGTAACGAAAATAATCTAACACCCCCCACTCCGACCGGCACAGCGGTGATACTTTTTAGTTTTGCCATCTATCGATGAATAGCAGAACTTTTAATGACTTTTTGAAATATCACGCTTGTCTCTTTAGTTCTGCAAATCGCCTCTAGGTGGCATTGGTTGTATCGGCGTTCCTGCGCTTAAGCTATTGCATAGCTTCTATCGCGGGCCTTGAGCGTGGAGACTGAATCCAGAAATTCCGTAACGAAAATAACCTAACACCCCCCACTCCGACCGGCACAGCGGTGATACTTTTTAGTTTTGCCATCTATCGATGAATAGCAGAACTTTTAATGACTTTTTGAAATATCACGCTTGTCTCTTTAGTTCTGCAAATCGCCTCTAGGTGGCATTGGTTCTATCGGCGTTACTGAGCATGCGTAATCCCCCTCTTCGCCCCGCAATTTGGTGACTCATGCCTGCTTAGAGTTTCGGCGTTAGGGCACCTCCTCTTTGTATTTACATAAAAAATGCTATGCAATAGCTTTACCGCGGCAGTCTCCGAGTGCCACACGTCTTTTTTTTGCGATTTCAGGGTTGTCTCCGTACAAAAAAATCTGATCTTTTTGAAAAACGGTATTTCACATATTAATGTGAAACTTAGTATGGTTGTAGTCTCAGAGCAACAGAATACTAGATCGAGGACAAGTCGCCGCTACAGACAATATAACACCGTAAAGGCTGACCGTTGTATGCACAGCGTGCATAGACTGCCGCTGTTCTGTTATCGAGAAGTTAATCCACAGTAAACTATTTTATAATCATACAACTTATTTTGTTGCTAATTAAGTGTTGCATGTTTACGTAAGAGTAAGATAGTATACATATGTATGAGCGCATCTCGCCGTTAAACTTGATAGTTTGGCGAGTTTTCTAGTTAAGTAAAACTAAAGAAATTGTACATGTGATTAAAAAAAAAAAAAAAAAAAAAAAGTTCACCATCACTTGCACCAGAGTGAGTTTGCGCACTAGTTTGAGAGAAAACTTCATTTTATTTCCAAGATGCCGTAAGGATACAAGTGTGCGTGTTTATACTGGGTGTAAGGGGAACGCTTCCGAAAACGAAGATATGTGCTGGGGATAACTGATACGAAACCACGAAAAAAAATTGCGATTCTTATTTTAGATTTTCATGTGTATATTTTTGCATTTTTCATACATAACCAGCTTTGGGCAGTTAAATAAAACTATTTATGTCTTTTTTGCGTTGTGTGCCTAAGTTGCTTGCGACACACCGACTCTATGCAAACCAGGTCTACTAACTAATCTCCTTATACTGCGTTATCTGTGGTTGTACTGTATACTCTATAATTAAACAACAAATAATAAGAAGAAGGTAAATTAAGATCCGACTGGCACTTAGGCAGTTTTATTTTATACTTTTCAAAAGACAGACACATCGAGATCATACTATAGAATTCTCTATAACCCTATAAAACATTATATTATTATTTTACAATTCGAACAACGTTGTATTAAAGCGTTTCCGAGCTCCGAGCGGATAATGCCAAAGTTATATTGTATCGTTTTATATTCATGGGGTTGAGAAACGTGGAGATAATAAATGTCAGTGTCGTGAGGAGTAGAAAGAGTTTATAGTAACAGTAATTTAATAGGGTAGATGTTTACCCATTTGTTACTAGAAAAATCGAATCTATTTCAAATACAAAAACAGGTGGTACAGTGTACATGTTTTTTTTTTTTAAATACAAGCATTTTGTATGACGATCCAAGTTTCTTATGGAAAGATTTTTCATTGGTAGAATCTGACTTTAAAATTTTCAAATGTATTTGATTTCAACCTGTACCTATATTTTATTTGCCTATATCGACCTTCCAGCTCCATCATTGGACCCTGGATATCACCTAGGGTTAAGATGCTTGCCAAAATAAATCAAACGAACCCAAACACGACGGTGTTATGATCTACCTTTAAAGAGTTCCCATGGTAACCTTTCTGCTTCATCATGATCCTTGCTGGCCTTAGTTCTTTTAAAAAGCGTAGACAAACGGGAAGTCTTATTAAGACATAAAACTACTCACTGTGTCTTACAATGTTTCCGGAATTGAGAATTTGTACACTCTTAATGACAATAAAAACCTACGAGGACATCCTTTATGTCCGGAATGTTCGCGGAGGCACATACTGATCGCTTTCACGCCATAATCCGTAAGAAGGTGGCGTCAGTTCTTCTAAGAGTGCGCGGTAGTAACAACAGCATTCTAAAAGCGATTGCTGAGCGGTCTGACAGTCCTTTAATAAAGCATTGGGTGGGCTTAGTTCTGGCAAAATCTGCCTGTATTTTATTTTCATTTTATATTCTTCGGAAAACGGGGCCGAGGCAAAGCAGAGGCTCACATAAGTGAGACCATCAATGCCAATGTCCAGTATGAGTGCGGCGTCACTCCGCAAACAATGGCTCACCTTCTATCTTGTACCGCGTGCCCAGTCACCTGCACGCGTAAAGAGCTAATGACCGCCAACCACAATGCAGTGCGCGTTGCGAAACACTAGGCCAACAAAATTTGACAAAATTTGCCATCGACTCGCTAAGAAGAAGAATGCCAATGCACTAGCCCACATTCCACTGCCTGTCACAAGATAATGTGATAAATTAAGATACATAATGTCAGACAATTAATTTTAACACAACTATTAAGGCAAGCGAAACCGTTGAAGCGACCTGGTCAACTATCCTTGGCCGCTTCTTATGGTACCTACCACACAGGCACTGAACCTGAGTGTTGTGTGCTAAGCTAGGTACTTATGCAAGTAGGAATTAAATTAAAGCTGAAGGCAGGAATTTAAACTTATTTATTATTTACTTTACAACGACAACTTTATATATATATACTTTTTAATGACAACTTATAAAAACAATAACAATGAATAAATTTATAAACAATACGGACTAATTAAATCAAATACAGAGACAGAGCGTTAAGCGCGAGCTAGCTACAGCGAAAGCAAAGTGTGTTAAAACAATATCAAGTCGCGGTATTTATAGTAAACATGCATTAACATTAATAAAGTTTGCGCTTGGCACTTTTCTGCTAATGATGCAGACGCCCACAATATGGCGCCGACTGACCGTAAGACAAAGGATAACCGGCGGCCATCTTGCTTGGGGCGGTGGCGAAGACAGTCGCATGCGCCGGCCATATTGGAATGGGTGTTACTTGCGATCTCTTATCTAGAAATCATACGATATGACGTACGATGACTCAGATGGCGTGATCTTGTGCCGAGGTCTCACCGCCCATAAGTAGGAGCGGTTGCGGTAGCGTTATTGGTCGCCACACTACTCCCCCACTGAGACCGTGACTACGGGCGATAGTAATCAGGGAATTTAACAACTCGCCCGCTTCTCGTCTTTTTGATTGCTGCTGGCTCCTCTTCCTGCTGTCGATCTGAAATTATGGACTCCTCCCTGGCGATATATGCAGGTTTGAGGCGGTCTATTGTGACAGTCTGCGTCTTGCCGGATACTTCAACGTCGAACGTCTTAGGACCATGACGTAACACCTTGTATGGTCCCAGGTAGGCTGCTTGCAAGGGTCTTCGGGCTGGACCTAGGCGGATGAAGACATGTGTCGCCGTGCCCAGGTCCCTAGGCACGTAAAATAGCTTGCTGGAGCTGGTATGCCATGAAGTTGGTTGCGGTGCCAATCTGCTCATGTGGGCTCGAAGTCTGCTGACAAGGTTGCTCGGCTCCACAGTTGCCTCACAGTTGGCCGAGAAAAATTGCCCAGGCAGCCGGAGTGGCTCACCGTAGACAATTTCTGCCGTGGATGCTTGTAGGTCGCTCTTCCATGCGCTGCGTATGCCCAGCAGCACCCAGGGGAGAACCTCAGTCCAGTTGGAACTGGAGTGACACGCGATGGCTGCTTTCATTTGGCGGTGCAGCCTCTCAACGAGACCATTTGCTGCGGGATGGTAAGAAGTGGTGGTGTGGTGAGTTGCACCCACCAGCTCGGCGACCTCCCTGAAGGTGTGCGACTCGAACTGTCGCCCGCGGTCGGTTGTGATGTGTTCTGGGCAGCCGAACCGAGCGATCCACCCGGATATCAGGGCGGCTGCGCAGGTCTCGGCGGTGATGTCCTGCAGTGGATACGCCTCTGGCCACCTGGTGAAGCGGTCGACAATCGTGAGACAGTACCTGTTACCAGAACATAAAGTTAGAGGACCTACTATGTCTAAATGGATATGCCGAAAACGAGCTGTAGGTGCTCGAAATGCTACTGGAGGTGCCGACGTGTGCCTTGATATTTTGCAACGTTGGCATTGTTGGCACTCCCTAGTCCACTGTCGACAGTCTTTTCTTATACCTGGCCACACAAACCTGTCCGTGACCAAGCGCACTGTCGCTTTAGCTCCTGGATGGCTTAAATTATGCAAAGCATTAAATACCTGTCGGCGGTGTGCAGGAGTGATATACGGTCTCGCAGTTGCTGTCGAGACATCGCAGTATACCTGTATGTCGTTCTCAGGTAACCTCCTTTTCTCCAGCCTCAAGGAAGAGCCGTTAATCAGCAGACTCTTCAGTTCCTCATCGGTTTCTTGGGCGAGTGCTAAGGACTGGTAATCTATGGGCAAAGAAAGTTCATCAATGCGTGATAAAGCATCAGCTACGATGTTTTCACTGCCGGGAACGAATCGGATGTCAGTCGTGAATTGACTGATGAAATCCAGATATCGAAATTGGCGTGGAGAACAATTGTCCCTGTTGATGGCAAATGCGAATGTTAGTGGCTTGTGGTCCGTCATGATAGCGAATGTTCTTGCCTCCACCATATACCGGAAGTAACGAATAGCCTCATATATAGCCAACAGTTCGCGATCATACGGACTATACTTCCTCTGAGCTGGAGACAGTTTCCTGGAGAAGAATGCCAGTGGTTGCCATTTGCTTCCTTTTCGCTGCTGTAGAACTGCTCCAATTGCCGTATCTGATGCGTCGGTCTGGATCGTCAGTTCCGCATCAGGATCTGGATGTACCAACAGTGTTGCCTGGGAAAGACTATTTTTACATTTATTAAATGCGTCCAACAATTGCGGTGTCCATGTAACGGGCTGGGCACCTTTTGTCTTAGGACCAGCCAGTAAGGAGTTGAGAGGTGCCTGGATACTAGCTGCACCCGGTATGAATCGACGATAAAAATTGATCATACCTAAAAATCTCCTTAGCTCCTTTATGGTCTTAGGCTCAGGAAAGTCTTGAACGGCCTGAACCTTTGATTGTAATGGCTGCACACCTGCTGCAGACACTGTGTTTCCTAAAAAGATAACTTCGGATTTACCCAGATGACACTTTGAAGTATTTATAAGAACGCCATATTCTACCAGACGCTTGAAAAGTTGCTTCAAGTGCTCGTCATGCTCCTGGCTGCTCCTGCTTGATATTAGTACGTCATCCAGGTAACAATAGCAAAAGTCCAGCCCGCGCAGCACCTCATCCATGAAACGCTGGAAGGTTTGTGCTGCATCGCGCAGTCCGAACGTCATGAATGGAAATTCATATAAGCCGAATGGTGTCGTAATTGCCGTTTTGGGAATATCTTCTTCCAGGACTGGTATTTGATGGTAGGCCTTCACCAGGTCGATGGTGGAGAAGATAACACTACCTGACAGCTGCTGTGCGAAATCCTGGACATGCCTGATTGGGTAGCGATCAGGAATTGTGCGAGCGTTTAGAGCTCGATAGTCGCCGCAAGGTCGCCATCCATCTGTTTTCTTACGGACAAGGTGGAGTGGTGATGACCAAGGGCTCTCTGATCTTCGTGCTGTTCCATTCTGCAACATAACATCAAATTCTTGCTTCGCTATACTCAACCTTTCGGGATCTAGGCGGCGAGGTCGACTGAAAACTGGAGGTCCGGGCGTAATCCGTATTTGATGCACCGTGCTATGTTTGGGCATGCTATTAGGCTTACCGGCAGGACGTGTAATCTCCGGAAACTCTCGCAGTAGACGATGGAAAGGAGCATCATCTGAAGTTATACAGGTCGTACGTACAGATGAAATGCTATCCGCTGACTGTTGCTGAGGAGCAGGAACGGTAAGCGACGTAACTCCATCTATTATGCGTTGGTTGCGGCAGTCTACGAGCAGGTTGTAAAAACCTAAAAAGTCAACACCGATAATCGGCTTCGATACGTCAGCGACTACGAAACGCCAAATGAATGCACGTCGTAGACCTAAATTCAACTCCAGCTGTATATAGCCATACGTAGCTATAGGTGTTCCATTGGCAGCGAACAGGTTGTAATTTGTTTTCGGACGCGACTCCCGAACAGCTGACCTAGGATACACACACAAGTCTGAACCCGTGTCGATCAAATACTGGATCTTTGTGATGCGGTCAGTGATGAACAGGCGGTTCGAAATGTTAGGGCAGTCGTTTACCGCTATTGTCGGCTGCCTTGGGAGTTTACCGCATTGTAACTGCAGGGCTTGACGCACTTGCTTGCTCTCTCCCTAAAACGGTAGTGGTACCAGCAGTGCGGGTGATCTGAAGGGCGCGAGCGAGATCGGGAGCGATTGCGGTTCCTCTGAAAATCCGGACCAGTTGAGTCACGTCTGGAACGCCTGTATAACTCAGTAGACATCGCCTCGATCTTGCGAGTTAACTCCGCTACCTGCATTTTTAAATCGCTATCGCCTGTACCTGTGACCGCAGCCGATGTTGCCGACGTACTCGCCACTTGAGTTGTTGTGGGTACGATATCATTGATGCGGTCCGCCAACTCTGCTGCATCCTCTACGCTTATGTTGACCTGCGATGCTAAAATTGTTTGTAGGTTAGTTGGCAGCCTGTTTACCCAGATCATGCGAATAAAATCAGTGGGAACGTTAGGACCAGCTAGGTGTTGCAGGTGTCTCAGGAACTGTGATGGTTTCCTGTCACCAAGCTCTTCATGCATCAGGAGCTGCTTAGTTTTCTTCTCCTGTGATGCTGACAACCGCTTGATAAGCTCCACCTTCAGCTTGGCATATTTACCAGTTTCCGGTGGGGTAACTATTAAATCCCTCACTTCAGCGGAATACTGCGATTCCAGCTGAGCCAGCACATAATAGAATTTAGTCTCATCTCTCACGATATTAGATAAAATAAACTGACCTTCGATCTGGGCAAACCATAAAGTTGGGTCATCTGGGTTAAACGGGGGTACTCGTACACCAACTCTGAACGTCTCTGCAGTCCCCTCCTTCGTTAACTCCGTCCTGTTTGGCATCTTCTTTATTCGGGGTCACCAATGAAGCGACCTGGTCAACTATCCTTGGCCGCTTCTTATGGTACCTACCACACAGGCACTGAACCTGAGTGTTGTGTGCTAAGCTAGGTACTTATGCAAGTAGGAATTAAATTAAAGCTGAAGGCAGGAATTTAAACTTATTTATTATTTACTTTACAACGACAACTTTATATATATATACTTTTTAATGACAACTTATAAAAACAATAACAATGAATAAATTTATAAACAATACGGACTAATTAAATCAAATACAGAGACAGAGCGTTAAGCGCGAGCTAGCTACAGCGAAAGCAAAGTGTGTTAAAACAATATCAAGTCGCGGTATTTATAGTAAACATGCATTAACATTAATAAAGTTTGCGCTTGGCACTTTTCTGCTAATGATGCAGACGCCCACAATATGGCGCCGACTGACCGTAAGACAAAGGATAACCGGCGGCCATCTTGCTTGGGGCGGTGGCGAAGACAGTCGCATGCGCCGGCCATATTGGAATGGGTGTTACTTGCGATCTCTTATCTAGAAATCATACGATATGACGTACGATGACTCAGATGGCGTGATCTTGTGCCGAGGTCTCACCGCCCATAAGTAGGAGCGGTTGCGGTAGCGTTATTGGTCGCCACACCGTTGTTAATAATATGATTATGAAATCTTTTGTCAAAGATGACTTAAGCATATCGACATTAGATGGCTTATCGCGCTATTATGGTAATACGTTTCCGTTATATGATAAGCGCGATGCAAAATATACTTAACGTAACGTTATTGGTTGTGGTTTAGTTTTGGTAAATACGTTTAAAAATAGCGCCATTGACCCCCAGAAAACAAAATTGTGTTAGCTATGTGTGCTATTGCAGAAGCGCAACGATAACATTTACGGAGAAGTACGCTTAACCGCATTTGAATTTATAGTGTTGTGCGGATTGTGCCACTACGAATTCAAATGCGATTCTAATAATTGAATTTTCTGGTTGAATTTCGGTAAGTATTGATCGAACACGGCATGTTTTACTGCAAAGGATGTTATAGTCCCAGCCTCAATTGCACGGCCGTCCTGGCAATTAATAGAACATTCTATGAGACCTTGCTTGTGTAAAGGATAATAGCTTAGTTACACATACAGTATGTAACAAAAATCCTGTTTTTTTTTTTTGCCGTGGGGAAAACCTCTTGGACGCACTCCGCCCAGGGCAGGCGGAGCCAGTGTCGGACTCTTACCGACTAAAACCACCACGGTGTTCCTTCAACTACCTTAGCTGGGGGCGTGGGAACCCGTGAGTATTCACTCAACCACCCCCGATAGGTCCTGGCCAGCCACAAGCAGGCGAGCCTCTTCTAACCCTGTTGTTACTGTGAGCTACGTTATCAGAATCGATATTCATACGTAAGGACACAACTCATTTGGAAAAACTCTTCAATAAAAATAATCAAATTAAATATTAAATCATTATTAAAAGTGATTATATCACTTTAAATTTACTATGAAGAATTATTTAATATTTAATTTGATAATTTTTATTGATATAATCACTGAGTGAGTGAGTTTTGAGTGATATAATCACATTTAATTTACAATTTAATATTTAATTTGATTATTTTTATTGAAGAGTTTTTCCAAATGAGTTGTGCCCTTACGTATGAATATCGATTCTGATAACGTATCTTACAGTAACAACAGGGTTTTTGTTACATACTGTATTGTGGCAGCTAAGTATGGTTATCTAAAAAAATGTCAATGGAATTCAAACGTTATATTACATTGTTTAAATCATTACCGCTTAGCCTTTGTTATTTAGTACGTATTTATTTAGTTTTATAATAATCTACTAACCTGAATTATAGAATACTTATCACGGAATCACAATATATCCCTTAGTGCATAATTCGTTGTTTTGATGGCTACCATCAGAATAACCATACTGATGTCGCAACCATGGGCATCAACTTCATGTTTTGCTTATAACTAACTTTAGTATTTTTATTAATGTTATTGTTGTGCTGTCCTGTCACTGTTCTGTGCCAAATAAAAGTTTTTCTTTCTTTCTAGCTTCTTTCTTTCAATAAAATATGGCTATCCTTGACATGTTGATTGTTCCATGTGGTGCTGGACGTAAAGAATTGCACCACCCTATCTCTTCTCAAGGGTGTCGTAAAAGGCGACTAAGGGATTCACCAGAGAATGGGCAGCAGCGTTCTCTGAGTATTTAACCAAGCAACTGCGATCGCCAACCCGCCTGCCAAGCGTGGCGATTATGGCATATCCCCCCTTTTTGGGAGAGGCCTTTGTCCAGCAGTGGACGTCTTTCGGCTGAAATGATGATGATCCTTGACAACCGGCTGTTATATTTTAAACATATCTATGATTTTACATATCAGAAAATAAGTGGGTACCTACCACAGACCAGCTCGATATTTAGTCAAATGTGTACCCATAATACTTTTCATATAGCCAAAAGCGAAATTAAATGAGCAATGTTGCATGAAATGTTATGTATCCTTACACTTGGTAAATAATCTTCCCTTTAAAAAAACAGCCCTTATCTAAATAATTGGGGAGAGACAACCAAAAAAAAAAAACGACAACATGTTGATAACTTTTCTTACAGAAGGGATATTTAGTGTAGGCAATATGTATGTGTATACATATATATAATATGTATGTGTATGTGTCTTAGCATAAAATATTAGATAATACTAACGTGTTAAACTTATGGTTTCGGGTAGAAAAGTATACAAACAACACAAACGGGTAGATGACGGATATATTATAATGCTCAAATTTGTTTAACTTACCAACCTATAGAAGATCACAGGCGTGATGAGGCGTGATATTCGTGGTTTTATGTAGGTGTAAGTAGTTCTTAATAAGATCATTTATATTCTAGGCTAGCCCGAAAATTCCAAACTTGCGAACTACCCAAACGAAATAGTCTGTTGTCGTATATTACTAAAACTAACAAGATAAAGACACATTGTAACTAAAACCTACTTCGTACAGTTGGTGGTGTCGTTTCCCAGAGTAATCGTGCAAGGGTTGTGTGCTTGTGTGACAAAATGAGTTAGGTAAATGTCCCGAACTGCTTTACTGTATCTCGGGACAGATATGACATTTCAAGTGTTTAAATATTATTTTTAGACGATAAAACCGCCCATATCTTTTTATAAATAACTAGCTGATTCTTGACGGCTTCTCTTACAGCGCCACCTACTGGCTCAAAATTTTGTAATTTTCTTGTTGGCACTAAATCAACATATTTATTGTGCGTATGAGTTATTTTGGTCGATGTTCCGTACCCAAAGGGTGCCAAACGGGACCCTATTACTTTCGCTACGCTGTCCGTCCGTCCGTCCGTCCGTTCGTCTGTCTGTTTTATCTTTTGTACGGCAAAAGGTAGACGGTTGAAATTTTCTTAGAATATATGTTGCTATGACTTATATCACGACAAATACCAAAAATATAAAAGTCTAAAACCAAAGGGGGTCCCCATACAAGAAACCTGGAAAAACATGCATTTGTTTCAACGTTTTTGTTCCTGCTCTATCTTAAAAACTGTAATACATACCAGCGTCAAACTTGGTCGGCTTATAGTGCATACTGTATAGTTTAGCAACAAATACTAAAAATAGGGCAAAAATATACATATGTAGTGGTACTTGTGTAAGAAAGAGTTGCAAAAATTCATATTTCGCGCTTGGTGCTTTGATGTCTCTTGATGAACTCTCGTAAATTAAATCAGTTTCTATGGGGTATCAGAGGGTACCCTTACTGGGCACTGCAAGCTGAATAAACACCTTCACAGGATGGGCCTCAGTGATACCACAGTTTGCAGGTTTTGTCGCGAAAAAGATGAGACGCCCATCCATATCCTATGCGAATGTGATGCAGTGCACCACATCAGAAGCCAGCATCTTGGAGGCCACGTCATCTCAATGCAAGAGATCAAATCCTCCTCCCCCAAGGTCATAGTCGACTTTATGATTGACTTGCAGCTTGGGGAAGTGCTGTAATGCTGCAAGAGGCGTCACAATAGATCTTTTATGTCGCAGTGGCTTAGGGGCGTTCAAGACCCTACCTCTTTCCTCAAATAATAAAAATGGGGTATCAGGTCGATGGGTGGTACGGAACCCTTATTGCGTGAGTCGTACTTGGTTTTAAATAACTTGACTACAGCGACACCTAGTCGCTGTAGTCAAGTTAGTCTAAGTTGAATCTTAGAACAAATTGCCATGCTATGAACAAATTGTGTAAATATAACCTACATCGGTCCAGTCGCTTAGAAGTTACACGATTACTAACAAACGCACCAATGATTATATAAATAAAGATGATGTACTTGTTGCTTTTTTGTAATAAAGAGTATTTGTTTTGTATTGTATTTTGTATACAATTAATTGTATAATTTATATTGAATTATATTTACATTGAACTATAATTCAAAGTCGCTCAGCGAGCTATGCTTGGAGTTTCTTTGAAGGATAAAATCCGTAACGAGATTATCCGGAGAAGAACAGGAGTGACCGACATAGCTTGTAGGATCAGTAAGCTGAAGTGGCAGTGGGCTGGCCATGTCTGTCGAAGGACCGATGGCCGTTGGAGCAGACGAGTCCTTGAGTGGAGACCGCGAATCGGCAAACGCAGCGTAGGGCGCCCCCCTGCCAGGTGGACCGACGACCTAAAGAACGTGGCTGGGGGGGACTGGATGCGGAAGGCAGAGGACCGAGCGTTGTGGCGCAACTTGGGAGAGGCCTATGTCCAGCAGTGGACTGCGATAGGCTGAGTTGATTGATTGATTATATTTACGGGACTTGTCGCGCACAATAAAATCAAAACAAAACAAACAGTTTGACTAACCTCGACGTTTCGGCCAAGTTGCATTGGCCGTGGTCACGAGCAGACTCAATTCAATTGTATAATAATAATTCATGAAGAGGAGGAAATGTTATTTTTATCTGGATGGCTTAATTAACTATGACGTACACGTTTGGTGGTGGCTGAATTAACTGCTGCGCTGAGGGTAGCAGGTTCGATTCCCGCACGTAATGAGTAACAGACAATGTTATTGTTTCAGAACTAGGCTATTATACCGGAAAACCCTAATGTGGAGCAACGTTTTTTAAAAACATAACTAATTTATTATTAGTATCTAGATTTATTTTAGTGAATAATTCTTCAAAAAATGTCAAAAGCACGGAGCCGCAAAATGGAGTAACAAATCTTGTGGTTAACATTTTAAGAACAAACGCAACTCTTGAAATTCAAGCTACCTAAATTTTAAATAAATAAAGATTTATTTTATCTCGGCTTCAGCCGCTATTCATGCTACGTGAGAACGAATGAGAGTGGCCTTATTCATTTAAAATTCTCTTTACACGAATTTATGATAACACCACAGACTAGTAAGCCTCAAGACCAAAGTTTTACATGAGAACACAGTCGTAAAATGTTGGCCCCGGGGGGCAGACGGTGCGTTATGGTTGGTCGGCTCAAAAGTTCGGTGGTATGATTCCGTATGATTGGTGTCGCTCGCTGTCGGAGTGTCATCCCGATTGGCGGCGGAGCGTATGATATGCAGTGCTACTGCATATGCTTGGTGACTGGGGGTATCCAGCTAATTGGCTTCTAGAGACTTACTGGTCTGTGGATAACACACACCTGACCAGCTGCCGAATTGCGTAACTCACTCGCGATCGCAATCAATATGATTTCAATGTTCATTGCTTCGTGTGTTTTGACAATTCGTCTTATCGGCATCTATTTACCACGTAATGAATATTGTTAACATAACATAACATAACATCATGCCTGTATTTCCCCGAAGGGGTAGGCAGAGGTGTAATAGTACACCCACATTTCGCCAGTTATGTTATAGTCCCATGTAATAGGGGGCGAGCCTATTGCCATTGACCGGGCACAAATCCAGACTCAAAAAATAAATATATATATATATATGAATATTGTTGTCATTTCAAAATGGAAGCTAATGTCAATGTCAATGCATTACAAAATTACAGAGACATGACATTTACCGCCGCCTTTACCGGCGGTAAATGTCATGTCTCTGCAAAATTACCCCAGTACCTACGTATTTGTATTGCACTTTAATGCATGCAAGTTTCGACGTTATGAGAAAAATATTTGAAGCACCTGGTTTAAAAGGCAATTGTGAGTCGTCGTTGAAAATTTTCTTTTAAATTATAATGTATTCTAATGTATTTATCGACGGATCAAGTAGAGGTCATCATTTTCTAATATAAATTGTCTTATAACTGAAAAGATCTATCATATTATTGATGTATGGGTTTATTGTGCTGAAAGTGACAATGATGGGTAAAATGTATGGGACGTCTAAGCAGTTGATCTGTGTGGTTTGTAAAGATAATCGATTTATTTTTTATATGTTTTGAAAAGTGCTTCAATTGTATTTAATAATTATACGAAAACAATAGATTCAGTCTGTGGTTTCGCGAAATTACAACATTGTTCAGTAAGATCGCGGTAAAAGACTAATTCTACGTTTAATCCGAGTTTTCGTGAAATATCTTGCGTCTTCGCTGGAATACGATGAATGGCATTAGCCAATAATATCGAAGCGAAAATATCGATATTATAACATTGCCGATACGATATTATCGATTTTTCCGATACGACTATCGACATATTGGGATTTTAACAATTTAAATTTACTTGATATATTGTCTTAGCAGACACGGATTTTGACACGGGGTCTGGTAACTTTTAGTTAACTTTAGCAAACTTCTATTCTGACGGCCGCTCGATAGTAATATATGTCAAAACAATGCATTCTATATTGTGTCTGTTTAAGACCGCTTGAAAGGTCTCTTAGCCTAAAACGGAAACATAACACAAATAAAGGGATTTCAAGTAGGTTAAAAACAAAAAAATATGACTTTTTTTATATCTGTAAAAACGCCTGTCATCTTAGTCTTCCTGCGACCGCGAACGCTACAAAGCCTTAAAAACGTCAGGAAAACCAATTCAAATAATATACGCAATGTAATTCGATTAAACTTGTTTTATGATAAGATTAAAACCACTCCTGTTGCATCAGTGTGTTGACCAGGGATGCTAGTTTTGCTCTAGATTCGCTCGTACCCCGGCTGACGAGATGAACTTCAGATTTTATACAGATTTACGAAAAAAAGCTCACCATTAGCAGAAAATTATATTAGGAGTAGACTACCACCATCAACTCAGCCTATTACAATAAAAAAAAAAAACAAATTGCGCCACAACACTCGCTCCTCTGCCTTCCGCATCCAGTCCCCCCAGCTACTTTCATCAGGTCGTCGGTCCATCTGGCTGGGGGGTGCCCTACAGTGCGTTTACTGATTCACGGTCTCCACTCAAGGACTCCTCTGCTCCAGCGGCCATCGGTCCTTTGACAGACATGGCTAGCTCACTGGCACTGTAACTTACTGAACTGCAGACTACTATAACTTAGTGAATTTCTGCAGTTACTGCAGCCACCAACTATACAGCCCAAAGGACGTGTATTATTGAATACAATGCGTACAATAAATTCTGTTAACTAATCGAGGTTTAAGGAAGCTGGGGTGCTGCAACAGATTGGCCCTACTGTTTGTGTGTCGCTGATAGTTGTTGGATGCGTGAAATAAAACGGAGAAATTTCAGTACACATATTTTAAATCACATATTCCCTGCCAGGTGGACCGACGACCTAAAGAACGTGGCTGGGGGGGACTGGATGCGGAAGGCAGAGGACCGAGCGTTGTGGCGCAACTTGGGAGAGGCCTATGTCCAGCAGTGGACTGCGATAGGCTGAGTTGACGATATTTTAAATGCAAGGCACACTCACACGGTACAGTCATACAGTGACACGATTGCGGAAGTAGAAAAGGTATCAGAGTTGCCATAGCCTATATATAACAATATTAATAAAACTATTAATGTTGAAGTTGCCAACACCTTTTATTTTTATTTTTTCCGTGGGGAAATCCTCTTGGACGCACTCCGCCCGGGGTAGGCGGAGCCAGTGTCGGACTCTTACCGACTAAAACCACCACGGTGTTCCTTCAACTACATTAGCCGGGGGCGTGGGTACCCGTGAGTATTCACACTACCACCCCCGACAGGTCCCGGCCCGCCACAAGCAGGCGAGCCCCTTCTCCCCGTGCGGTCTAACGTTGGCCGCACCCTCCTAGGCGGCGCACACGGAACACTGCTCGCCACCTCACCTCACGGGCCTTTACCAGCTGCGCCAGCTACGCCAACTGCGCCAGCTACGCCAACTGCGCCAGCATGCTGCCAGGTTACGGACAGCAGACTACCCTAAGTCTGCTGCTCGCAGGCCCTATCCTCCCGTAATTTTTTGTAGACGTTTTCTTCCTCGCGGTCCGGGCGGTAAAGCCAAGACCCTCGGTCCCAAGAGGCGCGAGAACACTTCTGAGTTCCTTTGTGAAAGAGCTCGTCCGGGGAAGTATTACCACCGTACCTAATTTTCCGCCAAATAGTGATGCTTGCATTGCTGTGTTTCGGTCTGAAGGGTACGGGTGCCGGTGAAATTACAATCACATGAGACTTTCCATCTTCATGTCTCAGTTTGGCGACCCGACTTGCGGTACCATTTAGGCAACAGCTTAGGTGGTATTGCAATTGTTATGAGCAAAGGTAACCGCTTAACATCAGGTGGGCCTTTAGCTCGTTTCGCCATTCTATATACTATAAAAAAAAAGATCAAAGACAATAACTGATGGTTTAAAGTTGAAGCAACAAAGCCTAACAATTCAACCTGAAAATCGTCGCATTTTTATCCGCTACCCACTCATAACTTATTCGAAGTCACGTCGCGAGCGAAAAACCGAATAAAATAACGTCAAAAAGAAAACTACAGCGCACTTCCTTAGCCAGCAGGTATCGCAAAGAAAAATGACGACATTTATCATTCGGTTAGCATACATTGCTCGTTCGAATCGCAATAAGCGGCAACAGGCAGGAACACACATATGTATAAATGTATAAGGTACCGAATTGTAGCATGAATAAAACAGCAATATTTCGTGGTAATAACGACCTTGGTATCGATGTTTACATTACGTATTATGGTTGCTGGTATGTTGTTGATATACGAGGGAGGCGAGGTAGCTTTTTCTAATAAAATCGTGCGATTTTTCTTAGGTATTTTTAGGGTTTTTTTGGGTTATCTGTTATTTCGACAATTTTGGCTTTCTAGTTTTGGGTCACTGTTTGTGTAAAGATTTGGTTGAGCAGTTTATATTTAAGTTTTATGGTACAAAATATGTCGAAATTCCTTTCTTATACCACTCAGTAAACCAAAAGATGAGTACAAAAATCGATTACAATCGGTAGGAAATAATTAGGAGTTTATTGATCGCATAAAATAATAGCGTACGATAGCATAACTTAGACAGGGCCGATTAAATAACAATTAGATTAATTACGACGCCCGTTTACTGAATTTTTACATTGACATTTCTTTTTATGATCTATGTACCTATTTTATAACAGAAAGAGTGTTAAAATTAATTCCTTACATTATGGTTCTAATTTACAATAAGGCATCAAAATTAGAATTTATTGATTTGTATACATAGAAAGAGAGAAAAGAGCAATTCAAGGGCAATTTGCCCTTGTCACTAAAACGTAAGCTCATGGACATGTGCATTCTCCCCATCTTAACATATGGTGCACAGACATGGTCTTTGACCAACATCCAGAAGTCCAAACTCAAGGTTTGCCAAAGGGCCATGGAGCGCAGTATACTTGGTGTTAAATTAACAGACCGTGTTCGAAACACAATACTGCGCTCCAAAACGGAAATTGTTGACGTGGGTCAGAAGGTCGCCCAACTGAAGTGGGACTGGGCAGGACACGTTTGCCGTATGCTAAATGAGCTGTGGGCCCGTATAGCACAGGACTGGAGCCCTGAGACAGCGAAGCGGGGTCGCGGCAAACCATGCAGGAGATGGAGAGACGAGCTCGATGTCTTTCTTGATGACAGCTGGCAGGAGGCGGCACAGAACCGCGATAGATGGAAGGAATTGAGGGAGGCCTTTGCCCAGCAGTGGGACAGTACAGGCTAACAAAAAAAAAAAAACATAGATACAAGACAAAACAAAAAGAAAAACAAGGAGGAGGAAATATGGAAGGCTACAGAACAGTCAAATACCTTATCCATAACATAACATAGACATAGTAAAAAATATAGACGAAGAGCTGCGAACAATCATAGTGAAGCCAAAACAAAACCGTGCTCCTTCGTGTACAACCAGCGCTCACGCACAGACATGCACCTCAAACCGTGCTCATCCCTTTCAGTACACATGTCGCGGCATCGTCCAGTAAGCATCGCGAAAGCAAATATCCTTCAGGTGCATGGTGTGTGTGTGTGAGAGCGCTGGTTGTACACGAAGGAGGACAGTTTTTTATGGCTTCACTATGATTGTTCTTGTTTTTGCTGTTTTTAGGGTTCCGTACCAGAAGGGTGCCAAACGGGACCCTATTACTCTCGTTACGCTGTCCGTCCGTCTGTCCGTCCGTCCGTCCGTCCGTCTGTCTGTCTGTCACAGGGCTGTATCTTTTGAACGGTAACAGGTAACCGATTGAAATTTTCTCAGAATATGTGTTGCTATGGGGTATCATGTGAAATAATAAAAACAAAGTCTAAAACAAAGGCGGTCCCCATACAAGAAACCTCAAAAAACATGCATTTTTTTCTATGTTTTTGTTCCTACTCTATCTTCAAAACCGTAATACATACCAGCGTCAAACTTGGTCAGATTATAGTGGATATTAATAATACTAAATTAATACTAAAAATAGGACAAACATAGACATATGTAAACATAACATACCATATGTATGTATACATAACTGGCGAAATGTGGGTGTACTATTACACCTCTGCCTACCCCTTCGGGGAAATCCAGGCGTGATGTTATGTTATGTGTTGTTGTTATGTTATGTTTATAGACATATGTGGTGGCACTTGCGTAAGAAAGAGATGCAAAAATTCATATTTCGCGCACTGTGCGTTAATGTCTTTTGATGAAGTCTCGCAAATAAAATCAGTTTCTATGGGGTATCAGGTCGATGGGTGGTACGGAACCCTTACTGCGCGAGGCCGTATCGCACTTGGCTGGTTTTTATTATGTTTTTCTTACTATGTCTGTGGTCTACAAAGACTTTATCGGGATTTCGATTTATAATTTTATTGTAGTTCTAAATAAAATAAAAGTATAGTGCACCCATTTTACCTATTCAGTTTACGGCTTCTAGGGGTAGGTAGGTACTACTAAAGTTTGTAGTTAAGATAAAAAAATAAAAAAATATCATTGATATACAACATTATTTCATCAGGACATGTCTATAAGATATAAATTACATATAAAATTAATAGCTATCCTATTCTTCTAACAGGATGGATCTTGGATACCTTCCAATCGATAGACTTATTCAATGTCAATTTAATCACAGAATTCATTCTTGTTTGTTTGTTTATTGGCTAAAAGCTTGTCTGAAAACAAAAGGGTGTTTTTAATCTAGAAGCTCATCTTCGAGACAATAGCGGTATCCCGAGTAATATCAATACTGGAGACGTACTGAGTATGGGGATTACAAAAGAGCATCATTAGTGATTGAGAAGTTTGCTGGTTGAACCGCTACGTTAAATTTTTATTTTTATTGAGACAGTAACTTATCCATTACCTTACATAATTTTTTTGTCGACCTAAAATATAATTTTCAACTGAAAATAACTTGTCCATCACAGGGCTCGGATACCGGTTAAATTTTCAAACCGTTATTATGTACTTGACGCAAAACCTTTAAATATCAGTTTCGTTCGAATAAACCGGTTTTTTTAACCGGTATTTTGAGGGTAATTTACATAAAGGTTTCTTCGGATTGACCGGTTTAGAGCAATAAAAACCGGTTAATACAAACAAACGCCGTTTAGTTTTTATATTTATTCAGTAGAAAGAAAATTTCTGTTCCGGGATGAGCGTTTATTTCATTGCTTCAATCAGTTCCGCTGCAAAACATCCAAAAATGGGTAAGTATCTACTTTTCTTTTCTTTTTTACTTGGCGATCGTCGATTAAACCGGTTAATTTAGGTTAAGATAAAGTTCTTCAAACGTTCACGTTTTCAAGAAAAGTTCGAAGCTAAACCGCCATAAACCGGTACTAACCGGTATTTCACAAACCGGTTCCGAGCCTTGGTCCATCAGCATGGTTAGTACTGACTGTTCAGCTGTCGTGCTGACTGCCTAGAGTGCGCTGGGGGTATACAGATGTTCTGTAAGGCACGGTGTTGTTAGTGTAAATGAAACCAGTGAATGCCCGAATAATACTGAGTATATTTCATCATCAACTCAGCCTATCGCAGTCCACTGCTGGACATTGGCTTCTCCCAAGTTGTGCCACAATACTCGGTCGTCTGCCTTCTGTATCCAGTCCTCCCCAGCCACGTTCTTCAGGTCGTCGGTCCACCTGACGGGGGCTGCGTTTGGCTGATTCGCGGTCTTCACTAAAGGACTCGTCTGCTCCAGCGGTCATCGGTCCTTCGACAGACATGGCCAGCCCACTGTCACTTCAGCTTACTGATCCTACAAGCTAGGTATGTCGTAGCTAGTATATTTCATGTATATCGAAATCGTTTGATTACAGTTTATATCAAAGAGTGGCATTAAGTAGAACTTAAAATAGGTAACTTAAACATGTAGGTAGTACATCTCCTCACATTTCCAATGGATGCAATGCTTCATGAAGGGAAAGTTCTCTCAATATTGATAAAAAGAAAAATGTAATTTAGGAATATTTAACATTGTTTTTAAAAGCAAGTAACACTGCATTCAAGGATTTTTCATTGAGCCAATTTTTTGAAAGTGTCTTCTCTGAGCCAGGGATCTAATTAGCATGAATGAAAAATATCATTCTGTATTTTTATGTTATGATAATGAAAATCGAAAATCTCGAAAAAAAAATTCATTTTAGATTGAAGGAAAAATCATGAAATCTAGCATTAGCTACAATGAAAACAGGCAACAAATACTCGAAAAACACCTTATTTTTATTTGCTGTTCGCTCCCACTATAGCGTTCGCTGGCAGCGGACGGTAAATGCCTTGGGCGAAAGCGATAGCTGCCGCCTGGCGGCAAGTCTTATCAAGTCTTATCTTATCGTCTTTTGCTACGAGATAAAGCCATCTATCAATATTATTGATATGTTATGTTGTTCAAACAACATTGGCATTTAAACGCGCAAGGCAACCAAAATTTCAAATAAATAAATAAACCACTTAATGTGGTTTTTTATTCCGGGATTTTGTTATCGGAAGTACTTTAACGTGTGTGATAAAAAAGGGTTTATTTTTTGTATATGAATAACAATTATTTTTTTGGATAACCATCAATATGCAATTAGAATAAATTATTATTCTATTTTTGTACAGTTTTTGACATCGTCATACAATTTTCACGTTTAAATTAGGGTTTAAAGGTGACGAAATTCAAAATTGCCGCCATTTGCAAAAATATTTTTCTACCTTCTTTGTATTTTTTTTATTTTCATGCAAATTACATGAAAATTATAAAAATAGGTAGGAAATATTATCGAGATTACGAAACAATAACATTTTTGTATGGGTTTCTTATTAGAATATTGAAAAATCTTATAAGAAATGCAAGTAGGTACAAAATGGGCGGCGCCAAGTCAAGTTCAAGGATGCGAGCGCCATTTTTTTTTTTTTTTAGTCTGACGCTTGAGGGGATAACATTTCATGGACTTCTTTTATTTTAGATTCCATGTTTGTTAGAGAGATTTGATCCTCTTTATTGTTTCTACCCATATTAAAATTTATTAACAGAAACCAGAAAATACAGAATTGTACTTACTTCTTCGCGATTGTGTGAATTCGCTTCATTCAACTTTGTGAATGCAGAACCTCTTATTTAAAAAAACTTAAATTATGTGAATTATTTGAAGGGATATCTTGTATAGTCAAGTACATCAAGTATCATCACTCGAATGGTGTTAATATTATTAGTATTATTACATGACAAAAAGTTAAATGTTAGTGTTAATTATGATTATGACAACTCGAAATTTTATAGCTAGCTACTTGAATTTTCTAAAAAAGCTATACCGCTATCCCAAAACCGTTTAAATAATGATGCATTTGGCTTCAAATTAGAAACTTTAAACACTTTTCCTTCTCCCGATTCCACAAATTGTAATTCAATTTAATCTCAATATTCCCACGAACCCAATCTCAGAAACGTTAATGAATAATTCCCAACAATTAATATCCCTGAAGAACCAGACGGAATCGTTCATAATAGAGTCGTTCAGTAATTTCGCCTTCACTCACTCATTTTTATACGAACGAAATTGTTTCCTTTTGTGTTCAACGAACGATACTTCGGGTTCCGAATATTGCCGAAAGAAATCTTTAGGCACTTCCCCTTGATTTGAATATTCATGAATCGATATTGATAAAGGTTTCATTATAGGTGATGAGCATGAATTTGAAGATTCTTTCAGAACAAAGGTGGGATTTATTGAGCTGTTAAATGAAGAGATTGGGTTTTAAAGTAGAGGTAAGTATTGAGCTCTTTGTGAAGAGTGCCAATCATTTGATATTAAATGGTCGCTATTTTATTTGAAAAGGCATGATGCTTATTACGATGTGAGCTTCATTGTAAGTTTAGCTTCCTTTACGTAGAATTATTTTTAAGGAAAGTACTCTGGCCTTTTCTAGGTTCAACTCCTTGCCATTCATATGAATGGCAAGGATGTATATACAACCTTATTGTTAGTTTATACTAAACCTCAGGGGTCATTGCACTTATCATTATGAACAACTTTTCTTACGGAACTTACACTGAAAAGGTGAAAAAAATTCTGGTGTTTCCTATATTTCGTCAATTTAAGTGAACACAAATGTAGGGATCAGCTGATTTTTTTTCAAACTTTCATGGTTGGTCCCATAGCAAAAGTTGTTCATAATGATGCGTACAATGACTCTTAAAGAGGCTTAGTATAAACTAAGAATAAGATTGTATATGGCCTTCTAACATATGCCCATAGCTTCACCCGCATGTAATTCGGTCTGTCACAGAAAGACAGACAGTTCATCTTCACGGGATAAAAAGTAGCTTACATGTTAAATCGGGTTTTGGTTTATCTGTGTGCCAAATTTCTTTCAAATACGTTCAGCCATGTCAGCATGGTTGAAGGACAAACAAATAAACAAACATCCATACTTAGTAGGATACTGTTATGGAGATACCAAGTAGGATTGACATAATTTGCAGATGTACAGTTTGGCATAAAATAGTATATAAAATGGAGACGACATACATTAAAAAAATAACTTTTGTAATCGCGTTTCCGGCAGAACTTTAGATAGTCTTATTCATATAAATTCAATTTAAGTCATTATAGGCACATTTTTTGCATGATAGAACACAAATTGACACAATATTGACAAAGATAGAAAATTTGTCCCGTTTTTAGACGTTTTAGCCAGAATGTATTCGCGGTTTTCACCGTTACCTTGGCATTCATACCTGTAAGGTTGACCTGAACGTAGAAACTGTATAAAGTCACCTCCACATAGTAATAAATGTCCTTAAACTGAATTGATGCGCCTATAAAGTACATACTATTTGTCTCATTATTTTGGTCTAAAAGTTTTGTGGAACATTTACATGGCTTCACATTACCTTCTTTATTCAAGCCTAGACTCACTGAGGTAATATGTACAACGTACTAGAGAAGACACCTCAAACCTTGAACAAAATGTTTGTAGCACGTTTTAGAGCTCCTGCACTCTTACGCGCGGCCAGCAAGTTGCACGATATTTTTTGTTCGTAATGTCTACTCTATGCCTACACTTGACTTTATTGTAAATTTTCTAGTTCATTCACCTGTAAATTAAGAACAGCTTCAAAAGACAGGTACGCTTGCCAAGTTTTTTTAGGGTTCCGTACCCGAAGGGTGCCAAACGGGACCCTATTACTCTCGCTACGCTGTCACTGTCGCTGTCGCTGGTAATAGGTAACCGGTTGAAATTTTCTCAGAAATTGTGTTGCTATGAGGTTTATCACAACAAATACTAAAAACAAAAAAAAGTCTAAAACCAGAGGGGGTCCCCATACAAGAAATCTCAAAAAACATGCATTTTTTTCAACGTTTTTGTTCCTGCTCTATGTTCAAAACGGTAATATATACCAGCTTCAAACTTGGTCAGATTATAGTACATATTATGTTGTTTAGCAACAAATACTAAAAATAAGACAAACATAGACATATGTGGTGGTACCTGCGTATGAAAGACATGCAAAAATTCATATTGCGCGCACTGTACTTTGATGTCTTTTGATAAACTCTCGTAAATTAAATCAGTTTTTATGGGGTATCAGGTCGTTGAGAGGTACGGAACCCTTACTGCACGAGTCCGACTCGCACTTGGCTGGTTTTTTTATCTAGTAACCTGGAAACAAACTCACCTGATATTTAAGATAAAATTGTTTTTTTTCCGTTGACAAGAACTTACTAAAGCGAGGGTTTCTTTTATAGGGTCTGTCGGAGTTTGTTGTTTAAGTTAAGTTAGTATAAATAAATATAATATTATTTTTTAACACTATTGCTCGTAAAGTGGCTCTTATTGCACTGCCTTTAGGTTCATAATGTAGCTTATAACACACGCATGATTTTTACTTTATATTATCGGACTAGTGCTTTTTACTTTACAGTTTATTTTTAAATCTCAGCAGAGTTTTATGTCTAAACAAAATTAAACATTTTTGTGAATAAATTAACTGTTAATTAAAACATAATAAATAAATATTTCATTTAATTTTTATTTTATGTTTGTCAATAAAATTAACATCAATTTGTGTTCTAAATACATAAAAAATATTATACTTTTAATATTAGGCTTTATGGCGTCTTCCTTCAACCACCTGCACGTTATACGTCACTCAACCACAGGCGCGGTGGCGTGCGATAACAGAAACCCGCGCGCCATTTTTCACAAATTTAATATTTGTTTAAACTGTGTTTATGTTTTTCTTCCTCGCATGTGTGTCAAACGTCGTATGAAACGCGTGAGCAATGTTCATTATAATTTCGGCTTTATTACGCTATCGCCTTCGGCTCGGGCTGCAATCCAGCCTCGAGTATAATGAACAACTTAGCTCAGTTGTATCTTATGTAGGTACTATTACTAGAACTAACATGGTTTTTTTAATCGAACTCTATGTTTATTTGTTTGTTTGTAATTCAAATGTTTCAACGAAAAAACAGTTTGCATCTTAGATTTTTGTGATAATTTACATATCAAAGCATTCAAGTTGTCAAAATATTGTTTCTCGCAATATTATTTTAAATTAAAGTATCGTAGAAACAAAATATTTGGTATCTTCTACGTTTTGGTGCCAGTTTAGATAACATAACCAAATAGTTATTGGCACGATTTATTATCACTGTTATAAAAAACATGACACAAACTGATCAAGTGCCAGTCGGATTCACGCAGTAAGGGTTCCATACCACTAATCGACCTGATACCCCAAGAGTTCATCAAAGACATCAACGCACCGTGCGCGAAATTTGAATTTATGACTGCGTAGGAAAGAGAAGCAAAAATTCATATTTTCCGCACGGTGCGTTGATGTCTTTTGATGAACTCTACGAAACTAAATCAGTTTCTATGGGATATCAGGTCGATGGGTGATACGGAACCCTTATTGCGTGAGTCTGACTCGCACTTGGCCAGATTTTAATCATTATACACGCGATGGAATCCGGTTAAACTTGTTTCATTATATTAAACATAAGTAGTTACAAAGAAGATAATATTAAGTATTTTTTTTTTTTTTATTTTTTTTTTTTTTTTAACAGCTGCCTACTGTACTTACAGTTGCCCAACACGTACAGTAGGCTAAGTTATAATTTAGGTACATATATAATTCTTACAAGTCTAATTATAATCAGTCAAAAATTTATGACAAAAGCTGACAAACTGGTTCATCTTGGTATAAAAAATATCGACTTCTGGTTGTTCAGCAATCAGAGCGTTGAGCAATGAAACAGCATTATTACTTGGAGCATACTGGGAAGTGCATGTGCGTGACAATGGCGCCGCCAGAAGATGGCGCGCGCGCAGCCGTGTGTACTTGTCGGGCGCGGATAGGGAACAGCGAGCGAGGCTTGTTGGATTGTCGATCTTGCCGTTTATAGTTAAGTAATAATTTACCATTAACGCACATTTTCGCCTTAACTCTAACGTATTTAAGCCAACCATACCGGATACAAACAGAGATGGATATAAAAAAGGATAATAGCCAAATAGTTTCTTGTACAGATAACGTGCAAACTTGCGCTGCACACGTTCAATCATTATCCTGTACTTCACTTCATGTGGATCCCAGATAATGGAGTTGAACTCCAAGATACTGCGCACAAAAGCAAAGTACAGGACAATGACTGTACCCCTGTCCTGAAATCGAGCTGCTTGCCTCATGACGAATCCCAGAGACTTGAATGCTCTAGCACAGATTTTCAGTATGTGGGTATTCAGCGTCAATTTACTGTCGAGAAAGACGCCCAAGTCTCGAATTTCTGTGACACGCTCAAGCGGAACACCAGAAATATTGTATGTGTAAGCTCTGGGGGCACGAGATCGCGTAAACGTTATTGTTTTACACTTAGAAGTGTTAAACTCCAAACGGTTACGTGTACCCCACTCCACAACACTATCAATATCCCGCTGGAGCGCGTCACAGTCTTCAGTAGACCCGACACCCAAGAACAGCTTCAAATCGTCTGCAAACAAAAGACACTGAGCCGCCCTGACCACGTTCGGCAAGTCGTTGACCATTATGAGGAACTGTGTTGGTCCTAACGTGCTTCCTTGACTTACACCGGAGCAGGTTTTATACGGATCCGAGCGGTAATGGGACAGCTGGACATATTGTTCACGATTGGAAAAGTAATTAGCAAATAATTTTAAAAGGTTGGGCGTAAATCCTATGCTAGAAAACTTTTTTAAAAGCACATCGTTATGGACGCGGTCAAAAGCTTTTTTAAAGTCAAAGTACGCCGCCTCCACTTGCTTCTTATTATCCATTTCAGCGACTGCATAATCGACGAAATTCATTAAATTTGTAGTGGTCGACTTGCCAGCCCTAAAACCGTGCTGACAATCAGTCAGCAGTAGTTTGACCTGTCTGGTAATATGCTGATTCAAAACAAATTCAAACAACTTGCCGAATGCCGACAGCACGGCTATAGGTCTATAATTTACAATTTGCGACTTAGAGCCATCCTTGGGTATAGGCGTGACGCGAGATATTTTCCATAAGGCTGAAGATATGTAAAAGTGGCTTTTTAAATACAGTCGCGCAGTCTTTTATTATAAAAGGCGGTATGCCATCAGGTCCGCAAGACGAGTTAGCCTTCAATCGCTTAACGGCCAGCCATAAATCAGCAGAACTTATGTGATCTACCGCAATCCTAGACGAGCAGAATGGACTAGACGCTTCTGCCTCAGCGACTTCAGTAGACAGGCTAGGTTGATCAGGTAAAAATACCGATTTGAAGTACTTCGCAAAAGCGTTTGCTGCATTCAACTCGGTCACAACTTCTCCTTCATACTCAAATTCAGTACGTGAGCATCTAGAGGAACGCTGATTTTTAATAAATGACCAAAACTTTTTTGTGTCCCTTTTTATATCCGCCTCTGCCTGCTTGATAAAGTTATTATAAGCTAGTTTAATAAGTTCTTTGGTGTGCTGCCTGTAATATTTAAACATTTGTTGGTCGAACTCTGTCTTAGACGACTTATATTTTTTTAAATGAAAATATTTGAGTTTAATGTTAAAAATTATTTCCGACGTATACCAAGAAGGGTATTCGTATTTACATTTTGTATAATTTTTTTTAAGAAAAACATTTGAATTTAAACAGCATTGTTGGATACTACTGTACAATTCTTCCAGCGCTTCATCAACATTATCGGAACTAAGTACATCGCTCCAAGATAAGGCAGCAAACGATGCGTAAAGCGAATGAAAATCGGCTTTTTTAAAATTCCATTGTGATGGCAAATTATTATAATCTTGCGGCTCGGTCAATTGTCGCGACGAATGCGCGCGCGCAGTCGGCCGCGGGACACTGAGCCGAACACCGAGCGGTGGGTGGGCCACGTCAGGTGGTACTAGCGGCTCCACGTCTTCCGCCATTTGTATGTACTTACAACAGAGATTGCTCAACACCAGATCCAGTACATTACCGTATGCATTTTGCGTGACATTATATTGTGTTAGTTTACAAAATGAAAGTAAGTAACCAAATTGCATATTTACATTTTGACTACCCGTATTTAAATTAAAGTCACCAAGAATTATTGTATCTAATTTCGAATATTTGGATATCAAGTTTTCTATCACTAAAAATGTTCTTAGATACGTATCGTCACAAGAGTTAGATGGAATATATACCACACATACTAAAATTTTCTTATATTTTAAAGAAATAATAGCCGCAACCAATTCTATATCTCGCGAATATTCATCAATGTCAAAGATTTGTTGAACTTCATACTGAGCGCGGACTGCCAACAATACTCCACCCCAACCTGCATCATCAACACGATCACGACGTATTACGGTGTACCCGCCCGGGAAGAACTCCGAATCATGAACGCTACTTAAAAGAAACGTTTCAGTAAGAGCAAAAATGTCAGCAGATTCATTTAAAACTGCTAACTTGCAAATATCCAATTTCGATCGGAGCCCTCTGACATTTTGATAAAAAAATGAATAAGTTTTAGGCCTGGATGTTTTGCGTAGCTTGACGACGAAATCCATTGCGCCAGGTCTTGACGCAGACATCTTCAGCCCAATTCTCAGCCAACAAATACATAGACAAATTTTTTGTAGGCACTGATAATTTAAAAGATGCGTAGTCGCCACGAGATTTCAAAGCCTCTGCTGTACAATTATCTTCCGAGCAAATTGTACGAAGATGTTGAGTAACTTCATCAGCTGTTGTCCCCATCTTAACATAGTACAAATGTAAGTATGTTTTGCGTTCCGCAGCCAAAAGAGTAGTGGAGGTGGGCACGGCCGTACCACGGGTTACATTTTCGAGCGTGCGTCGATTACGATGATAGTTCACTTCAAACCAATCGGTCCCGTTACCTGTAGTATCGCCACTCTCAGGCGCCTCGCTCGTCGCAGTATCAGTTTTAGTGAGTTGTGGGTTCATCGGCGTGCAAGAAGTAAGGGTCGCCGACGTAGGTGACATCGTCTTCGTTGCGTCAGTGGGGGTAGCAGGTTTCGATGTTACCTTTCGTGTTCCTGCGGACATAGCCGACTCTGCACGAACACGGGCACGCATTGATCGTGCGCTCTTTTCTAATGTAGAATTACCCTCACTGGCGTTAAGAATCGGCTTCGTTGTTACTGATTCATCACTAAAAAGTTTTTTAATAAGCTTATTTTGCTCGATAATAAGCTTTTCAAGGGAAGACACTTTACTCTGCAGGGAGTTCACAGTTTTGGTAAGGTCGCGAAAAGCTTGATCAGCACTTTTTGCGGACATTTCTAATTTTTAAAACGCAAATTTACGGAGCTACACAAATAAGCTGCTACTTCTAAGGTCAGGTTTATAAGTAAACTATCTATATTTAACCTAACTTTAGGAAAAATAAGAAAAAAACGAGCCAAGTGCGAGTCGGACTCACGCAGTAAGGGTTCCATACCACCCATTGACCTGATACCCTTTAAAAACTGCTTTGATTCATGAGAGATCATCAAAAGACATCAACGCGTGTGCGCAAAATATGAATATTTGCATCTCATTCTTACGCAGGTACCACCACACAAGTCTGTGATTTTTAGTAGATATTTGTTGTTAAACTACATAGTATGCACTATAATCATACCAAGTTTGACGCTGGTGTGTATTATCGTTTTGAAGATAGAGCAGGAACAAAACCGTAAAAAAAAACTTGTTTTTAAAGAAAGAAGAAAGAAAGAAAAATGATTTATTGCCACAACAAGACGACATGCGGTAGGTGCACATAAAAAATACTTAATTAGGTACATTTCTTCATTCATTCATTCATTTTCATTCATTCATTTCATTCATTTTTTTCGAGGTTTCTTGTATGGAGACCCTCTTTGGTTTTAGACTTTTTTAATTTTACTATTTGTCGTGATTCGCATTATAGCAACACAAATTCTGTGAAAATTTCAACCGGCTAACTATAACCGTTTAAAAGATACAGCCCTGTGACAGACAGACGGACGGATGGACATCGTAGCGAGAGTAATAGGGTCCCGTTTGGCACCCTTTGGGTACGGAACCCTAAAAATGTGTAAGGTAATAATGTAGGTATGACAAATGCTTTTTTTTTGACGCGTTTCGCGAAGCGCTGTTATGCGGCAAGACTCGCCGGTGAGGGCGAAGACCTACATAATCCTAACACAGTGGCGGTTAAGCTTACTCCTAGGAACTACTCTAGAGAATAGGTTCGGTCTCGCGTGACGAGATTATCTCCGGTTGCGACACCGTGAGGTGGGAGCTCGGGCCGCGGCTCACGGTGCAGCTGGGGGACCCCGCCACCGGTCCCCCCGGCAGCCGCTGCTGTATCGTGTTAGGTTTCTCGAGAGTCGGACTCTCGGCATCTCTGTACACAGATAAGTCCTCAGCGGTTTTCATGTACGGCAATATCATTGTGTCGTGTAGAATAATGTATAATGAAAAAAAAACGGCTGGTCAACGCTAATATTAGGTAATCAGCCATCAAATCTCACATAAAGTGACAACAGCTTACAACCAACCGATGACAAGATTGGTTGCTCGTATTTTGGTCAATAAACATTAACAGTTGTTGAGTTGCTATTGATTTGATAAGAGATTATATTGATCAGCCTTTTAGAAATAGAAAGCAGGTATCTACAGTATAAGGCTGTTTTGTGTGGAGCTTAAGAGATACTGGTTATTTAGCAAAACCCACACAATCAAAATAAATTCTATAGTTCTTATTTATAAACAATTAATTAATTACATTAACCACAAGCCTATTATTCCTTATCAGTTCATTACTAAGACCCTCTTGAGAAAACAGTGTCTTCCAGAAAGGACACAAAAAGATGTCTAGACTATTGTCAGATGGTATTTCAGTAGTCTATGTTTACAACAGTCTTTTATATCAAGTTTCAACAAACAGTATCAGAAAGGCTTTCTTCAAGTAAGTCTGTAAATAGAACTAGCTCACTCGAGGTCTTTTGAAATTGGAAAACAATTGGATCAAAATTTAATTATTTCGTTTTTACCATTGCAACTGGAAAAACGGCATTTGATACATCAATAACAGTGATTAAAACTCTTTTTTATCCACCCAGTGCATAAAAACATTTTGAATTTGGAACAAGCACGAATTATTCACAAAAAATAAATAAAACGTGCTGAATGTACCACTGGCTAGCTGAATGGAGCTATTCCACTGAGTTATCCAATTTAAATCAAGAAAATATAAATACTATACCACTATTTGGCTCATAGCTCTTGGTATATGTCTCATCCATAATAAATGTGTCACTATATTCCTGGGGATTGGCGCTGTTCGCCAAGATATAGGTATCTCGCCTAGTTCGGCGGTAAAGGCTTCCAATGTGTGTATGAACAACGTGAGATGATTCATGTATCAGCATTGTAGTATCTGCTTACATGTTCCTTGTGTATTAGTTATTAAATCATCAGAGTTGTAATTTTTTTCATAAATAAATAAATTTATTTTCTCGCAGTCGATGGTAAAAAGAAGTATTACTCTACTTTTTACCATTGACTCGTGCTCGTGAAAATATATCATCTCGGTCCTCGTATCCCTCGCTCCGTTCAATATTCTACTTTAGAATCCATCGCAGCTCTTGGGATCCAACTTAGTCCCTCGAATTAAATTCTCTTTTTTTCACTGGTTGTGTAATCTATTCTTTCTTGATTGGTTTTGAGGTTCTCATTTTCTTACTTTGCATCTAAAACAGCACCAGTATGTTAACTATTACACAGTTTAGGTATTAAAAAAGTTGCGTCATGACATCTACTTTACTTACAATTGATTTTATTTTGATTAGATGTTAGCTGTAGTTTTATGATTTGGAACCATGCAACTAAATCTCGTCGTGTGCTGTGTACTGCCTATTTGAAATTAAAACTTGATTTGATTTGATTTAATGTAAGTTTTTAGGTTATTGAAATTACTACTTAATAATAAATAATAATAAATATTTTTGGGACTTTTTACACAGCACCATGTAGTCCCAAACTAAGCTGAGCTTGTAATATGGGTACTAGACAAAGGATATAGTACTTATATACTTTTTCTTTTGTAAATACATACTTATAATACATAAGAAACACCCAGACCAACACAAACACTTATGTTAATCACACAAATATTTGTGTTCTGTGGGAATCGAACCCACGACCTCGTGATCAGCAGTCCGACACTCGAACCACTAGACCACAGAGGTCGTCATATATGTGACTTAATATAATTTTTTAAACTTACTGACAGATAACAACGTACAAACTAAGCCAGGTCTAGGAGTTCTCACGCCCATAGCCAAAGGTAGTTGAAGGATCACCGTAGTGGTTTTAGTCGGTAAGAGTCCGACACTGGCTCCGCCATCCCCGAGCGGAGTGCGTCCATGAGGCATGAGACGGAGGCTTGATTTCACCAACGACAATTTTCTGGTTAAAGATCGTTTACCCACAATTCCAGTAAAATTTTCAAGTAATCGGCCATTTAATCAGCGAATTAAAGTTAATGAACACTGGCCTAAGGGGGTTGAATACGGGGAGAATGGTCAGATGGTCCTGAGATGTTACCGATGGGAAATCCCATTGATACGAATAATGAGTTTATGATGGTTGGTTAAGAAGTAACACAATTAAAACCATACGAAACTTTATCAACATATTTAATAAAATAAAAGGTCGTGGGTAGGTAGAAGACCCGTCACTATGTTTTCACTTTGTAAGGAGGGTAGCGCATGTACTCTCCTGGCTCAGCTCCGCAGTGGTGGAGACCGCCGAGATGGTGAGCCCGAGGTGTTGATGGGCCGGCTAGATCACGCCAGGAGATGGTGACAGGTGGTCGTCACCGGGCCGGCGAACGGCCGCGCGTAGGTAGGCCGCGTGGAGCGCCGCTAAAATGTAGCCGGGCAGCTACCACGCAACATGATGATGATAGTAAGCTACAGCGTAGCACCCCAATATGGGGATTTAAAAAAATTACACATTAAGTGCCTACTAAACAGGCGACAACCGAACCGATGCCAATGATGTGGAGGGCACACGATTGAAGTCACGGCACCTAATAACGAGGTGCCGTAAACGTGCACCCCCCACGGTGGCAAAAGTCGGTGTCCCGGTGCAGGACGAACGAACTATAGAATTAACTCGAGCCCGAGCTAGGCGATAACAAATATCGCTGTGTGCGTGCGCTCGTGACTCGAGGCCGCGCGCGAATCTAATGGCCGTTAAGCATTTGGTTTTAAAATGAATGAAATAATAAAGAAAAAAGGTTAATAATAATGATTTTAAATTAAAAATACTAAAAATAACGTTACAACGTTACAATACCCCCCTCGCCAGTGAAGGATTTTATTCGTCCTAAGAGGAATAAAATCCTCTTCGAAAAAAAATTGTATTTGCTTAACCTTTCAAAATCATCAATCATTTCAGTCATACTTCTCGCAAACATAAAAGCATCAGTAACTGTAACTACGTACCAACATTACCAACGCACTCTTCCATACCGACAGGTTTCCAGTTGACATAAACTGGAATCCATACAAATACTATTTAATTCCAAGTAAAGGCGAAGAACGAGCAAGAAAAAAAACAAAAAAACTAATGATGTAATACTGCTAAAACCAAGTGCCTAACGTTTTCTAGAAAAAAGTTCTAGAAAAGAGAAAAAAAAAATAACTAAAAGAGGGTAAATGTTGAACAAGTCAAAGAAAAACAACTAAGTACTCCGTCTGTTACAATTAAAATAAACTAAATTGTACGTTTTGGTTGTTTTCCTTGACTACAAAAAAAAAGCATTAAATCAAAATAATATTGCAAAGAAAGAAAAAAAATTGCAACAAGAATTAATAAGAGCACAGAAGAAATATATATAGGTGCAACTAGTGTGTACGAACGCTTAAAAGGAACACAAAATCCTAATAAGTGAAGTAAAATAAAAAATTTTGAAAAAAAAGTTTAATGTTATTTGCTGACTGTACATAGGCAAATACCATGGAGTGGTAGCAGTCAGAAACATTACGTTGAAAATATTCATTAAAAAAAATTACAAAAAAAAAAGGATTTTGTGTTCCTTTTAAGCGTTCGTACACACTAGTTGCACCTTACTTTTATTTTTGTTTTGTTATTTTTTTGTTGTTTTTCTTTTTAGTATTTCAAGGAAAACAACCATAACGTTACTCGTGTAGTTTTTTTAAAAAATTGTAACAGGCGACAACCGATGCCAATGATGTGGAGGGCACACGATTGAAGTCACGGCACCTAATAACGAGGTGCCGTAAACGTGCACCCCCCACGGTGGCAAAAGTCGGTGTCCCGGTGCAGGACGAACGAACTATAGAATTAACTCGAGCCCGAGCTAGGCGATAACAAATATCGCTGTGTGCGTGCGCTCGTGACTCGAGGCCGCGCGCGAATCTAATGGCCGTTAAGCATTTGGTTTTAAAATGAATGAAATAATAAAGAAAAAAGGTTAATAATAATGATTTTAAATTAAAAATACTAAAAATAACGTTACAACGTTACAATACAATTAAAACCATTCAAATCGTACACCTTAGTTACTGCCAACCAATATAAAACAAAACGTTTCACAAAATACAAAAACACATCACACAAAACACTAAGGAAAAAAAATGTACCCACCTTAGAAAGAAAAAAAACATAGTGACCATAAAAAACCACGTTGAGGCGCCAATGATACGAATAATGAGTTTGTGATGGTTGGTTAAATAAAGTAACACATTAAAACCATTCAAAACTTGATACACATATTTAATAAAATAAAAGGTCATGGGTAGGTAGAAGACCCGTCACTATGTTTTCACTTTGTAAGGAGGGTAGCGCATGTATTCTCCTGGCTCAGCTCCGCAGTGGTGGAGACCGCCGAGATGGTGAGCCCGAGGTGTTCATGGGCCGGCTGGATCACGCCAGGAGATGGTGACAGGTGGTCGTCACCGGGCCGGCGAACGGCCGCGCGTAGGTAGGCCGCGTGGAGCGCCGCTAAAATGTAGCAGGCCAGCTACCACGCAGCATGAAGATGATGGTTAGCTACAGCGTAGCACCCTGGAAGAATGTCCAGTGTGAGTGGCGTGATCACAAGCGTCTCCTCTGATTGCGACCACCGGAAGCATAAGCAAAGCGAGAGTACAATTGCGATAGTGATGGTGGTGTGTGATTGTCACAATCAGAACGGAGTTTACATGGAATGTGAGAAGCACTGAATGAATTTAAATTAAAACAATAGGTAAAACAAATGGGAAAGAAAAGTTAATATCAAAATATAGCAGAAGGCTCAAAGGTCAAGTTAAAATTTAAACAGAAAAATCGTTATTGATAAACTACCTGAAATACAAAATAAAAGTTATACTTGTTCAGCACTTACCCAATATGGGGATTTAAAACATATGTAACACATTAAGGTGCCTACTAAACAGGCGACAACCGATGCCAATGATGTGGAGGGCACACGATTGAAGTCACGGCACCTAATAACGAGGTGCCGTAAACGTGCACCCCCCACGGTGGCAAAAGTCGGTGTGCCGGTGCAGGACGAACGAACTATAGAATTAACTCGAGCCCGAGCTAGGCGATAACAAATATCGCTGTGTGCGTGCGCTCGTGACTCGAGGCCGCGCGCGAATCTAATGGCCGTTAAGCATTTGGTTTTAAAATGAATGAAATAATAAAGAAAAAAGGTTAATAATAATGATTTTAAATTAAAAATACTAAAAATAACGTTACAACGTTACAATGCCCCCCTCGCCAGTGAAGGATTTTATTCGTCCTAAGAGGAATAAAATCCTCTTCGAAAAAAAATTGTATTTGCTTAACCTTTCAAAATCATCAATCATATCATATCATATCTTTCAGTCATACTTCTCGCAAACATAAAAGCATCAGTAACTGTAACTACGTACCAACATTACCAACGCACTCTTCCATACCGACAGGTTTCCAGTTGACATAAACTAGAAACCATACAAATACCATTTAGTTCCAAGTAAAGGCGAAGAACGAGCAAGAAAAAAGAACAAAAAAACTAATGATATAATACTACTAAAACCAAGTGCCTAACGTTTTCTAGAAAAAAGTTCTAGAAAAGAGAAAAAAATAACTAAAAGAGGGTAAATGTTGAACAAGTCAAAGAAAAACAACTAAGTGCTCCGTCTGTTACAATTAAAATAAACTACCTGAAATACAAAATAAAAGTTATACTTGTTCAGCACTTACCCAATATGGGGATTTAAAACATATGTAACACATTAAGGTGCCTACTAAACAGGCGACAACCGATGCCAATGATGTGGAGGGCACACGATTGAAGTCACGGCACCTAATAACGAGGTGCCGTAAACGTGCACCCCCCACGGTGGCAAAAGTCGGTGTGCCGGTGCAGGACGAACGAACTATAGAATTAACTCGAGCCCGAGCTAGGCGATAACAAATATCGCTGTGTGCGTGCGCTCGTGACTCGAGGCCGCGCGCGAATCTAATGGCCGTTAAGCATTTGGTTTTAAAATGAATGAAATAATAAAGAAAAAAGGTTAATAATAATGATTTTAAATTAAAAATACTAAAAATAACGTTACAACGTTACACCATCGGCCGCATAGCTAGTATAAAAAGAAAAGTCCTGACTTACTGACTGACTGACTCTTAAACGCCTAGCCCAAACTTTTGGACCTAGAAAGCTGAAATTTTGCAAAGAGGACGTGCGCAAACGGAGTCTCATGCAAATTTTAGTTTATTTTAATAAAAACATTTGATTTTTTTTTACCAACGATAATTCTCTGGATAAAAGAGATTTATCAACAATTTCAGTGCTTAAATTAACGTTGACGGACACCGCCCTTAATTTTATAAAGATAAAGTAAAGTTTAACATTCTACGGCAAGAAAATATGTTGTTATCACAGAAATAGTTAGAATGGAAAAGTGGGCAGGGCGCGCGTGCCAACACTCTGCACCGTAGTGCAGGGAATTTCAAAGCCTTTCTCAGTACGCCTTAAGACTTGTTTCTGTAAGTACTGTAACAAAAACCCGCAAAAATGCTTTATTGTGCTGTTTCTAACTGCAGAAACAGAAGCCATAAAGTACATTTGATTAAAGTTTATTTCTAAATATTAATGACGTCAATATGGGAGGCGTAGTTAAAATAATTGTGATTACAACCATTCCATCTCTTTCTATTTCTTTGGTTGTTATAATACTAGTTTACTTATTATTATACAGACACAGATTCACTTCTCATTATATTAGAAGACCGTATATTCTTTATCCGAAAATAACCTATCCTAATGCCTTTAAGATAACATATTGGGTTAATTCGGTATAGAAGAATACCCAGAACTCAATATATCTTTTGTTATCTTTATTCCAATACGCGTGTATCATTTTCTCTTTAGCTCTAATAGAACATGAACCAAATATGATGTCTGGATGATTACTACATTTTTTTCTTATGAAACATGTGATTATATGTAATTACCTGTAGTAGTATCGCTCTGGGTCGGAATTTGACCAACTTTGTATATTGAGTACACTGAGGTATTATTATTGAGTAGCGTTTTGTATAGGGGATTTATGTGAATATACAACGTGTTATTGAAATAATTGAAAACCTCTTAGGGGGTCATTGTACTCATCAGTATGAACAACTTTTACTATCGGACCAAGCCTAAAATCACGAAACAAAAACCTGCTGTTCCCTACATCGCGATTTCAGAGTTAGTCTAACAGTAAAAGTTGTTCATACTGATGAGTATAACGATCCCTTAAGAGGTTTTCAGTTTTTTCAATAACATGTTGTATATACACGCTGAAATTTGAGTCGCTTAATTCCCGAAAAGGGGTCATTGTACTCATCATTATGAACAACTTTTACTATGAGACCAACCCTGAAATCGCGAAAAAAAAATCAGTTGGTTCCTACATTTGTGTTCACATAAATCAATAAAATGTAGGGACCACCTGATTTTTTATTATTATTATATATTAGCTTTCATTTTGAAATTAAAGCAGTATTCATTGCGTGGTATGGAGTTGCCGATAACACGGATTCTCAAAACACAGGAAGCAATGAACATTGAAATCCAGATGATTGCGATCGATCGCGAGTGAGTTACGCAATTCGGCAGCAGTGCCATAAAGGCAAATGACGTCATCGGAATCCGAATGTCAATATTGACAATCCGATTGCTCATGTTTCAATCCATTTTGCGCGGATGTGACGCATATATCTTACCACAGTTCTTGGCTCTGTACCTGTATTTGTTCTGTGTTCTTGAATTTTTTGGTAATTATGTGCGTCACTTTTGAAGCAAATAAAAATTTTTTTTTCTTTCTTTTTATATAAATTCGACGGCAATCCGTACGCTGTGGATAAGTAGACGCACCACGCTATATGGATTCGTTCAACGCGATCCGTACGATTTCGATAGGTCAATGCGTAGCTTGAGTCGCCGAAATGCGATGCAGCATCGATGCAGTCGCTAAAACGCACAATTTCGACACCGCAATCGAACAGATCCTACAAGCTATGTCGGTCACTCCGGTTCTTCTCCGGATAATTTCGTTACGGATTTTATCCTTCAACGAAACTCCAAGCATAGCTCGCTCCATAGCTCGCAGAGCGACTTTGAGCGTGCCAGTGGGCTGGCCAAGTGGCCATGTCTGTCGAAGGACCGATGACCGCTGGAGCAGACGAGTCCTTGAGTGGAGACCGCGAATCGGCAAACGCAGCGTAGGGCGCCCCCCCGCCAGTTGGACCGACGACCTGGAGAACGTGGCTGGGGGAACTGGATGCGGAAGGCAGAGGACCGAATGTTGTGGCGCAACTTGGGAGAGGTCTATGTCCAGCAGTGGACTGCAATAGGCTGAGTTGTTGATGATGAATCGAACGGAGCAAGTCATCAAATCGCGATACAGCAACGATGCAGTCGCAAAATTGCCAATCACCGATTTTAAAAGTAGCGTGTATGCTTTGGGCCTTAATAGTGTTTTCGATCCCTAATTGAAGGCCCTCGCAATTTTACTGCCACAATAGGAGTCTGTTCTAAAGACAATCAATCATTGCCGTTTGGTCAATTATTTTTTATTTCTCATCTTGTTTTGTGTCGTGAATCAATATTGCACCTGCCTTGTCATCTCTGTATCACCCTAAGGTTGACTGGGAGAGAATGCCTAAGGCATTAAGTCCGCCTATGTACACAAGTTGCATGAAGTTTAAATAAATAAATTATATATTATGAACCTTTTTGGACAGTATTTTTTGTTTTTTTTTTTCCTGAATTTTGCCTTTGTTTCTTTTTACGTGAATATGATAGCAGTTTAAGAGTACCGTAACTAAAAGGTGCCAACGGGAGCCTATTAATATGTCTTCACTCTGTCCGTCCATCGGTCTGTCGTAGGGATGTATCTTTTACAGTAATAAATAGCCAGTTTGAATTTTCACAGAATATTTGTAGCATTTTTTAAAGTTTTTGGTCCTGTTCTATCTTAAAAATAGTAATTATATTCATACAAGCATCAAACATCAGCATTAAACCCTATACTTAAAAAAAAACATCTTTTTCGGCTACTGTAGTATCCAGCAGAACCCTTGAAAGTCAGAGCGTGCGCGAGGATGTTGACTTCTGTATGCGTTATTTATCGTGGTTTTTTTTCTTTGTGCTTTACTCACATCTACAATATTCTTGAATGTCCTGTAGTGTTGCGTCTTTTACGCCTATTTTTACTTACGTTTTATCTTTGTAATATTGTATTTACATTCATAAAAAAGGAGTATTACGGCTTAATATCCCTCACCCATCAAGTCATATCCAAACAATGACAATTAGTAGGTCTTAGAATCATAAGATCATCATAAGTTATGATGTGATATTTTGTTACTTGTAGATACTTCTAAGTAGGTAGTTCCTGCTACTAACAACTGAAAGTTCAAATCATTACTTTAAAAGAGCTAGTTGAGCGTAAGTGACTGTCGTCAGCCAGTAATTGGGTATCTCACCCTACATAAATACTTTTAGAGGGTGCTTTGTTGCTAAAGAAACTTTTATCGAAGTTTTTTCAGTTATCTAATAGGTTTTCTTTGATAGTTAGACCGTTGTTAGTTCAAAGTAAAAAAGTTTTAAACGAGACGTGTTTTTTTCTTGTTCATTATTTTAATTGGGTACGTCGCAGCGTCGCTCGGCTGAACAGATATCTATTTGTTTTTTGTTTAAAAAAATAAAGCCATATTGTATTTTTGATCTTTTTGTGGATCATCTTTCAATTAACTGTATTATTTCGACCTTTCAAAGTATTTTAAAGCAGATGACTCCACCAGACATTAATTTTTGGCAAATTTTGTTAAGAAAGATTTATGTTTTTAAGCAACCAAGAAATAAAGAATGTACTCACAAAATTGAAAAAAAGAAAGAAAGAAAATATTTATTTCAGTGTCGGTACAGGCGAGAGAAAACAAACTAAAAATAACATAATTACAAAAAAACTTAAAATTTACATGCATGTATGAGACTAAAAAAGGCCCCCATCTCAGCATATTGCAAATTGCTAGTAAATTGCAATGGAACCACACGCAAACCATGTTTTTTGAAGGTATTTGTATTCTACCAAGCGACGTTTAAAACCTCTTATGGGTAACAATCACAGAAAACATTTTTTTGTGGTAAAAATAACTTGCAAGAAAATTTATACAAATTGTCTGCTAAAAATTTTCAAGGTAAACGAGGACAACAAAACCATGCTTCTCCGTGTACAAACAAGCGCTCACGCACACACATGCACCTACAACCATGCTCACCGCGCTCAGTACACATGTCCGGCATCGTCCAGTAAGCGTCGCCAGAAACAAATATCTTTCAGGTGCATGTATGTGCGTGAGCGCTGGTTTGGACATGGAGGAGCATGGTTTTGTTGGCTTCACTATGATTGTTCGCAGCACGTGATTATTATAAAAGAAACTAATTAACTACTCACCATAATAAACGTCATCAAGCTCCTTATACCTCTTGGCATTGACGCCGATCCTCCAACTGTATAACAGCACCACTAATATTGATATATTCTGAAACAAAAATACGCACAGAGTTAATCCTATATTACACAGTAAAATCAAGTGAAAGAAGATGTAGTGACAAAGATTGAGAAAGGTATGGTAAGATGGTTTGGGCATGTACAGAGGATGGACGATAATATTGACGAAACCTAGTCTAATAATGATGAGAACGGATGGAAGAGTTGGACGGGGACAATCTCGGCGAACGTTCTGCAACCAAATTGCGGACGTTCTGAAAAAAAGACAAGTTAAGAGCACTCTACTCGAGACTGCCTCGTTGGTCTAGTGGTTGCAAGCGCGACTGTAGAGCGTGGGGTCCTGGGTTCGATTCCCGGGTCGGGCAAAGTGTTAATGGATTTTTTCACTAGGATTTCTCAGTAGCAGTCCGGAGTCTGGACTTGTGCCCGGTCAATGGCAATAGGCTCGCCTCCTATTACATGGGACTATAACATAACTGGCGAAATGTGGGTGTACTATTACACCTCTGCCTACTCCTTCGGGGAAATACAGGCGTGATGTGATGTTATGTTATGTTAAGAGCACTCTAAATCAACGAGCATGCATGACGAGGGTAATGAACGTAGATGAAGCAAAAGAGGTGTGTCATGATCGTACCAGCTGGAAATCTAATCTCTGCCTACCCCAATGGGAAACATGCAGTTTTTTTTAATATGAGCTCTCAGCTGTTTGTGTGCTCTACAGGACATTGACCTGGCAAAGGTTCGTAAGACATCCGTGTTTCTGTTTTGGGCAAAGAATTAGTAGTTTTATATAAACTGTGGAAAGAAATATCACGAGCGGGGTTCGAATCTGCGACTCCTGGCTCAGTACGCCAGTGCTTTAGCCACTTAGCTAAAGTGAACACTACTCGTGGTATCGAATTTAGCTTTCACTTACGTGTTACGGTGACGTCAGCAGCAGCGAAAGTCATATAGATGTGCCTACCAGTCAGCGCTTAGTATGCATATCTGTTTTAATTTAAAATCAATTAAAAAGTTCTCGTTAGTTTTTAACAAAATATTGTTATTGTTTTTAATTAATGTAATCTTGTTGTGCAATAAAGAGGATTTGTATTGTATTGTATTGTGTCACCTTCGAATATTGCAGGTGATTAAATCAACAATCTGTAGAGACATTGTAAGTTCCCCTTCAATCATTATTTAGTTCTCATTTTAGAGGCCGCAGCAGATACGGTATATCATCATCATTATTAGCCCATTAACCCCCACTATGAACCAATACCATATACTGACCATGGCGTCCATGGCCCTTTATTTGATTACAACAATCGCCCTTCAGATCGGTCATAGTGGATAATACTACACTTGGCAGTTAGATTATATCAACCTTGAAACTCAATATATTACTCATAAACCGATGCTCAAGTTCGCATCTGATAGAACCACTTAAAGTACTCGTAAGTCAGTTCCATTCTCAAGGAACGAGTGCTTGAAAATAAGTGAGTAGATATAGCCTCCTTGCTCTGAAATGGATGGAGGGTAATAAAAACAGGAGATAGATAAGTACATTATTTTATCTTCCCATTTCTGGAGGGTAGGCAGTTATAATAACAGCTTTTAGTAGCGTGCTATCATTGTGTGTACAATACACTAACTTATGATGGTAGATTAAATTACGATAAACCATAGTGTTAAGGACATAAGTTTTCTAGTGCTGGCAACACCAGCACTCTCTTCCATTTTACAATTTGTACGTGTCGGTTCGTTCCAATGAAATAATTACCAAAGTTACAATATATTTTCATTTTCATAATTTGTGCTATACAAATTAGTCCCTGGTTTCGGCACCAAATTTGTATAGCACAAATTATGTAAATGAAAATATATTGTAACTTTGGTAATTATTTCATTGGAACGAACCGACACGTACAAATTGTAAAATGGAAGAGAGTGCTGGTGTTGCCAGCACTAGAAAACTTATGTCCTTAAAACATAGAAATCTATCTAAATAATAAGGTAAGAATTGGTAAGTGCGAGAACTTGTCGCCGCGTATAGGACGAATAATGTACGTAATTTCATTACGCACCGATCAAGTTGCAGTGACGCTCCAGTTCCTTTATGACAGCAATCGCCGTAGATAAGAGAATATGAAAAGCATTGTTTTAATAGAAACTTAACTGCAACTGCACTTTAGTTACGTGAATTGGCCTACTGGTGTCTCGTAGGACACCAGTGCGCAAATCGTTTCCTTGATAATCAGTGCTGTTTTGGGCGCAGAGTCACTAAAATAGTATTTTGCAGCATATCAAACAGCGAATTATTTTTAGGATTAATTTATTTTGCATAGAATGCTAGAAACATGGTGGGCGTAACTGCGTATTTATGTGTGGATAGCGGCAAATCGGCGACACGCGTTCCGGTATTAAAAGACACTGTAGAACATTTCTATTACCTTATTATTTAGATTTCTATGCGAAAACCTATTCTGGGTTAATAGTTTAATTTTAACATTATTTAAGTTTCATTACATTAACCTAACAACATAACATAACATAACATCACGCCTGTATTTCCCCGGAGAGGTAGGCAGGGGTGTAATAGTACACCCACATTTCGCCAGTTATGTTATAGTCCCATGTAATAGGGGGCGAGCCTATTGCCATTGACCGGGCACAAATCCAGACTCCGGGCTGCTACTGAGAATTTTCCAATGAGAAAACCCAATAACACTTTGCACGACCCGGGAATCGAACCCAGGACATACATTAACCTAAGACATCAAAATATCTTAACTATAGCATGTATAGCATTGTTTCGTTAGTCGTAAAGTCTATAGTACCTAGGCGAGTTTGGGCTAAATCCAAAAGTTGGGAAAAGTGTTGATAAAATTCGCACCAGTAGTTTAGTAAATGGCATTTTGGTGATAGAGTATCCCACAAAAAGATGCTACTGTACATTCTTCAGACTTGACCCTTTGCCGCGTGCCATTCATTATCAACTCCACTCAAGGACTCGTCTGATTCAACGGCTTTCGGTCCTCCGACAGACATGGCTAGCTTACTGATCCTACAAGCTAAGTCAGACACTCCGGTTCTTTGGATCGGCAAACGGTGTAGGGCACCTTCCAGCCAGGTGGACTGACGACCTGAAAAAGGCAGCTAGTGTGGACTGGAAGGTAGAGGACCGAGTGTTGTGACGTAACTTGGGAGAGGCCTATGTCCAGCAGTCCAACTGTCCGCTAAAAACCTCCGCTACCATGAGAGATGTTCCATGGTGGAATAAGAACCTAGAGCGACTCAGGAGAAACGCCCGAATCCTGTTTAATAAGGCCATGAGGGACGACACCTGGGATGACTATAGGAAGGCGCTTACCGCGTTCAACAGAGAATTGAGGAAGGCCAAGAGAAAGTCCTGGCGCGAGTTCTGTGAATACATTAAGAGTACCTCACAGGCAGCAAGGATCCACAAAATAATCTCAAAGTCTCCTCAATCCCATTTAGGGCTATTAAAATACCCGGATGGGACCTACACGAGATCCGCAGAGGAAACACTGAAGCTTTTAGCTAAAGTGCACTTTCCGGACTCTGTGCCAATAAATGGTAACGGAAGCCATACCAATCAAAACCCTCGGAGCAACAGACCAAGGATAGAAGACTGGAGGATGGCTTCTCTTATATTTAGACCCGATCGGATCGAATGGGCCATTAACAGCTTCAAGCCCTTTAAGACCGGAGGGGAGGATAATATCTTCCCTGCCTTACTACAAAAGGGGTTGGATATTATCTTACCAACGCTGTTGAAGGTTTTTCGAACCAGCTTCGCCTGGGGCTACATACCCACAGCGTGGACTAGGGTGTCCGTCACCTTTATCTCCAAAGGGGGAGACAGGGACAAATCGATGCCCAAGTCCTATAGACCAATTAGTCTTACCTCCTTCATGCTCAAAACCATGGAGAAGGTACTCAACCAGCACATCAGGGCTACCTACTTAGTAGACAAACCCCTGCACGTGAGACAACATGCCTATCAGAAAGGCAAGTCCACTGAGTCCGCATTGATGGACTTAGTGGATAACATAGAAAAAGCTGTTGAGGACAAAGAAATTGCTCTGTGCGCCTTCTTAGATATAGAGGGGGCATTTGACAACACCTCAACAAATGTCATACTAAAAAGTATGGAGCAACGCAACATTGACCGAACGACCATCTACTGGATCGAAGCAATGTTGCGTAACAGAGTAGCGTCAACATCTCTCTTAGACACAACCATGAGGATGAGACTAAACAGGGGTTGCCCACAAGGGGGCGTCCTGTCTCCACTAGAATGGTCTTTAGTTGTTGACAGCTTACTGAGCGAGCTCAATAGGGCTGGCTATTACACGCAAGGTTACGCGGACGATCTGGTAGTGATTACCGTTGGCAAATGCCAATCAGTCATCTCCGATCTGATGCAAACGGCCTGTAGAATAATCGAAAGATGGTGCAAAGACTCCCAACTTTCGGTCAATGCAGACAAAACTGTCATTGTACCTTTTACAAAGAAAAGGAAGTTGGATGGCTTAAAACCACCAACCCTCTTCGGTAAAACGGTCAACTTTTCGGATGAGGTCAAATATCTAGGCATTATCCTAGACAAAAAACTCACGTGGAATGCACACATTAAACATGTGACAAGGAAAGCAAAAATTGCTTTGGGAACTTCCTGCCGACTGGTCAACTCGAAATGGGGCCTTAGACCATGGGCAACGCTGTGGCTGTACACTGCTATAGCAAGGCCCATGATAACCTATGGCTGTGTCGTATGGCATGGAAAAACCCATCAGACTACCTGCAGGGATGCTCTCTCAAGCCTCCAGAGACTCGCGTGTCTTATAACAACAGGAGCAATTGCATCGACTCCGACCGCTGCACTTGAGGCTCTGCTTAATCTCGTTCCTTTGCATGTGCAGGTGCAAATAGACGCTAGGGCAGCAATGATAAGGGCCAGAATAGCGGGAAGGACAAGATGGAAGTCGACTGCCATGAGGGCACTGCAAGAGAACCTTATGAAGAAAGACATCATTGCCATGCCCACTGATGCAATGTTAAAAGAATACAGCTTTGATAGGCTGTTTAGGGTATTCATACCTCAGAGGACTGAGTGGAAGGACGACACGCCAGGCCAGCCTCAGTCCACTGATGTTGTTTGGTTCACCGACGGATCAAAAAAAGAGGGTCTAGCAGGAGCCGGATTCCACGGTGGGCGGCCAAAGGTAAAAAAATTCGCCAACCTAGGCCAGCACACCACTGTGTTTCAAGCGGAATTATTTGCCATTATTGGATGTGTCCGTTTAAGTCTGCAGAGGACCTATATTAATAGGCGAATCTTCATCTTCTCTGACAGCCAGGCTGCTTTAAAAGCCTTAAATTCAGAGGAAATTGACTCCAAACTTGTAAAGGAGTGTGTCCAGCTATTAAACTCACTAGGAGCGGCAAACTCAGTGGCACTAGGATGGGTACCTGGACACTGTGGCATTAGGGGCAACGAAGCCGCTGATGAACTGGCTAGAGCTGGTGCTGAAAGCCCCAATGTGGGCCCGGAGCCAATCTGTGGCATTCCTAAATGCACCACTACAGCCTACCTTAAAAACTGGGGAACTGACCAAAGTATTAGCCTTTGGGAAAAATCCCCAGGCCAAGAACACTCGAAAGCGCTACTTGTGGGCTTCAAAAAAAGGTTTACGAAAGAAGCGCTTTCGTTGAACAAAAATCAGATAAGAATCCTGACAAGAACCCTTACTGGGCACTGCAAGCTGAACAAACACCTTCACAGGATGGGCCTCAGTGATACCACAGTTTGCAGGTTTTGTCGCGAAAAGGATGAGACGCCCATCCATATCCTATGCGAATGTGATGCAGTGCACCACATCAGAAGCCAGCATCTTGGAGGCCACGTCATCTCAATGCAGGAGATCAAATCCTCCTCCCCCAAGGTCATAGTCGACTTTATGATTGACTTGCAGCTTGGGGAAGTGCTGTAATGCTGCAAGAGGCGTCACAATAGATCTTTTAGGTCGCAGTGGCTTAGGGGCGTTCAAGACCCTACCTCTTTCCTCAAATAAATAATAATAAATGTCCAGCAGTGGACTGCGATAGGCCGAGTTCATTATTAATTTCACTAAAAGCGAGGGCTTGACTTGTTTACCCAGTAGGTAACGTCAAATATTCTTTTATTAAAATGTTTAATTGATCCGCGGGGCGTCGCGTCGGGCCAATGAATGAATGCGATAATTCCCTTAACAATGAACGTAAATAACTTTCAAATCGTCCTGAATGAACAGAAGATCATAATTTATGATCGCTTTGTTCGCTGGAGGTTCGGAATTAAACTAGCTGATCCAGCGACATTTTCCGATAATACGTATTGAATACAATGCAAGCGATGTCTAAAAACATTGTTTTATGTTAGTATACAGTTAAAAGTTTAATCGAAAGATTGTTAACAGCCCATAAAATATGAACATAGCTCTATCCCATAGACAAATAAAGAGAGAGGCAGATGTAGATCTGCGTTATTGATTAATATTGGATCTCCATAGGACCCACAATTTGGAATCCTGCAACTAGAGCCTGACGTTTCAAAAGTGCCTGTTATTAGGTTTATTTGAAATAAAAAACATTTGAATTTGAATTTATGGTATAAATAATGTATGTAGGTATAAAAATGTATTTAAATACGTACCTACTTATAATCCTATCCTACATAAAATATAAATGCAAAAATAGGGATGAAAACCCAATAGGTAATTACCACGGTAAAAATATATGTTAACATTTTTATTTAATTCAAATTTTTACGCAATTTTCGGTAAAATTCAAATATATTGCGTAATTTTCTTTAAAATTAGTTTTTTTCGTTTTGCTTTCTGGTGGTTGATAATCTACTATATAAAAATAAGTCGGGTTTTCCTTCCTGACGCAACTCCAGAACGCACGAACCGATTTCCACGGTTTTGCATTCGTTGGAAAGGTCTCGGGCTCCGTGAGGTTTCTATCAAAGAAAGTTTTGAGAAAGAAAAAAAGAAAAAAAAAATCTTGGGTTGCGTACTCACCCGACAGATCGAAGCTTCTATGCATTTGCACGAGCGGATAGTAATGTACGATGGAGTGGAGTGGAGTAGGCAGGGGATGGGACTGGGGACGGGACAGGGGACGGGACTGGGGACGGGACAGGGGACGGGACAGGGGACGGGACAGGGGACGGGACAGGGGACGGGACAGGGGACGGGACAGGGGACGGAACATGGGACGGGAAACGGGACGGGACATGAGACGGCACATGGGACAGGACAGTGGGACGGCACATGGGACGAGACATAGGACTGGACATAGGATGGGATATTGGACAGGACATGGGACATGGGACGGGACGATAGTGATATAGTGAGATAGAGAGACAGTGGGACAGTGGGGCGGTGGGGCAGTGGGGCAGCGGGACAGTGGGGCAGTGGGACAGTTGGACAGTGGGAAGGAGAGACGGTGGGACAGTGGGATGGTGGGACAGTGGGACGGTGGGACAGAGGGGTAGAGTGGTACAGTGGAGCAGTGGGTCAGTGGGGCAGTGGACAGTGGGGCAGAGGGACAGTGGGGCAGTGGGACGGTGGCACGGTGGGGAAGTGGGGTAGTGGGACAGTGGTACGGTGGGGCAGTGGGGCAGTGGGACAGTGGGGCATTGGATCAGTGGGGCATTGGATCAGTGGGCCGTGGGGCAGTGGGGCATTGGGGCTGTGGGGCAGTGGTACAGTGGGGAAGTGGGGTAGTGGGACAGTGGGGCAGTGGGACGGTGGGGCAGTGGGACGGTGGGGCAATGGGGCAGTGGGGTAGTGGGACAGTGGGGCAGTGGGACAGTGGGTCAGTTGGACAGTGGGGCAGTGGGGCAGTTGGGGCAGTGGAGCAGTTGGGGCAATGGGACAGTTGGGGCAGTGGGGCCGTGAGGCAGTGGGGCAGTGGGGATGTGGGACAGTGGGGCTGTGGGACAGAGGGGCAGTGGGACAGTGGGGCAGTGGGACAGTGGGAAAATGGGGTAGTAGGGCAGCGGTGCAGTGGGACAGTGGGGCAGAGGGACAGTGGGACAGTGGGGCAGTGGGACAGTGGGTCAGTGGGACAGTGGGGCAGTGGACTGGACTGGACTGGACTGGACTGGACTGACGTGGGTTAGCAGAATTTAACGCGAGCGGAGCCGCGGGTAAAAGCTAGTGCCTTATAAAAATATCACCTCAGCGCACCAAAAACGCTCCAAAAAGGACGCCGCCTCTGAGTCAAAGGCCGCTGCTGAGTACAATAAAGAAGTGGTCATTATATCGACACTTCACGAAGTCACGTTGTGTTTTTTATTAGTGTGTGTGTGCGTGAGCGCTGGTTGTACACGGTGGAGGTAAGTTTTTTTGCATCGATATATATATATTATGTACTACGTACTAGATGCGCTGTTTAGAAGAACATCATGGTTACACGAGCTATGGTTCTGGAACCACACTTTCATCTGTCATTTAGTTCACTTGAGAGCTGTCTCGCGAACACACGTAAATTTTACCAACGGTTGCGTCAACTGAATTTGGAACATGCTATGAGATCGCGTGTCTAGCTTCACTATGATTGTTCGCAGAACTTCGTCTATACATGTTGAAATTTGAATCGCTTATTTCCCAAAGAGGGGTAATTGTACTCATCATTATGAACAACTTTTACTATGGGACCAACACTTTTTTTTTTTTTTGCCGTAGGGAATTCCTCATGGACGCACTCCGCCCGGGGTAGGCGGAGCCAGTGTCGGACTCTTACCGACTAAAACCACCACGGTGTTCCTTCAACTACCTTAGCCGGGGGCGTGGGAACCCGTGAGTATTCACACAACCACCCCCGACAGGTACCAGCCCTCCACAAGCAGGCGAGCCCCTTCTACCCGTGCGGCCTAACATCAGCCGCACCCTCCTCGGTGGCGCACACGGAACCCTGCACGCCACCTCACTTCATGGGCCTTTACCAGCTGCGCCAACTACGCTGGCTATGCTAGCTACGGCAGCTGCTGGTCGGGCAGCTGACTACCCCGAGTCTGCTGCTCGCAGGCCCTACCTCCCGTAATTTTATATAGAGGTTTTCCTCCTCGCGGTCCGGGCGGTGAAGCCAAGACCCTCGGTCCTGTTGGCAACATGGAGCAACTCCCTACTGGCCCAGAACGGGCCCCTCCCGCACCAGAATATTCGCCACGGGCAATAAAATCTCCCGAAGGTTAATCCCTCGAAAGGGCTTTATTGCCCGTGCCCAGGATGCACTGGCCAAACAACTGCCGTTCCCTCCAGACGTGTCCAAAAGGACAAGCAGCCGTCAGGCACACGTGGAGGTTTTCTGGCCAGCACCCCATGGGACCAACCCTGAAATCGCGGAAAAAAATCTGATGGTCCCTACATTTTATCGATTTAAGTGGACACAAATGTAGGGACCAACATATTTTTATAAAAATATGTTATATATATAAAAAAAAAAACATTTATTAACAAACAAAAATTATAGTAATTAAAAGATTAATTAAATTAAAATAATTTAATTCATTTAAATAATGAAAACAATTTAATAATTTATAGTAATTATTAAAAATTTATAAATTCAAAATCTCTTAAAAAAAATTCATTAAAAAATTTACAAAATCAGTTCAATTAAAATTCATTTAACATTAACATTTAACATTATGAGATAACGCCCGCGGATTCACTCCCCTTCACACACCCCTCTAATAAATATCGATAAAAAGTATCGAACATTCTGGAGCTGTCTAGATTGCGGTCAAGAGCAGATCTATATATTATAAAAAAATACTGTTTTCCAAATTTCATTTAAATCCGTTCAGCCGTTCCAGCGTAATTAAAGAACACACAAACATTCATACTTTTGCATTTATAATATTAGTAGGACTGAAGATTCCTTCGGTGATATGTTAGCCTGCGTTTGAACCCAGCCCACACCATAATGTGTGGATCAGAATTTGATTATCACTTGCTTTAAGGAAACCTGTACACCTATGAGTACTCCATACAGTTCTTGACGGTGAAGATCGGTGTGGTTGACTAAGACATGATCTCTTCTCATTGTAAGAAGAGGCCCGTGCCCAGCAGCGAGACAGTAATGACCTGATTATGTACTTCGCTTTAGAATTATGATTATGTACTTTTTTTTTGACATTGTGATTTACTGAATTTATATATTTTATCTACACTCGTATCGTAAAATTCGAATTATGAACTAGAAAGTAATGTTATAATGACATACTTTACGCACATGCACCTGTAATGAATTTAAAAAGTTTCATTACGATACACTTTGCTGAACAAAATTGCGGTAATTTAATTTTTTTTCCATAACCGCACACTTCAGCCCAACTAAGGAGTTTTTAATGCCACTTCGACCCAACCAAGGAGTTTTCAAACCTTTTTTTTAGCAATCGTACAGTTTGGCACCAATGAGTACACAAAATTTAGGGTGGCGCCACTAGTCATACATTGAAAATCTTTATCGTTTAAAATCGCGTTTTTGGCAGAAGTTTGGATTGTCATATTGCTTTTAATTATATTTAAGTGTTTACAGGTACATTTTTGTATGATAAAACAGAGATTGATGGAATCCTGACAAGGATAGAAAATTAGTTCCGATTATAATGTTTTCGCCAGACTATATTAAATTTTATTATCTGTGCAGGCGCGCGCTGGGGCGCGGGCGCGGCCGCGCGCCATGACCTACTGGATTTGGTCATCGTTACTTGTAAATTTATTGTAATTGTTTACGTTATTATTATGGTTTTGTATGTCTAAAGTTTTATTCTGGGCAAAAATATCTGACTACAGCAGTGATACTGATGAGGAGTATATGACCCCGCCTGAATTTCTGGATACAGCAACGTAAATGACGAACGACAATCTTTTACCAGAAAAATCAAGAAAAACTACAACAATGTTACCAAGATTTTGACTTTGGTATTTTATTTAAAATTGTATGAGTTTAGATAATAGTAGTTTATGAAACTGTTGCATAATAGGGGTTATTAAAATACGAGTGTGAGTTTAAAAACCGAGCCGTAGGCGAGGTTTTTAATAGTATCACACGAGTGTTTTAATACCTAATTATGTCAGTTTCATACACTATTTTATCTACACTCATACAATTTTAAATAAAATACCAAAGTCAAAGTCTTGGTAACATTGTCGTTGTTTTTCTTGATTTCTCTGGTAAAAGATTGTTCGTCATTTACGTTGCTGCATCCTGAAATTCAGACGGGGTCATATTCTCCTCAGTTCAGTATCACTGCTGTAGTCAGATATTTTTTCCCAGGATAAAACTTTTGACACACAAAACCATAATAATAACGTAAACAATAACAATAAATTTACAAGTAACGATAACCAAATCCAGTAGGCCGTGGCGCGCGGCCGCGCACGCGCGCTGGCGCGCGCCTACACAGATAATAAAATATAGTCTGGCGAAAACATTATAATCGGAACTAATTTTCTATCCTTGTCAGGATTCCGTCAATCTCTGTTTTATCATACAAAAAATATGCCTGTAAACACTTAAATATAATTAAAAGCAATATGACAATCAAAAGTTCTGCCAAAAACGCGATTTTAAACGATAAAAATTTTCAATGTATGACAAGTGGCGCCACCCTGAATATTGTGTACTCATTGGTGCCAAACTGTACGACTGCTAAAAAAAAGGTTTGAAAACTCCTTGGTTAGGTCGAAGTGGCATTAAAAACTCCTTAGTTGGGCTGAAGTGTGCGGTTATGGAAAAAAAATTAAATTACCGCATTGTTTTGTTCAGCAAACTGTATCGTAATGAAACTTTTTAAATTCATTACAGGTGCATGTGCGTAAAGTATGTCATTATGACATTACTTTCGAGTTCATAATTCGAATTTTACGATACGAGTGTAGATAAAATAGTTTATGAAACTGACATAACTAGGTATTTAAACACTCGTGTGATACTATTAAAAACAAACTCACACTCGTGTTTTAATAACCCCTGTTATGCAACAGTTTCATAAACTACTATTATATAATAACTATCGTGAGTTAAATTCATAATTATTAATATAAACGTTTTCACTCTTTGGTCGGGCCCACCCAATGGAATAACGTGAGTGAACAGTTTATATTAATAATTATGAAGTTATATTTTTGTTTTTTTGACATTAATAGTACATTACTGTCGAGCCCGGAAATAAAGCAATTGACGGCCGAGTAATATTGGAAGCACGAGGCGAAGCCGAGTACTTCCTATGTAATTTTAAAACTTTTTAAACTAAACGAGGCCGTTAATTGCTATTTCGGCCGAGACTTGTATAGTACTTTTCTCTTATTTGCGAGGAAACAATACACAAATTAATTCAACGGTATCTAATTTTCATTCGCTTCAATACGTACGCGCGCGGTTCTTGTTCTATTTTCAAAGTTTTGAAAAAAAAAATGTGCATTCAGCCTTTATAATGATAAATATTTTATACCTAAAAACACCCAATTGCATACACCAAAAGCACACACTTGCATGAGCAAGTGTGTGCTTAAAAACCTTGGTAGCATGATTTAAAAAATAAAAAGTGTCCAGCAATTTATATTATTGTCGTGTTGCATATTACCGGCCTGTTATTTCGTTGCGTACGGAAAAGAGCCGATTGTTGTATTCTTTTTTTTGAATAATGAACCAATTTCCGAGCAAGTGGGAGAAAAGTTTCTTATTAACACCTTTTTTAGGGTTCCGAAGTCCTACAAGGAACCCTTATAGTTTCGTCATGTCCGTCCGTCTGTCCGTCTGTCCGTCTGTCCTAATCCTTTACAGCTTAATAACTTCTACAGTTATAAACATAAGTAAATGATTTTTTTTTATAAAATAGTCTACATATAGATCTCAATTTTAAAAGAATAAAAAAATCGTTTTTCCGTATTTTAGGGGTGGCGTCCATACATGTGAAAGGGGGAAAAAAAAATGTTTTTCGCTGCACCCCCTCGTGTGGGGTATCATTGCATAGGTCTACTAAAATGAAGGTAATGTTTGATACACCACTTTTTTATCAGGTGTACCATCTGCGAAATATAGCCCGCCAAAGTGGCTTGCAATGTGTCCCCCCCCCTGCCATTTCTAAACTATGCAATGTAGAAACTTATAATCTTCCACATTGATAGAGCTTTGTGAAAACTCTCTTTTAAAATTATTTTGAGTATAATGTGATTATAATTTTTTGAGTTATAGAGAGAAAACTGAAAAATACTTAAAACGTCCTAGTTCAAAGGTCATTGACCTTAGAGAAAAATGATCCTAGCAAATAATGCTCCTTTAGCTACTTTCTATTTGAAAAAATCACAAAAAGTAACTTTGAAATGACACGCTTCTTCAATTTGGCTTCTTGAATTTATCGCTAGATGGCGCTACTAACAACACGCTCTGAGTCGCGAATGCTGCCGATTATTGCAAAAACTAAAATAGCCATGATTAATATTCGATTTGATTCGTTTGTAATTACACCTACTTAAGGAACCCTATAATACTGAGCATGGCCCGACATGCTCTTGGCCGGTTTTTATTTTATTTTATTTATTTGATCGCTGTAAATGTGAAGATAATGTAGCTATTAATGGCATAGAGTATCGGAACGTTGGGTTCCCTTCTATCATGGTCGAGCCTAAACTTAAAAATCATTATTAATCTTTAATTAGTTTACCTCGGTGAATTTGTCTCAGTCATTAACCTACGTTATTCTCACACAATTCTTTCCAATTAATAATGTAACAAATAATTGTACTATTATTAATTGAAAAGAGTATATCCATGGAGTTTCTTGCCGGCTCTTCTCCATAGGACTAACTGTTTGGAACCGTGCAACGAGATTCATAATTAACGTTTTGAAAGTGCATGTTAATGCTTATTCGAAATGAAAACCTTTGACTTTGACTTTGAGAATGTTGATACAAAACCGTCTCTTATCTCGTTCATTTTATTATGAAAAAAGTTCTAATAGAGAATTCTGAAAGCAGTATGAATTATTGGCATAATTTTTTACTACAGACCTATTCTAGGTCAGCCAATGACTAAACACTTTTTGGGACACACGACGAGAAACAATAGAAGTTATAATATTATTATTACATCTATAGGCGGGCAGTGTCTCGAAATATAGCAATTAATTATACCCTGGTAAAGTTCCATCAGTGCCGGTTTTAGCACTACCAGCGCCAGCGCCTTGAGCGAGATTCCTACAGCACTTATACCTATAGTCCTATCTGTTATCTAAACCCGTATGATTAAAAGTAATTAATAAATCAAGGAAAATAATTAAACAACAACCTTTTCTTAATATTAATAAAATTTAACTTTTCCGGCCTTTCTATCGTCAAACTCTTTATTAATTAAAACACCGAAGTCTACGTTTTCCGCAATTTCATTTTCTATTGTTAAAGTTGCAACTGGATGAGTGAACAGAAATGAAGAAGCCTTTGGCGCCCCTTTATATCTGGCGCCCTAGGCGGTCGCCCAACCGTGCCCTTACCCTAACGCCGCTACAGGGTGCCAAAAAAATTGTAGGGGGAACGACTAGATAATTTGTAGAACTTACCTTAATATAACATTTAATATAACATAGCATAATAGTAGACATAAAAAACTTGACTGTTGAACATACATAACACGTAATTAAACACCATTACCTCTGCTTATTAAACCTGAACTAAAACGTAAATCAAATTCTCAGTACTAGTAAAGTTATTATTGAATTGACAAGCAATCACTTAGCTAAATGATAACTCAGCACAAGACAGGGCCAAAAGATAATTAAGGGAAGACGATTTCAAATCGTAAAGACGCTTTTATAACAATTATGTACATTTTAAGACGGCAATTTATTAAAATCTGACAGGTACTCATTTGCGATGATGAAAGAAAAATTAAATTCGGAATATTATTTCATAAATTAACAATAACTTGCTTACTACGCGTTAATTAAAAAAAACCCGGCCAAGTGCGAGTCGGACTCGCGCAGTAAGGGTTCCGTACCTCTCAACGACCTGATACCCCATAAAAACTGATTTAATTTACGAGAGTTTATCAAAAGACATCAACGTATAGTGTGCGAAATATGAATTTTTGCAATGCTTTCTTACGCAGGTACCACCACATATGTCTATGTTTGGCTTATTTTTAGTATTTCTTGCTAAACTATATAATATGCACTATACCATCTGACCGAGATTGATGCTGGTATATATTACCGTTTTGAATATAGAGCAGGAACAAAAACGTTGACAAAAATGTATGTTTTTTGTGGTTTCTTGTATGGGGACCCCCTTATTTAAGACTTTTTTTTGTTTTTAGTATTTGTTGTGATACACCTCATAGCAACACAATTTATGAGAAAATTTCAACCGGTTTCCTATTACCGTTCAAAAGATACAGCCCTGTGACAGACAGACGGACGGACGGATGGACGGACGGACGGACAGCGTAGTGATAGTAATAGGATCCCGTTTGGCACCCTTCGGGTACGGAACCCTAAAAGTATCAACTAAAACAAATTACAGTAATTAAACAATTTTAATTAATGTAAGGGTGTGTCCACTTTGGCGAATATTCTGCGATTGCGCTACACGCGTGCAAAGGACGCGCGTTTAAAGGGACTTTTCCGCTTAGCGTATGACAGTCCCATCGTACCCTAAACAAAAGTAACACAGCATTTACATAAACTATATTATCTGGGCCATAACATAGGTTAATTTTTCCCAAAAAAAAATTTGTAACATGCCAAGTCTAAAAGATTAATACGACTCGACGGTAAACAGATCACGTCATATTGTTATCCTTTGCTTTGGAGTGCAATGTGGGACGAGCGGGGTGCATCATTACAATTGGTATTACAACAAAAACTACCAATATCTTCTACAATAATTAATGAAAATAAATAATTACTTGCCATATCAATTTATTACAATTAAAATCAGTTGGGGTGTCTAAGGTTTTAAGTTATTCAAATAACACGTTGTATTGGCTAAATAAAACCGTGTTTTCATTCAATGTCGTATATTCATCTCAACGTTGTATAGTGATTGGTTCCCAAACTTATTTAGTCGAGAGTTCAGTCGGTGTCTAAGTCCTCCCAGCTAGATGAAATTACAAATCGCCCCCCAAGCCTTTACAGCGCCCCCATTTTTTTCTGGGTCTCTTACCGCCCCCTTTAGTCTTGCAGCGCCTACAAGGGGGCGTTATCGCCCACTTTGGGAATGGCTGTTGTATACCATCAAAAACACAATTTTTCTAGTAATACCGCACCTACAGTCAACAACGCCAGTGGTAACAGTTGATTTTGTCAGTCTTTACTTTGTAAGCAGTAAGGGTAGTTTTAACAATTCAACTGTTACCACTGACGTGCGGTTGACTGTACATCTCAGCATGTTGTGTAACTAACATTGCTCATAAATATAGAGCTTATGCTGTACGAAGTAATTAATTGAACATTAATTTACGTACAAACCGTCCTTTTTCCACCCGGCTTGTTTGTACTTTGTAACTCGAGAAACACTGACCCAATTTTGATGTGGTTTCCTTTATTATATGTATAGATATGAAGGTCCGTTTACATGCCAGCTGTCGCACTCGGACACGTACGAGTAACTTTATCATACGTTGGTGGTTATTCGATAATATTAAACCTTTTGTTCGGGATTATTTTGTCGATGTGGTGTGCAGAACTTCAGAAGAAACACTTTAGAATACTTTTTACATGTTTTAGAAACAGTTTTTTTTTTTTTTTTGATGCTGAGAAAATGCCTTACGCATATCACACAACCTAGGGGGCGTGTGCGTATGTGGGACTCGCACCCACTAAAAACTCCGCCGTGTGCCTACTCTCGCCTTGTGTGGATTGGCCACGAGGACTGCAGTGCATGGCATTCGCGACCCATCCAGCGCGGCCCACTTCGGAGCCTTCCTCTTCCTTCTTGACTCTCTTTCGGCGATGTCCGGGCACACCTGGGACATCACCGCAACTCAAGGGCCGTGCAAGGCAGTCGATAGACCCCCTGTCTATCGTCCACTGGCCCCTTTAGGTTGGCATTAGGTCGCCATAATGACGCCCGTTGCACACACACCTGAACAACTCTCCACGACTACTGGACGACTGGACGTCTCGCCACTTTGTGCAGGTATTTTACGAAGCAACCATGCCCCGACAACACTTGCACTAGACGGAAGGACAACGTCCCGTGTCGCCTCCGTACCCATTCCTCAAGGATCGGCTGGATAGCCCCCACAGTCTAAAGTTCGGCCACTGGGCGATTCCAGCCTCTCCTTCCATTGCCCCATTATGGCAGCCTGTGCCTCCCTACGCCACATCTTCACCGTGATATCCGGGTACCTAAACCAACTAACGAACGTTGTTAGTTAAATAAAAGCTTGTAAAAATAATGACCATATTCACTCCTAATGAAGTTAAGTGAAATAATTCTCGAAGAGATATTTGTGGTTACGTCAATATATATTTTTGAGCTTATAAAATCTGATTGGGGTCCGACATGAAATGACGCCTTAAAAATTAAATAAAAGGTGCCGAATGTCAATAAATTAAATGATGTATTTTATTTTTAATTAGAAATTGTGTCAGCAAGTCTAAATTTTGACATCAATTGGGACCATTTTCTCAAAGCGGAAACATCCAACCGTCAGAAAGAGTACTGAAAAAGTTGCAAAACGTCGACAGTTTATATTTTTATCTTTACATGACGTTTCTTAAAAACGCCTTTTTACATTAAAAAAGGGTTTAATTCAGTCACTGGCTCATTTTTACTATTTTGCCTTTTTAGGGTTCCGTACCCAAAGGGAAACAGAACCGTCTTAACATGCCACCCGTCTATCCGTCACATGGTTGTATCTTTTTATATAATTATAATAATAGGTAGGTAGCAAGTTGTTTCATAGCATATGTGTTACTATGGGACAGGTTATAATGGCAAATACTAAGAAAGTAAAAAGTTTAAATCCCTTCTCTTTGGATTTAAATTCATACAAGAAATATAGTAGCTGTAGTAGTAGTTTATTAGTATATTTTATAATATTATTATATTTAATTATAACTACCCATGATCGGTTCCCATTCTTCTAGTCCACTTTTAGTCCATCCAAAAGCTGTCTGTAAAAGATTGCCTTGTGCGATAAGACCGCCCATTGTACTTACATGATCTTTCTGTAAACTACGTCTTTGTTTTCGTTTGGTTTATGTACACTAAAGATTTATAATAAATAAAAGTTTTAAAACTTTCGCGAATTTCACTCATATTGACAACCCAACCAGCAAAAATGTGTACTATAGCAATCGAGAGAACGTTTTCGGACACACTATTTATTGTATCAAATATGTCCTATAGCAATGATGTAAACGTTTACCCAGGCAGGTTTTGGCGCAGTTACATCGCAATTTTGTGACAAAGCCAAGTTATTGTAGCTCCATGCGTCACAAGTTAGTACTATACTTGTACTATAATAATATCGTAAAAATCTTTTCAAGGTTTTAACAGTGATTTTGTGGCGCTTTCATCACAAAACAGTTACAAAAAAGCCACGACTCTATTAATGGACTTTTTTGTACTATAGTAGAGATCCGGGATCTTTTATAGTACAGTTTAATTTAGTGTCATTTCTCGTATAGATTGTGGGTTTGATGTGAAATAAAATTAAAGATTATTTCTTGGCAAGTAAATCGATATTACTATTAGCAATATGGCGCTCATGACTTATGAAATCAGTGTTATCTTATATAGACAGTCAATTTTACTTGCGACTAAAATTTTATTGATAAAGTAGTTAGTATTTTTTAACAAATTTTTAATGCCCCCCCTTGATTTTCAATATTTATTAAATTAAAATAAATTAAAACATGGTAATGTCTCCAGTGTTGCTATTAACAGATAAAAAGGTACCTACGTGCTTACTATAGGCAATTAGTGCACACAGTGACAGCCATCGGCAGCCATGATAAAAATAGGGTTCCTTGGTACATCTTAGATTAAACCACTTGATTGTCGAGGCATATTCCGCAAAATAATAATCCTATCACTCTACATTATCATTATTATCGTCTGAAGATTCACAAACATTAACAGGTAAGAAACAGCCATTTACGAAATGGAATAATTATTCACCATAGTAATGGTTCAATCACAAGTCTGGACTAAGACAAATTGCTTTCGCAGCTTAAACTTCCCCTAATAAGTTGTTCGCGTGAACTTCCAGAACTGAGTTAATAACTTGAAATAAGTCTAGATTGTAACTTCCGAATGAAGTACGGCGAAAATTATGGTAAGAAAGATTTTGAGAATAATAATCGTTTTGGTTATGACCAGGGTTCTCACCTTTACAGTTAGTAGAGTAAAACCAATCAATATGCAAGTATCATTGAGTTAGCGCAATACTTACACTTACACAATGGCCAATATCAGTTTACAAGATTGCTGAATATTATGCCTTCTGGTAATACGATAAGGCCTGTATGGAAGAGTGGCTGGAGAAGCGCTATGCCGCCCACACCTACTAGTTGATGCAGATACTAGCGAAGCATGGCTGCTTCGAAAAGTCTCTGTGTCTCATAGACCGGGACTCGACACCCAAGTACCATCACTGCGGGAACTGTCCTGAGCACACGGTTCAGCATACACTGGCGGAATTCTTAGCTTGAACCACGCAGTGCTGAGAGCTCTTCGATGCAGTAGGCAGCAGCAATCTCTCGCTCACTTTACAAGATTGCTGAATATTATGCATTCAGGTAATGAGCACATCACCGCTGCTGGCACCACCGTAACAAGTGTTATAAGGCCTTTCATAAAGTGGCTCGACAAGCGCTATGCCGCGCTCACCTACTAACTGATGAAAATACTCGCGAAGCATGGCTGTTTCAGAAAGTAACTGTGTCGCATAGACCGGGACTCGACACTCAAGTACCATCACTGCGGGAACTGCCCTGAGGACACGGTGCAGCATACATTGGCGGAGTTCTCACTTCTCAGCTTGAACCACACACTGCCGAGAGCTCATTGATGCAGTAAGCAGCAGTGATCTCTCACTCAGTTTACAAGATTGCTGAATATAATGCCTTCTGGTAATGAGCACGCCGCCACCGGCACCACCGTAATAAGTACGATAAGACCTGTTATGGAAGAGAGGCTGGAGAAGCGCTATGCCATCCTCACCTACTAGCTTATGCAGATACTCGCAAAACATGGCTTTTTCGGAAAGTCTCTGTGTCTCATAGACCGGGACTCGACACCCAAGTACCATCATGCAGTAGGCAGCAGCGATCTCTCGCTTCCAGTCATGGTTCTGTCCATATTAGGGAGTGAATGCACTTAGGAAGGGACCATTCCTTTCTGCGAGAAGGTGATGATGCTCATGCGGTGGAGAAGGAGAGAGAGGTGGCCACCTTTTTACCAAACCTACCTTTTTGCAAAAAAGGGACCTGGTTCCCCGCAAATGAGTGTCTGGGAGTACCTTCAGCCACCCTAAGAGTGAGCCTGCGAGTGATCAGTCAAGGCCTGTGATGGTGCAGTAGCATGCTGTGTTCCGTACGCTTGTCAAGAAGAGAATATGGCTGGAATTGAGGCAGCACGAGGAAAGCTAACCTACTAGTGGCATACCAGGACCTGCTGGGCTGGAAGGAGAATGCAGAGCGCATCCCAGGCCCCTAGCCAAAGGTATTAGGTCCGTCTCTCCCGGTGGAGTGCGTCCATGAGGATTTCCCCACGAAATAAAAGAAGGCCTGATGATAGCTACAATCTCCAATTGTCATACGAGTATTTTCCATGACTTGTATCATAGAAAGTTGTCACTAGCAAATAATAAAGACGTTCGACGGTCCTGATAATAAATAGCTCTTACACATAGAAATATGTAGTGCACATTTGTCCGCCAAAAAGTAATCATTTTATTATTCATTTCTTCTATATTTAATAACGCAAACTAAGTAGGTACAGTCGACCGCACGTCAGTAGTAATGCTTGAATAACGAAAGTCGTCTTTACTGCTTACGAAATAAAGATGCTGTCAAGGTCAATCTGTTACCACTGACATGCGGTCTACTGTACCTATTTTATGAAAATATATCAAGAATTGTAATAATAATTTCTTAGGTTTTTGCGATCACTACACATTATAATAAAACATAGTTTAACCGGATTAAATCACGTATATTATTTAAATTGGTTTTCCTGACGTTTCGCAGCATTTCGTGGTCGCAGGTAGACTAAGATGACAAACGTCTTTACAGATATTTAAAAAAAAAAACATTTTTCTACCGTACAATATTATTAATGAAAATCGTTTCGATGCACGCATAATCAAGTCCCAAACAGCACGCAACACTGTAAAAGATAATGATATTGTGAGTGATTACTGCGTGCCTCGAAACGATTTTAATTAATAATACTGTACGGTAGATGAAAATATTTTTTTAGAAATATCTGTAAAGACGCTTGTCATCTTATTCTAACTGCGACCACGAAATGCTGCAAAGCTTTCGAAACGTCAGGAAAACCAATTTATAGTAGTTTATGAAACTGTTGCATAATAGGGGTTATTAAAACACGAGTGTGAGTTTAAAAACCGAGCCGTAGGCGAGGTTTTTAATAGTATCACACGAGTGTTTTAATACCTAATTATGTCAGTTTCATACACTATTTTATCTACACTCATACAATTTTAAATAAAATACCAAAGTCAAAATCTTAGTAACATTGTCGTTGTTTTTCTTGATTTCTCTGGTAAAAGATTGTTAGTCATTTACGTTGCTGCATCCAAAAATTCAGGCGGGGTCATATTCTCCTCAGTTCAGTATCACTGCTATAGTCAGATATTTTTGCCCAGAATAAAACTTTCGGCATACAAAACCATAATAATAACGTAAACAATAACAATAAATTTACAAGTAACGATGTCCAAATCCAGTAGGCCAGGCGCGCGGCCGCGCACGCGCTCTGGTGCGCGCCTACACAGATAATAAAATATAGTCTGGCGACAACATTATAATCGGAACTAATTTTCTATCCTTGTCAGGATTCCGTCAATCTCTGTTTTATCATACAAAAAATATGCCTGTAAACACTTAAATATAATTAAAAGCAATATGACAATCAAAAGTTCTGCCAAAAACGCGATTTTAAACGATAAAAATTTTCAATGTATGACATGTGGCGCCACCCTGAATTTTGTGTACTCATTGGTGCCAAACTGTACGACTGCTAAAAAAAAGGTTTGAAAACTCCTTAGTTAGGTCGAAGTGGCATTAAAAACTCCTTAGTTAGGCTCAAGTGTGCGGTTATGGAAAAAAAATTAAATTACCGCATTGTTTTGTTCAGCAAACTGTATCGTAATGAAACTTTTTAAATTCATAACAGGTGCATGTGCGTAAAGTATGTCATTATGACATTACTTTCGAGTTCATAATTCGAATTTTACGATACGAGTGTAGATAAAATAATATACGCGATTTAATCCGGTTAAACTTTGTTTTATTATAAGAATTGTAATGTAACTGAAATTACCGAGCATATCAATAATAAGTTGGTAGATGTTTATTTTCGCCAACGTTTTAAAAAAATATGCAAGGGTTTTTGTAAGATAGATAAATGAATACGTGGGACACTCAGAAAGTTTTGCGAAACTAAAAAAAATTGTTCTATACGTACATATATTTTTATCAAATCTTTTCAAAGTACTTTCCACCAGCCTCTATACAAAGATTCATGCGCCTAAACCAGTTTTCAAAACACTTTTTCCAGTCCGCCGCAGACACCTCGTTTACAGCCTGCTCGAACGCAGCCAGCGCATCTTCCGGCGACGAAAATTGTATCCCTTTGAGCTGATTTTTTATTTTTGGGAATAAAAAGAAGTCACACGGTGCTAGATCAGGGCTGTAAGGAGGGTGACCCAGGAGTTTGACTGGTGTGCTGTCCAGGAAGTCCCTCGTTTTGAGTGCGGTGTGCGCAGGTGCATTGTCGTGGTGGAGCAGTAGCCCGCGGAGCCCTGTGTTTGGTCGCTTGTTGCTTATAACAGAGAAAACTTCTGGCAAACATTTGGTAGTATACCATTCGGCATTAATGCTTCTTTGATCCTGTAAGGGAATTGATACCAAGTGGCCAGTCAAATTAAAAAAGCTAGCGATCAAAATCTTACCCCCGCTTCTAGATCGCTTCACTTTGGTAGGCGTTGGCTCATTTTGAAACACCCAAACAGTCGACTGGCGCTTGGTTTCTGGGTCGTATTGATAAATCCAGGACTCATCACCTGTAACGATGTCGTAAACACGCCGAGACGAGCCTGTTTCAAGTTTGTTAAGCATATCACGGCACCATTCCACCCGGGCCTGCTTCTGAGCATCGGTGAGGTTGTGCGGCACCCAGCGTGATACTATCCTCCTCACGCGAAGATGGCTGTGTAGAATCTCGTGAACGCTTCCCGATCCAATCTTCAATATGTGTTGAATCTCCTGATATGTAATTCGCCTATTGTCTTGGATTAAATTTTTCACTGCTAGCACGTTTTCTTCGGTAACAGCCGTCAAAGGGCGACCGCTTCTTTCGTCATCCCCCAAAGTTGGTCGACCGCGCTTGAATTCGTTATACCAACGATACACGGTTGCCTTGGAAGGGCCTTCATCCATGAATGCCATTTGAAGTCTATCGTACGATTCATCCGGTTTCAGGCGACACTTGAAATCGTATAAAATCATAGCTCTAAAATGTTCCCGGCGCAGATCCATATTTCAGTGAGACACAATACTTTGAATTAACTCGCAAAAAATGTGGAGGAAAATTTTGAAATTGGAACTTACTTATTTTTACTTATAAATAATCATATTTTCGAAAAACATTATAACTGGCCAGTCTCCCATATATAAAAACTTTTTTTCGCAATACTTTCTGAGGGGCCTGGTACATTTTTGCTCGACTGTTGTGATTCTTTCCAACCCTTCGTTTTTGTCACAATGACAATTAAAACATTCTATTTTAATATGAACTAACTTAATACAAGGGTAGGGTATGGTTTACTTAGGGTAACTGTCCCGAGATATAGATAGGAGAGTAATAACAGAGGAATGCAATATTAAATTCATAGCACCCGTGTTACTTCAGCAGGTAAATCATTGCCGAAAATGTTTCAATTGTTAACTTTTTGGTTACTATTACTATTGTTATATATTAAAATGTACCTGTCCTAGTTATTATTATAAATATGAAAGCTTGTGAAGATGTTTGGATGTTTGTTAATCAATCACACCACATCGCACATGTTGAACAGATTTGGATTAAATTTGACATACACATAGAACATAGCTTGGCTACTTTTATTCCGAGAATATAAACAGCTCTTTTTTAGGGTTCCGTACCCGAAGGGTTCCAAACGGGACCCTATTACTCTCGCTACGCTGTCCGTCCGTCCATCCGTCTGTCTGTCACAGGGCTGTATCTTTTGAACGGTAATAGGTAACCGGTTGAGATTTTATCAGAATATGTGTTGCTATGAGGTGTATCACGACAAATACTAAAAACAAAAAAAAGTCTAAAACCAAAGGGGGTCCCCATACAAGAAACCTCAAAAAACATGCTTTTTTTTCAACGTTTTTGTTCCTGCTCTATCTTCAAATCGGTAATTTATACCAGCGTCAAACTTGGTCAGATTATAGTGCATATTATGTAGTTTCGCAACAAATACTAAAAATAAGACAAACATAGACATATTGAGAGGTACGGAACCCTTACTGCGCGAGTCCGACTCGCACTTGGCCGGTTTTTAGGGTTCCGTAGTCCTACAAGGAACCCTTATAGTTTCGTCATGTCCGTCCGTCTGTCCATCTGTCCGTTTGTCCGTCTGTCCTAATCCTTTACAGCTTAATAACTTCTACAGTTATAAACATAAGTAAATGAAATTTTGTTAAAAAATAGTCTAGGTATAGATCTCAATTTTAAAAGGATAAAAAAATCTTGATTACGTGTTTTAGGAGTGGCACGTATACATGTGAAACGGGGATGAAAAAAATTTTTTCGCTGCACCCCCACGTGTGGGATATCATTGAATAGGTCTTCTAAAATAAAGGTAATGTTTCATACATAACTTTTTTATCAGGTGTACCATCTGCGAAATATAGCCCGCCAAAGTGGCTTGCAATGTGTCCCCCCCCCTGCCATTTCTAAACTATGCAACGTAAAAACTTATAATCTTTCACAATAATAGACCTTTGTAAAAACTCTCTTTTCAAATTATTTCGAGTATAATGTGATTATAAATTTTCGAGTTATAGAGAGAAAACTGAAAAAATACTTAAGACGTCCTAGTTCAAAGGTCATTGACCTTAGAGAAAAATTATAGCAGCAAATAATGCTCCTTTAGTTACTATCTATTTGAAAAAATCACAAAAAGTTACTTTATGTTATGTTGACATGGTGTGTCATGTTAAATTTGGCTTCTTGAATTTATCGCTAGATGGCGCTACTAACAACACGCTCTGAGTCGCGAATACTGCCAATTATTGCAAAAACTAAAATAGCCATGATTAATATTCGATTTGATTCGTTTGTAATTACACCTACTGAAGGAACCCTATAATACTGAGCATGGCCCGACATGCTCTTGGCCGGTTTTTATAGTATAGGATGGCGAAACCTGATGTTAGTCGGTTACCTTTGCCCATAATAACCTCAATACCACCTAGGCTGTTGCCTTAATGGTACCGCAAGTCGGTTCGCCAAACTGAGACATGAAGATGGAAAGTCTTATGTGATTGTAATTTCACCGGCACCCGTACCCTTCAGACCGAAACACAGCAATGCGAGCATCACTATTTAGCGGAGAAGTAGGTACGGTGGTAGTACTTCCCCGGACGAGCTCTTTTACAAAGGAGCTCTACTACTACTACTACTTCCCGAGGGATGCCTGATAAACGACATCCACGCGGGCTAAGCCGCGGTCATAGGCTAGTTTTTATTTATTTATTTTCTAATGCCTTATTAGTTCAGTTGTTGCAAGCATTCGTAATACAATACAATACAATTCTTTATTTACTGAACATAGGTTAACATTGGTGTTATAAGTCACATTAATACAGTCCTCTATATTCTACCTTTAGGCATGCAAATATTTATTTCGTATCGAGTTAAGTTCCTGAAGTCGATTTAGGTAAAGAGGTATTGGTATTTTTGTTCCAAATTTCTCTAAAGCAGTTGGTATTGAAATTGAGCCTGATATTCTACCTATTAACATAAAACGTGGCCCAGAAGGCAAAAGACAGGGACAAGTGGAAAAAGGGAAGGGAGGCCTTTGCCCTGCAGTGGGACACTACAGGCTGATAATAACTAATAACTAACATAAAATGTGGGTTTTACAGACGATAACATAACAACATAACATCACGCCTGTATTTCCCCGAAGGGGTAGGCAGAGGTGTGTAGTACACCCAAATTTCGCCAGTTATGTTATAGTCCCATGTAATAGGGGGCGAGCCTATTGCCATTGACCGGGCACAAATCCAGACTCCGGGCTGCTACTGAGAATTTCCTAATGAAAAAACCCAATAACACTTTGCCCGACCCGGGAATCGAACCCAGGACCACATGCTCAGCAGTCGCGCTTGCGACCACTAGACCAACGAAGCAGTTACAGTTACAGTCGATAACATAAGATATATCCAACTACTGAATTTTTAGTGCTGAGCACAACATACGGTAACAAGAATTATTTTAATGCCACTTTATGTATCTAAACCCAAAAATTCACTTATACTTGTATGTCTATAACCTAAAAATTGGGGAACTCATCAAAGCCCTTGGAAAAAAATACAAAGCCAAAAGCACTCGAATGCGTGTAGTAAGCTCCAGGAAAAGGTTTACGAAAGAACCGCTTTCACTAAACAAGAACCACATGTATCCTGATTAGAACCCTTACTGATAGGCCCTGCAAACTGAACAATCACCTATACAAGATGGACCAAGCTTAGTGATACCACAGTAAGCAGATTTTGCAGCGATAAGGGTAAAACGCCCATTTATATCCAACGCGATTTTGATGAAGTTCACCATATAAGAAGTCAGCATCTTGGAGGATATACTATCTCATCTGATGAGATCAAATCTTACCCAAGGAAATAGTCGACTTTATTGTAGGCCTGCAGCTTAGGGAGGTGTAGTAAGCATACTAGAGGCGTCACAATAGATCGTTTAGGTCCTGTGTTTAGGTCGCAGTGACTAAGGGTCTTTCAATGACCCTACCTCTCTTCTGAATTAATAATGAATATAATTAGAACGGTAAAAAAATCTCAACTCTGTAACATCCTACTGCTGGGCGGAAAAATATCAGTAGGCGTATAGACAGATTTTTCATGCTATTATAACTGAAAGATTTTGTACATTTATTTTTTTATTTATTTATTCCAAAAAATTTAGTACTATATTACAAATAATATTTTGGTAATATATTTTGCAAACAAGTGAATCTGCATCTGTAACCGAACTAGGCAAAGCCAGGTTAGGTTATTTCGGTTATCAGCGCCAATCCCCTCGAACAATTACACAATTATATTAGCCAACATGTGAAGTTGATGGGTTGTACTATTTTATAAATTGATGTAAATAATAATATATTGAAAATTAATACATTTTTATAGCCTTAATTACCTAGAACAATATTAGACAAACAAAAACAATTACTGTAAGAGTGTGAAAAGGTCCTCATTTTTGTGTTTAAATAGAATTATGTACCTGAGTGTGATGAGAAAGAGGGTGTGTGAAGTGCGAGTGTGATGGTTGTGTATGTGTGTGTATGTGAGCATAGTGAGTGTGCGTGAGTGTAGATACATGCATGTGGTGTTAGTGTATGTGTGTAAGATCAGTTTTAATCCAATCATTCAAATTACTGTGTTATATAAAGAAGTTGTTCAGTTTCCTCATAATTAAGTTTCTGCAAATATTGACATACCCTCGCATTTTTTTTTCGTCAGCGGGTAGCCATTCAAAGTTTTGTTGATTCTGTTGTACAGAAATGGTCCAAGAAATCCAACAAACCTTTGACTGAAATTGGTTTTACAGGTGGCTTGTTTGTTACATACATCATGCTTACGGCGTTTTTGTAACAACAGAGGATCATAGTTTAGTTTTGTATGTTGTTGAAGGATGATGTTGAGTATGAACAATTGTCTAACAGTTAAGACCTCGCACATCTGGTAAAGGGTCACAGTCGGAAAATAAATGGGTTTAAAGGTACTAACCTTCAGTATAGCGCGCTGGGCGATTTCAATGGACTTCATCGTGGTTTTGCTAGTGCCTCCCCAAGAAGATATACAATAAGTAAGGAGTGACTGACAGAGGGCATAATATATTTGTTTCAGCAGTTTAGACTCGGCAACATGCCTTAAATTTTTTAAAACAAAAATAAGTTTCCGTACTCTAGCACATGTTAGCCTAATGTGTTCCTTGAAGTTGAGTCTACAATCTATGGTAACACCTAAGTACTTGATAGTTTGTACACGTTCTAGTGATAAGCACGTGCAGCCCACTTCAGAGAGACATTCATGAGAAATAATGTTGTGGTTGTTGCTAAGTCCAGCAGTTTGCCTAATACTGAAACATACATACTTAGTTTTATCTACATTCAATGTACAGTACCTCTCTTATGGAAATAAATTAAGTTTATTGCCAAAAAGATCTGGTTTATAAATAAACAACCTTGACATTTCCCTTGAGTACCGTTCAGAGAGGACCATTCACCTGTACCAATAACATCCCTAACCTAATTACCTATATTGTTCGGTACCGAGGAAAAGGCCAATATTCTGTACAGAACCTTTTTACTGACTATTCATTTGACAACGATGTTTTTATTTTAATTGGTTTTTTTTTTGGTTTTTTAGTACCCTTGATTGTATTAGAACTATGTCTTACATTAGACTGCGGAAGGAAAAAAACAAAAATGTCTTTCTGATAAAAAATATTTATTTATTTTATCGACAAATATATCCAGTAATTTTTAATCAGGGATGGCTGTATTCATCATTACCAACAACGTTTACGATGGGACCAACCCTAAAATCGAGAAAAAAGAGTCAGTTGATCCCTACATTTTGTCGATTTATGTGAACACAAATAAATGTAGGGATCAGCTGGTTTCGCGATTTCAGGGTTGGTCCCATAGTAAAAGTTGTTCATACTGATGAGTAGGTACAGTCATCCCTCAAAGAATAACTAATGAATTCAAAATAACCCTGTATAATTGCATTGAAAAATAGTATAGTATAGGTAATACAATATTGTTTAATGGAATAAAAAAATACTATTATTTTATTGAAGAGAACAGATAAATCCCTTTAATATCCCAAGCTTTATTAACTTAAAAGCGATGGCAATGACAGCATCGCTGCCATCACATATTGATAAAACTTTTTCACTGATTAGTTGATGATATACTGCACGGTATAATAATGTTTCACCGGTATTCTCTTCCCGCGATGGCCCAAGGCTATACGTTACGATCTGTGTTCCCATTGATTGACATCTTCAATACAACATTGAATGTATAAATATAAAAATCAATTGTTGTTCGTTATTCTCGCTAAAACTCGAGAACGCTGGACCGATTTGGCTAATTTTGGTCTTGAATTATTTGTGGAAGTCCAGGGAAGGTTTAAAAGAGAAAATGTGGAAAATTTGCGAGGAAAATTTTATTTTTCCATACAAACTGTTCCTACCTGTCAAACATTTGATGTTCGTCCCGTTCGGTATGGTAAATTTAAAGAACGTATTAAATAAGATTTGGATGAAATTTTGTGTGTATGTTTCAATGGGTTGCTGGATGGTTTAAAAACACAACTGGACCCGGTAGGTGGCGCTGCTGTCGGTATGTCACTTATCTCCTAAACTGATAGATGATAGATTTGTGTGTAGGTACGTTCGAGTCCGGGTCCCTGCGAGGTTTGAATTAACAAATGGACCCGGTAGGTGGAGCTGCAGCCGTTGTGTCAACAAATTTGATTTGCTGAACAATTGATAAAATGGGACGGGATTTGGGACGGACGGGACATGGGACGGGACGGGACATGTGTCATGGGGGACGGGACGGGACATGTGACATGGGGGACGGACCATGGGACGGGACGGGACATTGGAAGGGACATGGCCCGGGACGGGATATGGGACACGAGACGGGACATTGGCTATGGGACGGGACGGGACATGAGACGCGACGGGACATGGGATGGGACTGGACATGGGACGAGATAGTGAGATAGTGAGATATTGGGATATTGTGATAGTGAGATAGTGGGATAGTGAGATAGTGGGATAGTGTGATAGTGGGATAGTGGGATAGTGGGATAGTGGGATAGTGACTGGACTGGACTGGACGGTCCGAATGAAAGGATGGATGGATGGAACTGGACAGGACTGGACTGAATTAACATGATCCGTCACGTGGGTTAGCAGAATTAAACGCGAGCGAAGGCGCGGGTAAAAGCTAGTGTAAAATAAATTGCTAACTAGCCTATTTGTTTTATTTAACTTAATAGTTATTAAAAAAACTGTATAAAACCACTTATTCAAAAGTGCTTCTTTATAGAAGCAAGTAAGCATAAAATTACTACACAAGTAAGTGAAAAAATGCTTGCTTTTGCTCGGGTAAATTTTGTCTAGACATAGTGGCAACTATGTCTGGATAATATTTCTGATGTGTGATTATGTTGAGTGACATAATCAACAAACATCAAACTGACACACACACATCACTGTGGGTGTGATATGCACCTCTGCCTACCCCTTCGGGGAAATACAGGCGTGATGTTGTGTTATGTTATGTTATATTATGTTATCAAACTGACAAGTGTCACGCTAACAGCCCGCTATTGGCTCCACAGCTGATGACATAGCTTGGGCCAATCACATGTCCTAGTTGTCACGGGAAGAAAATACCTAGTGAAGCATATTATTATACCATGGTATACTGTATTTAAACTCGAACTAAACAAAACACAAACGTTACACTTTGCGGAGAAACTGAGAACATCTCACCTTATACGCATAGTTGTGCGGCTAACCGCAATTCTGTGCGCAGGAGAACCGTAACCACTCTTGCGGTTAGCCGCGCTCTTTGGCCGAACAGTGTGTGTCAAACCTTAGAAGGATTACTGTTTAGGTGAGTTATTTATCTTTAGTGTAACTTAGCTTAAGCCTAGCCTAATAATAAACGGTTTATTAAATAACCGTTTATTATCACACTGCAATATCCATACTTTCGCATTTATAATATTAGTAAGAAGTAGGAGATTTCTTGAAACGTATTAAGTGTATGTCATAGAAATCTAAATAATAATATTAAAGAAGAATTTTTTTTAGATTTTTATGTTGTATGTGCACAGAATACAATTATACAACGAGTTATTTTAATAACTCAAAACCTCACACCCCATCAGCTAATTTAAAATTAAAAAAATATTTTTACATTTAACTGTAATAAATTGATACAGCAAATAATTAATTATTTTCATAAATTATTGTAAAAGATACTTTGATTTTAGAAGTATATAATCAATGATAAGATATTGATAATTTTTGATGTTATACTTATTCTAAATAATGCACTTCGATCGCCTCGCTCTGAACCCCCTGTGGTCATTCCCAAAGAATAATATTAATATTGTAGTGTATAGAAAAAAACAGCAGATAAACCTTTTTACATCATCAGTCAAAAAGTCATCAAAGAAAAAACACGATCAAATACAATATTCAAAATAAAATAAAATATACTTGTAAAACAGACAGCTTCAATTAAATCAGCAAGAAGATAGCCTAAGCTCTAATAAAATATGACGTTCCTTTACCGAACTGAGCATCGGTTTTACGCTCAGCAGCGTCGGATCGTTTGTAACTTCTAGGTCCGTATGACGGAACGTTACTCAAGTAAAGTTTGATTTTCACTCACCTGATCACTACTTGACGATAAACTCGGTACTTGAGCATTAAAAACTTCGATTCATCGACTTAACACACGGATATGCCCTGAAATAGCAAAGACATCTCTACTCAAGCGTGGTCTTGACCAGTGATTACAGATCAAATCCCTGCTCAAAAACCTGAACAAGTGACAGTGTAGAATAAAGCTAAGCTCAGCTGAACTGTGATCAATGAATCTATACTTGAGGGATGTTCTAAAATAAAATCCCAACTCAAAACTAGTTATAAATAGTGATCAACGCTTGAGGAATGTTCTATAATACGGGCCTTAGACTCGACATGATACATTTTCTTTGTAAAACTTAACTTTTATTAAAAAGTATCGTCACAACAAACTTGTTTCGGGTTTTGAGTTATTTCAATAACACGTTATCATCATAATCATCATGATTTCAGCTGAAAAACGTCCACTCCTGGACATAGGCCTCCTGAAAGGTGGGGATATGCCATAATCGCCACGCCTGGCAGGCGGGTTGGCGATCGCCGTTGGTTTTTTATAACACGTTGTAAAGTCATCTAATTACAATAATGATACACGTATAGTCACGCAAACATCTAGTTTTAAACAAATATGCTGAGAACTAGAAAATAGTAATTTAACAACATCAATCGGCAATATTTAATTAACATCTAAAGTTGCATTCGACAGAGTCAAATTTAACACTTTTGGCATAATTCCAACAAAACAAACTTCAAACACGTTTAACTTTATAATTATTGTTATTCAAATAAAATTTAAATAATTTCCGTAGTTAATTGTTAGTGTGATAGAACCACTGAATAACATACATACATGTTAGAGCACAAACCTTGGCACACTTGTGGGGTCCAATCCCAACATACCAAAGATAGAGTAATTCTAATATTTGACTTTTGCATATTATAACATCCATAATTTAAGACATAAGTCACACAGAGATGTTTTCATTTCATTTAAAAGGTTATAGCATACACTTTATAAAAAAATATTCAACTGTCATACTAAACTTAAACTGCTTTTATAATGAATCATGAAAATTAAATTTTAAACATAATTTTACACGTTTATTTTCCTTTTTCTAAAATACTACAAAAACTTTAAACGTAAAGAAATCCTTTATGCTTTGTTTGTTAGTTATTGAGTTATTCTACACATTATGAAAAGAATCACAGCTCTACGTCAACTACCTTGAAAGTTATTGTCCCTTAAAATCCCTAACGCATGCCCTTCGTTATAAAATTACATAATAGTAGTTTATGAAACTGTTGCATAACAGGGGTTATTAAAACACGAGTGTGAGTTTAAAAACCGAGCCGTAGGCGAGGTTTTTAATAGTATCACACGAGTGTTTTAATACCTAGTTATGTCAGTTTCATACACTATTTTATCTAAACTCATACAATTTTAGATAAAATACCAAAGTCAAAATCTTGGTAACATTATTGTAGTTTTTCTTGATTTCTCTGGTAAAAGATTGTTCGTCATTTACGTTGCTGCATCCAGAAATTCAGGCGGGGTCATATTCTCCTCAGTTCAGTATCACTGTTGTAGTCAGATATTTTTGCCCAGAATAAAACTTTAGACATACAAAACCATAATAATAACGTAAACAATTACAATAAATTTACAAGTAACGATGACCAAATCCAGTAGGTCATGGCGCGCGCCTACACAGATAATAAAATACCTATAGTCTGGCGAAAACATTATAATCGGAACTAATTTTCTATCCTTGTCAGGATTCCGTCAATCTCTGTTTTATCAGGTTTTAAAACTCCTTGGTTGGGTCGAAGTGACATTAAAAACTCCTTAGTTGGGCTGAAGTGTGCGGTTATGGAAAAAAAATTAAATTATCGCATTGTTTTGTTCAGCGAACTGTATCGTAATGAAACTTTTTAAATTCATTACAGGTGCATGTGCGTAAAGTATGTCATTATGACATTACTTTCGAGTTCATAGTTTGAATTTTACGATACGAGTGTAGATAAAATACACAACCATCTTTACCCAATTTTTTTTCTGATAAAATCCCACGAGTTCGACATTTTCATCGATAAAATTAAATGTATTTATATACCGCCCTCAAAGTTTTATTACTACAACAAGGACATATTGTATACTATGTTATGTAAATATTCTGCAACAAATTCAGTTAACTGGTTATCAATAACACATTATGTAGAGCGAGAAAACCGCCGACAGCCCACGTCCAGTGTTCGTGCAATACTAATTTAATTTATGGATATTTCACTGAAAGTGCCACGAAATTGCGATTACGCGGCCAGCTATGTGTTTTTAGTATGCATTAATTTTTAACCGACGAAAAAAAGGAGGAGGTTCTCAATTCGACGCGTATATTTTTTTTTTTTTTTTTTTTTTTTTTTTTTATGTATGCATAACTTTTTACAGAGTGGTCCGATTTTGATGATTCTTTTTTTATTGGATAGGGTATATCTTGAAGTTGGTCCCATTTAAATTTCAAAATCAAAATCCACCCCTAAGGGTAGTAAAACAGGGGATGAGTGTTTGTTCACCCACTGAATTCTTACCTGTTAACTGATTCTGTTGAAACTTGACATACATAAATATAGTTCTAGACACTACGACATAATGGAGACCTGGATTTAGAGTTTAACCACAAAAAAATGAAAAATAAAACTTTTTAACAAAAAATTGAACCGACGAAAACAGAAACTGAAAAGCGAAAAATAACTAATTATGAGTCGGCGCCAAACAACCAATCAACGAAGATCATTAAATTACTTTAAATAAATAATAAAAACAACGTCACATCAAATACAACGTGAGATTTTCAACGATAAACAATAACTTTCCAAAAATGCGTTCTCCGCTCGGCCACTTCCAACTTACACGCACTATGCTTGTTAAAAGTTCGTTTGGCGCCGACTCATAATTAGTTATTTTTCGCTTTTCAGTTTCTGTTTTCGTCGGTTCAATTTTTTGTTAAAAAGTTTTATGTATTTTAATTTACTTCTAGGCTTTTTCTGTAATCAAGTATGTGGAGTTAATTCGTGCTATGTACAGCCAATCCAGTACCCACGTTCGGTCGGCCGCTGGCAACACCGACGAGTTCAGTGTGGCTGTTGGCTTGCACCAAGGGTCGGCTCTAAGTCCTTACCTCTTCTTGCTGGTAATGGATGCTTTGACATCAGAAATCCAGGAAGAGGCACCCTGGTGCATGCTGTTTGCTGACGACGTTGTCCTTGTTGGTGAAGATGGACTTGAGGTCCAGAGTAGATTGGCGAAATGGCAACAACGGTCTTTCCGGTTTTGTTGCTATTGCGCTAGATGGCGTGCCCTTGCCAGTCTGCTCTGACTTTCGGTACCTCGGTTCACTTGTGCAAAGCGATGGCGAAATAGACCGGACAGTCAAGCACCGAATTAACACAGGATGGTTGAAATGGCGGCAGGTCACGGGAACTACATATGACTCTCAAATTCCGCTTAAACTGAAGGGGAAAATCTATAAGACCATTATAAGACCTGCTATCCTGTATGGATCGGAATGTTGGGCTACGAAAGGAATTAATGAAAGGCAAGTGCATGCAGCTGAGATGAGAATGTTAAGAGGAATGTGTGGTGTAACGAGAATGGATAGGATAAGGAATGAATATTTAAACCATTTAAACCATTTATTTTGCCACACATACACAAAATATACACAAAATATGCATGTAGCAAAGGTAACAGGACAAATTAATGAGAACACAACATGCATACAACATAATATGTGTGGCAAGGGATCCAGCTCAGTATTTGCTGTGCATGTAGGTATGCACAGCACTGATTTTCAGCTGGTCCCTCCCATCTGTATATCTTAAAAGTGAAATTTACGCGCACAAGAACAAAAAAAAAAAAGTAAATGAAAGAAGACATCTGACATCAAATACCTAATACAAAAAATTGGAATTTTACTTCGAATTTTAATTTAACCAAATTATATGTATTTTACAACATCGTATATTAGTATTTATAGACTAATAAGTCACAATAATTATGTTCATTTGGTACATACAAGTTGTATTTTATATAAATAAACAAAAAAAAGCATTGAAAAAAAAAAAAAACAACTTTTTTTAAACAGTTAATTGACACAACCGAACATCACACATTGCACAATAATAATCACCTATAACACAGCTACACGATATAGTCACAATTACATGTATGTGTACAACACCCCACACGAGATCGACAGACACAAGTTTCTGCTACGGTAATTTTTGAATAACTAAAAGTTCTCTAGTGATATGCTTTTTCAAAGTCAGTTGGGACATACTTTGGCGTAAGGGAGGAGGTAAATCGTTCCATATCTTGGTAGCAGAGTACTTGAAACTTCCCTTGTAGTTTGCCGTTCTATGCGCTGGTATTACCAGGTCGTTTGCCATTCTTCTGCGTGTATTTATCTGATGAGCATCCCTTAGCCACTTCAGCTTCTCAAATAAGTATCTAGGTATTTTCTTAAGAGCAATTTTGTGCACCAGACATGTTAAATGTAGTTTCCTACGTGCTTCCATTTTTAAAGTATCATTTTCATTTAAAAATGGAGTGATATGTGCTCGTTTTGGAACGTTAAAGCAGAAACGAGCACACGCATTTTGTACTCGCTGTATGGCTTTCTTGGTTTTTTCGTATAGCCGAGGCCCGTAAACAGTATCACAGTAATTAAATTGCGATAATACAATAGATTCCACAAGGGTTTTTCTAATTGGTTCTGAGAGATATTTTCTAATATTGTACAGTGTTTTTAACCTATAAAAAGCGTTCCTAATTTTGCTATTTACATGCTCAATGAAACGTAGCTCAGTGTCCATGAGTAATCCTAAGTTTACTGCACTATCGACTCTTTGCAACACTTGACCATTCAACTCAATGGGAAGTGACTGTGATGTGACCTTACTGCACTGGATTTTATTACCTAGTAACATATATTTAGTCTTAGATGCATTCAACACTAGAGTGTTTCTGCTAGCCCAGTCCGAAATACTTTCTAAATCTTCATTTATCAGTTTTATAGCATTAGCTGCATCCTCAGGCCTAAATGAGTAATAAATCTGAACATCATCTGCATACAAGTGCACATTAGAGTGTTTTATTTGCTTAGGAAGATCTGTCGTAAAAAGAATAAAAAGTATAGGACTCAAAATAGACCCTTGAGGCGTTCCTTTAGTTAAATTATGTATCTCAGACTTAAGCAATTCACCTTGTTCTGTTTCTATTTCGACATATTGGCTTCTATTGGTTAAATAAGAGCGAAACCAATCGCAGGACTCATTGGAAATTCCATAGTACGAGAGCTTTGCTACGAGAAGTTCAATATTTAAGCAGTCAAAGGCCCTTGAAAAATCCAACAAAATCAGTGCACTACACATTCCAACGTCTGATGCTTCCACAATATCATCGCATACATGTGCAAGTGCAGTTGCAGTACCGAAACCACTACGAAAGCCCGATTGTATGTCAGGCAGGATACCCTCGTTTTCTAGGTACTTGATAAGCTGTGTACAAACGACCCTTTCCACAATTTTAGACAGAACAGGTAATATACTTATCGGTCTTAAATCTTTCAGTTGGTCTACTTTAGAGCCCTTCGGAATAGGTTTAATTTTAGCCAATTTCCAAGTTTCAGGAAATGTCTTAGATCTAAGGCAATGATTAACAATTTCAGTTATAACAAGTAATGTGGCAGGCAGAGTCAATTTTATCATTTCTATCGATATAGAGTCATATCCACTGGCTTTAGTTTTTATATTATAAATTATTTTCGATACTTCTGCTGGTGTGGTAGTACATATGTCAAAGGTTTTGTCAGTTAACTTATTTCGCCTAAAATATGCTATTGTTTGTTTATCGGTCGAATCTCTCACCGGTACGTCTAGGAAAAAAACATTAATTTTATTAGGATCGCCAAGGTGTTGTGGCACAGTTGTTTGAATGTTTGAATTTTTTCCAAGCGGACAAGTACGTTTTAAATGATCCCACATCTCTTTGGGTTTACTTTTATTATTATTAACATAAAAGGCAAAATATGCTTTCTTTTCCCTTTCAATTGCTCCAGTTACATAATTTCTAAGACTTCTATAATAATCCCAATTAACATCATTACCCGATGCACGCGCTTTAGCAAGAGCTTTGTCTCGAAGGGTCATCATCAGATTGATGTTTTGTGTAATCCACGGTGTGGACTTTGTGCATACTTTAGTGCGCTTTATTGGTGCATGCTTATCAAAGAGATTAATAATCATCCCATTAAAGTATCGTACCTGATCATCAATATTAAATAAATCCAAAACGTCACTCCATGGGATACCCTCGAGATCAATACAGAAGGCCTCTTGGTCAATCCGATTCAAAGATCGTTTAAACAAATATTTCGGAATTTCTTTCGGTTTCTCAATACGAAACTCTGATATCACCATCGCATGATCACTAAGATCGGGATTGTGGTGAATACTCACCTTCTCACACAGCTCCGGTGAGTCTGTTATTATAAGGTCTAAGAGAGTTGCCGTTCGGACGCCTACACGAGTTGCATCCTGCACAACGACTTCCAGGCTGTGATGGGAGAAGAAAGTAAACACTTCACGAGCTGACAGCTCGTTAGGTTGAAGAAGATCAACATTAAAGTCGGTTAACAAAAATAAGTTATTACAGTACGAAAACATACTCACAGATTCACTGAGTGCTTCGATTGCTACATCTACTGATACGGACTCCGGTCTATACGCTGTACCAATCATGAGGCGCCCCCTGCCAGGCAGTGACAACTCCATCCGCTCGAGTATTGATTCGGGATGTGGCTTGGTTCGTACTCGCAACCCTTTTTTAACGTAGAAACCGACACCACCACCCCGTGCATCCTTTGGTCGAGGCCTAAGTTTTAGTATATAGCCGGGTACCACTGGCGCAAATATTTCTTCACCCGCTCTACTCCATGTTTCATTTAAAGCTAATATGTCTAGTTTATATCTGTCAAAACTAGCCAAAAGTTCATCTCGTCCGGTGTTCAAAGATCGTACATTAAGTAGTCCCAAACGCAAATTATGCTTTTTATTATGAGTCATTCATAAAATATTAAAATATTCTTTAACGAATCTCCGTGCAAACAATAGTGATCACGTGTGTCAGCTATTAGCCCGTGTGTAGTGCATATACGATATTCTATCATTAAAATCTTAATTATTCCAGGTATAAAAAATCTTTGCCAGTTTATATTAAAGTAGGAAGACACAATAATATCGACATTATACATTTTAACATAGATGCAATATTTTACGCGATAAATGTTATAGTATAAAGAATAATAGTAGGTTTTGCCAGTATTGAGTAACACATAAATGTACATACAGTTTTCACGTTTCGGAACAAACGGCACCATCACCAAAAACCTTCACAATGTCCCCCTCCGAGTGCAGACGGTGACGCGTTGATCCATTCTCTTGTCTGGTGAAAATTTTGCCATCACGCGACCATACAAAACGCCATTTGAATCGTACGGCCAACTCACGAGCTCTTTGGAATAACTGCCTATTGAATTTTGTGAGTCTCTCATTTACGTAGAATTTACCAGTCGGCCCAGACACTCCCATATCCGCCGTAGTAGCTCCTCGCCTGACCCTAGCCGCTTTCAGCAGCGCGTCGCGGCGCGAGCGGCGCGTTATTCGTACAGCAATGTTGCGCGGCCGTGGGGCAGGGCCGCCCTCGACCAACGCGCGCTGCGGCCCGGCACGTCTTGCGTCTACTATATCGCGTTCCTCCAACTCGACGCCCAGCTTGTTAGCCACTGAGAGCACTATGTGGATAACACCTTCACCCGCTGCCTCCGGTATACCAGCAATTTCAATATCATTGGACAGTACATCTTGCTCCCGGTCTTGCAGTTCCTGTTTAAGTTGCACTATTTTCCCCTCCAAGTTTTCAATATCCGATAGACTTTTTACATTTATTGTGCCTTCTAATGTGTCCATCCTAGCTTCTAGTGCGCCCAAACGCTCATTATTTTTATTCATTGTGGCAGTCACGTCAGCCAATGTGCTCCTGAGGTTACTCATTTCTATACGAGCGGCTCGCAATTCCTTCCAAAATAAGGTAATTTCCTGTACAGGGACAATATCTGAGAGATCTGACTCAAATACGCTGGCACCAGGTTGCATTAAAGGCACAGATCTCTCTGGTGTAAGTTGCTTCACTGGTTTACGACGCTGTGTTACATATGAAATGTCCAACTCAGACGGGGTAACGCCCCTGTCACATACCTGGTCATTCGAAGCCGTAGATCGTACAGGAGTGTTCGTGTTGTCGGCTTTTGGTTGCTTACTGCGGCACTCCGGGCACCGCCATGTACGTTTATGATCCGAATTCATTAGATGGAAACACTCGAAAGATATATTGGCGCATAATAAATCATACTTGGATTTGCATAATACACAGCCTATTTGATCCTGATCTGGCAATAGTGCATTTTTGCATCCTACACAATCCTGTATCAGATTACTATCAGGTAAAGACATTATATGCAATTTTATTATACGTTGATAGATTATCCAAGTTAACAAAACAAGATAAGTAGGTATTCGGTAAACAAACAGCCAGCCACCGCGTCGTCTATCGCTTTAGAATTCACCCATGCGAGTTCTTGGCAGAAACGTCGTAAGTGCCATGAAAACCGCGTCGCTTACGCGTAAAAGTCAGACACTTTGTAACTTCACTGCAATTTCCAATAAGTTTTGAAATATCTCGTTTTATTTTTGGATTAATCACACTTTGACCACACATAGACACTGTACAATGTTATCTAGTTGTTTATTCAATTGTAACACTCAGTTTTACACTATTATACGATGATAAAGACTACTAAAAAGATTTTTTTGTCAGAGAATCTTTGAATACGTGTTGACGTTTCAAGTGCGCGTCGCCATTTTTTCCTTTTTTTTCCAATATGTAAGAGGGAGTCTGAAAGTAGCGCCAGTGACAGAGAAGTTAAGTAGCAATAGACTGTCATGGTATGGACATGTGATGAGGAGGAATGAGGAGCATGTTACGAGGAAAGTTTTAAGTATAAATGTTGATGGCTATAAGAAAAGAAAATATGGATGGATTGTGTGAAAGATGATATGAATAGAAAGAAAGTGAACACGGAGATGACGGCTGATAGAGATGTATGGAAGAAAAAAACATGCTGCGCCGACCCCAAATAAATTGGGATAAGGGCAGGAGGATGATGAATTATCGTTGGAGCATTTTGTATGGAAATATTCGTTACATTTTAAGTTGATTGTAATTATGGATATGGAAATACTCGTACGTGTTAATTCTTTCTCATTACATTGATGTGTTTACTCGGATAAATTACCGATTTGTTTTTAAAGTTCAGGCACACCCGGACACTCCATAAACCGCGTTGAGTCAAGTACCTACATTAGTGACCAAACACACACAAAAGCGGATGCGCGTCTAGTTTAAGGTGAATGCTACAGGGTAGGTTTTTTGCAAATTGTGGCTTAATTTTGCGTTGTTTATCGGTCGAAATATAATTCGCGGCATTAATAATAATAATACATATACTGAATAATAGGTACTCATAAAAATATTAACCTAGCTCTATAAGCTGTACAAGCCCGATACTATTAATTTACGATCAAATTATCGATTTTTCAGTAGATATTTTGTTATTACTACCGCGAATCATATTTTAATCGATATCCTATACTATATGTATATCTAATTTTATAGGCCCATCTATCTAATTTTATCCAAATCTGTCTAACCGTTTCAGCGTGATAGAAGAACAAACTAACAAACAAATAAACAAACAAGCAAACATCCAATCTTTCACATTAATAACTGGAACTTGAACTGATTTTTTTTTAATATTATACTTTTTTAAACTATTTAGATTGTTGAATTGAATTAAATTATTTAAATAAAATATTTTTTTAATCACAATTTTTTTTTGCTAAATAAAATTGTATGTGATTGTGTGCTGTGGGTATGCCTGCAATTAATGATTTTATTTTTATTATTTATTTGTTTATAATATAAGTAGTATTATAAAGCAAGTAAGATTCTTATAAAGCAAAAGATAACTTAACAAAAGCTCAGGAATAATTATGTTAAAACATAACAAATACCGATTATTCTCGAAGTATTTTTTTCGGTCCTCGATGCCACCGAGCTTCGCCAATGACGTCACTTCTACTCGTAAGATGGCATGCGAGAATCTACTGCAGTTCGGATATTGCACATACTTGCCAACTATTATGGAGGAAAATATCGTTAAGAATCTGTACGTTGTATAATAATAATATGTTATGAAACTTAAACTATTTCCTGCATTAAAGTTAGGTATTTACGTTGTTTTCCCAGAAAATATTCTTTTGTATTCAGTTATTGTTAAAGTTAATTGTTATCTTGTTTACAAAGTCATATAACTAATAATTATTTTCTGTGTCACTGCATTCAATTAATTTTTTTACACTTGTAAATTATTCAATAAAAAACATCTCATTCCAATTTCAGCTATAAAATTACTTACGGCTTTACATGTATACATTTATTTTGTAGTTTATCGTCCCATCTATACTTAATATTATAAAAAAGAAAAGGTTTGTTTGTTTGTAATCGATAAACTCAAGAACTAAATAACCGATTTCAATAATTCTTTCACCATTAGAAAGCTACTTTATCCAAAAGTAACAAAGGCTCTATTTTATTTCAGAAAGCGGGCGAAGCTGCGGGAAAAGTCTAGTGATAAACGTATAAACGATAAAATATTGTACAATGTATAGTTCAATTTTTTTCCCATGTTCTGTACATCAAATTACTCTGTCATCAATTGCCTATCATTACTTCTATCCATTCAGTCAGTCCATTATCTTTGTCCACTTTTTATGAAACATAAAAGAGTATCACATGAATTATGACGTCACAAAAAATGTTATAACTTCACGTCAACACATGCGATCTCTAATGGTGATTGTATGATATTATGGCTGAATAACTAATTAATCTGTACACGAAGGTTTTATGAAAATTAGAGAATGTACATTAAATGTGCATTTTCACTTTATTTTTAGTAGTAGTAGTAGTGCTCAACAATAAATAAATAAATAAAATAAATATCTTTGGGACATTATTACACAGCACCAGCTAGTCCCAAACTAAGCAGAGCTTGTAGTGTACTATGGGTACTAGACAATGGATATAATACTTATATACTGTTTTTTTGTAAATACCTACAAGCTTATAATACATAAGAAACACACCCAGACCAACACAAACACTTAAGTTGATCACACAAATATTTGTGTTCTGTGGGAATCGAACCCACGACCTCGTCATCAGCAGGCCGACACTCGAACCACTAGACCACAGACGTCGTCAAAAAACAATAAATAAAGACAATAAAGAGCTCGTCCAAGGTCCACTGAACAGCGAACACCGTTCCTAACACGGAATAGAAAACAAGGTGGAATTGCCAAACGCTACCGCACGCGTGGCACAAGTAAGTGGAGATCCGCAACACTCACTTAATCGGGCTTAGCTTCCCACTGCGACATGACGATGTCTCGAATGCTTACGTGAAATACTAGATTAAACCTTATTATTCAGTTTCTACGTGTAAAAATGATAGCAGAACGAAAAGTGATTCTCATAGAGGTGTATCTTCATAATTTTGATATATTTCAAGAACATAATTTTAATTTTAACAACTTGTAACTTGTATCGGGTACTCATGAAAAAGGTTTAACATAGTAAATATCCCGTAACATACAATAACATAGTGTCAGTGACTATTATAGTTGATTATATAACATAACATCACGCCTGAATTTCCCCGAAGGGGTAGGCAGATGTGTATAGTACACTCACATTTCGCCAGTTATGTTATAGTCCGATGTAATAGGGGGCGAGCCTATTGCCATTGACCGGGCACAAATCCAGACTCAGGGCGGCTACTGAGAATTTACTAATGAAAAAACCCAATAACAATTTGCCCGACCCGGGAATCGAACCCTCACGCTCAGCAGTCGCGCTTGCAACCACTAACACCAACGAGGCAGTCTATAGTCGAATAAGTCGATTGTATAGTTACAATTATATAATGTTCTTTTATGAATTAAATCTTATTAATTAAATCTTATTAAAACTGTAACTTGAACTTGTAAGGCCCAATTCTAATTTTAAATAGATAGCAGTACGTGGTGGTCGCGTGCTACTGTGGGGAAAACAATATTGTTTTCCCGGGACATGCCAAAGGCATAGCACTAGAGGGGCACCGGCGCGGTCCAATGGAGTTCCCGGAGCTCCTCTATTTTGTGCAGAGGATGGCTACCGTGTGGTTTTAGTCGGTAAGAGTCCGACATACCCCTCCGCCATCCCCAGTCGGGGGGTATCCATGAGGATTTCCACCCGAAAACAAAAAAAAAAGATCCAATCACATAATTGTTTTTGTGTATTGTAACATACTATTTCATTTGTAAATATTTGAATTTGGTAACACTGGTCCCCGCACAAACCAGTAAATGCAAAGTAAAAGCAGCAACACCGCGTCACCGCTGGCATACATGACAACACAGCAGAATGACGAAAAAAAAAAAAAAAAAAAAATACTTTCCATAAAAAAAAACCATCGCCAAGGATTTTGTACGGGGTTTTTGTTTTATAGTTTGTCAACCAATCTTTAATTTCAACCTGTATTACAAGAAGTTGTTTTCTTTGAGTATTTATGTATGAGTATCATCATCATTTCAGACGAAAGACGTCCACTGCTGGACATAGGCCTCCTCCAAGCATATGTTGGGGGAATATGCCATAATCACCACGCTTGGCAGGCGGGTTGGCGATCGCAGTTGGTTGATTAGTTGGTAGGAGTATTATGTAGGTATATTTATTAGCATTACTTGACACACTGTGTCTACATCTGTTTACTTCTTAATTGCTGGAAGAAATTTCTTATAGAAATAAGCAGTGCCTTTGTACTATTAATTTATATGCATTTTTTTTATTATCTCTCTGTGTGTGCATCAATTTAATAAATAAATAAATAATTAGAAGTGTAGTAATGACTTGGCTGGTTTCAGAGCAATGTGGATTTATCTGCGGATCGTCCGCGTGGAGTTCCGGATCGGAGACACACGTGTGGAATTCAATATCGTTTTATAGTGACGAAAACAAAAGAATGTTTCCTTCGAGTAAAATTTTCTATCTTCAAAGACATAATACTCCCATCCACTTACTTCTGGTATCCTCCAACTATCGTCAGAATGCGTTCCTGTGGCGAGCGGGCAATACCGTCAACAAATAATGTAAACAGTTGAAAAGACATCGCTAAGAATAGCCCTGAGTCTGTACAAAAATAAAATATATACGACAATTACATGCGTTCATCGTATTTAATGCAGACAGTACCCATAGTAATCATTTTTTATTTTAAAGAGTTAATCAACACAATAATAACGTGAGCGGCTATGATACTCCATTTGACTTCATATTTTTGACCAGTCCCTTGTAAGTACTCTATGGTTTTATAATGTATTACGTTGGCACCACTGTTAAAGAAAGCCAATGATAGCCAACCTCTTGTTACCACCTTCACCATGTATAGGAATAGAAGAGTAAAACTGTTTATTTGCTAGGCAACCACTTGTTTGACATTAGTTTTGTAAGCAAAAAAATAACCTCAAAATAGTTAATATTTTAATGAATTTAACATCTGTGTAGTACTGTCCGTTTATTAAAACAGATTGCAACACATTGTCCTCATCGAATGGTATATGGTGAGCCTCATCTTTTATTCATAACTTCCATAGGCCAGGCTTTAATGGAACTTTAGCAATGTCCTTTGAATGTCCTTTGATATATTTGTGACAAGTATGCAATCGGCGACTGGGGGGGACTGGATGCGGAAGGCAGAGGACCGAGTGTTGTGGCGCAACTTTGGAGATGTCTATGTCCAGCAGTTGACTGCGATAGGCTGAGTTGATGATGCAATCAGCGAGACGAGCAACTAGTCTAGATTTCTTTCAGAAATTTTAGTTACATCTATCTTTAGTATTATATCCACACATCTTACTGTACTCAGTCGCTATTCGTGAAGACCTATTATTGGCAGTTTGTATCTTATATATCATTGTTAATCAAAGGTAATTGCTGTTGGCCTTCCAATAAATAAATGTCCCGTCCTTTTAGTACACCCTCAATATTTGCACATTACTATGTATTTTGAGTTCTACCAATCAGGAAACGAAACTAGTCTGCAAAAGACGCTCATGAAGTAGGTCAACAAATAAAGCTCACAAATATTATTATAAGTGTATGTATCGTGTATAATATTGTAGTATGATGATCAATCTTCTGGTTATATACCAAATACGATCAAAGTTTTGATATGTTCAGTATTAATATTGTTGAATTTTTACGATCGATTACTAAAGTTTTGTTGGTACGCTTGTGAGGGTAAGTTTCTCTTGTACTTAAATAAATTTCTTCAACAACAATAATTTCGGTTTCTTCATTAATTAAATGAAATGAAATTAGGTATGAAATGTGTTATTGAAATAACTCAAAACTTCTTCTTCGTAGCGAGTCGATGGCAAATTTTGTAAAATTTTGTTGGCCCAGTGTTCCGGAACCCGCACTGCATTGGAAACCTCTTAAGGGGTCATTGTAACTCATCAGTATGAACAACTTTTACTATGGCACCGACCCTGAAATCGCGAAAACAAAACAGCTGTCGATTTATGTGAACACAAATGTAGGGAACAGCTGATTTTTTTTCGCGATTTCAGGGTTGCGCCCTTGGTAAAAGTTGTTGATAATGATGAGGATGCGGAAGGCAGAGGACCGAGCGTTGTGGCGCAACTTGGGAGAGGCCTATGTCCAGCAGTGGACTGCGATAGGCTGAGTTGATTGAATGATGAGTACAATGACCCCATAAGAGGTTTTCAATTGTTTCAATTTTCAATAACACGTTGTATAAGGTTATTCGTGTAAGTAGATAATAAATAAAATCAAAACAAATACTTATCCAAAATGAATATGGTTTTCAAAGGAAAACTTTTTTTAAGTTTCCATCACTTAAAAAAATAATGTTGTGTAAACATAAATTAAATTAAATAAAACTTGTTTTTCACTCACAGTCTCCTTGAGTCCTTGACAGACTGATGTCAAAACACGTACAAAATTTACGCATCTCGTCACAGGACTCAAGCGATTTTACGATTTATAATGAAAATATAAAACATAGATCAAACTTAAGCCACGAAACCACGAAAAAAAAATGCGATTCTTTTTTTAGAATTTTTCATATTTATTTATTTTGCATTTTTCATACATAGCCAGCATTGGGCAGTTAAATAAAACTCATACATAATGAAAAATGCAAAAAACTTTTAAAAATTCTAAGAAAAGAATCGCATTTCTTTTCGTGGTTTCGTATCAGTAATCACCAGCACTATCACCTATATTCGTTTTCGGAAGCGTTTCCCTGACACACTGTATAATGTATTTTGTACGTAAAAACTCATCACCCGTATGCTTCTATATTTAGACTATCTCCTTTATAAATAAAAGGCACGTATTCTCCCGCAGGCCAAAGTGAAAGCAACAGGCTGACTACGTCATCACACGTAGCAAATGGGGATACGACTCACTTCGCTCTGAGGAATATAATATCAAGGCTATTAGGCTGCCTGTATGGTAAGAGCCAGCATGAATTACGTTAGGTATATACACGGACTAGTATCAGCACTTGGATTGAGATTTTAGTATGTACTGATTTTGTTGTGTTTGTGGTTTACAGAGAGATTTATTGATATTTATTGTAGGCTTGGAGAAAGAAAAACATTAAGATGCATGAAGCAGCCAAGTGGCGCCCCCATCAATAAAAAAAAAATTACTAGCTGAATACATAATTTATGGTAAATTCGTTTTTAAAAATTGAATTATAGGTACTGTAGTTCAATCAGAAACTATGAACTCTGTAAATTATAGTTCGCTGTAGTTGTAGATAGCAAAAGTGCCAAAAGTGGCCGTTTTTCGCATATATCTATCTACAACTACAGCGAACTATAATTTATAGAGTTAATAGTTTCTGATTAAACTACAGTACCTGTAATTCAATGGTTAAAAACGTACACATACATATTATCACGCCTGTTTCCCATCGGGGTAGGCAGAGACTATGGATTTCCACCTGCTACGATCCTGACACACCTCTTTCGCTTCATCTACGTCCATTAACCTCGTCATGCATGCTCGTCGGTTTAGAGAACTCTTAACCTGGCATTTTTTGAGAACATCCGCGATTTGATCGCGATTGAGTGATTGATTGATTGATTTGTTAAAAACGTATTTTCAATAAATGATGTACTCTCTGAAGAATCATTCTTTTTACTGATGGGGGCGCCACTTGGCTCTTAGTAGGGCCTTAAGGAATCAGCCTAGGTGGTATTACAGTTGTAATGAGCAAAGGTAACCGCTTAACATCAGGTGGGCCTTTAGCTCGTTTTACCATCGTAAACCATAAAAAACATTGCCTAGAACATTAATAAATTCTTGAATAGATTTGATTCAATACAGTTTTCTTTTCGATGGATGACTGGCGCACACTTAAGTGATGGTAGAACTGCAGAACATTTTGTATAAAAAAAAACTTGTGCGGTCAGGGAACCCTCGCAGGAAAGAAGTTATTCTCAAAATTCATATTTTTCTAAATTTCACAACTATAATACAAGCATAGACGGCAGTAAACATCATGCGTCAGACTGAGATACCACAGAGCCCAGGTTCGATCCCCAGTAAAGTCTTTTTGTATTTTTTATATAATAGTTAGCTGTAACTTTGACGTTACCCACCAGATGGCGCTTCACGGTGAGGTCAGCTAGCACTCTATGTCCGTATATTACATGTGCTCTATGGGTATAACGCTAATCTTAGCGTGACGTAACACTACATTTTCTCATGGAACTTCAGTCCAAAAAGTTATGACTAAATTTTACTAACTTCTGCTATAGATAAATAGAGCGGGAGCGCAGGGCGTTGGTGGTGACGAGCATTATGCTCGCCCGTGGGTACGCTCGCTGTACGGCAGACGTCAAAGTGGGCGTTCTGTCAGTCCTTCTACTCGAGCGGCCTGTGGGCGTCATATACGAGCCGAGCCTACAACGTCCTGCGTGTACAATAAAATAACGCCTTCAGGAAGCTGTTGCGGCTGCAATGGCGATGTAGTGCGTCGGGCATGTTTGCTGAAGCTCACACGGATGGCTTTCACGCCATCATGCGTAAGAAAGCGGCTTCCTTACTGCAATGCTTGCGTAACACTCGGAACAGCATCCTGAAAATGATTGTTGAAAGGCCGGACTGTCCCATTCAAAGACACTGGGTGGTCGCTATAGGCACACGCAAATAATTATTACAGTTATTTAAGTACTACACTAATATAGCAAATAAGCACAATCTGTTATTAACTCATCACTAACAACTTATGGGCTGATGCCTGAAATAAAGCTATTTTTTTTACTCTGCTGCTCAGATTTTCATTTACAATATGACAAGACGATACGATATCCTAATATACTCGTTATTTTGACAGATTCGACAACCTCAATTATAAAAACTGAACATCAAAAACTCGTCGATCATTCTAAACGAAACGATATACTGACAAATTCCAAACTCCATGTGTATAATACCGATTACGTCTAACCGGATGAACCGAGTCTACGAAAAAAGGGAAAAGAGGAAAAACTTGAGAAAAATGTCAAGCTTGTCTTTTGTTTCGTACCTACGCAATTACCTCACCGAGACAATGCTCACGTGGGTAAATTATGTGTCAGGCCAAGTTATTTTTATTCCACGAACATTATCTTGGGTTATTTTTAAACTCTTTGAGAAAGTCTCAGAAGAATTTCCAAGTCTTTCAATAAATAATACCTATGCAGATTTATTCTTAATCAGCAAATGCAAAAAAAATAACAATGGGTGTTTCTGATGTATTATAAGTATGTATTTAAAAAAAAAGAGTAATATATCAATTATCTAGTACCCATAGCACAAGCTCTGCTTGGTTTGGGGCTAGATGGTGCTATGTAACAATGCCCCAAAAAATATTTATTTATTTAAATGAATGTCCCGCTGCTTTGGCACGGCTCTTTTCTCTAAATGAGAAGAATTAAGGCTTTAATTGACGAGGCTGGCTGGCCTACTGCATGTTGATAACCTACACACATGAGTAAACACTTTCTGGAACCTTTTTTTGCATGGGGAATCCTCATGGACGCACTCCGCCCCGGAAAGACGGAACCAGTGTCAGACTCTCATCGACTAAAACCAACACGTTGTTCTTTTAACTACCTTTAGCCAGGGCTTGAGGTATACTACGCATTCTTCATCCACCCCTGACAAGCCTCGGCTCCCCACTAGGCGCTTGCCTTTCTCTACATGCGGCCACAACGATGTCCGCATCTTTCTCCTGACTGCACTGTGTGCAGTGTTTCGCACGTGTCACCGTCACGGCCTTGACTGGTCAGGTGGCGGGCTACCCTGAATTCGCCGCCCGCAGGCTCACTCCTGGGGTGGTTGGAGATAGGCGTTCTCCCTCCTGCGGCGCCAGATCCATCTCCTGTGGAAAGGGAGAGAGATTGTCGCCTCTCGAACCTTCTCGGTCGCCTTTTTCGTCAGTAATTATGTCCTAGCAGAAAGAGACGACGCCTTTCCAAGTGCTCTTGCTCCCAACCATGGACATAACCCCCACCGGAAGCGAGAAATCACTGTCGCCTACTGCAGTAATGAGATCATGGCGCTGCGTGTCCTTATTTTATTTATTTATTTATTTTCCACAAAAAAAATACATACATTTGGCAGATACAGTGTAGAACATAAACCAGTTTAGGTTTTTCTGTGCACCGCTTGGTCCGTCGACATTTATTACAACAAGATGTGGGTGGGTGAACACGACGCATCGCGCTCGCTCGCCCCATGCAAAAATTCCCAAATACCCTCAACTAATTTATATTACTTCTCAATAGCAAATTGCTTACAAAAATACAGCATGTTTATTTTTTTCTTAATGTTATAAAATTGTGTATTTTAAGTTTAGATTTTAAACTTTAAAACTTTAAAAACTAAACTAAACTTTTTTAAACTTTTTTTTCCACCAGCATGTGCAGTGCCCTGTCTTCAGAGCAGCTCCCGCAGTGATAACACTCAGGCGTCGGCTCCCGGCCTATATGACAGAGATACTTCCCGAAGCAGCCGTGCCCGGAGAGTATCAGTGTCAGCCGGTAAGTGAGGGCACCAAGGGACCTCTCCAGCCATACTTCCATGACGGGCCTTACCACCGCTATTGTATCGTTATTGCCCTAAATTTGGAACCCTCTCAGGTTTCCTCACAATATTTTTCCTTTAACGTTAAGAGGAAATGCGGGCAGAGAGACTTTTGAAGATTTAGGTATTTGGAGAAACTATTACCGTCACTTTGTCCAAGTAAGTGCGATGGGCACAAATAGTCCCGACTGAATAGCCTTAGTAAAACATCATAATTCGAGGTTTGGCTCTCGAATATTTTCTCCTCCGAAACTGGACCAATTTGAAAGATATTTCATGAACTGAATAAGAAGAATGTGTACTGCGCCGCTTTGTTTTTCCTTTTTCATGTATAGTTGTCAAATTTATACACTAGGCCCCTGTAGACAGCGGTCTAAATAGGCAATTTAAAGTTTTTTGAGGGCTTCTAGAAATAGTTTATCAACAGAAACGAAACATTGGGGTATAGAAAAACCTGATATTTATTTTATTCTTCAATATCATTGCTCTGAGATTATAAACCAGAAAGAAAACAGTCGAGAGCGTTTTTATGGAGAAAAGACCACCCGCATTTCCTCTTAACGCAAGTGATAATCAAATTCTGATTCACGAATAATTGAGTATGGTTTAGATTAAATCATTGTGTTTATCCCCTTGTGGTTACGTGATGTACTTAACCGAGTATTGTTAGAAGGTCTCCGGTTAAGGGTATTTCATTCTCTCCCTTGGGGGTCGTAAGATCCTTTTGTAGCTACAAGGGGATCAGATTGATGGGGAGTATGTAACATTCACCTGCAAACCTAGTTTACTTAAGTGTTTTTTTTTTCAAATTATTTATTATTTATCTAAAATTAGCTTGCGTTTGACCGCTACCTCACGATTTCTCGGTTGACGAAAAACCGTACCTCTCAACGACCTGATACCCCATAAAAATGGATTTAATTTATGAGAGTTTATCAAAAGACATCAGCGCACAGTGCGCAAAATATGAATTTTTGCATGTCTTTCTTACTTAGGTAATAAAGTTGTCGTTGGTTATTTGTCTTATTTTTAGTATTTGTTGCTAAACTACATAATATGCACTATAATCTGTTTTGAAGATAGAGCAGGAACAAAAATATTGAAAAAAATGCATATTTTTTGAGGTTGGTTGTATGGGGACCCCCTTTGGTTTTAGAGTTTTTTTTGTTTTTAGTATTTGTCGTTATACACCTCATAGCAACACATATTCTGAGAAAATTTCAACCGGTTATCTATTACCGTTCAAAAGATACAGCCCTGTGACAGACAGACGGTTGGACGGACGGACGGACGGACAGCGTAGCGAGAGTAATAGGGTCCCGTTTGGCACCCTTCGGGTACGGAACCCTAAAAATGGCGAAATAACGATAGTTATTGTTTTGTATTGTTGAAATTACTGCAATTACATAGATTTACATTTATAGTGTAGTTCCGTGTGGTGTTGGACACAAAGAATAGCACCACCCCATCTTTTCTCGTGGGTGTCATAAAAGGCGACTAAGCGGTTCTGGGTTCACCAGAGGATGGGCAGCAGCGTTTTCTGAGTATTTATTCAACCAACTGCGATCGCCAACCCGCCTGCCAAACCAGGCAATTATGGTATATACCCCCCTTTTGGAGGAGGCCTATGTACAGCAGTGGACGTCTTTCGGCTGAAATGATGATGATGATGACATTTATAGTAAAATAACGATGCTAAGCTTACACTTATATCTAAACTAGCCTATGCGCGCGATTTCACCCGCGTGATTGTCATTTTTGGCGTATCCCTCGAAAACTGTTCATCTTCCCAAGATAAAAAGTAGCTTATACTGGATAAATTTTTAATGAGTGCGGATAATTTGCAAAGCGGTTCAGTTTCTATTCTTTATCGCAAACACATTACTAAAATTCACTTTAAAACAAAATAAAATGTCGACTTTGTATGGGACACTCAGAATATTTTGTAGCGTATGCCATACAAAGCCATATTTTTATTTTGTTTAAAGTAAATTTTAACAGTGTGTTTGCAATAAGGTACAGATACTGAACCGCTATGCAAATTATCCGCACTCATAAAAAATTTAACCTGTATGTTGATCCGGGTTATCTTCTATCTCGCAAGATCGAGGAAAGTGGAGAGTTCTCGTTTCGGAGGCCATGACTCACTTTGGGTCGCTGAGCCAGAGGAGTAAGTAAGTAAGTATATAGTATATATATATAGTCTGTATGCCAAATTTAATTAAAATCGTTCTTGAGTTATAAATGGTGTAACTAACCCGAATTTGTCTTATATATTTATTTAGATACATATAGCGTAATAACGTTATAATAAAAAATAAAACAAATAAAATAATGCAATGTTTTTGAAAGAAGAAATAGGTGATCATTACACAAGTTTCAAAAGTTGTTACACTGTACCTAGTTTTATTGCCACTGTATCTATTAGTCTGGGGTTTTCGTACATGGTAACCGTACCACCTACTTCGTTTTAATTATAATTATCGTCTTACTTCGTTTTATTTTAATTACGCCGTCTGGTTACCACCTGTTTGGTTCCCTGCTGTCATTATTTATTAAAATGTATTGCTATACTGGAGATTTTCTCATGAATACGAAAAACCCTTTATAGTTTTCTGTCGTTATAGATATTATCATCTATTTGTACGCAATATAATTATTATTAGGTTAACTACCTACTAAGCAGCACATTCTTCGTCATGGATATATCTTCGTGCAATTTGAGTGAATTCGCAAAAGTTCTATTAAACATAGTTATATGTACATATAAAAAAAAATGTGTCCCTATATTGGTATTTTAACCGACTTCAAAAATAGGAGAAGGTTCTCAATTCGATTGTATTTTTTTTTATGTTTGTTACCTCAGAATCAGACATCAGAAAGTGATTTAAAAAAAAAAAAAATTGTAAGGATATACTTCCAGATTGTACCCATTTTTATCAAAATCCAGTTTTGATTATGGGATCCATGTGGAATTGAGGGAACTCCTCAAATATTATAAGCATAGATATAGTGATTTTGGTATTTTCATCAACAAGTCAAGTATTTGCATTCAGAAAGTATAATTTGGTGAAGTTCTGATAAAGATCTTCGGAGATAAAGAAGGGAACTTTTCGATGGATGACAGCAAATTATCCGGGATTGCAGCAATGGCTTGTTTTTCTATTGTTAATGCCACTCAAAATAAAACAAAACTTGAAAAAAAAAACCGACTTCAAAAAGAATGAAAATGATAACATTTGTGTGACACAGTTTAGAAACTCGGTGCCAATTTTTTATTAAATCAAACGTAAATTTTTCGTGGTCATGGTAATATGGTTTTCACAGTAGCTTATAAACTTTTATCGATGTTTTTTTGGATAAGATAGATCGATTATTTTGCTTATTACAAAACAAGGTAGGTTCGGTATTAATTAAATAATTTATAGCAGTATTTTTTTTTCTTGTGGCATAGGATCTCAAAACGAGCTAAAGGACCATCAGACGTTTAGCGGTTACCTTTGCCCACAACAACTTCAATACCACCTAGGCTGTTGCCTAAATGATACCACAAGTCGGTTCGCCAAACTGAGACATGAAGATGGAAAGTCTCATGTGATTGTAATTTCACCGGCACCCGTACCCTTCAGACCGAAACACAGCAATGCAAGCATCACCATTTGGCGAAGAAGTAGGTACGGTGGTAGTACTTTCCCGGACGAGCTTTTTCACAAAGGAGTTCTACTACTACTATATTATAATATATGTGTTTTTTAAATGAATCTTTTCAATTTACCTTAACTCTAAGCTATGTTATGGAAGAGCGGAGTCTCCTAACACAAGCATTTTTTGCTTAAAAGAGACTTGAGACTCCAAGTATTGACTTGTGAAATTATTTGAAACTATGTTGTATTTGTATAGTGTACTCACCAAAGTATAGAGGGCACTAGCGTAGGCAGCGTGTTTGACGTGTAGCGTCCGACAGCATGGCAACGATGTGTCCTGCTCGTGCGCACTCCACGCTTTCATCTGCAGACAAATACAATTTTTTTATAAGTACTTCTTTCGAAAAATAAAATCAGGTCATTTCTGTAAAAACTTTACTTTTGTGGTTATCAAAAACTTTTACAATGGTAGCCTTTTTTCAATCACATGAGACTTTCCATCTTCATGTCTCAGTTTGGTGAATCGATTTGCGTTACCATTTAGGCAACAGCCTAGGTGGTATTGAAGTTGTTATGGGCAAAGGTAACCGCTTAACATACATCAGGTGGGCCTTTAGCTGAATGGCGAAACGAGTCGCCATCCTATACTATAAAAAAAAACAAAAAAATACAATGAAAAGCCTAGTGGTTAAATTCTTTAATTCCATGGGACCCACACGAGTCCAGTAGTGGATCAAAGCAGGAAAGTATTTTTTTCTTTCGGGGAAGAGATGGGCTTTAGTTACAACTCATAAAAAACGTGCAAAATTAAAAAATCTTTTAAGAAATGCCTATGTTTTGTTCGTGCGTATGTTTTTTATTAGGTCAGTCTTCGATCTTATAATTAGTTTTCCTTTAACTTAATTTGGAAGCAGCACACGCACAACTCGTAAAACGGATTAACTGTTAGAAAAGAACGGTTCTTGAAAGACGAAAACGAACCGGAAAACGGAGCGTAAATCGGTTCACTAGATAAATTAATGGTCCAGTGAAGGTCGAGGGGACGAATTGTAGAGAAGCGTCAAAGGATCGTTTATTGAGGAAATCACATGAGACATTCCATCTTCATGTCTCAGTTTGACGAACCGACTTGTGGTACCATTTAAGCAATAGCTTAGATTGTATTGCAGTTGTTATGGGCAAAGGTAACCGCTTAAAATCAGGTGGGTCTTTAGTTCGTTTCACCATCTTATAATAAGATGAATAATTGAATAGTGGATAGGTTAAATGTTCTTCTCATATGTCGGTAATATGAGAAAAGCTTTAGACTTGATAAAATAATACATAAGAAGCACATTATTGTCCCACTTCTGGGTACGGTTCTCTTCTCCGAATGAGAAGGTTAAGGCGTTCTACCATGCTAGCCTAAGTACGGGTTTACGCTTTGACGGAATACACACACCATCGAGAACTGTATAGAGCTGATGTTCAGTTTTTTGTAATATCTATTATTGGATGGCTTAATGAGATAAGGGCCCACCTAGTTTCATTGTTTTCCTTTGCCGTTAAAGCAAGTGATAATAAAATTTTGATTCGCAGAATTCGTAGTCAGAGGTGCGGCCACGTTCAAACTCAGACTCTCCTGCATAGAAGGCAAATGAAAGGAATTCAACCACTAGGCTATCACTGCTATTGAAAAGATCAGCCAGTCAAAAATAGTACTAACGTAGCTGTCTGTCGAAGGTGCCAGATGTAACTTGTTGAGTAAAGTCACTCATGGAAGCTATTATGTATAGCGTGAGTTAAGTATTTAAGATCGTGAATCCTTTATCAATGTGTAACAAGTCTTGAAAGTAGTTTATTCAAAATCACTAGGAGAACCGCTCGGGCGAATAAAAATAGGTCGACGGAATCCCGCAATGAAAAGATTGAAGCACTTAATTTTTTTCTAAACCCACTACTATAATTTCGCCAGCATTTTAACACACCAAATATATGTTGTTATTTTATATGTGATACATACTACGACAATGACTACCATAACATGAGATTGGTTGCCTAATCGCGGCATTTTGTCTTACTATGGGTGCGTGCCAGCCCGTACTTTTTAGCGAGCCGTCTCACTATGGGTGCTTCATTTATTTTTTAGCGAGATTCCGTCCGCCCAATTTTATTCATCCATGGAGAATCGAGTAAGGTTTTTATACTAGGTTACATTTTAACAACAAAAAAAAAAGAATTTGGATACAGGATAAATAAGTGTATCAGCGGATCCCAAGTAGGTCCTTAACATCCAAAAAACCGGCCAAGAGCATGTCGGGACATGCTCAGTATTATAGGGTTCCTTAAGTAGGTCTAATTACAAACGAATCAAATCGAATATTAATCATTGCTATTTTAGTTTTTGCAAACAGCGCCACCTAGCGCTAAGTTTAAGAAGCTGAATTTAAGAAGTGTGTCATATCAATATAACACAAAGTTACTTTTTGTGGTTTTTTTTAATAGGTTTTTTAAAAGGAGCATTATTTGCTAAGATTATTTTTCTTTAAGGTCAATGACCTATGAACTAGGACGTCTTATGTATTTTGCAGTTTTCTCACTATAACTCAAAAATTTATAATTACATTATACCCGAAATAATTTTAAAAGAGAGTTTTTATAAAGGTCTATCAATGTGGAAGATAATAAGTTTCTACGTTGCATATTGCATAGCTTAGAAATGGCAGGGGGGGGGGGGCACATTGCAAGCCACTTTGGCGGCCTGTATTTCGCAGATGGTATACCTGATAAAAATGTTGTGTATGAAACATTCACCTTCATTTTAGTAGACCTATTCAATGATAACCCACACGAGGGGATGAAGCGAAAAAAAAAACATCCCCATTTCATATGTATGGGCGCCACCCCTAAAATACGTTATCAAGATTTTTTTATTCTTTTAAAATTGAGATCTATATCTATACCATTTTTTAACAAAATTTCATTTACTTATGTTTATAACTGTAGAAGTTATTAAGCTGTAAAGGATAAGGACAGACGGACAGACGGATGGACATGACGAAACTATATGGGTTCCTTGTAGGACTACGGAACCCTAAAAAGGTTTTCGTGTGTCAGATAACTTCTAAACGGTATCTTGCAACTATCCAGTTTCAGCTATAAGGCACGAGTGAATAGGTTTTTTCTGGGCAAGCGTGCACCATTGTTAACCGCATGATCGCTTAACTTCAGCTGCCGAATTGCGTAACTCTCTCGCGATCGCAATAATCTGGATTTCAATGTTCATTGCTCCGTGTGTTTTGACAATCCGTGTTATCGGCAACTACGTAACACGCAATGAATATTGCTTTAATTTCAAAATGAAAGCTAATGTCAAAGTGAAAGCATTACACAATTGCCCCACAGGTGCAATGAGGTAGCGGTCATATGCAAGCCTATTTATGATTTAAAAAAAATAGTAACCAATTTGGGAATTCACTGATGCCAAAAACCAGAACAGAAATTTTCTGATCTTGAAAAATAAAAATATATTACCAGATGCTATTTATAATTACAATGTGTTATTGAAATAACTGAAAACCTCTTAAGGGGTCATTGTACTTATTAGTATGAACAACTTTTATGGATGGAACTAACACAGAAATCGCTAAAAAAAACGGCTGTTCCCTATAATTAGTCAATTTATGTGAACAAAAATGTATATAAGCTGATATTTTTTTCGCGATTTCAGAGTTGGTACCATACTAAAACTTAAAAGTTGTTCATACTGATGAGTACAATAAACCCTCAAGAGGTTTTCAGTTATTACAATAACACATTGTTTAATTGCGGTGTCTAAGGTCTTCAGTTTTTGTCACCCGTAGTTTACTATCCTTTATACTTTTCCACTATAAAAAATAAATAAATAAATAATAAATGTTTTGGGACATTTTTTACACATAACCTTAGTCCCATACTAAGCAGAGCTTGTGCTATGGGTACTAGACGATGGATATAATACATATATACTTTTTTTACGTAAATACATACTTATAATACATAAGAAACAACCAGACCAACACAAACACTCATATGTTCATCACACAAATATTTGTGTCCAGTGCAGTCTGACACTCGAACCACTAGACCACAGAGGTCGTCAAACTATGTGTGTGCAGAGGCTTCAAAATTAAACTACAGCAACATTTTTCAGTTTTCTATGCTATTTTAAATTATCAATAAAAATGCCTGTGCGGTCAGGGGACCCCCGTCAGGAACTAAGTTCCTCACACACTCTAACACAGACACACTGGAAAGAGAAAGAAAGAGCTCGCGGTGTGGATATATGCCTGCTTATAACGCAAAAATTTTACGTGACCTTACTCTCCCAAATCACACCTACTACAAGCCGCGTTAAGGAACTTCGTTCCAAAAAAAAAGTTTACTTTACAAATAATATAATAGGTGCCATAACAATATACTTTACCCATATTCAATTTTATTAATACATGGTTCTATTGTGAACAACAAATGAGATAAGTACGTGATTTTATTCGACGTTAGCATTCTCTTCATACAAAAAAAAATATTTCTTCCGGAAATCGTTCAATCATTGACATAATAATGACAACAACAATCAAACGCGGAAAATTATGCGACTGACAAACGAGGAATGACAAAATGCCGATAGAAATCAATTTCGTTCAATCGCTGTAGTATTTTATTCGTCATCTGGAAAAGTCGTCGTCGAAAGGAAGGAAAAGGAAAGTGATCAACTTGTATGGGGCTCCGGGCGCAGAATTTTTTTCAAGTGGTAACACAGACATAGTAAAAATATAGACAAAGTGCCACGCGATGCTATTGCATGAGCGCTGGTTTATACACGGAGAAGCACGGTATTCTTGGCTTCACTATAATTGCTCGCAGCAATTTGTCTATATTTTTCACTATGTCTGTGAGTTGTAACTGAGGTTAATTTCAAGTAAAAAATTATGACATACATTAATCACTTCATACTACTTTTATATCTAGTAGGGTTTCAAAAATATTGAAACAGTAGGCATCAGCTACATCTATCGAAATTCTGTAGCAAATTATATTGCAATCCTCGGCAGCATAATTATGATTTTTGGCTCTAAAAACCCGTCTACGGTAATCCTTGCTTGTCTTAAAAATGAAAACATGTATTTTTATTATTATGTCATACTTAAATATTTTTATACATGTGGGCGTGTGTAAAATGAGCGTAGATAGAGCCAAGACTCACTATCAAATTATTGGTTTTGGTCTTGCAAAAGTGTAGCGCTACAAAACCATGACTTTGGGCAATACTATCAAAGTCTTTATCATGGTCTTGCGAAAATGCAAGACCGCAAGACTGCAAGACCGGAACTTTGGGCAATACTATCAAAGGCTTTATCTTGGTCTTGCAAATGTGCAAGACCGCTAGACTGCAAGACCAAGACTTTGGACAATACTATCAAATTCTTGGTCTTGGTCTTGCAAAAGTGCAGGACTACAAGACCAAGATATAAGGCAATACCATCAAAGTCTTTATCTTGGTCTTGCGAAGATGCAAGACCGCAAGACTGCAATACCGAAACTTTGAGCAACACTATCAAAGTCTTTATCTTGGTCTTGCGAAAATTCATGATGATATTTGGCGAAGTACCTAACTGAGTTCTAGAGAGGCGCAGCGTGGGTAGGCAACCCACAAGGTGGACCAAACATCTGGTGAAGGTCGTGAGAATCCGCTAGATGCGGGAAGCGCAGGACCGGGTGTTGTGGCGTTGCTCGGGGGAGGCCTATGTCCAGCAGTGGCCGTCTTTCAGCTGAAATGATGATAATGATTATGATGACCTAGTTGATTAATTGCCTGTTACACTACGAGTCGTGAGTCGATTTCCAAACGGAACAAATATTTTTATGAAAACACACAAAAATGAATGTAAAGATTTGCGTCATAGTAAAAGTGTTCTGTGGTTATAGCTAAAACACACTTAGGATACACGAGAAACCCTAATGAGGGATGTATTCATAATTATTGGAACTAGTAGCAGAACCTTTTCAAGCTTTCAACTACCTCTATGCCCCTAAGTGTATTTAAGCATAAATCCGCTTTTTTGGAATATTCTTTTTCCCTCGTTTGATCATACGTTTTCGCTGAAAGCGCGTCACAGCTTTGCATGAGTTTGATAACAATGTGACTTTCAGCACACTTTTACGATGGCTCTTTGAGCCTTTGATGCTTTCATATATGAAGTTAACGCTCTTTACCGTTGTGGTATGGTTAGGAATGTAAGTATATAGCGTTATTGATATCGATAAAAGGTCACAGGCAGACCCTGAACGAAAAAATATTTCGCAGTCCACTGCTGGACATAGGCCTTTCCCAAGTTGCGCCCAACATTCGGTCCTCTGCCTTCGGCATCCAGTCTCCCCCTGCCAACTTTTTCAGGTCATCGGTCCACACGGCAGGGGACGGGCTACGCTGCGTTTGCCGATTCGCAGTCTCCACTCAAGGACTCGTCTACTCCAGCGGCCATCAGTCCTTCGACAGACATGGCCAGCCCACTGCCACTTCAGCTTACTGATTCTACAAGCTATGTCGGTCAATCCAAACTTAAAATGTTGTTTTATTGTCTAACATTAGCAGCATCAAGCCATAAAGAGAACGAAAGTAACTGACATAGCCTGAAGCATTGCCAAACTTAAGTGGCAGTGGGCGAGCACATTGCTCGCAGAAAGAATGGCCGATGGGGCAGTAAAGTTCTGGAGTGGCGACCGCGTACTAGATGGCGCAGCGTAGATAGGCCCCCAATAAGGTGGACAGACGACCTGGTAAAGTTTGCGGGAATCCGCTGGATGCGGGAAGAGCAGGACTGCTCGTTGTGGTCATGTTTGGGGGAAGCCTACGTCCAGCAGTGGACTTCTTTTGGCTGAAATTATGATGATGAAGACCGCAGACTGTAGACTTCTAATCGGCTGATATTTCAGTTGGATTCCTAATCAATACGAGGACATAACGGAAGTGCGTACACCAGCAGACTCGATTTGCCATACAAACATTATATCACCTAAATATCGGCCAACAGTTTAGTTTGTAGTATGTGAATATATAGATAATTAAAATAATAGATATGTTATACCCTAAACCACAAATGAACAAAATCTTCCGTACGCGAAGGCAGCACACGTACGCATAACCTAGCAAAGTAAGTAAGTTAGTTACTTTCGTGTCATAATTTGTACACTTTCTGTACCCAAACTATGGCATTTTTGTTTTTTACACCGGTTACGCTCGGCGTCTTGCTTGACGTGGACTAATAGCAAAACGTCCAAACTAGGACATTTTCGAGTCTTCAGATTATGCGCACTAGTAACATAACAGCAATTAAAAATATCAGAAAGTATCTTTGTCTTACGTAGGTAGATAATTTTAATTTAAAACCTCAGTTGTTTTCATTGAAGCAAACGCCATTTCTCTATATCCCTCTGTATCCTCTGCTTTCTTTTTGAAATTTTGATTCGACTCAAAACCCTTTTTCTCTGTCATTTGTTGTGAATAACTTCATCTGGATCATTTGTTATTGCAACGCTATAATGCATGCGGAACAAAATCTAAAGATATAAATTGTGGAAAGAAAAACGACGTCACCCAAAGACGGATTCAAAGTGCAAGTTAAATTCGATACTACGAGCAGAGTTCACAGTAGCTAATTGGATAAAACACTGCTGTACTGAACCAGGAGTCGCAGGTTCTAATACTGCTCGTGAGTGAATTTTTCTTTCCACCATATTTATTTATCGTCTAGATCTTTGCCTTATTCTTATTCTTATTCTTTATTGCACACAAAAAAATATCACAACAATACATAATAGTTTTGAAATTACATGTTCAAAGGCGAGCTTAACTCATAATTGAGTTTTCTACCAGCAAACCTTTGAGTGATAGAGCAAATATAAAATGTAAAACTGAGGGTAACTTTCAGTGTACATAACTAATGTTCACATTAACATACCAACAACATATATCTATATACAAATAAATATAAAACTATATATACATACCTATTACTTAATTATACCTACTTATATAAACCTATAATATACCTACATATATAATAAATAAATATGTATTATCAATTAGTGAGAAAGAAAATGCTCCTTAATTCTTTTCTTAAATACGTTCAGAGAGGGGCTGTCACGTAGTGAGTGTGGGAGGGAGTTCCATAGTCGCACTGCACGGATAGTAAAAGAACCATCGTAACGGCTGGAAGTATAACGCGTAGTACGGAGTAGAAGAGAAGTAGCTGTGCGACAGGGTTTATCCCTGGGCACAAGATATTCAAATGGTTCACGAAGATATATAGGAAAGTTGGAATTATTTAGAACATAAAAAAGAAGAGAAAGAATATGACTGTCTCGACGCTGCCGAATTGGTAGCCACTTCAGTCTGGCTCGCCTTTCTCCGTTTCCATCAATATTTCCTCAATAAGTTCACGCTACACTATACAACATGTTGGTCTGTATTTGTGCCACATTTAAGGAAGTGAATATACCACTGATACTGAACACGAATCTATAAAAAAAGCAATACCAAAAAAAAAACTATTTGTAAATTAACAAATTCCTTCCGTGTACGAGTTACAATAACGACACGACACTAAAACGATGCTTGCAACACCACCAAAAAAAAATGCAGATATTTCCACCCTTTGACATTGCCGCCGATGGCTTATTTCCAGTCTTTCGGGATTTATTCTCAAAACCTCGCTATGTTTCTAAGTGACATTTTGGGTATTAAATAATCGTAGAATTTTTCAAGTATTTTTAGATGACTAAACACATCATTTGTCATTTTCTCTAGATATATGGCACGGTTATATATCAACATCTTGTGTTACTGCTGAAAGTGAAAGGCAAACAAAATTACGCTTACGTTTGAGTGTGTGTAAATATATATGTACTTGTATGTTACATTAAATAAAACCAAATGCTTCTACCTATTTTCACAAATGACGCGTCGTTACACTCGTATGGTTCCGGAGAGTATCATAGTACATACGTGACATCATACATCCATGATGGCGGCGGTAATTTTATTTCATTTGACAACGAAAAAGTTTCACATTGAATTGAGTTTCAAATGAACTGCTTCCGCATAATAATTTATTCTTGAAAAGTGCTTAAGTATATTATTTAATAAACAAACTTATTCTTCGTATAAGAATACTAAACCTCTTAAGGGGTTATTATACTCATCATTATGAACAACTGTTACTATAGGACCAAGCTGAAATCGCGAAAAAAAAACGGCCGATCCCTACATTTGCGTTCACATAAATCTACAAAATATAGGTAACAACTGTTTTATTTTTTGGGGAATCCCGCATCCAATAGGAATCCGCTGGATACAGAAAGCGCAGGGCCAATCGTTGTGGCGATGCTTGGGGGAGGCCTATGTCCAGCAGTGGACGTCTATCAGCTGTAATGATGATGATTATGATGACGATGAAAAGAAACATCTATTTGACTACAGTCCCACCCAATGTGAATATGACCAAGTGGTGACGTGATTGACATATACAACGTGTAACCGAAATATACCCATATCTATCAGAAACGGGTGAAGAGCATCTGATATAGATTCTTTATGCAATATTTCAGCCCAAAATAAAGTACTCATTAAAACTACACTTCAGCTTACTGATCCTACAATCTATGTCGGTCACTCCGGTTCTCCTCCGAATAATCTCATTTCGGATTTTATCCTTCAAAGAAACTCCAAAAAGGTAAAGGTGTTTATAAAAACCCGGTATAGTCCCTTTTAGTTATTAGGTAGATACTAATATAGCCTAAATTAAATTGTTACTAACACACTGGACCCTTTGTTGTCTATTAATAAACTAGTGATAATAATAGCCAAAAAATAGTACTGAGAAAAACAGTGTGAATTCATAAGATTTCAGGTTTCTAAACTATTTACAAAACTTTATTTTAAAGAACAGGACCTTTTTCAAAATAATATTTTCATTTTTTTAAATATATATCTCGGTTCAGAAAATAAAACCAAGAATACAAGAATTCGGCGGTTTATTGCTGTAAAGTCGTCCTATTATAAGATAACACAGATGAAACGTCCCCTTTTATTGAAGTCTTTAAGATACCTTTGTTGAAATAAGGGCACCCAATTTTTTGTGTGTTATATCATCTTGCAAATTTTGCAATTATAGTAAGATAATATTTTAAATGAGGTGTGTTACAGATAGAAATGAAGGTTACTGAGCTTTTTCTTATTTGTTCTGTTCTGGATTTATAGTGAAAAATGTCTTCTTTATACATTACATATCATCATCATCATCATTATTTCAGCCGAAAGACGTCCACTGCTGGACAAAGGCCTCCCCCAAAGGAGAATATGCCATAACCGCCACGCTTGGCAGGGGGTTAGCTATCGCAGTTGGTTGTTTTAATACTCAGAGAACGCTGCTGCCCATCCTCTGGTGAATCCCTTAGTCGCCTTTTACGACACCCGTGAGAAGAGAGAGGGTGGTGCAATTCTTTACGTCCGGCACCACACGGAACACGGAACATTATATATACATATCACATAATTTTGTAACATTCTAACGAACGACTATCTGTCTTTCTGAGTGAAGGGATGAAGTGAAAGGCTACGCAGAAATAGATCCAACATTAAACATTAAAACAACACTGAAACACTGCCTTGAAAGGACATCGCTAAGAATAGCCTGAGTCTGTTAAAAAGATAAAAAATATTACAATTAAATAAGACAATTACATGCGTAATTTTTTATTACTTACTATTCATCGTATTCAATGCGGACAGTACAGAAAACATTTTTTATTTTAAAGAGTTATTCAACACAATAATAACTTGAGCGGCAATAATACACAATTTGACTTCATATTTTAACCAATCCCTTGTAAGTACTCTTTGATTTTGTGAAAAAAGAAAGTTGGCACCACTGTTGAAGATATCCAGTCTCCTTTTAGCATCTTCACATCTATAAAAAACTGTTTTGTTGCTAGGCAACCGCTTGTTTGAGATTTTAGTTTTGTAAGCAAAACATAACCTCAAAATAGTTAACATTTTAATGAATTAAACATCTATGGAGTAGGTACTGTCCGTTTATTAAAATAGATTACAACACATTGCCCTCATTGAATTGTACCAGGCCCCTCAGAAAGTATTGCGAAAAAAAGTTTTTATATATGGGAGACTGGCCAGTTATAATGTTTTTCGAAAATATGATTATTTATAAGTAAAAATAAGTAAGTTCCAATTTCAAAATTTCCCTCCACATTTTTTGCGAGTTAATTCAAAGTATTGTGTCTCACTGAAATATGGATCTGCGCCGGGAACATTTTAGAGCTATGATTTTATACGATTTCAAGTGTCGCCTGAAACCGGATGAATCGTACGATAGACTTCAAATGGCATTCATGGATGAAGGCCCTTCCAAGGCAACCGTGTATCGTTGGTATAACGAATTCAAGCGCGGTCGACCAACTTTGGGGGATGACGAAAGAAGCGGTCGCCCTTTGACGGCTGTTACCGAAGAAAACGTGCTAGCAGTGAAAAATTTATTCCAAGACAATAGGCGAATTACATATCAGGAGATTCAACACATATTGAAGATTGGATCGGGAAGCGTTCACGAGATTCTACACAGCCATCTTCGCGTGAGGAGGATAGTATCACGCTGGGTGCCGCACAACCTCACCGATGCTCAGAAGCAGGCCCGGGTGGAATGGTGCCGTGATATGCTTAACAAATTTGAAGCAGGCTCGTCTCGGCGTGTTTACGACATCGTTACAGGTGATGAGTCCTGGATTTATCAATACGACCCAGAAACCAAGCGCCAGTCGACTGTTTGGGTGTTTCAAAATGAGCCAACGCCTACCAAAGTGAAGCGATCTAGAAGCGGGGGTAAGATTTTGATCGCTAGCTTTTTTAATTTGACTGGCCACTTGGTATCAATTCCCTTACGGGATCAAAGAAGCATTAATGCCGAATGGTATACTACCAAATGTTTGCCAGAAGTTTTCTCTGTTATAAGCAACAAGCGACCAAACACAGGGCTCCGCGGGCTACTGCTCCACCACGACAATGCACCTGCGCACACCGCACTCAAAACGAGGGACTTCCTGGACAGCACGCCAGTCAAACTCCTGGGTCACCCTCCTTACAGCCCTGATCTAGCACCGTGTGACTTCTTTTTATTCCCAAAAATAAAAAATCAGCTCAAAGGGATACAATTTTCGTCGCCGGAAGATGCGCTGGCTGCGTTCGAGCAGGCTGTAAACGAGGTGTCTGCGGCGGACTGGAAAAAGTGTTTTGAAAACTGGTTTAGGCGCATGAATCTTTGTATAGAGGCTGGTGGAAAGTACTTTGAAAAGATTTGATAAAAATATATGTACGTATAGAACAATTTTTTTTAGTTTCGCAAAACTTTCTGAGTGTCCCACGTATGTTTATGGTGAGCACCATCTTTTATTCATAACTTCCATAGGCTGGCCTTTATTGGAACTATAGCATTGTCCTTTCCGAGAAACTCTAATGCATCACTTTATTTTATACCAGAAAATAAGTATAAATCAATATTGTATTCCATAAATAGTCAGCGCTTCATTTCCGCACGTGTATTTCGCTAGAATTTCAATTAGCTGCTGAATAATTTGAACTTCAGCGACGAAGTTCAGGTGTTTTGACCATTTAGTTTTTTTCACCTCACTGCTGAGGATTGCAACCATTTGGATTTTTTTGGCATAAAAGCCTTATTTTTTGTAATAACATAAAATCATTAAGAATGCGAGAGATTTGTGTTACAATTCAGAGAATTAAAGATGGATGGGACAGATGTTATGAAAGCTAATCATGGTATTTCGTCGCCTCAGTGCTTGAATGTCCAATCGACCACTGAACAAATTTTACCGGAGACCTTTTTTTTAGTTTATTATTGATTTAAGAGAATTATTTTAAAAACTTTGATGATTTAAGAATAATTAAAAGTTAAAGTAACTTAAAAGTTTCGATTGTGTCGACTGGACATTCAAGCACTGAGGCGACGATTTATAACTAAATTTCTTATAACGAGGTAAAAGAGAATTTTCTTTATTCTTCACTTGCATGTATACAAGCAGACTAAGAGAGCCCTAAAAATTCCTAATAAGTTTATGGTTAGTTCGAATGTCATCACTTATGGTGCCGAGACGTGGAGACTGACAGTTTGGCTAGTCCACAAATTCAAAGTCGCTCAGTGAGCTATGGAGCGGGCTATGCTTGGAGTTTCTTTGAAGGATAAAATCCTTTACGATATTTATTTGGCGAAGAACCGGAGTGACTGACATAGCTTTAAGGATCAGTAAGCTGAAGTGGCTTTGAGCTGGCTATGTCTGCCGAAGGACCGATGGCGATTAGAGCTGACGAGTCTTTTACTTGAGACTAAGAATCGGCAAACGCAGCGTAGAGCGCCCGCCAACCAGGTGGACCGACGCGACGACCTGAAAAAGTTGTTTGGGGGGAACTGGATACGTATGGCGGAGCACCGAGTGTTGTGGCGCATCTTGGGACAGGCCTATGTCCAGTAGTGGACTGCGATAGGCTGAGTTGATTACCAATACATCGGTGATTGTAGTATGTATGTAGTGTGTAGTATTGTACTATTACTCAAAATATTTTGTCATTATTTTAACACTATTTCAAGAAACAACTTTCAAGATCGTTTTACAGAAATAAGGTGGCATGTGTGTGTGGTTTTATTTTGAAATTATAGCAATATGCATTGCTTGGTACTTAGTTGCCGGTAAAACGGATTGTAATACAATATTAAACATTGAAATCAACATGATTGCTTTTGCGAGTGGGTTATACAATTTGGCAGCCATTTTCTATCAATAACTATAATGTAAGATACTGAATATTATTCGTTTAATAAAACCAATCAAGATTATATGGATAAAGACTTTGATATTACACCATGTTATTAAGCTATAATTAAATATCTAAAATCCATTATCGGGCCTTTAATATCATTATTTTTATGGCTGTTTTAGCTGTTAGTAACATTACAATAAGGGTTAACACGGTTTAGCTTTTAAGAATCTCTATTTACGTATTTTTTTATTATTATTATATTTTTTAGCAATGCAATTGTTTTTATAACATAGCGGGGTAAATGAGCAACGGGGTCAGCAATCTTCTAAAGGTAAGCAATCTTCACCGCCCATGGACATTCACAACACCAGGGGAGTCGTGGTTGCATTGCCGACCTTTTAAAAACGTATGCTCTTTTCATGAAAGTCCCCATGTCGAATTTGTTCGGAAAAACTGCTGACGGAAATTGGTTTTGCTGAACGAGGCAAAAAATGGCGTGTGAAACGTACTGTGGTTGACCACCAACCAACTATCAAGATGGTGAGGATGGAGTTTAGATTTATGGTGGGTGATACGATGGTTATTAATAAGTAACATACTATTGTCATGTATTATTTTTACACAGTTTATATATATATCTGTCTGCAGAAAACGTTCCAGACCTTATAAGGTTGTGGAGTTTCTTGCTGGCTCTTCTCAATAGGACCAACTTTTTGAAACCGTGCAACTGGATTCATAATTAACGTTTTGAAAGTGAATTTAAATGCTTATTCGAAATAAAAACCTTTGACTTTGACGTTGATTTTGAGACCGAGCATTTGTACAAATAACTTGATGTAAAAGATTTTTTTAAACCACGTTTTTAAAAAGAAGGCGAGTTAATATCGCATTGTCATCTAGTCCTGAGTTACGTTTAAAGTTTCAAGTCTCTAGTTTATATTTTATGTTTTTTTTATATTATTTAATTGAATTAAATTATTTACTTAATCTTTTAATTACTATTTGTGTTCGTTAAATTAAAATTGTATGTGTAAGTTATACGGGTGAATTCCTGCAATAAACGTTTTATTTTTATTTTTATCGGAAAGTTAGTTTAAAATCGATTGCAATATTTATACCGAACAGACAGACTTGACTGAAAACGAGATTATAAAAACGTGATAAAAATACATAAAATTAATTATCATGGTCAGAATACTTTCAAGCACGTAAGTAATAAAGTCTCATATCATTACAGCCGAATGACGTCCACTACTGGACAAAGGCCTCCCCCAATTAAGGGGGGGATATGCCATAATCGCCACGCTTGGCAGGCGGGTTGGCGATCGCAGTTGGTTGGTTAAATACTCAGAGAATACTGCTGCCCATCCTCTGGTGAATCCCTTAGTCGCCTTTTACGACACCCATGAGAAGAGATAAGGGATAAGTCTCATATAGAATGTCACTAATAGAACTCTTTGTGAAAGAGCTCGTCCCAAGTACTACCAACGTACCTATATCTGCCACCAGTGATGCTTGCATTGCTGCGTCCCAGTGCGAAGGGTACGGTTGCTGGTGAAATTACAATCACATGAGATTTTCTATTTTCATGTCTCGTTTGGCCAACCGACTTGCAGTACCATTTAGGCAACAGCCTAGGAGGTTTTTGGTTAGGTATTTGTTATGGGCAAAGGTAACTGCTTAACATCAGGTAGGCCTTAGCTTGTTTCGCCATCCAATAATATATAAAAAAAACATAAGGATTTTACTTATAGTAAAATATAAACCATGAATTAGCCTGAATATATCCTCATTCAGGTTTAATTCCTAATAGTTACTTTTATTATGATGTTAGAACTATAACTATAAAACCTAAAATTTAAGAAACGTAGTTGTTTTTTATGTACACCTACCGTATGTCTTTTTGTGGAAATAATTCATTTTTCTTTCTTTCTAATAAATAATATGGATGAATAATAGCAAATACGTTTTTGCCAAATATTTTCATCATCATCATCATCATCATTTCAGCCGAAAGACGTCCACTGCTGGACATAGGCCTCCCCCAAGCATCGCCACAACGACCGGTCCTGTGCCTTCCGCATCCAGCGGATTCCCGCGACCTTCACCAGGTCGTCGGTCCACCTTGTGGGGGGCCTACCCACGCTGCGCCTTCCAATACGCGGTCGCCACTCCAGAACTTTACTGCCCCATCGGCCATCCGTTCTGCGAGCAATGTGCCCCGCCCACTGCCACTTAAGTTTGGCAATTCTTCGGGCTATGTCGGTTACTTTCGTTCTTCTGCGAATCTCCTCATTTCTGATTCGATCACGCAGGGACACTCCGAGCATAGCCCTCTCCATTGCCCTTTGAGTGACTTTGAGCCTTCTTATCAGGCCCATTGTGAGCGACCACGTTTCAGTACCGTAAGTAATTACTGGCAACACACACTGGTCAAAGACTTTCGTCTTGAGACACTGCGGTATTTTGGACGAGAAGATATTGCGTAGCTTCCCGAACGCTGCCCAACCGAGTCGGATTCGACGATTAATATAAAACAACCAAATATTTTCAATTAATATAAAACAAAACAGTCAATCGACTAGACAGTGTGACAAGCACCTGTAGCTTTTTTAACAGTAAATAATTTTTTCTAGTTTAATTTTTTATCACAATCAATTTTATTCACTGAACGAAATGGCTAAGGTTAGCCCTGTAAAAAAGATAAAAATATTTTTATAGTAATAAATCATTTTCGTTAAAATCAATCAAATTAATCATTTGTTTTCCATTGACATAATATCATTCCAAAATAAAGTTTCAATTTTGTTATAAAATATTTTTAACAATGTTTTTAATTAGTAACTTAGTTTCGAGACGAAATAAATTAATTCTGTAATTAACTTCATCGACTTTCCTTCACGAACATAGCCTCTAAACCTCACCTGTCCCACGTTTGACCCTCAAACAATTAAAATTGGTAAGTTTAAAATTTAATTACATAAAACTGATTTCTAAGCTGACCGTAAAACGTAAAAAAACTACGTAAACTTTACCTTTGACTGCGTGATATATCTTCAATAGTTGTCAAGTCACATAATATCATGGTACAACAAAGTTTATAATCACATTTTATTTGTTTACTTTCGTGTTAAATGTACGTTCGAGGATCGCGACGTGACGTGCGCTCGGCAACGTCGACGCGAGTAGACTGGCAGCTCTACGCCGTAGGCCCGTAGTTACCGCTACGAAAGTGCTACGCCGCTGTGTTCGTAGAACATAAAGTTTTCTTTTTTACTGTTTACACGACACGTATAGTTTTTCGTGTCGCCTTACTTTGCAGTTTTATTTTTATGACTAGTTTTTGTCAAGTTGGCAATTTTTGGTAGGTTCTTATTAATATTTATACTATGTAGAACTTTAATGTATAAAACCGGTTATAATCCGCTAATTACATAAATAAGTTTGATGTTGTCAGACTAATCTTATTGAAATAATAATCTTAAATTCTAGGAACGTAAACAGTTATGAGAAAACATTCTACTTACCATAACCAATTTTGATGAAGGCCGACAGGTCTTTATTAATTAAGTCTTATTTAGTTTTGTTTTTCTCATGGATGAATAAGATAGTAAAAAATATATTTGTATAAATTCCAAATATATACTACAAAAATTATTGTATCATTTGATCGAAAAAAAAAACTTATACTAAGATACATAGTTTGTTTGACACGAATACAAAATAGCTCATTCCATATTTGAATACTTGAGAAAACTATTTTCCGCCACTTAAAGAATACCTGTTCTAGGTATTCTTTAAGTAGCGCAAAATAGTTTAAATATTTTATTGTTAAAATTTTCAATAAAAACTAAATCTGTACTGTATTTTACATATAAATTTAGGTAAAGTCACATCTGCATTTTGCATATTTAATACATCCCAAGGCGACTGAACTCAAGTATGCTCACATTGAGTTGAACGAGTCAATATCAATCAATCAAATCAAATCAGCCTATTGCAGATTACTGCTGGGCATAGGCCTCTCCCAACCGCACCAAAACACTCGGTCTTCTGCCTTCCTCATCCAGTCCCCCCTAGCTACTTTCATCAGGTCGTCGGTCCACCTGGCTGGGGGGCGCCCTACACTGCGTTTGCCGATTCGTGGTCTCCACTCAAGGACTCGTCTGCTCCAGTGGCCATCGGTCCTTCGATAGACATGGCCAGCTCACTGCCACTTCAGCTTACTGATCCTACAAGCTATGTCAGTCACTCCGGTTAACCTTAATATAAAAATCTGATGGACATGGAATCTTCAAGATAAGTGCATAATATATCTTTTAAAAGGTCTTCCAGGCAACTTCCCTAGTGATGCAGATGTCCATGGGTTGCGGTGATCGTATACCACTAGGTAACACACTTGTCTCGTTTGCACGCAGGCATGCATGCAGGTATTAAAAAAGTGGAATTTTATCGGAAATTAACAGATTATAGAAATTTGAGGAAAAAAATAAAGGAAATTGATAATACTGCCGGTGATTTGGGAAATCGTAAAAAATGTCACATGGTTTCCTCCTTGAAGTATGAGGGTTTAGTGGGACAAATGGGTCGTTGTGATGTGTTTGTAGGGTTAGGTTAGGAAATCAATTAATGTAAATTAATTATTAAGATGTCCCTGTGTGATCGAATCAAAAATGAGGAGATTCGCAGGAGAACGAAAGTAACCGACATAGCCCGAAGAATTGCCAAACTTAAGTGGCAGTGGGCGGGGTACATTGCTCGCAGAACGGATGGCCGATGGGGCAGTAAAGTTCTGGAGTGGCGACCGCGTACTGGAAGGCGCAGCGTGGGTAGGCCCCCCACAAGGTGGACCGATGACCTGGTGAAGGTGGCGGGAATCCGCTGGATGCGGAAGGCACAGGACCGGTCGTTGTGGCGATGCTTGGGGGAGGCCTATGTCCAGCAGTGGACGTCTTTCGGCTGAAATGATGATGATGATGAATTATTAAGATAAGGATGGCGGTGGTCTGTAAAAGACTTGAATGAATAGGTTTTTGCTGGGCAAGCGTGAACCATTGTCGACCGCACCATTGCTTAGCATCAGGTGAGGTGGCAGTCAAACACAAGCCCGTTATGAATAAAAAAAAAAGGATTTTTCACGTAGTTTTGCAGCACCACAATATCTTACAATATGAGACTGACATTAATTATTTTCGTTTATTTTTGGTATTAGTTATAATTATGACATTGCAACTTTAATTAATGTATTTATATTAAATTTTGCTTTCTTAAGAGCAGAATATGGCATATGTAACCTACTTCATTTTAAATTACCATCTGATTTTTAGGGTTCCGTACCCGAAGGGTGCCAAACGGGACCCTATTACTCTCGCTACGCTGTCCGTCCGTCCGTCCGTCTGTCTGTCTGTCACAGGGCTGTACCTTTTGAACGGTAATAGGTAACCGGTTGAAATTTTGTCAGAATATGTGTTGCTATGAGGTGTATCACGACAAAAACAAAAAAAAAGTCTAAAACCAGAGGGGGTCCCCATACAAGAAACCTCGAAAAACATGCATATTTTTCAACGTTTTTGTTTCAGCTCTATCTTCAAAACGGTGATATATACCAGCGTCAAATTTGGTCAGATTATAGTGCATATTATGTAATTTAGCAATAAATACTAAAAATAAGACAAACATTGACATATGTGGTGGTACTTGCGTAAGAAAGACATGCAAAAAATCATATTTCGCGCACTGTGCGTTGATGTCATTTGATAAACTCTCGTAAATTGAATCAGTTTTTATTGGGTATCAGGTCGTTGATAGGTACGGAACCCTTACTGCACGAGTCCGACTCGCACTTGGCCAGTTTTTATTGTACCCATTTTCGCAAAATAAATGAAATGAATTGAATTGAATTGTATTACAATAATAATTAGTTGGAGTGTTTGAGGTTTTGAACGATTGAAATAACACATTGTTTATGTTCACCTCACCAGACTTGGCCTTTTTCATCGTCCGCGGTTGAAGCATTCACACGTTTGAGTTGTGACATGGCAATTTATTTTCGTAATTGTTGGTCGTCAGTTATTGGGGATTACATGATCCTGATAATAATATAATCGAAAATCTTTCTGAGTCTCCAATTATCCGGCCTTTTGCAATCAACCTAGGATTTTCGCAAACATTCGATCTGGCCGATTCATCATCATCATCATCATTTCAGCCGAAAGACGTCCACTGCTGGACATAGGCCTCCCCCAAGCATCGCCACAACGACCGGTCCTGTGCCTTCCGCATCCAGCGGATTCCCGCGACCTTCACCAGGTCGTCGGTCCACCTTGTGGGGGGCCTACCCACGCTGCGCCTTCCAGTACGCGGTCGCCACTCCAGAACTTTACTGCCCCATCGGCCATCCGTTCTGCGAGCAATGTGCCCCGCCCACTGCCACTTAAGTTTGGCAATTCTTCGGGCTATGTCGGTTACTTTCGTTCTCCTGCGAATCTCCTCATTTCTGATTCGATCACGCAGGGACACTCTGAGCATAGCCCTCTCCATTGCCTTTGAGCCTTCTTATGAGGCCCATTGTGAGCGACCACGTTTCAGTACCGTAAGTAACTGACTGACTGACTTTCGCCTTGAGACACTGCGGTATTTTGGGCGAGAAGATATTGCATAGCTTCCCGAACGCTGCCCAACCGAGTCGGATTCGACGATTGACCTCTTTCTCGAAGTTGGACTTACCTAGCTGGACAGTTTGTCCTAGGTATACTTAATCGTCAACAACTTCGAGTGTAGATTCTCCGATGTTTACGGGAATGGGTGCTATATGGGAATTCGACATAACCTTTGTCTTGTCCATATTCATTTTAAGACCCACTCTATCAGAAGCTCTACTGAGGTCGTCGAGCATTGTACCGATCTGGCCGATTATCCTACGACATATACAACTAGTATAATATGTAATTTGATATTAGTATGCAGTAAACCTTGTGATATTATAGTTGACTTTTCGATTAGGCACGAAGATTGCCAACTTGATTACTTTTTAATACGCTTGCTTTATTCGAAACCTATATTAATTTTGTGATGTGAATTCGTATTGAAATAAAATTGGTCTTGGAGTTTATAACATTACGATAATTTTATAAGTACATTAGTATAGGCAATTATCCTTTTTCGATTATTTTATATTCGTGTCGTTTCTTAGAATAAATAGAACCACAATAGTCGCATGCGGAGAGAAGAAAATTCAAGTTGGCCTAAAAAGGTTACATTTAGTACATTTTACGCGCGCCTATGTGTGTGTCGTTAAATATTTTACGGGCCGCTTGCGGGAACACATCGATTGTTTTTGTACTTCAACTTTGAGCCGAACTTTGAATGAAACATGAAACTATTTTTTTATTTTATTTATTAAATTTATGCACGTACAGAGAAATAATAATAAAATACATAGAAATTTATAGTACAAAGGCACTGCTTATTTCTATAAGAAATTTCTTCCAGCAGACCTGCGAGAGGAAAATTGAAGCAAAGAGACACAGACACAGTGTGTCAAGTAATACTAATAAATATACCTACATATATATACTCATACATAAACTAATATATAACGTAAAATAAATATAGTATAAAAATAATAAACATAGTCTAGGTATACCTACACAATATCAAAATAGAAATCATAATACATAACATTATTACGTACAACCTATGTCACTAAATGGCATCACATTAATAGTTCCGTGTGGTGCCGGACGTAAATAATTGCATCACCCTCTCTCTCTCACGGGTGTCGTAAAAGGCGACTAAGGGATTCAACAGAGGATGGGCAGCAGCGTTCTCTGAGTATTTAACCAATCAAATGCGATCGCCAACCCGCCTGCCAAGCATGGCGATTATGGGATATCCCCCCAACATATGCTGGGGGAGGCCATTTTCCAGCAGTGGAAGTCTTTCGGCGGAAATGATGATCACATTAATAGTAACATTTTTACTTTTATGAGTGAAGCAATTCCAAGAAAATAATATGGAGTTACACTACACCACCACACCCACATCTCCCACAATATGTATGTTTAATAACAATTAAATAAGAAAAGTTATTTAAAATTAAATATTGTGGCGAGAAAATAAACATTTATCTTATCTTACCACTTTTTACATTTTAGTTTTGGTGGTAGAGAAAAAATATCAAGGGAATAGCACTTAACTTTAAAAAAAACTAAACAAGTGTTTAATAGTTAACCAAACCAAGTTCAAGATATTTTAACAGACCTACGTAACATGTGGTTTTTAAAATACTTACTATTTTAACATCATTTTATGTATGGCAAGAAATTTATCAAAAAGTCATCTACAATACCTGGTATTGCCAAAAGTCATGGTCTTGCAGTCTTGGATTTCTACAAGACTAAGCTTATAAGCCCAAGACTAAAACTTTGGGCAATACTAATACCGGGCACGTGCAGCCCTAACCGACATCCACATATTCGAAATAACACGGCATTTATCACAAGCAACTGAACATCAGACATTTTTATCCAATTCCGTTGCTCAGCAAACCGGGGGCAGGAGTTAAACGAAATAAATTGCTGTGAGCGTGTTTCGGATATTTATACGAAGCAGATCACGTTTTAATTTATCGTCCCAATACGCATTTAAAATCAACCACATCTATTCTTTAATAAGCTTTTAACTTTCAGACGAAAATCACTTCTATCTTCCACAAATTACGGGTCAAACTCCCTCGTATCGTTTATTAATCAGTAAGACTTAAGTGTCGTATTGTACAAACATCCGCACTCGAGTAAATTACAATTATAAGAGTCACGCATCTGAAGGCAAGACCCTCTCAGTCTTCTCGAAAATTAACTCAGACTTGTGTAAGGAATTAATTTGCATATGGAAATAAGTGGGTTGGAAGCTATTGCCTCCTTTTATAGTGGTAGTATGGTACCGGTTTTACGGTGCCGAGACGTGGACACTAGCAGTTGAGCTAGTCCACAAATTCAAAGTCGCTCAGCGAGCTATGGAACGAGCTATGCTTGGAGTTTTATCTTTGAGGGATAAAATCCGTAACGAGATTATCCGGAGAAGAGCCGGAGTGACCGACATAACTTGTAAGATCAGTAAGCTGAAGTGGCAATAGGCTGGCCATGTCTGTCGAAGGACTGATAGCCTTTGGAGCAGACGATTCCTTGAGTGGAGACTGTGAATCGGAAAACGCAGCATAGGGCGCGCCCCGCCAGTTAGACCGACGACTTGATGAAAAATAACAGAAAGGTATTTTTTTATTAGTGCAATTTTAAATAGCACACGGATTTTTAAATAATAATAAAGGAATCTCTGTGAATCACTTGTGTGTGCGAGAGACACTTGTGGGAATCCATTTCCACAAAAGGACGTATGCGTGAAAGGACAAGACACTTGCGCGAAAGAACATATTATTATGCGCGAAAACACACTTGCGCGATAGGACATAATATGCACAAAAAGACACTTGCGTGAATCCACATCCGCGAATGGCCATATGCACGGCAGGACATAAATGCGCGGTACCTAGGATATATGCGGGAACAGACACTTGCGCGAAACACTTTTGCACGAATCCAATTCCGCGAATGGTCATATGCACGAAAAGACACTTGCGCGGAAGATACTTGCGTGAATCTACTTCCGCGAAAAGACACTTGCGCGACAGAACATATGTGTGAAAAGACATATTCGTGAAATTAAATTCTTTTTTTCATTTCTTATGGATAATTGTTCAGTTTAATTGGAAGAATCCATATTTAATTTGTCAAATTGATTTGGTTTAACCCTGTATAGCATCAAAAGCTCGTTCGTCGTTCACAAAATATCTAATCCTTCTGCTGTTATAACCGTGACATTAATAGGAGGAACGTTCATTTCACTTGTCAGGTTCAAGGTATTAAACGATCTGAACCTGACCTTTAGCCTGAAAGTTGTGAATCCCCTGGAGGCAGCAATGCCGGATAACTTTTCATTTAGTTATGTTTCATTCTGAATTTCGAAAAAAAGGTTTTAATGAATGGAATGAATTTTAAAGCATCATTAATTAAAACCAAATAAAGTAGGATACCTACTAGCTTATGTACGTGGCTTCGCCCGCGTGGATGTCGATTGTCACGCATCCCCCGGGAACTGCTTAACTTCCCGGTGTAAAAAGTAGCCTTTATGTTAATGCGGGTTGTGTTCTATATGTAATGCAAATTTCATCCAAATCCGTTCAGCACTTTAAGCGTGATTGAGTAACAAACATCCAAATATCCAAACATCTTCACAAACTTTCACATTTATAATATTAGTTTAATTTATCCAATTACCCGTGGAAACCTATAATTGGCTTAATGTACACCTTTGCTAGTTTTGTATAAATTTTTACATAGCTGTTGGTTTTCCTAGTTATAAATAAATAAGTAGGAATTAGTAAGATAGTAATAACTACGTACTCACACAAAGTTCGGTATAATTTAAAAAATCATGACATTTTTTATGGTGTCTTTAAGATAATAATTATATAAGTAAGAAAACTAGTCTGATGATACCAAAGAGTGGCCAGTATCTATTATCACAGGCGGCGAAAAAGGCAATTATGATTTAAACATGACATAAATTTCAAACGTATTTTACATGCATTTGACATTTATTCGACATGTTTTAGACATTAGCTCATATTCCAATTCGTAGGTAACATAGCACTGTGAACTGCAATAAGAGACCTATCTATAACTACTACTATTACTATCATAATTCATCATCATCATCGTTCTAGCTGAAAGACGTAGACGCACTGCTGGACATAGGCCTCCTCCAAGCATCACCATAACGACCGGTCTTGCGCTCCCGCAACCAACGGATTCCCACGACCATCACCAGGTCGTCGATCCACTTTGTGGGGGGCCTAATACCCCCGCTGCGCCTTCCAGTACTATTATAATTACTAATCCATATTATATTATTGTCAGAAAATATTTTGCCATCCTCTCTGTAAATAATCGTATGATCTCTTTTAGTACATGAATATTTTTATATTTTTCCTTGTATGTTTAGGTAAATGAGATTAATGTCTTTTTCAACCCAAAAGGTTTATTATGATAAAACATTTTATTTCTCCGAAATGAAATGAAATGACACACTTTTTTTATGAATAAATTGATGAGGTTCCTAAATATGTAAGATTAGGATGCTTATTAGTATGTACGAAGTCTTTGACACTGAGTCTTTATAAATCGGGGCGCTGAAAACACTGGCATATCTTTTGTCTTGAGAAGAAAGCTTCTTAGACAAAGAAAACATAATATAACTTTAATCCCTGAAGAATCAAATAGATTTAGCAAACAGGCTTAAAATAATAACATGTTTGTTTGTTTTTGTTTTTGACGACCTCTGTGGTCTAGTGGTTCGAGTGTCGGACTGCTGATCACGAGGCCGTGGGTTCGATTCCCACAGGACACAAATATTTGTGTGATGAACATGAGTGTTTGTGTTGGTCTGGTTGTTTCTTATGTATTTACAAAAAAAAAAAGTATATAAGTATTATATCCATTGTCTAGTACCCATACCACAAGCTCTGTTAGTTTGGGACTAGATGGTGATGTGTAAAATGTCCCAAAAATATTTATTTATGTTTGTCGGGGTTACGAATTGACAATACAATTATAAAATTCACAATTTAAAATTGCATTTATCATAATTTTATGTACGGATAACAAAAGTATAAAGTCCACAGCGTACCATAAACTTCTTGACAAATAAAGTAAATAAATCGTATTTGGCTACGATCATTTAGCTTGACAAACAAATAGAAGTCTCCGTTTGCAGTCCATTTGATGTGATCAGCACATTCTTGATATAATTACATAGTCGCCCTTTAAACGCTGTACTTAAGGGAGTACCGTATTTTGTGCCGGGAACTACACACTCTACACAACCAGCAGTTCCCGGCAAGCATATATTACAAAACATGTGAGAGTTTGTGATGTTATGTTTGGAAGTTTGATTGTTTGTAATTCGATTGTACAGTCAACAAATCGGAATCATGACCCACTGTTGAGACCTGTGCCCGCTAACCCTAAGCTGGGAACTTAGTCTTGATTGAAATTACTGTAATGCTGGTTTAACTGATATAATACCGAGAATATAGGTATATAAATACACGTAACCGCGGCGCGACAATGAAATTGCGAGGATAATAGCGACGTATGGTCGCCCGTGTCACGTTCCGGTGACTGCTGGCGCAGCCGGCGACGAGTGGAGCTAGGACAGGTGCGCCCCGCGCACCCCTCAGCCCCCTCGTGTGCTCGTGCGTCACCATACTCCCCCCGTTGAAGAGTCTTCAACACGATGTACGGGGCAGGGGGTATATGGTGTTGTAGGCACGACGAAGAGTGCCCTTCTTCGTGCGGATGTCGGCGACTCGTGCAACGCTGACGATGCCAGGAAAGACCCGCTCGACACGGCCCAGAAGCCACGTGAGAGGTGGCAGCGCCTTGTACTTGATGATGACCATGTCACCTTTCTTGAGGTCACCGTGTGACTGGTGCCACTTGGTTTTCTGTTAGAACGATGATACATATTCATTAGAAAACCTATTCCACAAATGTTGTTTAAGGAGTTATTCGCTGAAACCGCTGAAGGGACTTTATGTTTTTTGTTGATGTGACGCCTGGACATGGCACACAGACTAGAGATCGCCCAATAAGGATGTGAGCGGGAGTGAGAGGATAGAGGTCTGAAGGATCGTCGGATAGAGGAGTAAGAGGTCGGGAATTAAGAATAGCCTCTACCTGACTCAATAAAGTAGACATTTCCTCGAAAGCTAAGTGTGTCAGCCCTAAAATACGTCATAAATGATGTTTAGTGGATTGCACTGAAGATTCCCACAAACCACCGAAATCTGGAGTGTAGGTTGGTATGAAAGAAAAATTGATACCTTGCTCAATAAACTCGGATGACAGTGCAGGATTGAGAAGCCTTGATAGCTCATTAAATGTTCCCACAAAGGTAGTACCATTGTCTGAGAAGATGTTCTGTGGCTTTCCTCTGCGAGCTATATATCGATTTAAAGCAGCGGTAAAGGCCTCTTTGGTCAAATGCACTGCTTTCGTTGCTAAACAAATAAAAAAGCTTATATATGACTTAATTAACCTTGTACCGCGACCCTTGCTGTCGCTTACCATCACTGGCTCGCATAGTCAACGCCAGTGTTAAGGAAAGGGAATTCAAGCTGGACGCGTTGTGATGGTAAATTTCCCATGATTGGCTGAATTGTTAGCCCTTTGAATCTACAGCATTTTACACAGGATCGAACTGTGCCTTTTGCTAAGGAAATACATCCCAGAACCCAATAGTTGAGCCTAGCTGAGGTTAATAATAATCTAATCTAAATATGTAAATAAAATTATGTAACCTTTCAAAGATAAGGCTAGTTAACGGATGCTTGCTACATCCTTTTAAAGATTTTATCCCTTTCTAACCTACGTTCGATTGAAAGATACCTACGTTTGGCCAAAGGGAAAGAATCTAAATTACTAAGTGAATCTTGTAATGGTAAAGAAACAACAAATCGACCATCTGCGTTACGTTTTTTGGTTTGTGTGAAATGTTTTTCACATGCATTTTCGCCTATAGTGAAATTGTGTTTGGGTGGAATAGTGTTAAACTTCCCAAATCTAGATATTTCTGACGACAGAGATGTATCTTGACAATGATAGCTCATAACAGAATGAGAACTACATGATTGTGTAGAACCTGAAATAAGCCAGCCAAGCTTAGTTTCGAATAACGTAGGCTTGTGCTTGCCTAACTGTATACGGTTTGTGCCTATTATGTCCCAAAATATTTCCGCACCTAAAAGAATATCCGTGGAGGACGGTACGTAATATGTTGGGTCAGCTAGACATATTCCAGAAGGAATATTTATGCTACTAGTGTTTACATATGTAGACGGAATTGAAGATGAAACTGTAGGTAAAAGAAGACAGTCAATGTTCGTCTTGTAGCTACCATCACTAGACTCTAAAGAAAGTGAGCATGACAATGAGCTTTGTGACGTCAGACAATTGATACCTATCACCTTCGACTGAGTTGGGAAAGTAGTCAAATTTAGCTTACCACAAAAATCCTGTGAGACAAAGTTGGCCGTGCTTCCATTGTCTAGCAAGACTCTGGCGACATGCGACTTCCCTTTGCTGTCTCTCACCTTGACCAAAGCTGTGGACAGTAAGACATGATGCGTTTTAAAGCTTGCTTTGACATTGGTGGATAAAGCAATTGCGTCATGCGAAGATGGCTCTTCCACCTTGTCTGTATGAAGCAATGTGCTGTGCTTTAGCTTGCAGTACTTGCAGTGACCGTGATGACATTTGTGTTCGGTGTGACCCAAACGAAGGCAGTTTAAGCACACTTTAAATGATTTAGCCTTTTGCAAGCGCATATCAACTGGCAACTTTCTGTAAGCTGTGCATGAATATAAATAATGTTTTTCATGACACATCGGACATCCATATTGTATGTCCTCGCTAGCTGAAGCTAAGAAACTTTTTTGTTTCATGTGTGAAGCAGAAAAATTTGACTTATGGCGTGATGCCGACTCCTCAAGTGTCTCTAAGACATCAGCCCTGTTAGACAAAAATTTAATAAAAATCTCTAATGTAGGAGGATCATCGGAGCTATTCCTCTTCTCTTCCCATTCCCTGATTGTGGTCATATCTAACTTGGATGTCATCATATGGATGACTAAAGTATCCCAGTGCTCCACAGGTTGATTTAAAGTTGCTAGAGCTCTGAGATTCTTGTTGGTTACATCAGCTATGTAACGCAATGACTTGCAAGATTCTTTCGACATAGCATCTACGTTAAAAAGAGCCTGAACATGGTTATTTAGCAACAAACGCTTGTTATCGTACCTATCACAAAGTAACTTCCAAGCTGATAAATAATTATCAGCCCTGAAGTCCAAGCTTTTAATGATTAAAGCTGCACTATCTTTCAGCGAAGCACGGAGGTAATGGAATTTGTTAATGTTGTCAATACCGTTGTTGACATGAATCAATGAAATGAACGTATCCCTATACTCGAGCCAGTGCTGGTAATCACCACTAAAGTGAGGCAAGTCAATCTTAGGAAGCCTGACAAAACTGTGTGAATGTGAAGCAGAAGTGGCATTGCAAGAGCTTACCTCAGCTTTATCCAAACCTTTGTGCTTTTCCAACAGAGCGCGACCAGCTGCTACCAGCGAGAAGTACTGACCCTCAAAAATCTCTCGTTCCTTGAACTGTACCTCTGGGTTGTCTGAAGATTCCTCCAGCTCGGTCTGCAAAGCATCAAAGTCATCGATCAAAGTTTCAATTTTTTCCAAGCGTAAACCCAGCTCTATTTGCCCGGCCGCTTCACTAAGCCTATCTGACTGCCTAATGTTTTCTAAAAATGTACTGAAATTGGTTAATTTGCATTTGAAGACACTGCGCCTTTTAATTAAGTCTTTAGCGGTAGTCTTCGTTGTGTCTACAGACTTAGACATTGTGAAAATATTAAAAAAATATCAAAACAAAGATAAAAACAAAATACGACACCACAAATTCACAAGTTTACCAAAACAAGGACAAAACAATTCAGTAATTAGTTAAGTTTACTAGTCTAAACACAAACTAGTCTACTAAAATAATAAAGATAATACTGACAGTGTCTTGTTGTAAATAGGTACAATACTGTTCCTTGACATCGAGTATATAATTACTCCGTTTTAGTTCCTTGAGCGCAGCCGAGCGAGCGCCCTGGCTATCACCTTGGGGGATAAAAAAAAATATTATATTAATAACACCTTATTAGTGTTTATGAATACTACGAAGCTTGGAAGGAATGAGACTGATACACAACGAAAACAAAAAGACTTAGATTAGTACGGACAATACAAATTACTAATCTACGAAAGATAATAAAATTATACTGATCTTGTTCCGACACAAACGGTGCACCAAAGCGTCCGAGTTGTTGTCCTAAGAAAAAGAAAAACTAAACTATAATTTAAATTTTCACACAAAGACGTTACTATTTAAATTATGTTCAAATTTGCCCAACGACTAAATATCTGCAATGATTGATATTTAACAAAGAATTATGAGTAGTTTGTCTACAATAATGATACAAGTAACACTACGCACTGGATTGGTGAATGATAATGAAATGAAAAGAAAAAGATATGGAACGATCTCACGGTCTTTAGTGTTTTAAAAATCCTCGTAGCTGTCCTGTCCCGATCACTGAGCCGTTTCTTCCTTCTTCGACGAACGTAAAGATCTTCGTTTTTGAATTGGAAGCCGACCGCCGAACTTGAGCAGGCTGAAGAATGTTCACCGCTAATGATAAGCAGCAACCAGTAAACGATGCTTGAAGTTCTTGATGGCTTGCTTGAGTCGTTGATTTTCAAATCGCCCGTACCGGTTTTTTCGAACAGAACAACGGTTACCAACGGTTAATAGATAAATAGCTGCGAAGGACCATATGTGGTGACCTGTGCCCGCTAACCCTAAGCTGGGAACTTAGTCTTGATTGAAATTACTGTAATGCTGGTTTAACTGATATAATACCGAGAATATAGGTATATAAATACACGTAACCGCGGCGCGACAATGAAATTGCGAGGATAATAGCGACGTATGGTCGCCCGTGTCACGTTCCGGTGACTGCTGGCGCAGCCGGCGACGAGTGGAGCTAGGACAGGTGCGCCCCGCGCACCCCTCAGCCCCCTCGTGTGCTCGTGCGTCACCACCCACTCAGCCGATAATTCGTATGAAATTGTCAAAACAGTAAAATTTCCTTCTTATTAGCATCGTCCTGCACTTAGGACATTTTGAATATTAAGGAAACTGCGTTAATACGGGTCAGAGGTCTATGCAATTTTAAGCTTTGTTATTATATGCAATGGATTAATAATTGGATAAAAAGTTACGTTTTTGAATCAGCTAGAATTATGTTTTGAATTTCGAATTAACTGTCGTTCCGCATAGTTTACCTATAAAAAACAACTAAAAATTTATTTTTTTCAAAAACCTTTACGAACTCTTTCAATTCCAGAAGAATATCAATCAAATTAAAAGAAACTAACTGTCACTGTACAATAAAATTGATAACAAGTTTGTTACCAGGGAAATGTCTTTAAGCGAAACTCGACCTAATTGTATTAGAATGTTTGTAGAAAATTAAGCTTATGGTGGGTCATGATTCCGTTTGGTTGAGTGTACATAAACAGTTAAACGGAGTTTTATGAAATGCACACAGATAGACCATATTAAACTCTAAATCAAAACAAAATGTTGAATAACCTCGACGAGAATGAAGTTTCGCGGGTGTCATCGTCTTCAGTGGCGGGTGTTTTTTCGATCAACCCGCGGTTTATAATAACATAACACCACGCCTGTATTTCCCCGAAGGGGTAGGCAGAGACCTACATTTCACCAGTTATGTTATAGTCCCATGTAATAGGGGGCGAGCCTATTGCCATTGACCGGGCACAAATCCAGACTCCGGGCTGCTATAATGTAATGTTTATAATCTAACAGGCATATGCTGAAACACGATATATGCTTAATCATGTCACACAATGCTGACAATTTCAGTGGACACACATGTAAAAAAATCACGGAGCCAAAAAAATTAACACAAGCTTTTTATAGATAAACAACAAAAGCGAAGCCACGGGCGTCAGTTAGTCGTTATTAAAAACCTTTCTCGAAAAAATCTGTGTAACGTTGACCAAAATACTCGATCAATACTCATGTATCTTTCTTTTATTCATTTCCCAGAATTTGATACAAGAGTAATGTTCCACCCTCTTAATGTACAAACGAATATAAATTCGAAGATGTTTTCTATCTAGAATATTGTTCCAGTCACGATTTCAGGAAATCTCGATTCAAGTGGAGTTCGCTTTTGTTCGTAAAAATCGAATAAACAGCTTATGAAATATTTATAGTGTGCGGCAAACCTTCTTCGATTCTGTTCGAAAATTTTCGTCTTCCCACGATTTTCGTACTGGCGAAGTTTATATCTGAAGTTGTGGAGTTTACAAACATTTCGAACTTCCGTCGGTTATCTGTTGGGCCCAAGTATAAAGGATCGAATTTCAGAACAAGAATTAAAGACTCGTTTGCAAGATCATTGGCGTCGAAATGGGGTGATCACTTTTACTAGAAGTTAAATTTTCGGTGTTAAATGTTCGTCAAAGATATGTGTGATAGCAGTTGAGTGCTTGTCCCAGAATGATCCGTCTTCCATGCATGAGGGTCTGAGTTCGAACCCGGCCCGCAGCTCTGATTTTTAAATTTATGTGTTGATCATAAATTTGACTATCACTTGCCTTAACTCTGAAGGAAAACATCGTGAGGAAACCTGTACACCTGAGAGTGCTCCATACAGTTCTCGATTGTGTGTATTGTGTAGTCCACCAACCGCCAACCCACAACAGCCCAGCGTGGTGGACTAAGGCGTTAAGCTTCTCATTCTGAGAACAGGCCCTTGCCCAGCAGTGGGACTGTAATGGGATGATGATGATGATGAAAGATTTGTAGTACCGAGTATACATACATGTGTCTTCGTGACCACAACCAATCGAACCTGGCCCAAAAGTCACTTAAGATAGGTATGTACGCGTTAATTCTTTTCATAATAAAGCTTAATTAACTAGTAATTCAACACAAAAGTCTAAAAGTTAATGCCCTAGGGTATAGAATTATATTATCTGTGCCCTAGGTATGTACTAAAAAACTAAATAATTATTGTCTTACAAAGAAAACAAAGCAAACTCTCTCTGTTATACTTGATACAACTCTACTGAAAAAATAACAACCTTCGTAAAGATAAAACTTTATTTTGGTGCAGTTATAAAATCTGCCTTCTTTAATGATTTTCTTTGCGGTAAATGATGTTTGTGCCTGCGCTCTATCATTTATTTTAAGGATTTTAACGTCAACGTCTGCAATCAAAATAAACTCCAAAAAAGATTTTTACACTTTAAATTCTAATCTTAATCAAGACTGATTTATATTGAACTAAGTTTACGGGACTTGTCGCGCACAATTAAATCAAAATATAACAAACATTTTGACTAACCTCGACGTTTCGGTCAAGTTGCATTGGCCGTGGTCACGAGCAGACTGAAGTATGTGGGTGTCATCGTCTTGAGCGGCGGGTGTTTTCTCGAACTACCCGCGGTTGGTTTTTCGTAACGTCGCTGTCCGTAACAAGATATGCTGAATCACGACACACAATGCTGACAGTTTCACAAGACTGATTTAATCGAAATCAAAATTAAATCGTTTCTTTTTCGATTTGGAAACGCTCGTAACTATGCAAAAACAAACTATTTTAAATTAATGGCTTCAAAAATACAAACACAGCTAAAAACTAAGCGCACAATAGATTAATCTCTTAAAGTTTATTTAAACGTTCGCAATTAATAAAATTCCATGAAAATTTGTACAAAAGCTTAACTTATTAAGAGCAATTAAAACGAGTAGTTACAATTTAAACTGAATTTCTCTGCAACAATAAATTGTAAGCCAATAATAAAGTGTCAGTAATATTAGAATTCTATGAATCATATTTTAAATTAAACTTTTGAGAGAACCCAAAAGTTTATTATTATTAATTTAATAGAGATAGAACTAATTTAATAATTTGAACTATTTTGAAACTTTTCATTATTAAGGTTTATTTGAGGTTGCATTGAATTGAATTAGGTGAACAAATTTGAGTAAGTTAATATTTCACATAAATATGGAACCTTTACATCATTGCAATGTTCTATAATAAAATAAAATAAAATTATTAAATTAAAATTACAGTCAGCTGGAGGGACTCAACTCCAACCTGAACTGATCACCTATCCATGTGCAGGCTTATCCAGTGTGCCAACAGCGGAGAATCCCACCTGTCGGCCCACACACTCAGGATGCTGTTGGGGCTGCCAAGCACGCGATCCAGTATTGATGCCCTGTATTAATGCCACTAAAAATAAAATAAACTAAAAAAAGTAAAAACCGACTTCGAAAAGAATAAAATAATTTGTGTGAAACGGTTTAGAAAGTCGATGCCAATTTTGTCTTTAATCAAACCGAATTAAAGGCACCTACTTCATAAACTGCTTCATACGAATTATTTTATTCTTTTTGAAGTCGGTGTAACATCATCATTCATCGGAACTATTATCGCGAAAACCTAAGAAATAAAAAAAAAACAAGTCTTCAAAATAATTCAGTACCAAAAATCAAAGCTAAAACATTATTAAGGTAAGTACCCTAATGAAGAAACTGGATTCTCCGAATTTCAAAATTGAGTGTCTAAAAAGATAAGCTTAACGTTCCACTGAAGTGCGATAAATATTTTCCTTCTTTAATCTCTGCTGAGCTAAGTCGGCATTCGACTGTCGGCATTCGGTTGTCGGCTTTCGACTTTTGGCTCTCGGCCTCAGTGAGACGATATCAATTAAAACGCTGAAAGCACACCCGTATAACTTCTTATCGTCTGCCGCCTGCCGTCTGCGAACAAAAGAAACGTTGTCTATTTACTGTACTCCCAACACTATTACTATTGCAACTCGAATCATTATTTATTAGCGAGAAGTCAGTACAAGAAAGGGTGTAAGTATATCTGTGTATATTTATGAGACAGCTTGAAAGGCTTGCCGCGCCGCACATGCCCACACTCGCATTGGTCATCACGTGCCATATGCGAGTGTCAGCGAAACGCTGCCATTGGCTGTGTGCACATCAGGGGCGCCGCCTAGTGGCAATAATAACAAACGTCACTTCGTTTACATACACTCGCGTCACTACTACTCTGAAAACGTGTCTCAGCTATCTAAGGGCCACTCGAACGACACGCTCGTACACACTCATAGACGGTCACGATACTTCCCGGTGGTACATTTTGTCGCCAAAATCCCTTGAACGAGTCCCGCTAAATAAATATAGCGACGAAAGTGAAGAAAGCGACGCGAAAAAAACAAAAGAAAAAACTTATTTCAAACTCATTTCTCTTGTGGAACCAATAGTAAAGTCATCAAAATTCCATAAATTCCATAAAGCTCAGATAAAAAGTCACTTAGAATTAGGAATAATATTATCTTCAAGAAACTAAATGGCCGATGCGATTGTTCAATCTCCAATATTGGACAGTTGCACAAGAGCTTTGGATTCAAATAAAACCTAATAGGTTAGCCGCGGCTCCACTTATGTGGAACTAACTTCTTGGCTTCCCGGGATGAAATATAACCTACTTTTAAAGCTGGACAGGGAATTAGCTGAGTTCAAAACTTTATGTGATACTAAAATGACGATTTTAAAAGGATTACATTGTATTTCGAGGATTGGAGGTTAGATTGACTTATATATGCTTTATTGTACACTATAAAATACATGACATTGAATATGCATTTAAGGCCAAAATTAATATCCAATCTATCAACGATTTGCCCTACTAGAGATAGAAATTTGACATAAAATGTATGAAGCTTAATTTAATTCCACGTTTTCAATAGATTTATGTTACAAAAAAGAGAAACCGTTTATCTAGAAGATGGTGGATGATATCAATACATCGTAATAATATAACGCTTTTAGTACCCGCATATTTACTCATAAGTTTTTATAGCAAAACATTACACACGTGCTTCCACTTCGCACGCTCGGCGGCTACTGAGCAAGAGAGCAGCATGTACATACTCACTTGCGCTCGGGCTGCCCTCTCCTTTGACTTTCGCACGATAAATCGCTAATTTTGGTAAATATGAATAGCAGCAGCAGTCTCGTGATCTTCTCGGCGCCCCCGTCAGGGGGCGCGAGGAATCGGGCTCGGGGTTGGGACCCCCTTTCCCGAGGGATCTAGTCTCCGCCCGTAAAAACGGGCGTGTCCTTTTGTTGGGACTTTTCCCCGAACTTTTTCAGCTGTGTGCCGCCTACCGACAGGCTGGCGGGCAACACAGCTGTGTGAGTGGTTGCTATGCGTGTTCCTGTAGGAGCGCCGCGCTCACCGTTTTCACGGGAGCGCTTCTTCACGACGCCTAGGCGGTCAGACCCTACCGGGTGAGACCCCCGGTTGCCCGGGGGAGGCCCAGCAGAAGTCGACCAGCGACATAGGCGTCGACTTAAGCGCCCTCTACAGGAGAATGCTGGCCTCCGCTATAGCGCAATTGGACTAGCCAATCACGTTACAGCTAAGAGGCCGTGATGTGTGTTTGAACGGTTTGTATTGTGAGTACACCGCCCAATGTTTACGTACGAATGCGCGCCCGCGCATTCTACGTGAGAGTATAGATGCATGTACAGTTATGTATGTCTGTATATAGTGCGCTCCGTGCCTATATTAACTTAGCACACGTCGCGCACTGGGGTGCATGTTATGTGTGTGAAGTGCTCTGTGTTTGAATAAGTCAAGTGTAGGCCATGTTTTGACTTACTCAGGCGTCAATCCGGTAGGTGGAAGCGGAGGGGGGCGACCTTGCTGTGCCGCGGTTGCTATGCTGTGCATTCTCGGCGGCTTAGCCGGCTGTGAACAGCGAGGCCATGCCGGCGAGAATGACAGGTACCGGGTCCTGTTCTGCCATCAGGGCGTTTAAAACGTCCTGTAGGACCCGGATAGCGGCCCCGAGGATGTGCTTCCTGTACTCCCCGGGTGTTGTTGGTGCTCTTTGCCCCGCCGGTGCTGCTCCACCACTGTGTTGCTGCTGGCGCGGCGCGTAGGCTGCGGTTTTGGTGTGCGGCGCTTTAGGGGCGCTCGCGGTGTCTTTTGGTGTCCGTTCTGTCCTCGCAGCGCCCCCTATCACGGTGGTGGCAGCGGTGAAGACAGCGGTGTTGGTGGATCTCTTGGTCGGCGGGGGAGGTGGGGCAAGGTCGGCCTGGGCTGAGCGCACTCCTTGCTTTTCAGCCTCGGAAGCTGCGGGGCGAGCATTACGCTTCTTTCCACCGCGCTTCCTTTTCCTCCGCTTCTGGGGTTCTTGGGTTGCTCCGCGCGCTGTCGGGGCATTCGCCGTCGCCATTAGCGACGCGTTCCGCGCCTCGTCTGCGCAGGGTTGGGCGAGAGACCTTTCGGTGACCTGCGCACGAGGTCGGTACTCTGCCGTTTTGGCGACGGTGCCCGCTCGCCTATTCCGTGCCTCTCTCTGATAGGCGGGGCACTTGTAATGGTTGGCCGGGTGTGGGCCCGCGCAATTTGCGCAGGTGGGCGGCTCAGAGAGAGGGCGTGGGCATTCTTTGGCGGAATGTTCCTCGCCGCACCGCACGCAAGCGAGCGGGCGATGGCACAGATGCGAGCTGTGTCGAAACAGCTGGCATCTGTGGCACTGTGCTGGCCCGCGCTTTCCACGCCATGACTCGATCTTGACACCACGCATGTTCATGAACATGGTGATGCCATAGATCTCCCGGAAGTTTGGAGTCTTCCGGATCATGGCGTGGAAAACGCAGCCGGGTCTTCCTTGGCGCGCCTTTATATGGCGCACGTACTCCGGCTCGAAACCTAGCGCGCGGAGTTCCTCTTCTATGTCTTGCGGCGCCGTGTCTGCTGGCAGCCCCGTGATGGCCACCTTCAGGCTCAGCTCCGCTGGGAGCGAGTACGAGAACCACGCTATGTTCTCGCGTGTCTCTAGATCGGTCAGGTACCGCTGCACCAGACGGAACTCTTCTTCTGATTCCGGGACGAAGCGTATACCTTTCTGGTATGGCCGCGCGCATGGTGGGCGGCCCAGCTTGTCCCGGATGGCCTTAAAGTGCTGTGCCCAGTTTGGCAGGTGTTCTACTACCAGTGGCGGGTAGCGCAGCTTCTTGTATGGTATTCCCGCAGCTGGTTGTGCGCTACCACTGGGCACGGCAGTGGGCTGCACGGGGGCTGCGGCAGCAGGAGGCGGCGTCCGCATTGCCACTTCGGAGAAGGATGCGGTCGGCGTTGTTTGCGTGGTTGTCTGCATTTGTCGCTGCCTGCGCGGGTCACGCTGCGGCTGCGAGGATGAGGTGCAGGGCCGCTTTGCTTCATCAGCGGCGTCCTCTTCAGGGCTTCTGGGTCTGCGCTGGGCTCTCTGTTCCGAGCCCAGCGTGTCGGTGGATGTTGTTGGCGGCAGCGGCTCTTCCAAGCCCTGTCGTGGCAACGGCAGCTCAGGCAGCGAGCTGGACGCAAACAGTGGTTCCCCTGTGGGATCCGCCGTTGCGCGTATGGGCGTGATGTAAGGTACGGCGCATAGGCCGTACGATCCCGTCGACGATAGGGACGCGTCCGATCCCACACGGGATGAACACGCCGACCGCATCGCCGGTGAGTCACGGGCTGAACTGCGGGGTGGTGCGGGTGATGCGTATGCGGCGGGCATGCTTGCTCCGGCCGGTGTTTGCTTCAGCCGCGTGGTCTTCTCCGAGGTGGGCGTCTTGTTAGGTGGAGTCCTGGTGGTTGGAGTCCAGCAGTAGCAGCAGCAGGAGCAGCAGAAGCGTTTATATACTCGCGCTACCCACTTCCATGCCCAATTCCCTGCTCACTGTCATGGAAGTGGGCTAAATGTAAATGTGGCATAAGGCACAGGACCCGTGCATTTATTAACATATTCGTTTACATGATGCATGTAACCCGCGCAAGTGCCTCTACGTGCGCATGTTACCCGCGCCGTGTACAAGCACCATCACTCTATATAAAAAATACGAAATTAAATCTGTCTCTCACGAAGTAGAATTAAATTATTGTGAGCATATGATATTATAAAATCCCTGAATAACCAATTCTAAGCAAGAACATTCTGTAAGCTTCGAATTATTTATTACTCTGGAAATATATCAAAAATGAAAACAGAATACTTAAGCAATTCGCCTTTGTATAAAACAGGCTAATTCCAAAAAATACGTTTTCATACTTACGTAGAATTTATTACGAAAACTCCGGTTTTCTTGAGTTTTTCCCGCCTCCTAACAAGTGGCAACTACCAGTTGTGGCCTTTTGAATAAGCATCATATTTTCACTCACAAAAGAGCTTTGGAGCTTTGAATCCGTGAAAATACGGCACGAATTTATTCTTCATATCCATAGAAATAATGTTTGTCCGTAGATATGAAATGTAAGATATTTGAGGAAAATAAGAAATAGTGAAAAACTTTTTCGTTTTCAAAACTTTTTCTTGATAAGTTAGTAATCAAATATCTAGGATATCAATTTTAACTTTTGTATCCTAAAACTATATTGACTAGGCCTAATTTTGCTTACGTTTTTGCAGATACCTAAAGGGAACGATACGGGTTGATACGTGTTAGTAATGTAAGTAGGTAATTAAAGAATATTGACTGCCTCGTTAATCTAGTGGTTGCAAGCACGACTGCTAAGCTTGAGGTCCTGGGTTCGATTCTCGAGTCAGGAAAAATGTGTTATTGGGATTTTTCTGTCAAGAATTTTTTTCAGGAGCAGCTCGGAGTCAGGAAGTTGGCGGTGCTACAACCCCGTGCCTCGGAGGGCACGTAAAGCCGTCGGTCCTGCGCCTGATCTCTCTCCGGTCGATTGCCGTCCCATCGGATTATGAGAGTGAGGGAAAAGAGAGTGCACACCTGTATGCGTACACACTTGTGCACTATAATAAGTATGCCCCACAAAGATGGCTAGTCTCCGTTGAGATGGGCCGCCGTGACAGAAATTCGACCAGGAGGACATTACTATTATGATTAATGGAAGTGCCATTCCGACACACTAATCTATCATCATCAGTCTAAAGAAATCCATTAATAAGACGTAGGCTGATCCAATAGCACGCTAGTGATCTCGGTCTTCGCCCACTCTTTTTTTTTATGCGGAGAAAATGCCTATCGCATGTCACACTACCGGGGAGGCAGTGTGGTCAAGTGGGGCTCGCACTGACAAAAAATTCCGCCGTGTGCCTACTTTCACCTAGGGTGGATGGGCCACGAGAACTGCTACACAGACTTTCGCGACCCATCCAGCGCAGCCCACTTCAGGGCCTACGTATTTTCTTGGCACACCTGGGACATCACCACAACTCAAGGGCCGTCCTCCGCCACCCTTTTTTTTTTTTGAGACGTAGAAAATGCCTACCGCATGCCACACCACCCGGGGAGGCAGCGTAGTTATGTGGGGCTCGCACCCACTAAAAACTCCGCCGTGTACCTACTCTCGCCTTGGTGGATGAGCCGCGAGAACTGCAATGCATGGCATTCACGACCCATCCAGCGCGACCCGTTTCCGGGTCCCTCTTTCTGTACAGACTCTTCTTTGGCGATGTCCGGGTACTCGGCCATTCATCCAGCTTCTAAATGCCACGTTGCGAATATCGTCACGTCACTTGTCCTGAGAACGTCCCATGCTACATTTTCCGATTCGCAGTCTCCACCCAAGAACGCGTCGACCCCATTCTGACCACATAAAATATGCACATTTGTAAATCATCATGTATGTTCTAATACCACGTAAGTCAAAATTCAAAATGTCAAAACTGCAAAAAAATTACTTAGGTAGATACAGTCACAACACTGGAGTATTGAGCCACTTGCTAACATTCTTAATTCAGCTGTGTTGGAAAATCAAACGAACGAATCAATCAAACGAGCATAAATAATCGACTTTGCCCGATTTGTATAACACAGCCAAGTTACGAGTTAAGATGATAAGCAAGTGGCTCAAATTTCGTGTGTTGTGACTGTACATGGTGTTAGAACAAAAGCAACGAAATGTTATACACAGCGTGGTTAACTTGCGCATGTTGAGGCACTTTCGCAGGTTATATGCATCGTGTAAACTACCGTGTTAATAAACGTGTGGGTCCAGTGCCTTATGAATGTACCGCATTAGCACGCACGAGTAGCCCGCGCATGTAGGCCGCAATATTACATGCTCCATTAGCATGCACCATTTTAACAAGATGGAACAGCTGGAAAATACGCCATCTAGACACCCTGTAATTACGTACTAAAGAAAACTTATCCTGTAATCCTCTAATTTTCTTCGGAGCCTTATTTTAAAATAAAGTTACAAAACTAAATTAAAAATATCGTAAACTAGCCTCGTCTGGCGGTGTTTTAAAACTAAAACAGCGGAACTCTGAAGCTAAATAAAACTTAAACTGAGCTTAAACCGACAAGGTTGCTTTAATTACCGGAGCTCTAAAATTACAAATTTAGGTTTTTAGGTGAATAAGGAAAATATACAGAATCTGCAATTCTGTTGTTATTTACCTTTATTTAGTTTTTAATTTGGGCAGCATTCTAAGAGTAGACCAATACCTTGCCTATTCTACTAACCTTTTTTTTTGTTTTTTTTTTTTTTTTCCGTGGGGAAATCCTCATGGACGCACTCCGCCCGGGGTAGGCGGAGCCAGTGTCGGACTCTTACCGACTAAAACCACCACGGTGTTCCTTCAACTACCTTAGCCGGGGGCGTGGGAACCCGTGAGTATTCACACAACCACCCCCGACAGGTCCCGGCCCGCCACAAGCAGGCGAGCCCCTTCTCCCCGTGCGGCCTAACGTTGGCCGCACCCTCCTCAGTGGCGCACACGGAACACTGCACGCCACCTCACCTCATGGGCCTTTACCAGCTGCGCCAACTACGGCGGCTGTGCCAGCTACGCCAGCTGCTGGTCGGGCAGCAGACTACCCCGAGACTGCTGCTCGCAGGCCCTACCTCCCGTAATTTTTTATAGAGGTTTTCTTCCTCGCGGTCCGGGCGGTGAAGCCAAGACCCTCGGTCCCAAGAGGGGCGAGAACACTACTCAGCAGGCACTCCTGGGATTACGAGACCGACGGGGGCAGGGAAGGACAGTCCCCCCGCTGCATTCTTAGAGTAGACCAATACCTTGTCTATCCTACTAACCTATCCTATCCTACTTACATTATAAACGTGAAAGTTTGTGAGGATGTATGAATGTTTGTTACTCTTTCACGCAAAAACTACTGCAAGGAGACCTCAATGATAATGTTGACTTGGAACGTGAGCGCAGGGCGTTGGCTGTCCGATGCAATATGCTGGCCCGCAGATTTGCACGATGTACAAAACAAGTAAAGGTTACTCTTTTTAAGGCATACAGTCAAACCTTTTACACGTGTAGTCTGTGGGTTAGTTACACGCAGAAGGCATACAACTCTCTGCGCGTTCAATATAATAATGCATTCAGGGTGCTGGTGGGCCTGCCGAGGTACTGCAGCGCATCACAGATGTTTGCGGATGCGCGAACTGACGACTTCTTTGCAATCATGCGCAAACGCTGCGCTTCTGTTCTGCGCAGGGTGCGTGACAGCCCCAACAGCATCTTGAATACCATAAAGGACAGATGGGACGCCCTCATAATGCAGCATTGGTTACGCTTACACGCCCCAGTGGCATAGATAAGCTACGTAGGTATTTTAATTAAATTAAATTCGAAATTTGTAATTTACTAACATTTGATTGTAAGGGCAATGTTTACTAACAAAATGGATACAAATCTGAAATAAATGATTTATTATTATATACTTTTTTTTTGTAAATACATACTTACAATACATAGGAAACTCCCAGACCAACACAAACACTTATGTTGATCACATAAATATTTGTGTCCTGCGGGAATCGAACCCACGACCTCGTGATCAGCAGTCCGTAACTCGAACCACTAGACCACAGACGTCGTCAAATAGAAATAGAGCGTAAGCCCCCTTTCCTCCAGAGCTATGCGAAGTAGCTAAGCGGGGAGCGAGGGCAAGGCTAAGCTAAGACACTGTGTGTCTATTTTCACTACCATGTACAGTAGCGGAAAGGGAAAGATACCTACGTACCTACCACGTAACCCAGTAATGGGCAGGATATGTTAAAATTACAGCAGCAACAGTAGATCTAATTTTTGTGTTGTAATTTGTCGTCTCTGCCAGTACATTTAAAAAAAGAGAAACAAAAAAATAGAGAATTACCGATAGTATACCAAGACAAGCAAAAATTGACCATAACAACAAATAAACAATAACTGCAATAACATAATGAGCAATGTAACTCACATAAGTTAACAAGGAACCGGTAAATTTTATTCAAATCTAAAAATTTAAAATGTTTATCTACACTCATAACGTAAAATTCGAATTATGAACTCGAAAGTAATGTCATAATGACATACTTTACGCACATGCACCTGTAATGAATTTAAAAAGTTTCATTACGATACAGTTTGCTGAATAAAACAATGCGGTAATATTTTTTTTTTCCATAACCGCACTCTTCAGCCCAACTAAGGAGTTTTTAATGCCACTTCGACCCTACCAAGGAGTTTTCAAACCTTTTTTTTAGCAGTCGTACAGTTTGGCACCAATGAGTACACAAAATTCAGGGTGGCGCCACTAGTCATACATTGAAAAATTTTATCGTTTAAAATCGCGTTTTTGGCAGAAGTTTGGATTGTCATATTGCTTTTGATTATATTTAAGTGTTTACAGGCATATTTTTTGTATGATAAAACAGAGATTGACGGAATCCTGACAAGGATAGAAAATTAGTTCCGATTATAATGTTTTCGCCAGACTATATTTTATTATCTGTGTAGGAGCGCGGGGCGCGTGCGCGGCCGCGCGCCATGTCCTACTGGATTTGGTCATCGTTACTTGTAAATTTATTGTAATTGTTTACGATATTATTATGGTTTTGTATGTCTAAAGTTTTATTCTGGGCAAAAATATCTGACTACAGCAGTGATACTGAACTGAGGAGAATATGACCCCGCCTGAATTTCTGGATGCAGCAACGTAAATGACGAACAATCTTTTACCAGAAAAATCAAGAAAAACTACGACAATGACACCAAGATTTTGACTTTGGTATTTTATTTAAAATTGTATGAGTTTAGATAAAATAGTGTATGAAACTGACATTACTAGGTATTAAAAAACTTGTGTGATACTATTAAAAACCTCGCTTACGGCTCGGTTTTTAAACTCACACTCGTGTATAATCCTGATAACCCCTGTTATGCAACAGTTTCATAAACTACTATTTCGGTCATTAAAAATACTGCCTGATTGCCTCGTTGGTCTAGTGTTTGCAAGCGCGACTGCTGAGCGTGGGGTCCTGGGGTCGATTCCCGGGTCGGGAAAAGTGTTATTGGGTTTTTTCATTAGGAAATTCTCAGTAGCAGCCCGGAGTCTGGATTTGTGCCCGGTCAATGGCAATAGGCTCACCCCCTATTACATGGGACTATAACATAACTGGCGAAATATGGGTGTACTATTATACACCACTGCCTACCCCTTCGGGGAAATACAGGCGTAATGTTGTGTGTTATGTTATTAGAAATACTCAAAACTTCCTAAGACCATTTAAAAAAAAGTATCTTAAAACAAACAAGCGGGACGCTGCGTATTCGCTAGTGAAGACATAAAACAAATTTAAAAGAAACCGTTCGCGTTCCTCTGAAGTTTTTCCATTCTTCATTACGTTTGGGGAGTTATTTTTGCTTATAATTACACTTTTTATTGTAAACAATAAAATTGCCAGGTAAAATGTCTTCAGTCTGGTTTCCTATTGTTACAACTTTTCTTGTTTTCTTTCTGTTTACTAACGAAATGCTAATGAAAGATTTTTAAAAGAAAGGTAGATTTAAAACAGATGTATTCGTCTTTTATCTTAAAGGTCATTTTCACGCTCTATTTAGCGTACTGGGTGAGCAGAACTAGTGATGTCACTAAGGCTGGTAAACAATAACAATGTCAGATGGGTCAGCGTTGTGGAAAAAGAGGTCATACATGAGTGAAGGAAACCAAAGTTAGATACCTAAATGTTTTGCATAGCCTAATGGTATAAAATTACCTTTAAAATTATTTTTATTATTTTTAACGCATTTACGCATGCGAAGCGAAATCTATAGATTTAAAGTGTGGAACGAAAAAAATAAAAATAAAAAAAACCTGCTCGTGAACGTTTTTTTTTTTCTTTCCACAATTTAAATCTTTAGCTTTAAAATATTGTAGCGTAGAGCACGGTTCTTTGGCTGCTGTGACGTCCCAAGTGTGTCCGGACATCGCCGAAGGAGAGTTTAGAAATAATGTGGAAGGCCTTGAAGAGGGCCGCGCTGGTTGGGTCATGAAAGCCACGCATTGTTGTCTTCGTGGCCCATCCACCCAAGGCAAGAGTAGGCTTACGGCCGAGTTTTTAGTGGGTGCGAGTCCCACATAACCACACCCCGGGTGATATGACAAGCTACAGGTATTCCCTTCGTCTAAAATAAAAAGGTTTCGAACAACAAACAGTATTGATTATAGTTTATTAGCTCTCTCATGTATGTAGGTACCAACCCACACTAGGTCAGCGTGGTGGACTAAGGCCTTAACCTTCTCATTCTAAGAAGAGGCTCGTGCCCAGCAGTGGGATAACAATGGGCTGATTATGTTATGTAGGTACCTACAGCCGCAATTAGGCATGACTTACGAGTCTTGAATATCATTTATAAAAACACAGACATAATAAAAATATAGATGAAGTGCTACGAACAATCATAGTGAAGCCAAAAAAACTATGCTCCTTCGAGTACAATCAGCGCTCACTCACACACTACGCACCAGAAGGATATTTGCTTTCGCGATGCTTACTGGACGATGCCACGACATGTGTACTGAGAGGGGTGAGCACGGTTTGAGGTGCATGTGTGTGCGTGAGCGCTGGTTGTACACGAAGGAGCATAGTTTTTTTGGCTTCACTATGATTGTTCGCAGCACTTTGTCTATATTTTTTACTATGTCCGTGTATACAAATAAGTATTTTTTATTGAGATCTTGACAAAGCCTATTGCTACATTTTCAAGATCAGTACACAATTTTTGTACAAAACGACTCGAAATTATAGATGGGGGGACCTTTTGTTCGCCATTTCATTAAAGCGTTTTATTTACTTACCATGCGCACGGCATAAATTTTGAAGAGTCTGTAATTTCGTTACATTTTCAATTAACAGAGCCGAGGAGTTTTACATTATTCATTGACTTTGAATGTCAAGTTTCCCTATTAAGATGCCATATTGATTAAAGTTTTCGAACTCAATCAAATTAAACGGTACATATTGATTTTAGGATAAACACACTTTTACTATACTAGTAGGCATTTATCATATTGGAATTTATTTATCTGGGACAGTATAGAGAAATCCTAAACCATAAGTGGTAGTACCATAGTACTTCCAAGAAAATTTTCTTTGGTGACATTTACAATTTTTTTAATAAAAACTATTCTTATTCTGTTTGACTTTTCGGTACAAATTTTGCATTCAATTTTAAACTAACTTTCCGATGAGCTAGAGACTTGAAACTTTAAACATAGCTCAGAGCTGTATGATTATATAATATTAAGTCCGTTTTGTTTTAAAAAAAATACTATAAAAAAATTGTTCTTCAAATTATTGGTAAGTATTTCTAATTAAAAATCATCAATATTAAAACTTCTTGAGAAGTTTCATAACAAGAATTTTGTCCATGTTGACTCGACTATAAAAGTATTTTCATGAATGAATAAATTAATACAGAACCTCCTTTTTTGAAGTCGGTTAAAATGTGTGAAGATATTAAAGTACTATTAGCAGTTTTCTTTTACACAAAATGTTACATCACCATTCTTTATTCTCATAAAAATCACTTTCACTACCTTACACGCTCGAAACAACGTTTTGTCAGAAACCTTACTTGTTTCATTTTTATTACAACGGCTGAGACACGATAACATAATTTAAGACCTTTATCGACAGGTGGATCGCTTCGCTAAAGAAAAATATATTTTGCTGTAGGATAGAAAATATCTTTATAATATACTGTATCCCGCTTACCGTTCCCAAGAGCTCGATCCTAAAAGAAAATGAACCGAAGATAAAGGATTCACGCTCATTGATTTAAGGACACTTCTAGAAAATTGAGTGGAACGTTTCCAAAAAACAATTGATTGAAGGATTTTTGGAAGATTTTTACCTCTAGTTCCTTTATTTCAGTGTGATTGTGATATTGAAAGGAAAATTTATTTAGAAAGGTTTCACGTGCAAAATCTATTTGATTCAAATAATGCCTCTTATTTTATGCAGGATTGTTTTATCTTCAAAAAAGAAAAGTGGATACCAATAAATCTTAAACAACTTTGTAACTATAGTGTTTTTACCACTTACAGAACCTGTGTAACAACAAAAAAATAGTAACAATATTATAAATAAAATATGGCAAAAATAGATCTACAACATCTATTTTGATTCATCGTGGAATATCAATGGACAGATCTGCGATGATATAAGCAACGGCTGTCCAGAATGCAGCTCCAAGATCAAGTTCCTCTGGACTTTCAACATTCATAGTATCTCCTTCAGTATGATGGAACCAGAAATATTTCCCATTGTCATTGTAAAGACTAGCTCCCGGTATACCATTACCAGTAAAAATAGAAATATCGGATCCAGGACTATCATCTTCCATAAGAGTCGATGCATTAATTGATTAAAACAACTTCAAAACTTCTGCCACAATACAGCGCGCTTTCTCGTTGCCACCGACAACTAATCCAAGGGGAGCAAAAGTTCCTTCATCTGATTCCATTATAAAATTAATATTATCACTTTCATTTCTATGAGCTTTCTCATATGCGTATGCTCCTACCAGACCCAATTCTTCAGCTGTCCAAAATATAGCTCTTATTGTTCGCTTCGGTGTCAAGTTCAGACGCTTCAAGATAACTGGAGCTGCCCAACTTATAAAAAGTCCACCACCGTCATCCATAGCACCTTGGCCAACATCCCAACTGTCGATATGTCCCGAGACTATGACGAGTTTTTCTGGATCTTTCGATCCCTTAAAATCAATTAGTGTGTTTCTAGATGTCTTATTTTCTAAAGATGAATACATTTTAACATGCAATATAATTTTCTCACCCCTGTCATGCATTCTTGTAATTAAATCAGCGTCTTCCAACGAAATTGCTGCTGCTGGGATTGGAACAACATCATCACTAAAGGTTTGAGAGCCAGCATGAGGAGTATTAATTGAAAAGGGAGTAATAGATCTCACTAAAGATGCAATAGCACCTTTAGCTGAGGCTCTACTTGCTCCTTGGGTTCTATATGTGGCAGTTTCACTGTAAGTCGTAAACACCGGGACATAAAGAACAATTTTGTCCTTAATCTGTTCCTCTGGAATACTATTTAAATGTTCGAAATTGTGCACTACAATAACTTCAGCTGTAATTCCATCTGGAGGTGTGCTGGCACTACGACCAAGACCCAAAACCGCAATGTTTTTCAATCTTGGCTCAAGCATAGTGATTTTTTCTTCACCTCTTTCCCAACGCGGTACCTGGAATAATAATAATAATAAGAAGGTAATAATGTCACCTAAGATGAGAATAAAAAAACATAGGAGCCTTAAATATATAAATAATGACACCATTTATCGTTGTACTGTGCATAGATATGATTTCCTGTTCTTTTTATATATTTTACGATTATGATGACTTTTTGGTTGGTGCAGTGGATCAGCAATTGTCTTCAGCGCTACTATCACGAAAAAATATTTTACCTGGATGGCCTACATAATTATAGTAGTTTCGATTCTAGGCATTAGTGCATGTGAAAATGTTTGTAAAGGCATCCATAATACGTATGAAAACTTAGTATGTAGGGCGCAATAAAAAACAGTTTTCTTAAGAGATGTCATTGAAAAAAATATGAATCACTTGTCACTTTCTAAAACTTATAAATTAAATAAACATTATTATTTAATCAGAACTCACCTTAACTTCTTCAGTGGCAATATCATTTAAACCTTCCTCATGGGATAACTTGATCATGTAATCAATCGATTTTTCAAGAACATCCGTTCCCGATGGTCGAGCTCCAAACTTGTCTACAAACTTTGCCAATCTGAAACAATAATTAATTGTGTTAAAATACCGCTTATCTTATAAGTTTACACATTTTCAGTACTTGTCCAGTATCTACTAGTTTCACGGATCTAAAAATAACTATAACACTCACTCATCATAAGTTTTTCCCTTAAAATCTCCATCCAAAACATATTTTAGTATCTCATCCTTAACATTTTCGTAAGCCCATATCTCTTCAATCAATTCATCCCCCAAAACCTCTTGGCATGAATTTGAATTTTTGTTCACAGCCTTGGCTTCATTTGCAACGATAATAAAAAGGGTTACCAATACAATACGAAGAAAAATCATTTTTTCTTCCTCTGTCTCTGAGATATTGAGATGTTTCGATAAGCGTGAGCTCTTTTGTACTGAATCTATCTTATCGGGGTATTGGTCGGCTGTCTAAAATGTCTATACGATTACTTAAACGTTGATAGAAATACTCAAGAGACTTGAGAGTATTCCATGTAGATTTCGCTGATATCTTATCTAATTGTGTGTGAAATTTCAATTGTAATACCTACGCATTCCACTTGATAGTATTATTTTGGAGCATAAAGTCTCAAGTGCTTGTGAGATGTACTGATAGTTAATACGAATTGTTATAGCTATTGTCTTAATATTATTGTGTGGTTTGTTATTAATGGAAATGTGGACGACTGATAGTATAAAATATATAGGGATAAATAAAACGGTGCGAACAACGGTACGTAAATCGGAGGTATATTAGTACAAGAGAAAAAACAAAAGGAATACAAAAGACAGAAGCGTATAGACAACAATAGATGACATGAAACCATAAAATAGTTCTGGTGTATTTAAAACTTTTCATCACCCTCCCTTAAATACAACCCCATACGCTTCATGCAGTCGTTATGCTTCCCCTTTGGTGTAGCCTTAGTTAAGCTGTCGGCTGTCATCATGCTGGTCGCAACGTAGTTGATCGAGATCTCTCCATTCACAACTCGAGAACGAACGAAGTGGTGACGCACATCTATATGTTTACTGCGGGGCTGAAAAGCTTCAGTATCTGTAAGTTTAATTGCACTTTGATTATCTGAGTACAGTTTAATTGGAGTGCTGACTTCACTTGGCCACAGCTCAATGTGAAGCTGTCGTAACCATAGGGCTTCTTGAGTAGCCGCCGATATAGCCATGTACTCTGCTTCTGTTGTAGACAATGCAACAGTCGGTTGTCGCTTTGAACTCCACGATATGGCTGCCCCGCTAAATATAAAAACATAACCAGTACAAGAGCGACGATCTTCACAATTTGAAGCCCAATCAGCATCACAATATCCTGTGATAGGTTCTACTTGAGCTTTGTATACCAGCTTAGCATGTTTGGTACCTTGAAGGTATCGCAGGAGCCTCTTTATGGCTTGCCAATGCTGAATTTCTACTTTTTTTATTAAATTTACTTAATGTATTAACAGCATATGCTATATCTGGGCGTGTTCCTTGTGAAATATACAGTAAGCAGCCTATTGCTTCTTGATATGGAACGTCCTGAAGCAAATTTTCTCCTGTACTAGTTAGTACAAGCCCTGGTTCCATGGGTGTACTCACTGGCTTACATTCACCCATATTGAATCTTCGTAGAACTTGTTCTATATATCTTGTTTGATCAACACAGATTTGATTCTCATTGTATGTGATGCGTAGACCAATGCAATGTTGAGCTTTCCCGAGATCTTGCATTTTGAAATGCTCTTTTAAGTTATTCTTTATCTCATAAGCTTCTTCTTTGTTTGTAAAGAACAAGAGCAAATCATCAACATACACAGTGAGTATAAATATATTTTTCTGATTAATTTTATAGTAAACACATGGATCTACTTTGGATTTCTTTAAGCCAATATCAAGTAAAGCACCATCTAATTTCTTGTTCCATCTTCTGCTGGCTTGTTTTAAACCATAAATGGATTTATTTAACTTGCATACTAATTTATCTCCCTTTTCATACAATGATGGCTGTTTCATATAGAGCTCGACATCAATATCTCCTTGTAAAAATGCTGTCACGGCGTCCATCTGTTCAATTTGCATATTGTGTTTGGCAGCTAGACCAAACATATACCTCATTGAAGTATGACGAACAACAGGCGCGAATACTTCTTGGTAATCTATTCCTTCTCGTTGTTCATAGCCTTTTATAACAAGTCTAGCCTTAAATTTTACTATATTGCCATCAGCACCAACCTTGGTTTTAAAAACCCACTTGTTTGGTATTGCCTTTTTACCTTCTGGTAAAGCCGTTAGGGTCCACGTATTATTTTCAATCAATGAATCGTATTCAGAATCCATTGCTTGTTTCCATAGATGTGAATCCTTCCTTGACATAGCCTCTTGGGCACTCTCTGGGTCCTTGTCAATTGACGAAGTTTTAGGTATAGTCTGACATAGGTAGGTCTTTTTAACATCTTTCTTAGATAGTCTAGGTCTCAAATTCATATTACTAGGTGAAACTACTATGTGCCGACTTGCTGCATATTCTTCATCTTCATCTGTAGAAACTTCTTCATCTAAAACTTTAATCACTGTACTTGTACTTGTGTTAGGAGCATCATTGTTAGAGTAACTGCTGACAGACTGTGATTCGTCTAAAGTTACTGAATTATTTCTTATATTATCCATATCACACCCCTCTTCTGTTGTGCTCTCCTTTTTTGAAACATTCAGTGGTACGAAAATAAAATCTTTCTTAACACTTTCTTCTAAAAATGTTACATTTCTGCTTCTAACCATTTGTTTCTTCGATTCATCATATAGTCTATAACCTTTCGTCTCATTAGAATATCCTACAAATATCATCTTTTGTGACTTACTGTCCCACTTCTTTCTGTTTTCCTTTGGGATATGAACCATCGCTCTGCAGCCAAAAATTCTCATGTTGCTCAAGTCAGGCTTGTTCCCAGTCCATATTTCTTCAGGAGACTTGTAATCTAGGGACTTAGTAGGAGATCTGTTTATTATGTAGGCTGCCGTAGACACCGCCTCTGCCCAAAATACCTTGGATAGGCTGGAATTAGAAATCATACATCGAGCACGTTCAACTAGGGTCCGATTCATTCTCTCTGCTAACCCGTTTTGTTCAGGAGTATACGGATTAGTGGTTTGATGCAAAATTCCTGATTTCTTTATAAAATTGGTAAATTCCTTGTTAATGTATTCTTTACCATTATCAGTCCTAAATACTTTGATTTTTCTGTCTAACTGGTTTTCAACAAGAGCCTTAAATTCCTTGAATTTGTCTAATGCCTCAGCTTTTGACTTTAAAAAATATACATACACCTTACGGGTATAGTCATCAATAAAACTTATATAATACTTGGCACCACCAAGAGACAAATTCTCCATAGGCCCACATATATCGGAATGAATAAGCCCTAGAGATTCAGTGACTCTTGTGTCCTCGTGCTTAAACGGTTGCCTTACTTGTTTTCCCTCGAGACAAGTAGCACATATTATATTATGAGTTTTCGGTGATGAAACCTGTACACCCACAGAAGAATCATTTATTCTTGTAAGGTCATTGAAATTCAGGTGGCCTAATCTTTGGTGCCATAAGTAAGTTGAAACATGCAGAGCATAAGCTGTATTATTGACCACATACATGTTATTATGACATTTGGCCGTCAAAACTAATTTGCTATTTTGATAAACATTACAGACCTCTTTAGTGAATTCAACTTGACACCCATTTCTTGTCATTTGACTAACTGACAACAAATTGTGCGCAAGGTTAGGAACAAATAATACATCTCTGACCTGAATCTGTCCAGTCTTGTTGCCGGAACCAGTTACCTTTATATTTATATTACCACATCCTTTTACCTCCAGTTGTTTATTATCAGCTACTTTAATACTAGATATTGATGCAGGCTTAAAATTGTACATCAATTCCTGATTTCTAGTCATATGCATACTGGCACCGGAATCAATATACCAGCAGCCTTCAGAAGAGCTGGATGAAGCGGAGAGTGCAGCTATAAACACAGAATTATTATCATTAGTATTCTTGCAATCATTACTTTTCTTACTCTGACATTTAGTGCTGACGTGACCAATTCTATTACATGTAAAACACCTGGGGCCTTGGCGTTGATAATTCTGCTTATTTTTCCGAGGCCTAAATTTATTTTGCCTCTGACTATTTGAATAGAACGCAGATGAGTCAGTCCCTGCTTCAACATCTTGTAAGATTTTTGTCTTAACCAGATCAGCACTTATCTGCACACCAGAACTCTCCATTGCCATAACCATTGGTTTATAGGTATCAGGCAACCCAGCGAGCAGCAATGTACCGAGCCACTCGTCGTCCACGGAAAAACCTATGTTCCGGAGTTTGTGTGCAGTTGTAATTACCTTATTTACGTATTCCTCAACATTACTACAACTGTCTAAGTTCGTTGTAATCAAATCTCGTAGAAGACCTACCTTTCTTGTCAGCCCTGAGTCATCAAATGCCTTTTTTAAACTATCCCATATCTCTTTCGCAGATCTTGCTTCTTGTACATGGATAAAGTTAATTGACTCAACCAACAAAATAATTTTTGATCTAGCCTTAGTATCTTCAACCTTCGTAAAGGTGGTTCCCTCCGTACTGTCGATACATTTCCATAAGTCTTCGTGCTCAAGGTAAGTCTTCGTCGCAAAACTCCATGTGGAGTAATTATCCCGTCCCTTCAGCTTTTCAATCTGCGCTAGATGATTACTTGTGGACGCCATACTTATCATCAGCGTACTGAAAAACTGAAATAAAAGAATTCCGTAGATACACGTAGCGGCGAGGCTGAGACAGCAACCTCGAACGTGTTCTATAATTCTATTTTATACTATCCGGGCGTCTGGGCCCATAACCTAATGGAAATGTGGACGACTGATAGTATAAAATATATAGGGATAAATAAAACGGTGCGAACAACGGTACGTAAATCGGAGGTATATTAGTACAAGAGAAAAAACAAAAGGAATACAAAAGACAGAAGCGTATAGACAACAATAGATGACATGAAACCATAAAATAGTTCTGGTGTATTTAAAACTTTTCATCAGTTATAGTAGCAATATTTGTTGTTGTATCGTTTCGTGGTTAAAATATGTTTGATATCACACATTAAAAACTACAACTTGAGTGGAACAAAAAGTTTGTAATAAAGGGTTGTTGTATGTTATTTTAGTTGGATACATAAAAGGGGTGGGGTGCATAAAAGAGCCTCCAAGAGTGACGATATTTAATTGATCACCCGGCGCACCCTGGGCAGTCAGCCCCACTACCAACCTGCTGACTGCCTAATCTTTTCCCCACGGCATGATCTATTATCATTTTGTATCTCATGTCGACACGATAGTAGAAGTTTTTTTTTTTTTTTTTTTATGTATGACCACGCATAACTTTTTACAGAGTGGTCCGATTTCGATGATTCTTTTTTTAATAGATAGGGTATATCTCGAAGTTCGTCCCATTTAAATTTCAAAATCAAAACCCACCCCTAAGGGTAGTAAAACAGGGGATGAGTGTTTGTTCACCCACTGAATTCTTACCTGTTAACTGATTCTGTTGAAACTTGACACACATAAATATAGTTCTAGACACTACGACATAATGGAGACCTGGAGTTAGATTATAACCACAAAAAAATGAAAAATAAAACTTTTTAACAAAAAATCGAACCGACGAAAACTGAAACTGAAAAGCGAAAAATAACTAATTATGAGTCGGCGCCAAACAACCAATCAACGAAGATCATTAAATTACTTTAAATAAATAATAAAAACAACGTCACATCAAATACAACGTGAAATTTTCAACGATAAACAATTACTTTCCAAAAATGCGTTCTCCGCTCGGCCACTTGCAACTTGCACGCACTTTAAGTTGGTTTGGCGCCGACTCATAATTAGTTATTTTTCGCTTTTCAGTTTCTGTTTTCGTCGGTTCGATTTTTTGTTAAAAAGTTTTATTTTAAATATATACAGAAAACAAGTTTAATCGAATTACATCGCGTATACCTTTTGTGACTTTTTAAACATTTTCTAGCATTCGTGGTCTCAGGATGACTAAAGTGACAAGTGTCATTACTGTTAGTGCAATGACAAGCTACTGCGTGATTCGAAGGATCGTATTTAGAATCCCTTTTCAATACGAATAAAAGTAACACAACAACAATATACATACATAAAATAACATAACCAGCCCATTACTGTCCCACTGCTGGGCACGGGCCTCTTCTCAGTACGAGAAGGCTAAGGCCTTAGTCCACCACGCTGGCCTAGTGCGGGTTGACAGACTACACACACCATCGAGAACTGTATGGAGCACTCTCAGGTGTGCAGGTTTCCTTACGATGTTTTCCTTCACCGTTAAAGCAAGTGATAATCGAATATAAATCCGCACGTGAATTCGAAAAGTCAGAGGTGCGGGCCGGGATAGAACTCACACTCGAAGGCAAGCGTTCAACCACAAGGCTATCACTGCTTATTGCTGAATATAATACAAATAGGTGTAATCAAACAAATGCTAAAACGTAAACGGCACCCGATCCCAAATAATTTAATACTCATCAAAGTCTCCCTTTGAATAGCCTGGAGACTGTGTAATCTGTATTCTTGACATAATATCTAATACGGGTAGTCATGGTATCGATTTTTAATTTTTCAAATATTAAGTAGGTAGTTAAGTATTTTTAGGGTACAGTAACAAAAATTTTTTTTTTATGTTTACGTAAATACTGGCTTTTGCCCGCTGCTTCGCACGCGTGTAATTCGGTTTATCTCAGAAAGACGTTAGCGCAAAGCTTGGAAACTTTGGTGGACTTTTCTGGATTTTTTTGTCGCTGGTTCATATCTCTTACTCCTGCTAGTTATACCTAATAAATAACATACGAATGCTTTGGCCAATGTTGTTTGCTTTTTTATGTTTTGGATCATTTTATAGGCACGCGCCGCAACCGCTGTTTCCCTGCTTATTAAATCTGTAATATCTTCGAAAACATTCATTTAAATTACATGCTGTAAAATACCATATTGATCTATATTATATGCACAATATATTTAAGGTACTAAATTGGATAAGGATTATTGCTGTATTGCTTAAAATCGCTTTATAAATAATCCATTATTTCTCGAAAAAAAGTATATACATACATACATATTATCACGCCTGTTTCCCATTGGGGTAGGCAGAGACTATGGATTTCCACCTGCTACGATCCTGACACACCTCTTTCGCTTCATCTACGTCCATTAAACTCGTCATGCAAAAAAAGTAAAGGATAAAAAATGGTTATTGTGGATTATCCCTAAGAAAAAGACTTATCATTGCGGACATTTTTGTAGAAATTTTTAAGTTGTACAATACTGTAGTACATTATTTTGATCTACCTCGTAGGGTTCAGCCAGCGTTTGCAATATAAGCGCAAAAAAATGTGTTTATTTACGACATAACATTGGAAACCTTTAAAATTATCAGTGTTTTTCTACTATATTATGCATGTATTGAATCACTCTATCTATTTAAAAAAAACCGCATCAAAATCTGTTGCGTAGTTTTAAAGATCTAAGCATACGTTGGGACAGACAGACAGCGAGAAGCGACTTTGTTTTATACTATATGTAGTGATTAAACGTTTATGTAAAAAATAATAGCAGTTTTTTTAGAAATTATCAAAAATCCTTCACAAACAAACTTAGTTATGTGGGCCGATGTTTCAACCACGGTTATGGCCCAAGTATGTCTAAGAAAGGTGCGGAACCTTCAATGCGAGAGTCCAACTCGCACTTGGCCGGTTTTTATAGAAAGTTTATGCTTGACCAAAAAAATGCTTAGCTCCTTTGGTTTATAATCTGCCCATACTTTCCAGTTCAATAAATACCATTGTATTTGTCTCAATAAGGTAAAGTATGTTTGACGTGTCTCGAATGTGTTTCATACAAACGATTGTATTTTACCTGCTCTTGCTTTTATTTGAGTAGGATTGTGATATTTTATGGAAAATTAAATAAGAATTTACGTGCAAAAGGAAAATAGGCATGAATATATGATATAATGTATAGAATGCCTATTGGAAAACGTGTTGTTTTAGATGGAAAATAAAAGACCAGAAAGTGGGTATAAATTAAAAACAATCTTCTGACCATAGTGTTTATACAATTTACAAAACCCTGTGTAGTAATAAAAAAATAATAACAATATTTAAAATTAATAATAAAATATGACAGTACAATAAGGGCAATTAATCTAACACTGCTATCTATTTAGACTTATCGTGGAATATCAACAGACAGATCTGCGATGATATAAGCAACAGCTGTCCAAAACGCAGCTCCAAGATCAAGTTCCTCTGGACTTTCCACATTCATACTATCTCCTTCAGTATGATGGAACCAGAAATATTTCCCATTGTCATTGTAAAGACTAGCTCCCGGTATACCATTACCAGTAAAAATAGAAATATCGGATCCAGGACTATCATCTTCTATAAGAGTCGATGCGTTAATTGATTGGAACAGTTTCAAAACCTCTGCTACAATACAACGTGCTTTCTCGTTGCCACCAACAGCTAACCCAAGCGGAGCAAAAGTTCCTTCATCAGATTCCATTATAAAATTTATATTATCACTTTCATTTCTATGAGCTTTCTCATATGCGTATGCACCTACCAGACCCAATTCTTCAGCTGTCCAAAATATAGCTCTTATTGTTCGCTTCGGTGTTAAGTTTAGACGTTTCAATATAACTGGAGCTGCCCAACTAATAAAAAGACCACCACCGTCATCCATAGCACCTTGTCCAACATCCCAACTGTCGATATGTCCCGAGACTATGACGAGTTTTTCTGGATTTTTCGATCCCTTTAATTCAATTAGTGTGTTTCTAGAAGTCTTGTTTTCTAACGATGAATATATCCGCATATGCAATACAATTTTCTCACCCTTGTCGTGCATTCTTGAAAACAAATCAGCGTCTTCCAAAGAAATCGCTGCTGCTGGGATTGGAACGACATCATCACTGTAGGTTTGAGAGCCAGCATGAGGAGTATTAATTGAAAAGGGAGTAATGGATCTGACTAAAGATGCAATAGCACCTTTAGCAGAGGCTTTACTTGCTCCTTGGGTTCTATATACCACAGATTCACCGTAGGTGGTAAACACCGGGACGTATACAACAATTTTATCCTTAATTTTTTCCTCAGGAATATTATTCAAGTGTGTAAAATTGTGAACTACTATCACTTCAGCCGTAATTCCACCTGAAGGTGTTCTGACACTACGACCAAGACCCAGAACTGCAATGTTTTTCAATCTTGGCTCAAGCATAGTTATTCTTTCTTCACCTCTTTCCCAACGCGGTACCTGTAATGTAATAAAAAGGTAATAATGTCACCTGAGATATGAACAAGAAGATAAATTGGAGCCATTTAAGTAAAATAATGATACCATTACATTGAAAGATATTTTTTGTTTAATATGAATATCATTGTATGATGTATAGACATGACATGCAATGACTTCCTACTCGATGTATTCATTTTTAAAGGTTTTCATATAATATCTTGTTGAAAACTTATGATCGACGCTTGTCCCTCTCAGAAACTGTATTGTATTGTACAATGTAGCACAGTAAAAAAAAATGTAATACTAAAAAGGGGATCGGGACTGTTACTCCTTAATACAGGTTATTGTATAACCTAGCTAGGAGAACAGCACTTCAGCCATTTGATTGAATATATGAATGTATCCACCTATTCTGTAGAAATTGCTAATGTTTTTACTACAATCGTCTCGCCAACTGCCTCGTTGGTCTAGTGGTCGCAAGCGCGACTGCTGATCGTGGGGTCCTGGGTTTGATTCCCGGGTCGGGCAAAGTGTTATTGGGTTTTTTCTTTAGGAAATTCTCAGTAGCAGCCCGGAGTCTGGATTTGTGCCCGGTTGATGGCAATAGGCTCGCCCCTTATTACATGGGACTATAATATAACTGGCGAAATGTGGGTGTATAATACACCTCTGCCTACCCCTTTGGGGAAATACAGGCGTGATGTTATGTTGTTTACTACAATCTCTTTTCATGCATAAAAAAAATATTTATTATTACTATTAAACTTTAAAAAAAATTGTCCTCAGAACTCACCTCAACGTTTTCAGTGACAATATCATTTAAACCTTCCTCATGTGACAGATTGATCATGTAATCAATAGACTTTTCAAGAACATCCGTTCCCGACGGCCGAGCACCAAACTTGTCCACAAACTTAGTCAATCTGTAACAATTATGATAATAAAATAATTGTTCTAATCATAAGCTAATAATAATACTACTACTGTAGTGCAGCTGTGTGTCTCCGGTTCATGCTCCATCCTATCTTTGATTAAAGTTGTCAAAAGGGCGACTGCAAGCTGGACCTGTCACTTTTGGAAAGCCTTCCAAAGGTCCGGACTTCTTCATGAGGAAGATAAGCCGTGAATAAAGAAAGACATACTACAAATACTAGTAATACTACTATTACTAGCCGAGGAAATTCAGGGTTTTTTTAAAATAATATTTTTGGGACAGGTTTACACATCACCGTCTAGTCCTTGTAGCAGGGCTTGTACTATGGGTATTAGACAATGGATATAATACTTAGATACTTTTTTTTGTAAATACATACTTATAATATATAAGAAACACCCAGACCAACACAAACACTCACGTTCATCACCAAATATTTGTGTCCTGTGGGAATCGAACCCATGAACTAGTGATCAGCAGTCCGACACTCGAACTACTAGACCACAGACGACCAATTAAGAAAAACCAGACCAATTAAGTGCTCAGAAAAATAATAATAATATCCATTTAACACTTGCTTTAATTTTCTTGTATGAATTCAAGATGCGTTTAAATAACATGAAGCTAAATCAAAACCATTTTACACAAGTAATCAAAATAAAATAATCTATAAAAAATTGATCATGTTGAAAGTAAAATCCTTCAAAACGCAATCTAATAATGGAACCAATGTAATCTTTGCAACAGTACTTACTCATCATAAGTCTTCCCTTTGAACGGCCCGGAGACTGCGTACTCTATTATATTTTTAACAACGGACTCATAAGATGCAATTTCAGGTACCAAAGGACCAAGATCACACGACGTAGGATCGAATTTTTTCCTACGTTCACATTTTGACTCAAAAACAAGGACCAACAATATGTATACTAATGATTTGAAAAGCATTGTTCGATAATGTACACACGTCTGTGCGTGATAGCTGTCGACAAATAAATAGTGAATTGGAAAATGGATTGTGAACAAAGTGGTCAAGTGTGAGTCCAACACGGTTGTGGCAATTTGAATTGTTACTATGTATTGTAGCGTGGCGTTACTTAGATATTAGTGATTCTCTTGTATAACCAGATAGTCATACAATCAACACACACACGGACACATTTACTAACCCCTATAGACTTTCATAGACATTGACTCATAATCACATACTACACATTCACACTTTAGATTCGATTTGATTTTCTTTTTATTCAATCAACTCAGCCTATCGCAGTCCACTGCTGGACATAGGCCTCTCCCAAGTTGCGCCACAACGCTCGGTCCTCTGCCTTCCGCATCCAGTACCCCCAGCCACGTTCTTTAGGTCGTCGGTCCACCTGGCAGGGGGGCGCCCTACGCTGCGTTTGCCGATTCGCGGTCTCCACTCAAGGACTCGTCTACTCCAACGGCCATCGTTCCTTCGACAGACATGGCCAGCCCACTGCCGCTTCAGCTTACTGATCCTACAAGCTATGTCGGTCAGTCCGGTTTTTCTCCGGATAATCTCGTTACGGATTTTATCCTTTAAAGAAACTCCAAGCATAGCTCGCTCCATAGCTCGCTTAACGACTTTGAATTTGTGGACTAGCCCAACTGTCAGTGTCCACGTCTCGGCACCGTAAGTCATGACTGGCAGGACGCACTGGTTGAAGACCTTTGTCTTCAAACTTTGCGGTATAGGCGACGAGAAGACTCGGCGAAGTTTGCCAAATGCTGCCCAGCCCAGACGGATCCTTCTGTTGGCTTCTTTCTCGAAGTTGTGTCTACCAAGCTTAATTGCCTGCCCTAGGTAGACGTAGTTCTTTTTATTATGTTTTCTTTAATTCTGAGATTAACGTGAGTAGTCCCACAAGGTGGACCGACGTCCTGATAGTGGTCGCGGGAATCCACTAGATGCGGAAAGCGCAGGTCTGGTTGTTGTGGCGATGCTGGGGGGGGGGGCGGCTATGTCCAGCAGTGGACGTCTTTTGGCTGAAATGATGATTATGATGAATTCTGAGGTATATTTATTTGCTTTGTGTTACGTTAAAAAAAAAAGGTAAACAAGCTCTATTGATACCCAAGATATAGGCCCACCTAGTTTTAGGGGCATGTTATAACGACACCATACTTTTGTGTTCTTTTTGGAAAAAAAAAATCATCATCATCATTATCTCAGTCTATCGCAGTCCACTGCTGGACATAGGGCTCTCCCGAGCTGTGTCACAACACTCGGTCTTCCACCTTCCGCATCTAGTACCTACCCCCAGCTACCTTCTTCAAGTTGGCGGTCCTCCTGGCTGGGAGGGCAGCCTACGTTGCGTTTGCCGATTTAGGAAGCTTCGCTCAACGAGCTTTGGAGCGAGCTTTGCTTTGAGTTTCTTTGAAGGATAAGATCCGTAATGAGATTAACCGGAGAAGAACCAGAGTATAGCATAGCTGATAGGATTGGCAAGCTGAAGTGGCAGTAGGTCGAAGGACCGATGGCCATTGGAGTAGACAAGTCCTTTGAGGCTTTTATGGAGACCGCAAATCGCAAATAAATTTAGTTCGTTAACAACAGAATCAGTACCAATATACAGTCAATTACAGTAAGGGCCTAAGTAGACTTGCTAATTTTAGTATCACTGATCAACGATTTACTAGCTTTTCGAGAGCTCGATGCTGCGTCCAAACGCTTCAATCCACACTCATACAAACTCCAGTCGTGGTAGTCAAGTCGCTTTTTGGACGCTCGATGCAGCGACTAAACGCTACACTCCACACACATTCAATTGCCAGTCGCAGCAACTTAGTGAGCATAATGTACTCTGTGTTAGTGAGGCTTTAGCATCTGCGGAACACGGCTGCAGTCACTGAAATGCGCGATTTCGACACCGCAATTTAGTCATCAAAATGCGCTGCAGTACCGTTGTAGTAGCTTAAATGCTTAAATTTTGATACCGCGATCGTACGCAGCTAGTCGCTAAAACGCGATACAGCATCGATGCAGTCATAGAATCGCCGATCACCGATGCAAATAATATCGTGTGTGCTTTGGTCCTAATTTGGTTTATGTGATTTTCTTCGATAGTTTAATATTGTTTTCGCTTATCGAAAGATTTGCATTACTTTATTAGTTAATAAACAAGATTAATGAGCACTAAAAGACAAATTGAAAGAGATTCTGATTCCTCAGTAAAACTCACTCAGTAAAAATTTAATCTAGGTATCAATGAAGCATTTATTTGTCAGTGATTAAATAAAATCATTACCTGAAATAATGCAGCTTCCAAACCATCCAAGATGGAGCCCCAAAACAGACGTGCTATTTATAGCATTTTATTTCATAAAGGGGTTATTAAGGTCTGAAGGTACCCAATATCATTAATTTCATTGAGTCATTGTCTGTCATACAATGAAGGCCGTACAAAACACCGGCGGAGCTGATTCATTCACGATAATAGACCCCTTATTTAAGGAACAATAGTTCTATTAAGAATGAGATAGTTAGGGCACATCGATTTCATAAACAGGAGAGATATGCCTTTAATGGATGACTGTACATGTTTAGGTGACGCTGCTTTCCTTCCACTTACTTTACACACAAACACAAAAACTATAGCTACGGTGTGCACTCATATTATTATTTTCTCATGCACACCAAGAAACTCAGCAACACTAGTAATAATAATTTCTTAGGTTTTCGCGATCACTACACATTATAATAAAACCCCCCTACCACCACCACCTGCTACTACCATCTGTTTGGGACCCAGTCCTAAAAATAATCAAGTCCCAAACAGCACGCAACACTGTAAAAGATAATGATATTGTGAGTGATTACTGCGTGCATCGAAACGATTTAAATTAAATATTAATAATATTGTACGGTAGTTTTTTTTTTTTTTTTTTGAAATATCTGTAAAGACGCTTTTCATCTTAGTCTACCTGCGACCACGATATGCTGCAAAGCATTCTAAACGTCAGGAAAATCAATTTAAATAATATACGCGATTTAATCCGGTTAAACTTTGTTTTATTATAACACTAGTAATCTTACTAATAGTACCTGCACATGCGAAAAGTAGGCAAGCAGTGATTCAATCTGTGGGCGTTACGACGGTGATGTGATCATTTTGCGCATATCGAAGCGTTAAGCGTTGTTTCCACTTGGCAAATCTCCTTTTGTTTTATTTATCTATGTAGGGCGCCATACAAAAGTGTTTATTAGTACATTTGGACACTTATTCATTTTGTTTCTGAAAGGGTAAAGGTGTTTGTGTTTATCGTAACAAAATAAGTATGTATGTATTACTTAAGTAGTAGCTTGACGTTTCTCTTTTATATGGTTTAATTTTCTTGGTAATCACTGAATAAAATGTGTCGAATTACTTATTTAATTCGCTGTAAAAGAAAAACATTACAGTTTTCACTCTGCAAGTAATAATAATAAAAGTCTTTGAAAATGTTCGCTATTACACAAATGATTTAAAATTATCTCATATTTTAAATGTTACTACAACGCTGAATCCAAAAATGAATAATTTACCAAAATATATTCACAGAACGAATCATTTTAAATGCTACAATATAACACTTTAAATCTATCACTGGCTTAACAACAGTCATTTTTAACACCATTTGTAGGGTTTCCAACCATACTGTTAAAAACAGTACCATACTTTCATCATAATTATTATGATCATTTCAGCCGAAAGACTACCACTGCTGGACATAGATCACCCCCGAGCATCACTACAATGTCCGATCCTGCGCTTTCCGCATCCAGCGTATGCGAAACCATACCATACGATAGGTACCATACTTTACTTCGATATATTTCTACTATTTAGTTAAATAAAAATAAAGTATACGGAATATTGTTTTCGTCATCACTGGTATCCAGAGCCATAAATAAAACCTGTTTAAAAAAAGGTTTATGTTTATTTTGAAAAAAATAAACGTCCATAAAAATTGCTGTATATTTTACCAAATTACTCTTTATTTCCCTTCTCCGACCTTGCTTATTTACTCTTCTAGCTCAGTGAACCAATGTTAGTCATATTCTCCGAAACGAGAACCCTCCACTTTGCACGATCTTGCGCTATAACTCGCCAGTTGGTTAACTTGAATAATAATTTATATATTTTATCTACACTCGTATCGTAAAATTCGAATTATGAACTCGAAAGTAATGTCATAATGACATACTTTACGCACATGCACCTGTAATGAATTTAAAAAGTTTCATTACGATACAGTTTGCTGAACAAAACAATGCGGTATTTTTTTTTTTTTTCCATAACCGCACACTTCAACCCAACTAAGGAGTTTTTAATGCCACTTCGACCCAACCAAGGAGTTTTCAAACCTTTTTTTTAGCAGTCGTACAGTTTGGCACCAATGAGTACACAAAATTCAGGGTGGCGCCACTTGTCATACATTAAAAATGTTTATCGTTTAAAATCGCGTTTTTGGCAGAAGTTTGTATTGTCATATTGCTTTTTATTATATTTAAGTAGTTACAGGCATATTTTTTGTATGATAAAACAGAGATTGACGGAATCCTGACAAGGATAGAAAATTAGTTCCGATTATAATGTTTTCACCAGACTATATTTTATAATCTGTGTAGGCGCGCGCCAGGGCGCGTGCGCAGCCGCACGCCATGACCTACTGGATTTGGTCATCGTTACTTGTATATTTATTGTAATTGTTTACGTTATTATTATGATTTGTATGTCTAAAGTTTTATTCTGGGAAAAAATATCTGACTACAGCAGTGATACTGAACTGAGGAGAATATGACCCCGCCTGAATTTCTGGATGCAGCAACGTAAATGACGAACAATCTTTTACCAGAAAAATCAAGAAAAACTAACGACAATGTTACCAAGATTTTAACTTTTGTATTTTATTTAAAATTGTATGAGTTTAGATAAAATAGTGTATGAAACTGACTTAACTAGGTATTAAAACACTCGTGTGATACTTTTAAACTCACACTCGTGTTTTAATAACCCCTGTTATGCAACAGTTTCATAAACTACTATTATCATGCGTACCGCTAACGAGTGGGATTCCTTGCCATTGAATTTCAGTATTTCCCGAGAAGTATAATCTGGTGGTCTTCAAGGTTCGAATGAATAAATAATAATAAAAAAAAAAATTGGGACATTTATACATCACCATCTAGTCCCAAACTAATTGGAGCTTGTACTATGGGTACTAGACAATGGATATAATACATTAGATACTTATTTTTTGTAAATACATACTTATAATACATAAGAAACACCCAGACCATCGCAAACATACAAATTTCATCACACAAATATTTGGGTCCTGTGGGAATCGAACCCACGACCTCGTGATCAGCAGCCCGACACTCGAACCACTAGACCACAGACGACGTCATAGAATCGTTTTTTTCTGGGCAAGTGTAAATCATCGTCGACCGCACCATCAGGTGAGGTGGCGGTCAAACGCAAGATAAAAATAAATACATTTTGGCAACCCTAATCACTTGGTTGGAACATTTGTATGAATAAAAGTACATACATACATTAAATATGAATAGTGCACATCCGTTAGTGACCAATCAAAGTCTATTTCAATCGAGCACATTGTACTGCGGTCCAACTACGATACATACTCACATAATTTTCACACCACTGAACAGCAAATCCGCGTTTGTGGGACAGTGCCTATACTAATAATGATAGTAATTGAGGTAGGACGATAAATTAGGCCTTGTAATTGACACTATTGAATCGTCAACTAAATGTGAAATTTTCTATTATATTTAAAAGTATAGATATGTTATACTCTAACAAAATTATTTATTATGTATTATAAGTATTTATTTACAAAAAAAAAAGTATATAAGTATTATATCCATTGTCTAGTACCCATATTACAAGCTCTGCTTAGTTTGGGACTAGATGGTGCTGTGTAAAATGTCCCAAAATATTTATTTATTTAAAACAAACGAAAAAAATTACCCTTACCCAGCCTCAGCACACATACACATAAACTAGTACTTTAGTAAGTTAGTTACTCGTCATAATTGGTACCCATACTTTCTGTACACACACGATGGCATTTTTGTTTTTTTTATGTCACCGGTCACGCTCGGCGTTTTACTTGACGCGGACTAATAGAAAAACGTCCCAATTAGGACGTTTTCGAGTCTTGCGCGTGCTAGTAACATATCTGTACTTTGATATATCATTGGTAGTTTTACTTTTTATGCAACTAGCTTCTGCCCGCTATTTCACCCGCGTGTAATTCGGTTTATCACTGAAAGGCGTTATCCTGCATCCCTCGGGAATTGTTTATCTTCCCGGGATAAAAAGTAGCAGATGTGTTTCTCTAGGTCCCAGGCTACAACTCTGCCAAATTTCATTACGATCGGTTCAGAGGTTTAGTCGTGAAAAAGTAACAAACAAACAGACAGACAGAGTTACTTTCGCATTTATAATACTAGCCTATGCCCTCGACTTCGCCCGCGTGAATGTCGTATATCGCACATCTCTCGGTAACTGTTCATCTTCCCGGGATAAAAAGTAGCCTATATGTTAATCCATGTTATGTTCTATCTGTATGCCAATCCATACAGTTGTTTTTGCGTGAAAGAGTAACAAACATCAAATCTTTCACGTTTATAATATTATAGTAGGATAGGTTAGTTCCGTGTGGTGCTGGACATAAAGAATTGCACCACAATATCTTCTCATGCGTGTCGTAAAGAATTGCACCACCCTATATCTTCTCATGGGTATCGTAAAAGGCGACTAAGGGATTCACCAGAGGATGGGCAGCAGCGTTCTCTGAGTATTTAACCTACCAACTGCGATGGCGATCGCAGTTGAAATATCAGTAGAGATGCTTGTCATCATAGTCTTCTTGTTACCACGAACGCTGCAAAGCTTTCGAAACGTCAGGAAAATCAATTTAAATAATATAGGTTACATACCTGGTTAAACTTGTTTTTATTATATCTCATTACTTTTTATGTATATAATTAAATCAATTTAAGTACATGGTGATAACAAGTATATACCACACAAACCATCGCGGGTTTAACAACTATGTAACCATACTCAAAATAATCCTTAATACAGTTCCTAGCATTAATTCTGCAATCTTGATCCAACGTAGTTAGACATTTGTTAAGACATTAATTCTTTCCAGTTAATTACCAGTGATAAATCATGTCCATAATCATACAAGCTGACATGCCAGCTACAAGCCCTATATTGAATTACTCAATCATTAATACAAGAATACTAGTACACAGCTGTGTTCATTATTTCGTATACCTAGCCTCTACTATAAAACCAGTTTAAGTTTTGATATTGATTTATAAATGATGTCATCATAATTAATATTGACAAATATAATCTTGTTACAAATTTTGCATGTCAAGAACTGACCAAACAATACGTTGAAGATATTTACTATTTAAGAACTTTTGTACCTTGTTTTATGAGCAAAATAAATGATTATGATTATGAAAACTAACGATTTTAATTAATAAATATTGTACAGTAGATTAAAATTATTATTTTTTAGAAATATCTGTAAAGACGATTGTCATCTTAGTCTACCTGCGACCACGAAATGCTGCAAAGCTTTCGAAACGTCAGGGAAACCAATTTAAATTATATACGCGATTTAATCCGGTTAAACTTTGTTTTATTATTATGAAAACTGTTTTTCAGTTTGTTTTTTCGAGCATCACGCAAAAACTACTCGACCGATTTTGATGAAACTTTTTGTGATTAAAAGCTTAAGATTAGATTTAAAAACTGGTATGTACTTTATTAGATCAGGTGGACCGACGACCTAATGAAAGTAGCTGGAAGGGACTGGATGTGGAAGGCAGAGGACCGAGTGTTGTGGCGCAGTTTGGGAAAGATCTATATCCAGCAGTGATTTGCGATAGGCTGAGTTGATGTATTTTACTACCTAGCTACAATTCAAGGGGACCGGTGATTATTAACAATAAACCATATTTTTACCCGAACATTTGTACACGTTTCACTCAATATAAGGCGCGCATATCTAGCTGGCATACACGCGCAAGCGCTATAGCGTGCGCCAATGTGTTTAACCCATGGAGAACAGAAAGGAGGTTTAACCTTTTACGCAGTCCTTAGCGCTCGTTTTAGGGTTCCGTACACAAAGGGTGTACTATTACTCTATTACTACCCTCGCTACGCTGTCCGTCCGTCCATCTGTCTGTCACAGGGTTGTATCTTTTGAACGGTAATAGGTAGCCGGTTGAAATTTTGTCAGAATATGTGTTGCTATGACCTCTATCACGACAAATACTATAAATAAAAAGTCTGAATTCAAATTTTTTCAACGTTTTTGTTTCTGGTCTATTTTCAAAACGGTAATACAAACGAGCGTCAAAATTAATTTGATTATAGTGCATACTATGTTATTTAGCAACAAATACTAAAAATAGGGCAAACATAGACATTGGTGGTACCTGCGTAAGAAAGAGATGCATAAAATCATATTTCGCGCACGGTGCGTTGATGTCTTTTGATGAACTCTCGTAAATTAAATCAGTTTCTACCAAATCAAATCAAATTTTTTATTTGTGTTCACAGGTATTTTTGGTGTATCAAGTAAACAACACAAGCCACAGTAGTGGTGGTGGTGGTCAGTGGTGTGTCATTCACAAGTAGATGTTTTTGGTGTGGTTTTTGGTGTGTGTCGTGTTTAGTGTTTTTGTGTGTTTGGTCTATGGGGTATCAATTCGTGGTACTACAGGTTAGTAAAAATCCGTGGATCTTTTTTGTTCATCATATTTCTGCTCATCACGTTCATACTCACTAAAAATTAAGATAATCAAAAGAACATACAAACATAATAGAACGCTTCTAATTACCCAAACTTGAAGATACAAGCCTCATTACCCGCAAACAAAGTTGTTGTTACAAGAAAAACAATCCTTAAACAAAATGTTGTTGGTACATAAGTTTTTATAGCCCATGTTGTTTGGAAACTTGTAAGGGAGTTTTAACCTCAAGGGGCTTCAAAAGATACGCGCTCCGAGTTCATGAAATATTTTTAAGTAATTTTTCTGGCTGTGTTTTTTTTTTCTTATCTATGTTAGACCAACTTTTTCGAATATGATATTATTATAATAACACTTTACTGAATAAAATGCATAGAATGCATGAACAAAGTGTTTTCCCTTGAATAAACATAACATAATCAGCCCATTACTGTCCCACTGCTGGGCACGGGCTTTTTCTCAGTATGAGAAGGTTAAGGCCTTAGTCCACCACGCTGGCCTAGTACGGGTTGGTGTACTTTCCCTTGAATGAAAACGAAGAAAAGTTATTGGATGTAGGTATTTATGGAATATTTTTACATAGCAGTTTAGTAAATTAAATTATATGTATATGTTATTCAAATAAAATATCTACAAAGGTTTACTGTTAACTGGTTGGTGCTATAGAAAGATTTGTAATCGTCAATACATTCAAAATTGTTTTCAGCATTTTAGACAAAACGTCCTGATTTCGCAAAGCGTGAACCCTCAGCCATAGATATAAAATACCCATTAATGCTCATTTGACTTGACTACCACTACGTTGCCAACCCTTTAACCAACCAACGTGTTATGAAGGTTCCAGCTAAAAATACCAAATAAGGTACCTAACTACAAAAGCGGTATATACTTACTAATATAGAAAAAACTAACCGACACTTAAAATGCACTCAGTACTAGATTTTACCTACAACTCCCAAAAGGCGTTAAAATGCATGCATTGCAAGGATTTTGCCTGCAAAACAACCTTCATTTTCTTACAGTGATTATACCCACGAAAATACTATTTCGGCGATGCCATCCCGAACGCAGAAGCTAGATAACATTCCAAAGCAATTAGCAGGAAATTCAAGCTGTGAAATATTGTTTTGGCTAATTATTCTAATAAGCGAGCAAGCATTCAGTTTTGTACCGCTCTCGTTTAATTAACTTTAACACTGATATTATTGTTGTTAATTAGATTTCGTGTTCATTTGCAATTTGTTTTGTAAAAGAAATTAAGGAGAATTAATTATGTATGTATTTACAAAAAAAAAAGTATATAAGTATTATATCCATTGTCTAGTACCCATATCACAAGCTCTGCTTAGTTTGGGACTAGATGGTGCTGTGTAAAAATGTCCCGAAGATATTTATTTATTTATTTATTTAATTTAAATGATGGCGGGAGTAGGCGAAATTCTACGTGCAGCAGTTATTTGTATATAAACTTTGAGTCCTAAACTAAAAACAAAACTACATAGTATGCACTATACTCAGACCAATTTTGACGCATTACCGTTTGATGTATTACCGTTTTGAAGATAGAACAGGAACAAAAACGTTGAAAAAATACATGTTTTTCGAGGTTTCTTGTATGGGGACCCCCTTTGGTTTTAGACTATTTTTTGTTTTTAGTATTTATCGTGATACCCCTCATAGCAATACATATTCTGTGAAAATTTTAACTGGTTATCTATTACCGTTACAAAGATACAGCCCTGTGACAGACAGACGGACGGATGGATGGACGGACGGGCGGACAGCGTAGCCAGAGTAATAGGATCCCGTTTGGCACCCTTCGGGTACGGAACCCTAAAAATGATTATCACTTGCTTTAACGGTGAAGGAAAATATCGTAAGGAACCCTGCACACCTGATAGTGCTCCATACAGTTCTCGACGTTGTGTGTAGTCTGCCAACCCGCACTAGGCCAGCGTCGTGGGCTAACGACTTAACCTTCTCATTCGGAGAAGAGTTTCGTGCCCAGCACTGGGACAATAATGGGCTGATATGTAATGCAAAAACCGGTCAAGTGCGAGTCGGACTTACGCAGTAAGGGTTCCGTACCACCCATCGACCTGATACCTCATAGAAACTGATTTATTTTACGAGAGTTTATCAAAACACATCAACGCACCGTGCGCAAAATATGAATTTTTGCATCTCTTTCATACGCTGGTACCACCACATTTGTGTATGTTTGCCCTATTTCTAGTATTTATTAATAAACTTCATAGTATGCACTTATAATCAAACCAAGTTTGACGCTGGTATGTACTACCGTTTTGAAGATAGAGCCAGAGGAAAAAAATGCACGTTTATTGAGGTTTCTTGTATGGTAGGTATTTGATTTGATTCCACTTTTTTTGTATTTGTCGTGATAGGCACTATAGTAACAAAACAGTTGGTAATCTTTTACCGTTACAAAGATACTGCCCTATGACAGATAGACGGATGGACGGACGGACAGCGTAGCGAGAGTAATAGGGTCCCGTTGGCACCCTTTGGGTACGGAACGCTAAAAACCACACATTAAATTGCGACCATTTCATAGAAAAATCTTTAAAACTCCTACATAAATCCACAAACTATGTAATAGTTTAAAACATGGCGCCTCTCATTTGATTGAATGTACGACCGTGTGCCGCTAGTGTGGCCCATTCCGACTGGCCAAGTATTTGCCCCCGCTCCATATATTCACGGAAACGATTTGACGCACCTGCCCATAATGTACAGGTTCTAGTTTGCACATTCGTTACGTCTAAGCAGGCTTGTGTAGGTAGAACATTGACGTCTATTGTTGAGGTACGTACACACAATCAAGCGCGTATCGATGGCAAATCCAGTTTAAGCCGAGCCTATCTTTTATGAAAATTACATACCAAGCCAGTTCCGTTTATAATGGTTGTATTACCAATAGTATACGGTTTACAGTAAGTTCTTTCATGGGTATTTGTGCGCTATCTAGTCTATCTTTATATGGGTTACTTAGGTTTAATATTGTGATAGCTTTTTCCTAAGCTGCTTCCTTTGTCTAATACTGATCTTTTCGCTTTCCAATGATAGTATTGCCAAAATAGGCCACAAAAATTTCTTGTAAGCTAATTTTAATACTACTAGCGTATTACAATAGGGTATCGGTACTATGCTTCAGTATCGGTAAAAACATACTTACAGGAACCTAAATTCTAACCAATAACTATCATATATTTAGGTTAATCAATATTTTTATGACTATATTCTAGTTACAACAAAAAGCTACATGAGTACCTGCCCAGAGTAATAAAGAGTTTATTTTATAATTAACACTTCATGATAATTTATTATATATGTCCATGAAAATTTCCATGAAAAATGTAGTTATCCAGTGGACGAATCATTACTTTCATCAATATCCCTGGGGACATCGATTTCCCCTGAGTGACCCACTTTATAATCATCTTAAAAACTGTTTTTGTTATGTCTGTCACTGTAAGCGATTGCTTAACATTCTTACTAATTATCAAATGAAATTGCCGAAAGTAAAATAGAAAACTAAACATCAAATAAGACAAAATTTTAAGGACAAAAATAGTTGATAAACCGAATTATGGTTTAAAACCCTGCTTGAATAAGTCAAAGAATGTTGATTTAAAAATGTTAAAGATCTTAAGGTCGGTCTTTCAATAGCCAGTTAACTTTTAACTGAGGAATAAGTTTGACATTTTGACAGTTGCAGTATAGAAAATCTGTCAAGACGACACATTTATTCCTCAGTTAAAAGTTATCAGATTATTGAAATATCGGCCCTAAGTCTAATGGCATCATTAGGTGCTGTATTGTATACAGCAAACTAATTTCATACAGTATGTTTGAAGACACATCTATCTTGAGAATATCATGACAACAACATCGCCAGTCTGCTAATGACATCAAGATGCGACTACACCCACTTTATTCAGTTAAGTGTAGCAGTGTATAAACAAACTACAAGCAAAGTTTCCGAGTGTATGTTTATTATATAGTATCAAACACAGACACTATTTGAAGGCAAATTATAAATTAAAATGGTATAAAAAAGAAGTAGTAGTTTTAATAGTTTACACTTGATCAGTGTACAATATTCAATATTGCGGGATATTAAAAAAAAGAAGTAACGAACCAGGGTTCAGGACGTCAGGACGTCACAATAGACCGGACAAATGCTCGGATGAAGAACCTTTATCAAAGTTTATCAGGCGTATTCTATTCTATTAGAGCCAACGACATAATTCTGATCAAACTGATATGATCAGCAATATTCTTCACGGGTCGTCACCACGATAAGATCTATTACCCTCGCAACAATAGTGGTCATATCCATTGTTATCATCTTTAGTAGTAAAGTTATCCTTAATTTAATAGCATAATGGTATCAATGTCCTGAGTCCTGACCCAAGAGGTTGACGTCAACATTAAATTTATTAGACCGTAAATTCGTTTGAATAGAACCTTAATAAACGTGAGGATTATGTTTCATTTGAATTTCTAAATAATTAAATATTCATTGGCTGGCATGTATGAAAATTGGGGATTAAGCAACGCTTTAATTATTGAAGGTATCAATTTTAAATGGAATACTCTGTAGCTCGGTCACGTATTGGATCAATTAGCGTGCGTAATACCTATGTAGATTTTGATTATTTGAAAGTAAATAACCTGTGGGATACATCATTTTCTGAATAACGTTCATTTGATGAGGCTTTCGGAGTTGAAAATTTCAACCCCGAAAGCCTTTCAATCAGACCTTTTGCAAGTGAAATTATTTGGGCTGTACCTACTTTGAGCGCACGAAAGAGCAGTGCGAAGGCAAACGCCAATGTTTCTTTGTTTTTAAAAAATGTAGCTTTATCTTATTATATTTACGCTTCTGTTATGATTCGCTTTCATTAATGAAGAGGTTGATAAAAATAAAAGGCAATCCAGCATAAATTATTTTATTCTTGGCTTTTTATCAGCTGACTACAATAGCTCAACATGGCTCTTTTTTTTAGAACGCCTCTTTCAAATGTACTGTCTTCTATTGACATTTGTCGTAATAGACAAATTTGTTTTGATTCGAGGGTTTTGCTAAAAATCACCGAAATGCTATGATTGGTCAAAACTCGCAAGCAAACCAAATAATGTACCATAAGCCCCTCCCCCTTCGATCGCGTCTTGACATGAATTTCAGAATCAAAAGTCAGCATCAATTAATAAGTTTGCTGATGCTGATGTTGATGTTGAAAATAACGCTGACGATCCGCGGATGCTGATGCTGATATTCGCAACAACCCTGGTTGAAATCATCTCAGCTTTGGGTTCGGGTGTTCGCTTGTTCTTACAGAAGCAACAACTTCGGGTAAAAAATCTTCACTGTCTTCATATTATTCTCCTTCGTTGATACACTCTTGACAGAGTGGTCGTGGTCGTCACTAAAGACCCGTACAAAACAAATGCAGGTCGGTAGCAGCGTGGCATGAGCAGCGCGGCAGACGTCATACTAAAAAGCAGGTAGTTTTAAAGCGTTTTCAAGCGTTTTTTTAGGGTTCCGAAGTCCTACAAGGAACCCTTATAATTTCGTCATGTCCGTCCGTCTGTCCGTCTGTCCGTCTGTCCGTCTGTCCTAATCCTTTACAGCTTAATAACTTCTACAGTTATAAACATAAGTAAATGAAATTTTGTTAAAAAATAGTCTGCATATAGATCTCAATTTTAAAAGAATAAAAAAATAGTTTTTACGTTCTTTAGGGGTGGCGCCCATACATGTGAAATGGGGAAAAAATATTTTTTTTCGCTGCACCCCATCGTGTGGGGTATCATTGAATAGGTCTACTAAAATGAAGGTAATGTTTCATACACCACTTTTTTATCAGGTGTACCATCTGCGAAATATAGCCCGCCAAAGTGGCTTGCAATGTGTCCCCCCCCCTGCCATTTCTAAACTATGCAACGTAGAAACTTATAATCTTCCATATTGATAGACCTTTGTGAAAACTCTCTTTTAAAATTATTTCGAGTATAATGTGATTATAATTTTTTGAGTTATAGACAGAAAACTGAAAAATACTTAAAACGTCCTAGTTCAAAGGTCATTGACCTTAGAGAAAAATTATCCTGGCAAATAATGCTCCTTTAGCTACTTTCTATTTGAAAAAATCACAAAAAGTAACTTTGACATCAATCAGACTTCTTAAATTTGGCTTCTTGAATTTATCGCTAGATGGCGCTACTAACAACACGCTCTGAGTCGCGAATGCTGCCGATTATTGCAAAAACTAAAATAGCCATGATTAATATTCAATTTGATTCGTTTGTACACCTACTTAAGGAACCCTATAATACTGAGCATGGCCCGACATGCTCTTGGCCGGTTTTTTAGTTTAGTCGCAACGTTATATCGCCTGAATCTTTACACTTACCCAATAAATTTTAATACTTCTTGTTGTTAATTACTTAACTAAGCGTTTTTGTCGAGAAAATAACAAAGATTTTCAAAATTATCTACTATTCCGATATTGAAAAGCAGATAAAATAAGCTAACTTAAGTTATTTTTAGAACTTCATAAAAGAATTTTATCTTAATATGGTCGACAAAAAAACTGTCATGTTATACCGTCAGTATACAAATTTCTTTGTGTTATAGACAAGATCTTTTACTTTTGGTCTGAAATAGAACACAGCAAAAAAGATGAGACGTAGAATAAATTAAAAGTTACTATGCATATTCTAAAAGGGTGTCGTAAAAGGCGACTAAGGGATTCACCAGAGGATGGGCAGCAGCGTTCTCTGAGTATTTAACCAACCAACTGCGATCGCCAACCCGCCTGCCAAGCGTGGCGATTATGGCATATCCCCCCTTTTAGGCCTATGTCCAGTAGTGGACGTTTTTCAGCTGAAATGATGATGATGATGATGCATATTCTATAAGGCCCTAAGAGAAGAGACTGATAAACTGTTTTATAAAGATATACATTGTGGAAAGAAAAAGCGAAGCACCGACTGCGCGGATTGTACGATCTGCAAGGTTAAGCTGCACTTGCCGCGGTCAGTCTGTGGATGGGTGACCGTTTAGTTACACATCGAGACCCCTCCGTGCCTCGGAGAGCACGTTAAGCTGTCGGTCCCGGTTGTCATACGAATACCTATGGCAGTCGTTACGGGTAGTCAGAAACCTGAAAGTCTGACAACTGGTCTAACCTCCGAATGTCAGTATTACCCAGTAACTGGGTTGCGGGGGTCTGATGGCAGTCGCTCCGTGTAAAATACTGATGTTCAGCCGCATCTGGCTAGACTGGAAGCCGACCCCAATATAATTGGGACAAAGGCTCGGAGGATGATTGTGGAAAGAAAAAATCGCTCACGAGCAGGATTCGAACCTGTGGCTCCTGGCTCAGTACGCCAGTGCTTTAGCTACTAAAATAAACTAAAATAAAAATAATAAAGTAAACTGTTTTGTATTGCAACCTATTTACCGATACATCGTACATATTTACGGCGGAAAAAAGAGACCCACAGACTTTTTCGCCGAATCTTCTCCACAGGACCCACCATATTGGAACAGTGCAACTAGAGTCAACTTTGTGCCCGTTATAAAGTCCTTGAAATAAACATATTTGAATTTGAATATACATAACTCGGATCTTTATTCTTTTCCAGGAAATTTTAATAGTTTAGAACGAAGACAAATTCGAAGAAGCAAGCAAAGTTTCTGGAGTGGTGACCGCGTACTGGAAGGCGCAGCGTGGGTAGCCCCCCCCACAAGGTGGATCGACGACCTGGTGAAGGTCCCTTGAATCCACTGGATACGGAAAGCGCAGGATCGGGCGTTGTGGCGATGCTTGGGGGAGGCCTATGTCCAGCAGTGGACATCTTTTGGCTGAAATCATGATGATGATGATGGAGCAAAGTTTCTGCAAACATCTAATCAGCAAAGCAACGTCTTATCAGTAACCCATGTAATTATTTTTCATTAATTTTATCAAAATCATGGGATTCTGTGAATAGCGACATTTTCAAGAAATAAAAACGTTCCCCGTGCCTTCCAACCGAGTTGTTAGTAAATAGCGGACCCTAAATCGCGCTCTTTTGTTTTGAGCGCAAATTCAATTCCCCTCGATGACGTCACAAACAAACTGTCACGATAGAAATGGCGGACTTATTTGCCCTTGGTTTGTGGATATTGATTGTTTACTGTAAAGAGCCTTATGTTCTGGGTGATATGGATCCAAAAGATATCAGCGCATAGCCTTGTTTAAAGAGGATGATATCGAATGTCTGGCGCGACTTAAGTTTCTACATTTCAACTCTAAGGAAGTGTACTTACCGCGAACATTCGCGTGTAATGTAATAATTCAAAATTAAATGTTGAGAGTTACATTACAAAAACGCGCTAGCTCAACGTACTGACAGAAGAGCATTTGCTTTTGTAATCGCTCGACATTGAGCATTGCTTGTTACAAACTATAAACATTACAAACTGCGAACATTCGTACGTGAACATTGTTTCATTTGTTTTAGTGTTAGTTACAAGTAGTGCGCATTGTATTTCTCGGCTTCACATACTAACTGCCATAATATTTAAAGTTGTTCTAAGTCTGTGCAATGTAATGCTCGCCTCGAAGTATTCACCGGTTTAATATTCAAACCCTAGCTGTTACATTACACGCGAATGCTCGCGGTGAGTACGCACCTTAAGGTTTGAGCTTGTATTATTGAAAGATAGTTTTGTATGTGTAATATTGATTCATTTGTTTTGGCATTAGTTACAAGGCGTGCGCACTATATTGCTCAGCTTCACGTACTAACTGCTGTAATGTTCAAAGTTGTAACATTCTAAGTATGTGCACTGTAATAATCGCCTTGACGTATTCGGCGGTGTAATGCTCAAACCCGAGCAGTTACATATTAAGTTACATTACACGTGAATGCTTGCGGTTAGTACGCACCTTAAGGTTTGAGGTTGTATGTTGATAGACATTGTAAGGACTTCATTCTCAGCCTTATTCTCCCGAACATAATATTTTACGAGGATTTGAACTTCGGACTATGCTTGTAGCTGTGTGATTAGTACCTAAACGTGTGTGATGAAATTGATGACGTCACAAACAAGAAACTGTCTCGATCTACAGAAATTGCGGGAAAGATATTGTCCTTGGTTTGTGGACACGGATTGTTTACTACGAAGACCCTGAAGTCGAAGTTTTAATGACACTGTACATAATATGCGCCATTTAATAACAATTGGTATGACTTGGATAAATTAGGATCAAATTCCACTCCGTAGCAATCCTTGACAATTAACGAACTAAGAGAGGATTCGATCGTTGACTCATTATCATCATCATCCTAGCCCGGTATCACCCACTGCTGGGTTAGGTCTCCTACGTTTTTGCCAGCCTCTTCGATCACGTGCGTCCCTCATCTAGGTGTTTCCTGCGGTTTTGGCGATATCATCAACCCAACACGCTTTCGGACGGCCCGGGTTTCTGTGACCTGACGTTGGCCACCACTCGGTCTAAGCTTTACTCCATCGGCCTTTTCTACGCCGAGCCAGATATCCTGTCCAACACCACTTCAGCTTAATCGCCCTATCACCGACATCGCAGACTTTGTTCCGACGACGGAACTCGGTGTTTCGGACTCGGTCGAAAAGATTTACGCCGAGCATAGCACGCTCCATGACTTTTTGTGCCAGTCGCGCTCGTTGGACAGTCTCCTTTGTAAGCGTCCATGTCTCGGTACCATGTCATAGTTGGCAGGACACACTGGTTAAATAGACGTGTTTTTAGGCACTTAGGGATTTTCCTTGACCGAAGGACATCCAGCTTTCCACCCACCACCAATGCCACCCATCCGAGCTACTGATCGTTGATTACCTACAGACAATCTGTAAAAAGGTATTTAAAAGAGTAAGTGCCTTTTGCCACGAGGCATACATAAAGTCTGCAATCCACAAGAAATAACTGTGTGTCTAGTATGAGTTTTACAGTTTTCAAACACGATATCGAGTATCGTGTCATTTCATTCATAAATTAGTAGCGCCCCTAGCGGACTCGCAGAGGAACTAAAATCGGCAGTACAAGTCATTGCAATTTTCAGTTTTCGAAAACCTAAACTTTATTTCGAGAAATACTGTGTGTTTTGGGCAGTTTTGGCAGTATGAGTGCCAACTTTGACAAGTTGACGGCAGAATTATAAAACGAATTCGATGATTCGTTTGGTATTGTTACTCGCAAAATAAATTTCGTGAGAGCTTCATATTTTACGTAATAATAGCTTAAGTTTTTTTTTATACGACGATATTTTACCGGGTGGGCCAGCAGACAGTACCTAACTACTACATGCTGCAACTATTTAGATATTTTTAAACTTTATTTAATAAAATAAATCGAAATATTGATTACATTTTTATTATTTATTCATCGTAATTTTTGATGGGAAATAACCCTGGGTGAATAGAAACATAAACCTAGCCCTTTATGCTATATTTGCTTAGGTTTATGTTTTCTATGGATATTTAGATATATTGGGATTATTGTCTCGAATCATATTCCGAGCAATATAAAACTAAAATTTATTATAGCTACAATTGCATTTCGCGCGGTGCTGTGTGGTTATCATACAGTAATCACCACCTTTATCTATTAATTCGTAGACAGAGAATAGGAAAAAATGATTTCTAATTGATAATTGTAATTGCATTCTCCATATTAACGTATTGATTATTGCGGTCATTAAGATCTATTTTCAACAATAGGTAGTATAGAAATAAGTCAGATTGGCTTTATAGAAATAAGTCTAAAAACTGATTTTCCCATCAATGGGGATTTCTGGAATAATTCTTTGAGCACGCTATGTTGACGTGGCGTATCATTAATTGGTCCACATCCTTACTATAGTCTCATCGTCATCATCATTTCAGCCGAAAGAAGTCTATTGCTCAACATTGGCCTCCCCCAAGTAGCCAAGTAGCTTGGGGGGGATATGCCATAATCGCCACGCTTGGCAGGCGGGTTAGCGAGCGCATTTGGTTAGTTAAATACTCAGAGAACGCTGTTGCCCATCCTCTAGTGAATCCCTTAGTCGCCTTTTACGACACCCATGAGAAGATATAGGGTGGTGCAATTCTTTACGTCCGACACCACACGGAATATATAGTCTATGTTAATCCAATTAAATAAAAAGGTAAACAAACCCAGTTTCGGTAAAATTATCACACAATCACACACATAGTGGAATTAGTAACACATTCATCCGTATTTAACATAACTGGCGAAATGTGGGTGTACTATTACACCTCTGCCTACCCCTTCGGGGTTTAAGGTTTCAACTTGATTGATTTAACTCATCACTTTTTCCAATATTATCATTTCTAAATTGTTTTTTGAAATTCATTTGCTACACGAAAAACCACTTATAAAGTTCAAAAATGTCCCAAAAAAAAAAAGCATATTTTATCTAACTCATTCAATGAATCAAGGAATCATTTAATTAGTTAATTGATTTGTAATTGACACTACAATTGGACATCATTAAACACTAAATGGTTGGATTGATGACCCCTTGGTTTACTTTTCTGTTTAGGTAATTGGATAGACATAGACTTTACCTTAGGGTGGTTTGCCACTCGTCAAATTTCTTTGTCCAATGTGACTATGATCAAAGAAATTAGATTACTTTCATCAAATGTTGTATAACGCTTGTCATCATATAAATAGGATTGGACCAAGAAATTGGACAAAGATATTTGACCAGTGGCATACCACCCTTATTCGTAATTATGTTTGGGACATTAGAACACAACATAATAATATAATTTAATAAAAAACAATATAGGTAATTAGGTATTTAATTGTCTTCTTTAACTGTCTATAGCTTGTCACTGTATTTCTATTTCTTGTAGCCTCTGAAGCTCATCATACGCGTAGGGGCAGGGCAAGCACAAATTTGGCGTGGTGTCTACTGAGTTTGCGTGGTGTTGAGGTCAAGATGCCCGAATTTTCACAAAAAGGAGTTGACAAGGTGCTTATCCAGGCTTGTTTCAATCTCCAAAACTGGAAAAAGTAAATAAAGAACATATTGTAGACCATACAGTTTGACATAAAAGAGTGCAAAACATGGGGGACCACTAGTCATACATATAAATAAAAAACTTGATACATAAATCACTCATCTGGCAGAACTTTAAATTGTCATTTATTTTAAATTAATAAGTGTATTAAGACATTGAAAATTTGTTCCATTTCTCGACAGACTTCATTGCCATATTATACCATACTAGCCATACTTGGTTATGGTTAGTTGTATGTACACGTCTAACCACAACCCAGCATGGTGTGACAGTGTGGGTGTGTCCTCCATCAGGATTTAATTTTAACAAAATCAAAATTAATATATCTCATCCAATTACAATACATATGCATTTCTAATATGGAATGGAATATTATGTAACTTGGTAAAATCATAGATTGGTGATTGTGGTGGAAAATTAATGAATACCTACTTACTGCGCTAAGCTTTGACAACCAATGCATAGTTTTGTTTTTTTTTAGACAACGGAGGTGCTGCTTTATTTGGATCTTCATTTCTGTAGATCATCATTTGGTCATTTGATGTGGGCCGGCCAGCTGAAGAGAACAATAGATTAGATTACAAAAACATTGTAAAAGATTCATCAATAAAATATCTACTTACAACATCAACATAAAATAATAATTGTAAATAAGTGCTTTTACTAGATAACATTATAATTCAGACTTAATAGAAATAGAAGGCAAATTGTAGTGCATTTTACACTATACCTATAGGTAGGTACTACATATTTAATAATATGTTACATGTTTTACTGTAGCTATGTGACGGCTTATTCACTTAAACCAACTATGAACACAGCGCACACAATGTATGAAATGATGCACTTATATTAGTAAATTGAGTATGTTAGGATTGTAGCATGTTATTCTATCGTATCTGCTTTTTAACATTGAAATAGTATGAAGTACATATAGATAAATGCTTTTTAAGTTACATGAACATAAATAAATCATTAAATAACAAAGTCACAGGGATGTTATGATTGAATTAAATCGCAAAAATAAAATTATCTCGAACATAAAATTTCCATGTTTTTGTAAGATTCTAATGTAGAAAAAAACACCATTTATTGTAAACTTGTAGATTGTGTTGTGTAGTAGTTAGTAGGTTGCGTGAAAGATCTTACCTTTTCTATTTTTCGCCTTAATTAGATTAAATTCCCGTCGTATCCAAGTTAAAAGCAATAACAAGTTCCTGCCACTTTTTCGTAACAATCATAGCCTCTTGTAGACTCATAAGGGTTATCAGCAGCCTCGGCAGGCTTATGTTAGATACACTGCACTACTAAAAATAAGATTAAACATTAATTAATGCATATAAACTATTAAAAATTCTTGTAAATTGATAATTTTTTTTACAATGTTTACTAACCTCAAAATTGAACTTTTATTATTCCGGGCTAGTCATGGGCTAGTCCCCATTACATTCACGATATGTAGGTAAATGTACATAATTATTAAACGATAAAATTATATGTTATTAAAGTAATTTTAATTTCATATTAATCTACAAGAATATAGTACATGACCACAGATTACAACAAAATTTCGATTAGAAAAATATCAAACTGCTTTTCTCTTTTTTCTTTGCGCGAGTAAAAGAGATAGAAATATACAATGTGAAGTTCGTTCATGGCAGCCAGGCTGTGCCAGGCTTTTCGAAAAATCGCTTAGACTATAATCGAAAAATTGATCTCATACTACCGATTGCATCAAAACTATTTCGTGTGCACGTGCTCACGGATTAAGTATTGGTGTATGTGATGTGTCAACTCGTACTAGACACACTGATTACATTTTAAAACTTTTCCTCCATCCGAAAGCGACAAACAACATGTTTCCCAAAATTTGTTCAGGTATGAAATATACGATGCATTTCCTGACAAACACTACCAGTTAATGAACTGAAGTACTACTGTAAACTGGACAGAAAATATATGCAAAATCGGACTGATTGGTCTCTAGAGACGCGAAAATTTCCAATGATGCAAAATGGCTGTGAAGGTATGACAATTTCAGTTCGCAATTTTGGTGTGCAGTTACAGTATAATTTTAAAATACTACTCATCCTATTCTTTCGTAATATCACAACTTTAGAAGCCGAAAAAAATTAGACTTCTCCCAAAAAGAAACCCGACCTCAGAATTACAGGAATCTGAGGGACTGGATACGAAATGAGGATAGCCGAGATTTATTTGAATGAAAAAAAAGATAGAATAGAAAGAAAAACATTTATTTAGCAGATAATAGTGACAGCACAACATTATTTGCGAGTTGATTCGATTCTAAATAACAGATTTTCTACTGTAATGCCGCTTGAAAAAATAAGTGAATAGTTGGGTTCCGTACCCAAATGGTGCTAATGGGACCCTATTACTCTCGCTACGCTGTCCGTCCGTCCGTCGGTCTGTCGATTCATCCGTCCGTCTGTCTGTCACAGGGCTGTATCTTTGTAACGGTAATAGATATACTATAGTGTCTATCACGACAAATACTAAAAATAAAAAAAGTCTAAAACAAAAGGGGTCCCCATACAAGAAACCTTGAAAAACATGCATTTTTTTCAACGTTTTTGTTCCTGCTCTATCTTCAAAAGGTAATACATACCAGCATCAAACTTGTTTTGGTTATAGTGTATACTATGTTGTTAAGCATCAAATACTAAAAACAGGGCAAACATAGACATACGTGGGACACTCAGAAAGTTTTGCGAAACTAAAAAAAATTGTTCTATACGTACATATATTTTTATCAAATCTTTTCAAAGTACTTTCCACCAGCCTCTATACAAAGATTCATGCGCCTAAACCAGTTTTCAAAACACTTTTTCCAGTCCGCCGCAGACACCTCGTTTACAGCCTGCTCGAACGCAGCCAGCGCATCTTCCGGCGACGAAAATTGTATCCCTTTGAGCTGATTTTTTATTTTTGGGAATAAAAAGAAGTCACACGGTGCTAGATCAGGGCTGTAAGGAGGGTGACCCAGGAGTTTGACTGGCGTGCTGTCCAGGAAGTCCCTCGTTTTGAGTGCGGTGTGCGCAGGTGCATTGTCGTGGTGGAGCAGTAGCCCGCGGAGCCCTGTGTTTGGTCGCTTGTTGCTTATAACAGAGAAAACTTCTGGCAAACATTTGGTAGTATACCATTCGGCATTAATGCTTCTTTGATCCCGTAAGGGAATTGATACCAAGTGGCCAGTCAAATTAAAAAAGCTAGCGATCAAAATCTTACCTCCGCTTCTAGATCGCTTCACTTTGGTAGGCGTTGGCTCATTTTAAAACACCCAAACAGTCGACTGGCGCTTGGTTTCTGGGTCGTATTGATAAATCCAGGACTCATCACCTGTAACGATGTCGTAAACACGCCGAGACGAGCCTGCTTCAAATTTGTTAAGCATATCACGGCACCATTCCACCCGGGCCTGCTTCTGAGCATCGGTGAGGTTGTGCGGCACCCAGCGTGATACTATCCTCCTCACGCGAAGATGGCTGTGTAGAATCTCGTGAACGCTTCCCGATCCAATCTTCAATATGTGTTGAATCTCCTGATATGTAATTCGCCTATTGTCTTGGATTAAATTTTTCACTGCTAGCACGTTTTCTTCGGTAACAGCCGTCAAAGGGCGACCGCTTCTTTCGTCATCCCCCAAAGTTGGTCGACCGCGCTTGAATTCGTTATACCAACGATACACGGTTGCCTTGGAAGGGCCTTCATCCATGAATGCCATTTGAAGTCTATCGTACGATTCATCTGGTTTCAGGCGACACTTGAAATCGTATAAAATCATAGCTCTAAAATGTTCCCGGCGCAGATCCATATTTCAGTGAGACACAATACTTTGCTAGTCCACAAATTTAAAGTCGCTCAGCGAGCTATGGAGCGAGCTATGCTTGGAGTTTCTTTGAAGGATAAAATCCGTAACGAGATTATCCGGAGAAGAACCGGAGTGACTGACATAGCTTGTAGGATCAGTAAGCTGAAGTGGCAGTGGGCTGGCCATGTCTGTCGAAGGACCGATGGCCGTTGGAGCAGACGAGTCCTTGAGTGGAGACCGCGAATCGGCAAACGCAGCGTAGGGCGCCCCCCTGCCAGGTGGACCGACGACCTGAAGAACGTGGCTGGGGGGGACTGGATGCGGAAGGCAGAGGACCGAGCGTTGTGGCGCAACTTGGGAGAGGCCTATGTCCAGCAGTGGACTGCGATAGGCTGAGTTGATGATGATTGATGACAATACTTTGAATTAACTCGCAAAAAATGTGGAGGGAAATTTTGAAATTGGAACTTACTTATTTTTACTTATAAATAATCATATTTTCGAAAAACATTATAACTGGCCAGTCTCCCATATATAAAAACTTTTTTTCGCAATACTTTCTGAGGGGCCTGGTATGTGGTGGTACCTACGTAAGAAAGAGATGCAAAAATTCACATTTTGCGTGCGATCGTTGATGTCTTTTGATTAACTCTCGTAAATTAAATCAGTTTCTATGAGGTTTTAGGTCGTTGGGTGGTACGGAACCCTTACTGCGTGAGCCTGACTCACACTTTGTCGGTATTTTTATTGAAAAGCGTAATTTTTGAAAATGCAAATTTTTTCATTAAGTTTTTTATATCAACCAAAAGGCGCTGTAAGACAATTTCACTCTACCCAGATAAAGGACAAGGGCTGCCACTGGCAGAAGACTTCTTCTTCTTCGTCGTTCTTTTGTAATAAGAGTTATTATATTATTGTGGACCAGAATTTAGCCACGTCAGTACCATTATTATTGGACTAGCATAGGTCTTTCATTGTGTAGGTGGTATTGCACAGATCGCAAGATAGGAGGTGAGGCGTTGTCTATGGAGTGGCCCCACAGTCACATTGTCACCTGGCTTCGAAGTCGTTATAGAGATTTCCAGATGGGCCAAGGTCGATGGTGGCCCTCTGAGAGCTCTTCGCTGAGACCATTTCACACCACTAGACAAGCATATGAATGATGATCGCGCCATTATATTAGGCGCGTATAGAAAAAAATGCTATCGAAGCGATTGGGGAAGGTGAATGCCAAATACTCCAAATAGGTAGTCAAATAGGAAATACGCTAGATAAACTATAAAGATGTTTAAAAAACCGGTACCTATGCAAAAGTGATTTTATCATCCAAATTTCAGAATGAACAATTTTTTTAAATTTAATTTTCCAATATTAAAATAGATAGGTATTTTTAGAAGATCCTCTGTACTCTTTCCTCTGAATATGAAGCAATCAATCATTCCAGCATTCGCAATTTCTCACGACCTTATTCTTCACGTCCCTCGACGCGCACCTATCGTCCCACCTTCCACACAATCAATAAATGATGATATTACATACGTAGGTATCACCAAAAATTGTACAAGAACGATAATGACTCATATAGTAGAAGTTTTTAAACTTTCCCGAATTTCACTCTTAATAAATAATAATAAATAAATATTTTTGGGACATCTTACACAGCACCATCTAGTCCCAAACTAAGCAGAGCTTGTACTATGGGTACTAGACAATGGATATAATACTTATGTACTTTTTTTTGTAAATACATCTTATAATACATAGTATATGAAATACCCAGAAAACACAAACACTAATGTTCATCACACAAATATTTGTGTCCTGTGGGAATCGAACCCACGACCTCGTGATTAGCACTCACGTTTCACTCTTAATGAACTATATTTACGGAACTTGTCGCGCATAATAAAATCAAAACATAACAAACATTTTAACTAACCTCGACGTTTCGGCCAAGTTGCATTAGCCGTGGTCATGAGCAGACTGAAGTATGCGGGTGTCATCGTCTTGAGCGGCGGGTGTTTTCTCGAACTACCCGTGGTTGTTTTTTCGTAACGTCGCTGTCCGTAACACGATATGCTGAATCACGACACACAATGCTGACAGTTTTGGCGGACATACATGTAGACAAAACACGACGCGAACACTTCTCGATTACCGGATTCCGGATTTATTGTGCGCGACAAGTCCCGTAAATATAGTTCAATATGACCCATATAGTATTGTACTAAAGTTCAGTTTGAGACGTATAGCAATATTTTAAAGTAATTGCATGAGTGTACAGCTTATTCTGGTTTTGCTGGTTTTCCATAAAGGCTGTACAATAGCAGACACTGACGGTAAAAGGTCCCATGTGATTCAAACGAATTAATTGCTAATTATAATAAAACAATGTTTAACCAGATTAAATCGCGTATATTATTTAAATTGGTTTCCCTGACGTTTCGAAAGCTTTGCAGCATTTCGTGGTCGCAGGTAGACTAAGATGACAAGCGTCTTTACAAATATTTCTGAAAAAATATTTTAATCTACCGTACAATATTATTAATTAAAATCGTTTCGATGCACGCAGTAATCACTCACAATATCATTATCTTTTACAGTGTTGCGTGCTGTTTGGGACTTGATTATTTTTAGGACTGGGTTCCAAACAGGTGGTAGCTGCCAACCATCTTCTCTATTAAAATTAGGATGTTTTTTAATTTCAATAGCCTCACGGAGCATTCTAGGTACATATCGGTTTTCCTTCGCCAGAACTTGTGGTTTATCAAATCGAAGAAAATGGTTGGGTTTGTCTAGGGCATGTTCACACACTGCAGACTTTGTGGAGCGTCTGTTCTTGACGTCAGCTATATGTTCTTTAATTCTAGTGGCTATACTTGAATTAAAGAACATATAGCTGACAACACTGTAAAAGATAATGATATTGTGAGTGATTACTGCGTGCATCGAAACGATTTTAATTAATTATATTGTACGGTAGATTAAAATATTTTTTTAGAAATATTTGTAAAGACGCTTGTCATCTTAGTCTACCTGCGACCACGAAATGCTGCAAAGCTTTCGAAACGTCAGGGAAACCAATTTAAATAATATACGCGATTTAATCCGGTTAAACTTTATTTTATTATAATTTGTAGTGATCGCGAAAACCTAAGAATTAATTGCTGGTAATTGGACACAATTTTAACCGCGGAATATTTTTTCTGGACCGAAAAACCGAATTGTAGTTTGTCTCTCTCACTGGTACGTTGTTCCAACCAACGTTGCATTACTTACCATAATCAAAAAATATTCTTGTACCAAATAAAATAAGAAATACACATTTATTTCATATTGGAACACCACTCAGCGTGCGAATGCATCCAATAACACCTCAAGTTGTAGCAATACGCCAGATGGTGCAAAGTATGCCGGTTCCAAGAACTCGCTACTCCACATACCTGCGGACACTCGATAGACGAAGCTTTGATTGTCACAGATCGTTTACTCTTTATAGTTGCTTCTAGATGCAACTTTTACGTACCTTGGCTGAACGTAAAAAATGTAAAAGCAAAATCAATACCAATAACAGCATATGCGTTGTATAATTAAACTAGCAGTGCTTTTGCTGCTTTACCCGCGTAAAAAGTTTTAGCTTAATGTCGTAGTTTTGGGAAAATAAAAATACATATTTCTTTAGAAAAATAATTAATTTGAAGAAGACAGATTTTTCATAAAAACTTTAACACACCGTTTTAATCCGGTCGCGTTTTCAACAATATTTAAAATACGTCATCATCATCATCATTTTAGCCGAAAGACGTCCTCTACTGGTCCTCTACCAATTAAGGGGGGGATAACACGTATTACGTTATAATTGCTTCAAAGATTATTTACACCTAGTTTGGGCTCAATCTAGCTACGCAATAACATTTTCCCAAAACAAATGTATAAACCTATTGTACCTTCTTTTAGGAGTAATTTATAAAATAATATTTAAGATAATTTTTCCTAAGTTTTGAGTGAATCGATCCAGGAGACTGAGAGATTTTTCATACAAACTCTAACACCCTATTTCACCCCATTAGGATTAAAATTTCCAAAAATCCTTTCTTAGTGGGTGTTTGCGTTTCAAAAGGAACCTACTGCCCAAATTTCATGTTTCTAACTTGAGTAGTTTCGGCTCTGCTTTAATAAATCAGTCAGTCAGGACATCTGTCTTTATAAGCAGAGATTTCAAACCAACTAAACAAATTACCAAGCCATAAAACGTACTTAAGTTTGGTGCAGGACAAAACACAAAGGTACCAAAAATAAAGTCAAACAGAGCCTTGTCAGCCAATATTTTGTTTCCATTTAAACAACGAAGCGTGAAGACTAAACACAACATTTACATTCATTTCAGGAAAAGTATAAAATGTCTAGCAGTAAACTGCAATGGTCTACGATAAAGGCGATAGGCATTACACCACACTGTAGCTTGATGTAATCCTTACACGTGTGGAAGGTCCCTAAGGTCACGTCTACAAGCCAAGCACTAGCTTTAAGGGTGTGTCCTTGACGACAGCGGGCAGCGTGGCAGTAGAGTGGAACAAAACACATCTTTATTACAGGTTATATTATTCATACAATATATTTGTTAGAATATGACTTAACTTGATAGGTGGCGCTGTAGTAAAGTTATTAACAAATTCTGTATTTATGGACCAATATAACTAATATTTACATTTAGTTTTGTGCCTAAAAAAAAAAAAAAACTCTGAACCTTATAGTTGGCACTGTAAGCGATGCCGCAGGTATCAACAACTCAGTAAAATTAAAAGAGATTGTCCTTGTCGAAAGCGGAAGCTGGGCTGTGTTAGGCTGCGGGCACAAACCGAGCGGCGGCTGGCGATGGCGGGGTGGCGACCGGCAATAGTGAGGGAGTGGCCGGCGAAGGCGGGGTGGCGGCTGGCGATGGCGGGGCGGTGGCTGGCGATGGCGGGGTGGCGGCCGGCGCTCTGTGAAAATTCCCACAATTTGCCACCCGCCGCCTCGCCATCGCTGGCCGCCGCTCGTTTCATGTCCGCAGCCTTATAGTTATTGTCTTTGCGCCACTTTCCACCCCGCCACCTCACCACTCCGCTGTTCGCTGTCATCGAGGCCGCGGCCGTACTATAAAAAACCTAAATCAATACTCACTGAAGTGATAAGAGGTTTTTTATCAGATTACGGAACGGTCAAGGTAAGTGAGATGGTAAGTACTAATTGTATGGCGATAAGAAACAATGCATAGAAAAGTTGTTACATAGTTAGCATTGGTGTTATGGATCGTAAATTATCATTCATATCAATTATCGTTCATTATACTTAGGAATTAATCATTCATCATTTCAGCCGAAAGACGCCCACTGCTAGACATAGGCCTCCGAAAAACGGGGGGATATGCCATAATCATTAGTCATCATAAGTTGGTTGAATACATATTTACGTGCAAAATGAATATCCTATCTATCCACGGTAAATCGTAACAAACCTACTTGAGATAGAAATTTCACATATGTTGCATGAAACTTATGATAGATAGATAGATAAAACGTTTCAATCAACAATCAACTCAGCCTATCCTCTGGTGAACCCCTTATAGTTTCCTTTTATGACACCCACGAGAAGAGATGGAGTGGTGCTATTCTTTTTATTCTGCACTACATGGATAGAGGCATATAGCATAGAACAAATAATAGTAATAGTAACACATATTGTGTGAACATTTTAACTGGATTTTAAATTAGTTTAAAAATATACAGTCCTGTGACAGACTGATGACGGACGGATGGATGACGTAGGCTTGGTAATGAGGTCTTGTCGGTACCCTTTCGGTACAGAACTGAATGAACGATAAAATTCCATTTAACCTACAAACTAATCCACAAATATATCATCTTCCGACATATTTCCACGACATTTACGAGGACCTTTTTTGCATAAGTAAATAAACAGCCGCGGTTAGTTTCCGTATTACATTCCGTTCACTCGACGAAATGTCGGAGTATGAAATATTACTTCAATTTACTCGTTCTACGCCCTCCGCAGGGTTACGTACATATTCAGACATACATAATAGGTCATATACGTCATTATTATTTCCCGTACTGATTTTGGAAGAAAATTGTGTTTCAGAGAAATTGATTGTTCTCATATTCTTTACGTAATCTTTCAGGATGCTGGGCTGCAGAAGATAATAGTGCTAGAATCCGTACGACATACTTCTTTGTAACAAAGTGTTGTGTATAAGATTTACACGTTACAATGCTACTTGCTTTAAAGCCACGGTGAAATTTCGAACCTTGATATCTCAGGCAAATAAAATCTTATTAATAATATAAATGCAAAAGTATGGATGAAGGATGATGGTGATGTATGAAGTCCGTGTGGTGCCGGACTTAAAGAATAGCATCACCCTTATCTCTTCTCATGGGTGTCGTAAAAGGCGACTAAGGGATTCACCAGAGGATGGGCAGCAGCATTCTCTGAGTATTTAACCAACCAACTGCGATCGCCAACCCGCCTGCCAAGCGTGGCGATTATGGCATATCCCCCCCTTAGTTGGGGGAGGCCTTTGTCCAGTAGTGGACGTCTTTCGGCTGTAATGATGAAAAGTATGGATGTGTGTTTGTTTGTTTATTTTTCAGTTTATCACGCTAAAACAGCTGAACGGATTTGAATGAAATTTGGCGCACACAAATCAGCAGAACCCGGATTGATATGTAGGCTTTTTATCCCGGGAAGATAAACAGTTCCCAAGTGATGCATGATAACCTCTTTCTGTGAAAAACCGAATTATACACGAGTGAAGCCGCGGCATATGCGAGTTTAATGTAATAAAATAAAACTAAATAAATAGTGAAACCGTAAACAATTTGACTTTACCAAAAAAATATGAAGACTACGTTACTTGCGGAGACTACCAAGTAAACAACAACTAATTATACAAGCCACAGCGCTGAATAAAGTAAAAAAACGATGCGGTCCTACTTCACTAGAATTTAAACTTGAACAGGGTCGGAACGTGATCGAAATATCGCAAGCAGGGTCGCAGAGTCGCGGGTCGTAAATTGAGTTAATTACCGCTAAGTAATTACCGGTGTCTGATGTGTATACAATAGCGACTGTATAGTCGCTAATTCTATTCTATGTAGCCTGTGTTGCTAGTTGGTTTCAGTTGTAGTTGCTAAAACTCTGCAGTTTCCAATTTTTATATTTGATTTTCAAATAAGTGTAGTTTTTAGAACATCCTCGGATGTACTTGATTCTTGTTATAAATATTTTGTAAAAAGTGGTACCTTAATTTTGAAAATAATTTTCTAATCTATTTCACCAATTACCATGGACACTGTTATAAAGTTCATCAAAGTTACATACAATAAGGGTGGTAAGGGGATGCACTTAGCATGGCAGTGTACATCGGTTGCTATTTCCACCCTATTTGGCTTTATTACTAGCCGACCGACCACTAGTCAGGTAGAGCTAGCGCGCGCATTTTTACTGTACGCGTGATTATCATAGAACATCATCATCATCATCATCATTTCAGCCGAAAGACGTCCACTGCTGGACATAGGCCTCCCCCAAGCATCGCCACAACGACCGGTCCTGTGCCTTCCGCATCCAGCGGATTCCCGCGACCTTCACCAGGTCGTCGGTCCACCTTGTGGGGGACCTACCCACGCTGCGCCTTCCAGTACGCGGTCGCCACTCCAGAACTTTACTGCCCCATCGGCCATCCGTTCTGCGAGCAATGTGCCCCGCCCACTGCCACTTAAGTTTGGCAATTCTTCGGGCTATGTCGGTTACTTTCGTTCTTCTGCGAATCTCCTCATTTCTGATTCGATCACGCAGGGACACTCCGAGCATAGCCCTCTCCATTGCCCTTTGAGTGACTTTGAGCCTTCTTATCAGGCTCATAGAACATAAAAAATTAAAATTTATTTGTACACACATTCTAACATATTCTTGAATATATCCACGGTCAGCCAGTCATGCTGTATATTTGTATGTAATGCATCGTTCAATTCAATCTAATGAGTATGTAGGAATAAATAAATATAAATTCCATCCTCACCATCTTGATGGTTGGCGGTCAACTGCAGTACGTTTCACACGCCACTTTTTGCCTCGTACAGCAAAACTGTGGAACCAACTTCCGTCAGCGGTTTTCCCGAACAAATTCGACTTGGGAGCCTTCAAGAAAAGAGCATACGTCTTTTAAAAGGTCGGTGACGCATCGGTGACTCCCCTGGTGTTACGGATGTCCATGAGCGGCGGAGATTGCTTATCATCAGGTGACCCGCATGCTCGTTTGCCCTCCTATGTTAAAAAAAAACAAACAAAAAAACATAATAAACTTGTCTATATTTCTTGTTTTAAATTCTCCTCTCGCAGGTCAGCTGGAAGACGTTTTACTTTAAGAGAACACTGTGCCAATGTTTACTTCAGTCTTACATAATATGTATGTTACCTATTATAATAAAATTATTATTTTCTCTGTGTGTAATAAATAAATAAATTGCTGATATTATTGCATATTGCAAGTTAGAGGTAATAATCATTTCAATTCAAAAACAAACACAAAACCAATAGACTCCGACATCTTGTTAAAAACATCTACAATAAAAGAAAACTAAAAAGTTGTCATTTTATTCCATCGGGCGAGTCTTGCGATACAATAATGTCTGCCACAATGATATGTTAAAGTTCAGAAATGTTACTAGCCTGCGCAATCTGAAGACTCGAAAATGTCCTAACTGGGGCGACTTTCTATTAGTTCGCGTCAAGTCACGTCGTAAGGCGTGAGGCGCGAGCGTGACCGGTGACAAAAAAGAAATGCTGTCGTGTGTGTACAGAAAGTGTGCCAATTATGTGTTGCCGCTGCGTATGGAACATTTTTTTCGTTTGTTTTGTTAGGGTATCATCATCATTTCAGCCGAAAGACGTCCACTGCTGGACATAGGCCTGCCCCAAAGGGGGATATTCCTTAATCGCTACACTTGGCAAGCAGGTTGGCGATCGCAGTTGGTTGTGGAAATACTCTGACACTGCTGCCCATCCTCTGGTAATCCCTTAGTCGCCTTTTACGACACTCGAGAAGAGATAGGGTATTATAACATATCTATACTTTTCATAAATATCATTGGTCTGCCATAAAAACCGAGATTATCTTTCCTGTAACTACCCGAGCCGGTGCGGTGCCGGGAGCTACAATAAAACAGTCGTTAGAACAAGAATGAAGTCACGGGCGAGCGGTGCAGAACGGTAAAAGTTGGAAGTATAATGTATTACAATCGCCTGTTCACTTGTTATAAATGTATTTCAGATGATGTTTCTTTAAGTAGTCGTAGTAGTATTTACGTTAGGATAAATTTAAGTTGAAAATGTTTGCTTTTTAGGAATCTTTGAAGTTACTCGGCTTTTTGCCAACTGTGCTGGGGAAATGCCTCGTTAGTCAACTTGTTGCAAGCGTGACTGCCAAGCGTTATATCTTGCGTTCGATTCCCAGGTTAGGCAAAGTGTTATAGGGTTTGTTCATTAGGAATTTCTCAGTAGCAGCCCGGAGTCTGGATTTGTGTCCATGACAAAAACACAAAATATCTAATAAAAAGCTCACCCCCTATTTCATGGGACTTATAATATAACTGGTGAGATGTGTGTGTACCTGTTCGGGGAATACAGGCGTGATGTTATGTTCTGTGTGTGTTGGGGTCAGCCATAGACAAGTACCTTGTTTTATTTATTTTATTATAAATATATATATTTTGGGACGTATTTTACACAGTACCATCTAGTCCCAAACTAAGCAGAGCTTGTGCTATGGGTACTAGACAATGGATATAATACTTATATATATATTATTTTTTTTGTAAATCGTATTCATAATACATAAGGAACGGGTTTGTCTCCATGGATCCCGTGATCAGACTGAAATAGCCACGGATCCCGGAGCGTTGTATCCACTGATACCGTGATACGTTACCCTCAAAGAAACAAACGCTGAAGGTCGGGTCACACCGGATGCGTAGCGTGACGTGACGTGCGACGTGACGTGCACACGCGCGTGCGAGCCCTGTCACACCGGCCAAAACCGGTGCAGCACACGTCACGCGCGCAAGCATCACGTCACGCAGGTAACTGCTGCATGTGCGTGCGAGCCACCTGGTCAGCAGCCATATTGAGTTGAGAACATTTAGCGAAAAGATGTTAGACAACAGCAGTTCTTCTGATGAAGAAGCGTTATTGTTGCTACTATGCCAAAAATCTTCTGCTGCTACAAAGAGACTATGGGTCAATTATATTAATAATAGAAGAGAGGAATGCAGTGAATATCATAAACTATGCCAGCTTCTACGAGGTTTTCCTTTAAAATTGTGTCCATTGCGAAAAAAAACATTCGTAAACTGTATTCTGTTTGTAAATAAATACAACCTGCCGTACGTGCGCAAGTGCAGCAATGACCGTTGCGTGTGCGTGCGTGCCCGGTCTGGCATTTAACAGGGAGCGCGCCATATAATACAACGTCATCACTGCAGGGGGTCTACTCCCGTTTGACGATATTCGATAAATCGTACGAATCATCGCACAATTTGCTACTCCGGTGTTGACCGGATGATGATGATGATTGATGGTTGCATCGTTCCCATATCGCATGCGATGATCGTGTTTTGACGTTTGTTTCTCTGATCTCCGATCAACTGTATGCGACTATAAACCTTAGTTTATATTCATTGTGCCTTTTTTATGTGCGGATCTTTATTGTGTAGGTATCAGTCGGAACGAAAGTTCGTACTTCGTTTGTCGTTTGTAAAACGCGAGTAGACCCTCAGGCGCGTGTGCGATGTTGCCGTTCCGCATACTACACACGCACGCGGATTCGGTTTGTGAGAAGATGCGGCTTTGCGTGCGTTGTTCACGCTCATGCACATGTCACGCATCTGGTCTGGCATCTTTCTCACAGTTTCATACATTACAACTGGTGCGTGCACGCGTCACGTCACGCCACGCATCTGGTGTGCTCCGCCCTTGATCACGGTATCCGTGGCTACAAGGAAGCAAATACAATAATTTTCGAAACTGACTTATGTTCATCACATAAATATTTGTGTCCTGTGGGAATCAAACCCACGACCTCGTGATCAGCAGTCCAACACTTGAACCACCAGACCATGGACGTTGTCAAATAGTTATATAATGTTGAAAATTCGTCAAGCAGTTTTTAATTGTTAAATAAAGTGTGATGGTCTTCAAAAATATTATGATGGATTATTATCATCATTCACGTTCACTCAGCATTTATCAAACCACTATATAGTGCTCTTCAGTTTAATTAGCTATACCTATAAAACTGTACTGTGACTGACTGACTGACTGACAAATAACACACAGCCTAAGCCGGTAGACAAAATAAGAGGAAATATTTCTTGCTGATTATTAGTCTTAATATGCATTATTAAGACTGCTAGTTAAACGTTTTTTAAAAATAAAATAAAATAAATAGATAAACGTCTAAATAAAATTAATTGTACAGTTGAGCTTTTAATGTGTAAGATGTGTAATTCGATTCTAGGTCACGAAAACATCAAAACGAAGAAGAAACCTTGTTAAAGAAACATACCTCAGACATAAATTATGTGTTATGTTTATTTAAAGAGCGAAAATATAATACTACCCTCATAAATATACTCTCAAGATATACTTAAAGTTATGTACTTAAACTGACTTATGATGAACCGTAAAACTGTTTGATGGTTGACGTTTTAAGGACTCATCTTATTTTATGAAATGTGAATTTTATACTGCTTCATATGGTTTGAAATAGATACATAGAATAGAATAGAATATATTTTTTACACATTTTGCCATATATTTGTTCTAGGGATCGCAATTTTTCATATTATTACAAGTATTATATATACATATAGGTATTTACTTGTAATAATATGAAAACTTGCGATCCCTAGAACAAATTATGGATTGAAATATATTCCTACCAATAAATATTCAATTCGTAATTTTGAAACTCACTTTCAGTATTGAATTAAAAAAACTCAAATATCAATTATCCCGAGATATTATTCCTGGAAGGACAAACATTTATAAAGTCTAATCTATGTCTTAGTTAATCAAACTCCGAGATCTGATATGGATACGAATAATCAATGGCTGATTCACCAAATTTAGCTCCACAAGTTCAAATGCGTGTATATATTCGTAGCGTGGCATAACGTCTCATCATCATCAACTCAGCCTATATCAGTCCACTGCTCGACATAGGCCTCTGCCAAGTTGCGCCACAACACTTGGTTCTCTGCCTTCCGCATCCAGTCCCCCCACAGCCACATTCTTCAGGTCGTTGGTCCACCTGGCGGGAGGGCGCCCTACGCTTGGTTTGCCGATATGCGTTTGACGAGTCCTTGAGCGGAGACCGCGAATTGGCAATCGCAGCATGACGTCTGCCTAGCCCTAAATAAAACAATGCTAAGGATAAGCGTATGTTGAGACGCAAGCGATGCAGCACAGTGCAGAACAGAATTCGCAGGGAATGGCAGTTGACCAGTTGACGCAGACAAATGACACATATGACATTTGAAACATGTCTGAGTTACGTGCCTGCGTCGCAGCGTACGCTTGGCCTTAATGTTCAAAAGGCAGACGTGCTTCTTCTTCTTCCGGCTAGAGAAGTTTAACTAGCCCACAAAACACTCCTTTTTATACCCATAATAATTTCAGTTAATACGATGTTTCGCAATAGTTTGCACCTTCTTGGGATAATTTATGACTGTTCTCCTATAGTGCAGATGTGGACTGTATCCGATTGATGCCCCATCCCACCTTAGATTAAAGTTATCATAGGGGCGACTGCGATTTGGATTGTCTTCTGGCAAGCCTGCTAAACATCCGGACTTCTATTTCAGTACAATACCAGTGTAGTGGGCCAAATACAAAAATCTTTACAAAATAAATACATACCTACCTATTTATTTATTTTTGTGTCGTCCCTCAATGCCCCTTAATTTATTTAATTCCGAATGGATACTTCAAAGGAATCGCCACAAACCACGTTTATTATGAAGGTGAATTTAACAAAGAATTTATATAATTCCATAAGGGATATTCTTTACGGTTCCAGAGACAACGGACCGTTTTGATCCTACGTAAGAACCTTGAAACAAATGCTTTGAAAACGGATTAAGGCTCTATCTATCATATTGGGACGGTCATAAGCAACACAGAGACATAACATACTTTTCTCCCATTTGCTCGCAAATTGGTTCATTATAAAAAAAAAATGAATGAAACAATCGGCTCTTTTCCGTACGCAACGAAATAACAGGCCAGTAATATCCAACACGACAATAATAAAAATTGCTGGACCCTTTTTATTTTTTAATAGTACATTACTGTCGAGGCCTGAAATGAAGCAATTTACGGCCGAGTAATATTGGAAGTACGAGGCGAAGCCAAGTCCTCGGCTCCCAAGTGATTTTAAAAGGACGAGGCGCTAGCCGAGTCCTTTTCAACTAAAAGAGGCCGTTAATTGCTATTTCGGCCGAGACTTGTATAGTTCTTTTCTCTCATTTGCGAGGAAATAATACACAAATTAATTCAACAGTATCTAATTTTCATTGACGCCAATTAGCCCGCGCGCGGTTCTTGTTCTATTTTCAAAGTTAAAAAAAAAAATGCGCATTCTGCCTTTATAATGATAAATATTTTGTAGGTACCTAAAAACACCTAATTTATGTAAGTATGTACTTAAACTCTCGGTAGTATAATGTAAAAAATAAAAACTGTCCAGCTATTTATATTATTGTCGTGTTGAATATTACCGGCCTGTTATTTCGTTGCGTACGGAAAAGAGACGATTGTTGTATTCTTTTTTGAATAATGAACCAATTTCCGAGCAAGTGGGAGAAAATTATGTTACCGAGGTTTTTAAGTACACACTTACATAAATTAGGTGTTTGTAGGTACAAAATATTTAACATTATAAAGGCTGATTACGCATTTTTTTTTTTACAAACCTTTGAAAATAATACAAGAACCACGCACGGACGAATTGGCGCGAGTAAAATTAGATAGTATTGAATTAATTTGTGTATTATTTCCTCGCAAATGAGAGAAAAGTACTATTCAAGTCCCGGCCGAAATATCAATTAACGGCCTCGTTTAGTTAAAAAGGAAAATTTAAAATCTTTTAAAATCACTTAGGAAGTATTACTCGGCCGTCAATTGCTTCATTTCAGGCCTCGAAAGTAATGTACTATTGCCCATTACTCTCCTGTCCCACTCCTGAGCATGGATACTTCCTTGAAATAAGAAAGCCCAGACTCCTTTTTTTAGACGAAGGAAATGCCAATCGCTAGAGTCCCGCTAGATAGGAGGACGTGTAAGGCCGTTTTCATACTGTACACAGTAAAATTACTGTCGTAAGTAAACAAAAACATAACAAAGTCAAAAAACTTCTTTAATAAAATAAAATGTAGAATTTTGTAATATCATCAACTTAGCCTATTGCAGACCACTGTTGGACGTAGGCCTCTCTCAAGTTGCACCACAACACACGGTCCTCCACCTTCCGCATCTGGTCCACCCTGGACAGGTCAGGTTGTTGGTCCACCTGGCTGGGGGGCACCCTAAGTTGCGCTTGCCAGTTCGCGGTCTCCGCTCAAAGAATCGTCTCTTCCAACGGCCATCGGTCCTTCAGCTTACTGATCCTACATTGTTTTTTAATATGATTAGTAATATTAGTAATAATTTTCAAACACCCTTTTCCCAAAATGATAGGCGTGTGGAATTCACAATTTGTTGCATTATACCGTCCCGTAAACCTTTTGTGAGTATGTGTCTATGTTGTTATGGTCATCCATGCTGAACTACGGGATAAAAGAAAAAAATATAAAGCTGCTTGTCATACTGCCCCGTGCAAAATTGACAAGTTTATGATCTTTTGTTCCGCGAATGTTGTTTATCACCAATGTTTTTATCTTTAACTAGCCTATGCCCGCGGCTTTGCCCGCGTGGATGTCGTTTATCACGTATCCCTCGGGAACTGATCATCTTCCCGGAATAAATAGCTTGTATAGCTACATCTACGTTTATTTAGCTACGTCTAAATTATATTATACCAGACCTAATAAATAAGGCGCTGTCAATGTCAAACTGTTGCCGCTGACGTGCGGTCGACCGTACCGTTACATACCGTAACGTTTAAAAAGAAAGAAAATAAAATTATTCTTTATTCGATGTATATCACTAGCTGTGTATATATATGTGGAAGCTTGTAATTAGCAAATGTCCTTACCCATAACATGTTAGTTATAGTTTTTTATTTGTTTGTAAGCTTTCCTAAAAAAAAAAAAAAAAAAAAAAAACTACCACCAAAAATAAAAAATGACATAACAGAAAAAGGCGGGAAACCTTCGAATTAGGCGGGAGCGTTTTTCATATAACTTTTTGATAAAATTCATATTTTATTAGTAAAACGAGGCCAGTTGAGTAGATTTGTGTAAATATCATATATTTAGTTTATATTTCATTTAGTTTGTAGTGTATTGTGAATATTTAGGTAAGTTTTAACAATTTTTTCGTTTCTGACCCATGGATAAGGAGCCGCCTGACCGGGGGGACCCAGTCCCCTCGGTAGGCGAAAATATCACCATTGTTTCCTCCGTATCCTTGGAAAATGAATCCAGCATGGATACGGATGGGTCCGTTACTCGAGAGAGGAAAAGGACGAGGGCTTCACGTAAAATGTGTAAACACTGTAACAAAAGACGGCGGCATGGTCAGGAAGGTAATAGTACAGCGAAAAGTAGTAAAGGGAGTCACTGTCATTGCGACAGTGATTCTCAAATAATCACAGAATCAATTGCCACCACCTCAAAAGAAATATGCCAGGAGGGTCCTTCACCTTTACAATCTGTAAATGGTTTACGGCCTGAACAAAACATTGATGATAATAGTTCAAATAATCCGCAAAAGACGCCTCAGGTAACCAGGACATCGTACGAGCCCACAGATCTGGCACCTTATGTTGTGCATATCCAAAAAGAAGGGAATCCAGCTACCACACTTCACCCAGTCACGTTAGGACATTTTCTCAAGAAACGTTCATTCCAAAATATTATAAATGGGAGTTTAAAGCGTATAGGTAGGAACCGAGTTTCAATTTCTTTTTCCAAGTATGAGGATGCAAACTCTTTTGTGAATGATATTTGTCTTACTAAGGAGAACTTAAGGGCCTTCATTCCTTCTTTTAATGTTTGTAGGATGGGTATAGTTAAGGGTGTACCTACTGAATGGTCTCCTGAGGAGATCATTGAAAACATTTCTGTGCCTGTAGGGTGTGGTAAAATTTTAAAAGCGCGACGGTTGAACTATAAAGTTCAGGGGCCAACCCCTGTTTGGAAGCCTTCTCAGACAGTAGTAATTACTTTTGATGGGCAGGTGTTACCGAAGAGAATTTTTGTATGTTACAATTCTTTACCAGTAACTTTGTACACTTTTCCAACGATTCAATGTTTTTCATGTTGTCACTTTGGACACACAAAAGTGCAATGTAGGTCAACCCCTCGGTGTTACAAGTGCGGACAGGGTCATTCTGCCGACACTTGTGGTATAGAGGATGAGGTTGATGCTGCATGCTGCCTTTGCGGTGGCCTACATTATGCAATTGATAAAAAATGTCCTGAGTTTGAAAGACAGAAATCAATTAAACTTTATATGGCTCAAAATTGTGTCTCATATGCTGAGGCATCAAAGGTACACCCCCCAGTGTCGAAATCATATGCAGATATTTTATTGTCCGCCCCATCAGCTCATAATAAACCTTCTTCTTCAGTAGTTTCCCCTTTATCCTCATCTAGATCATATAAAAAAACAGTATTCATGAAACCTCGAACTCCTCCAAAAACATCAAAGGGTTATGATAAGGCAGCTCATCAAGCTCTGATTAAAAATGACGCTCCATCTCTTTCTAATGGGTGTGCATTACAAAATATAACAAACAATGAAAATCAAATTTTAGCTTTAATCATTACTTTAATTAATACACTTACACAAAATAATAATATTTCACCGTCCAACGTTGCCCCTTTGATTGAAAATTTATCTAACTTGTTCACCTATAATGGACCTACACCTGTCCAAGATTATACAGTGGAACAGTCGTAGCATTATTAATAAAAAAACGGAATTGTCACATATTTTAAATAAATTCGAACCATGTGCGGTTGCTATTTGTGAGACATGGCTTAAGCCACTGTTCACATTTAGAATTCCTGGATATGTTTGTCTGAGAACAGACAGAAGCGATGGGTTTGGCGGAGTTGCCTTACTCATAAAGAATTCTTTTCCTGTAAATAATTTTCCTCTTCCCCCTCTTAGCGACGATATATCGGCTGTCGCTGCTATTGTAAATAACATTTGTTTAGTCTGTATATATTTTTCTCGTCCTACTGTAAATATTTTATCGGAAGTTAGTAATTTGTTATCGGTTTTACCTAAGCCATTCCTAATTATGGGAGACTTTAACTCCCATCATCAGTCTTGGGGTAGCTCTATTTCTAACTTTTATGGAGAGAAACTTTTGGACATCCTGGATTCTCATAATCTGTGTATCTTAAACACTGGCCTTCCAACTCGTCTCACAAGTCCAGATGAGGGGTTGAGTGCTCCTGATCTTTCAATTTGCACACCTGATATAGCATCTATTTTATCTTGGTCTCGTTTATCTTCTGTCCATAGTAGTGATCATTATCCGCTAGTTATTTCATTTCCTTATAAGAAATCTGTAACAAATATTCCAAAACCACGTATAAAGTATAGATTAGATAATGCAGACTGGGATTCATATAGAAGTTCTGTAGAGCAAAAAATTCTTGAACTTGCTGATTCTTTTCCAGTACAGGATCCCCAATTATTATCTGAAAAATTTACAAGCATTTTAATAGAGGTCGCAGAAGTTACTTTCCCTATTAAAAATGGAGCATTGGGCAAGATTCCTTCCCCTCCCTGGTGGGATGCTGAATGTACTCAGGCTGTTAAAAACAGAAAAGCAGCAGAGGAAAATTATTCTTGTGGTATGACTACAGAAAATTTCGAGGTATATCTAGAAGTAGCTCGTACTTCTCGTAAACTGCTTAGACGAAAGAAATTCGAAGGCTGGCAGAAATTTTGTGCCTCTATCTGTCCAGATGTTAGCTGTTCTATTGTGTGGCGTAATATTAGGCGCTTCAGGTCTGCATTTAGTGAATCTTCAACTTCGAAATTGCCACCAGTCTTGGCTAATCAATTTATGGATAACTTAGCCCCTCCTTCAGCTCCAGAACAGAGTTCTTTTCTTCATGCTCCTCCTTTACCTATGTGTGACTCTGAGCTTAACTCCCTGTTTTCACTAGGCGAGTTGAAGGGTGTTCTTTCACATGTCAAAGATTCAGCTCCTGGTGAAGATGGTATACCCTATTCTTTTATAGCTAATCTTTCAGACTCTGCCTTATCTGTTTATTTAAATCTTATTAATACTGTGATGATATCTGGCAATATTCCACCAAGCTGGAAATCTCAAACCATTATCCCCATATTGAAACCAAACAAGCCTTCTTGTAATGCCACCTCTTATCGTCCTATTGCACTTTCATCAGTTCTTGCCAAAATTACTGAGCATCTTGTTAAGATTCGTTTGGAGTGGTTCGTAGAAAGCAGAAACTTACTAGCTTCATCTCAGTTTGGGTTTAGGAAGGGTAAGAGCACACTAGATAGCCTTAGTGTATTCACTTCAAATATTCGTTTAGCTTTCTCTTGTAATAAATCTGTAATCGCAGCATTCCTTGATATTAGCTCAGCTTATGATAATGTTTTAGTATCAGTTCTGAAACAAAAACTACAATCATTGAAAGTTCCATCAATGATGACAAATTTTATTATTAATATGCTCTCTGAAAGGTCTATTAATCTGTACCTTGATGATGAGTCCAAATTAACCCGATTAGTATGGAAAGGCCTTCCTCAAGGTTCTGTACTTAGTCCACTTCTTTATAATATTTACACCTATGATTTAGAATCTTCCCTTAATGAATCAGTACAAATTCTTCAATATGCAGATGATTTACTTTTTTATATTTCTGGAAATTCCGTTCAGGAAATGTGCACTTCTTTAACCTCCTCTTTGTGTTTGTTGAAATCTTGGCTAGGAAATAATGGTCTGGAACTTTCAGTTGATAAGAGCAGCATTGTATTGTTTACTAGAATGCGTAAACCTCCTTCAGTCAATGTCCAGTATAACAACATCTCTATGCCTATTAAAAATCAAGTAAAATTTTTAGGTGTTATTTTGGATTCACATCTTACAGGGCTTCCACACTGTGAGTACATAGCAGCTAAATGTGAGCGCAATATAAACATCATCAGATGTCTATCTGGTGTTTGGTGGGGTGCTCATCCTTTTTCATTAAAATTAATGTACAATACTCTAATTCGAAGTGTATTAGATTATGGGACCTTTTTGCTGGAGCCTGGCAGTGCTGCTGGGTTGAAAAAATTGGATGGTGTACAGTCTAAGGCATTGAGAGTAATTTCAGGTGCAATGAGATCTAGCCCTATCAACTGTCTACAAGTGGAATGCGGAGACCCTCCCCTACATTTGCGAAGACAGTTTCTAGCAGACCGATTCTTATTCCGATGCTTACAATTAGCTAACCACCCTTTAAAATCTATAGTTTCCCGGCTGTCCTATGAAGTTGTTTCTTCAGTTTATTGGAGAAATAAAGCTACCCCTTGCTTGGTAAAAAGTTTAACAAAATTTAATTCAGTTGAAGCTCCCTGTCATAATTCTCAACTTCTTCCAATATTTCACTGTAAATACAATGCTTTAATTTTATCCCCAAACATTCACTTTAACCTAAATATCTACAAAAATGACACATGTCAAAATCAAAACTTCAATTACATTATGGATAGGGACTGGGGGGGATACCATCATATTTTTTCGGATTCATCCAAGCATGGGCACAATAGTTGTGTGGGGGTTGGTGTATACCACCCACGTTACAATGTGGTACAGAAGATTAAACTTCCTCCTGAAACATCAGTATTTACGGGGGAATGCTTTGGTTTATTTAAAGCAGTTGAATATATTTTAGTCATGGGGTTACAAAACGCAATTATTTTTACTGATGCAATGAGTGCCTTGCAAGCCTTAGCTAGATTTCCTTTTTATTCACAAAATCCATATATAGTTTTTGAAACTCGGTGTCTACTTTTACAGTGTTCTTTGAAGGGGTTTTCTGTGTATTTTGCTTGGATACCTTCTCATTGTGGTATTTTGGGTAATGTAAGAGCAGATCAATTGGCTAACGAGGCTGTGAGTTGTGGAGATGTATTCCCTTATAAAAACAGTTTTCAAGACCTGTCTGCTCTGCCCAGAATTCATTTACAGGAATCCTGGGGTGAGCTCTGGACAAAGCACTCGGAAAAGGGCCGATTTTACCGTTCAATTCAGCCTGATATCCCTACAAAACCATTGTTTTCTAAATTTAATATCAGCAAAAAAATTACTTCTATCATTATACGTATGCGCTTGGGCCATGTGTGCACTCCGGCTCATCTGGCTAGACTTGGCATCGTGCAGAGCCCTATGTGTGCCTGTGGCGCTGATGTGGGTGATTTGAATCACCTAATTTTTGCTTGCTCCCTGTATGACCACACCTCTCTTATCCAAAGTCTTGTGTCCCTCCAAGTTCCTTTTCCTACCTCTATTTCTTGTATCTTACGTAATTGTAATATAGATATATACAAATCCATTGCCCATTTTATTGTAAATAACGATATTAAAATATAATTCTTGTGTACATAATAATACATTCATTCACCATTATTTATTTGTATTCAGTATAAAATGATATTTTTTATATATATATTTTCATGTATTTCTTTGTGTTTCCTATAATAACTGATCTCCTTTTCCTTTTCCAAATTCCGATCCAATTTGTTTTTTCGCGTTTCGTTTCCCGTTTTTTATAATTTGTCGGTGGCTAAAAGCACGAACAGTGCAAAGCCAGAAGAAAAAAAAAAAAAAAAAAAAATGACATAACACGAAACAACATAAAATCTAAACTTAAAAAACACCTTTTAGAGGAATTAAAACCTAATAATGACTTATAATTTTATAGCATTAAAAAAAAAACCATGCTGTGTTTTTGTAAGAAATTTGCTATTGAGAAGAAATATAAATTAGTTGAGGGTATTTGAGAATTTTTGCATAGGGCGAGCGAGCGCGATGCGACGTGTTCACCCACCCACATCTTGTTGTAATAAATGTCGACGGACCAAGCGGTGTACAGAAAAACCTAAACTGGTTTATGTTCTACACTGTATCTGCCAAATGTATGTATTTTTTTTTGTGGAAATAAATATATAAATAAATATGTTAATCCGGATTATGTTCTATCTGTAGGTATGCCAAAAATAATTAAAATCGGTCCAGCCGTTCTTGAGTTATAAATGATATAACTAACCCGACTTTGTTTTATTAAGATGTGTCCGTGGAATGTAAATTATAATAAAATAAATTATGTTATCCTTCCAATCCTATGTGTGTAAAGTGTGTTGGTTGCTTTGACCTTCTTTCACGCAGCAAAGGAGAAACCGATCGACGTGACAGATCATGGCTGTAGGACAAGATTGATCCCTATGCTTTTCCGGAATTATTCACTGGCCCAATAATACAAACCAATTTGGACCATATGATACCTACTATTTTGAAAAGTTATTAACTGACCCACGGACAAAATTTTGATTGGGTTAGATTTAATTATGTATGGGCCAGAGAGTGATGACAATAGGCTATTTCAATGGATTCCTACACGGTATCTGTGGGATAAATAACCAAAGGAGCGAAGCCGCGGATAAAACCTAGTAAAACTATAAACTAACTAATCACTGGCAACCGTGCAACTAGTTAACTTTTTACAAGTACCCGTATATGTTATATTATTATCTATTACCGTGGATGTATTGGTCTAGGCTACTATGAAAAAAAACTTTTGACTTTAACAAAATACATTAATCAGCTTGCAATATATTACCACAATTAAATCAAGTAAATAAATAAATGTGAAAGTTGGATATTTGTTTGTTCTCTAATTACGCTAAAATGACTGAACGGTTTTGGATAAAATTGAGACACACTGATAGATCTAGATCTGGGTTAACATACATATAATACTTTTATCGGCATACCACGGAAGCAAAGCCTCAGGCGTCATCTAGTTAATTATAACCAACCATTATAACCAACCATTATTACCATTATTTTAACCAGGTTTTTCGTAAAAGCTCGCTCTGAGCGGAACCGATTTTCGAGCGTTAAGGGTGCCACTGACGATGCATCCAACAGTCCAAATGGTGTGACGCATTACAAATTCTGTCCGTGAATGTTGAAAACGTATGTTATTTTTAGAACAAATCAAGGTTTTTTGGAAGTAGTCATTAAAACGACGTCCGAATGGATGGATGGGACATTGTCAGTGCCCACCTTTATATCGCTAGGATTACCCTGGTTACGGCTTGATTTTATTAATGGTAACTTGCAAGTGTGCAGCTGAAGGTATATTAAATTATATAAAAGAGGTATGCGGGTGTGCAGGCCAGAAATAAATTAATAGGTACTAACCGGTATTTCCGAGATCTGGTTCTAATACGTATTCTAAAACACCTTTTCGTTCCTTTCTTTCTTTCTTATACTAGATTTTCACAAAGTTAAGAACACAAAACATAGAACTAAATTAATTTGAATTTGATTCTAAGGGTTCCGCATTCCGTAGGTAAGAAGATAAATTCCTAGTTTCACAGACAGATTGGAATTGTTACTAATTCAAAAACTAACACTTGCCTACGTGTTTTCGTTTCTATGTTTCCTATGTTCACATTTTTTATCAAAATATCCCTACCAAATATTGTTCTAAATGCAAAAATACACAATATCACCAGTACAACACAATATCATCGCCTCGAAAGCTCATTTCCTCATGGCACTCAAAACGGGAAGTGTCAGCAAATATTTACCTTTATTTTGGTTATACCTGACGTCATAATGACGTAATCTACGTCAATGACGACACCTAATATCCTGTTGGAGACACAGACGCTTGGCAAGATGGCTTTACATACAATGCTCGGTACGATCATACCTCAAGTGCCTCAAGGTGGACTTTAATACCTCAGCTTTTTGCTAGGAAGAAAATATGTTTTTGGGAATTCGGAAACTTAACCCATAAAAGATCACTTTTGTATTCGTCCCCCGTCAGTCTGGCATGAATGTTTTTCTTGGAAACGACAAGGAGTGAAAATTAAAATATTCGGAATGCCTTCGTAGTGTAAACTTTATAAATAAATAGAACTAGCAACACTGACTACTAAAATGATTTTGAGTAGACAGTAGTAATGGGGATTAACCCTCGTACGAGCAGGCACGATCTTTTGATTTAATTTGTCTATGGTTTGAATTCCGATTCTTTAAGTTTTCACCTCAGACCACATTTTCAGAGTTTCAGAGTTTCATTATTATTTTAAGAGAAATACCTATATCAAATTGCACTTCACAGACTCAATCTTGATAAAGTCTTTTGTAATACTCTAGCATTTATCAAATTACTTTGAAGCGAATCTGTCTGAGTACATTTACTTATATGATTATAAATATCTTTGGGACATTTTTACACAGCACCATCTAGTCCCAAACTAAGCAGAGCTTGTGGTATGGGTACTAGACAATGGATATAATACGTATATACTTTTTTTTTTTGTAAATACATACTTATAATACATAAGCAACACACCCAGACCAACACAAACACTTATATTCATCACACAAATATTTGTGTCCTGTGGGAATCGAACCCACGACCTCGTTATCAGCAGTCCGACACTCGAACCACTAGACCACAGAGGTCGTCAATTTAAAAATAAAATAATAAGTCGATTATTTAAAAATAACTTTACAAAATTAATATTCTTTTCGTTATATTTTAATAATACCCGATATTTAAAATCATATACAGCATGACTAGTTGTACGAGGGATATATTCAAGAATATAGTAGAATACACAATGAAAAAACGACGACCTCTGTGGTCTAGTGGTTCTAGTGTTGGACTGCTGATCACGAGGTCGTGGGTTCGATTCCCACAGGACACAAATATTTGTGTGATGAACATGAGTGTTTGTGTTGGTCTGGTTGTTTCTTATGTATTATAAGTATGTATTTTAAAAAAAAAGTATTTAAGTATTATATCCATTGTCTAGTACCCATAGTACAAGCTCTGCTTAGTTTGGGACTAGATGGTGATGTGTAAAATGTCCCAAAAATATTATTATTATATTATTATTATAAAAAAACATTCCACGATAAATCACGCGTACAGGAGAAAAAATGCTCGCGCAAGCTCTGACTGTCTAGGCTAGTACAAAAGGTTGAGACCGGGGAAATAGCGACTGATGGGCACGGCTGCGCTGGGTATATGATCTTACTGCATGAAACTTTGATTTGTAAGTGTGGAATAGTGTCCACAGTCGTTGAAGAAATCGGTTTGAAAATGTTTCAAAAATTAAGGTGCCTTTTTTATACATATTTGGAACGAGAATCAAATACTGAACATCCCCCTTCAATAAATCCTTCGTTCAACCAGTCAACCTGTATAAGCATTATTATAATTTTTTTGAAAAATAATGCGCTATGCTATAATAAAACATGAGTAGGTATGGTTTATTAAAACAGCATTGCATGTGCATTTGTGTGTTATTTATTACACCGGTCAACACGATTTCTGGGTCTGGCTCCTGAATGTGAAATTTTGGTTTCTCTTAGGTTACAAATAAATAAATAAATATCTGTTCCGATCAAAGTTTGCTTTTGTAGAAACTAGAGCAATTTTACGGAGTTTCAAAAAAAATATACTATTTTTTATATTTTCCCTGTAATTTTATTTAAAATTACAATAAGAAAAGCTTTTATTGAACATAAAAGTCTTTTTTATACAAGAATTATGACACATAATAGCAACCAAATAGAAAATAACAAAAAATCTAGTTCAAAATGAATATTTTTAGTGGATCTTTTATGTTTGTATGGGCTTTCTTGTATTAATCCCCTAATGTAATCTCCCATCATATTCTCGTTGTACTGCCCTTGGTAACGTCGTTCAAAGTCCATCAAATCTTGGTGAAAACGTTTTCCCTGCACCTCTGAATAGGACCTAGACCCATATTATCTTTAAATTTGTCCAGGTGAGCATGTAGCATATGGAGTTTATGGGTGTATGGTCTGCAGCCCTTCAATTTAAAACGTTCAAACATATTTTCAATCAACTCTTCATAATTGTCGACTCTGTGGTTTCCAAGAAAACCATTGACTACTCCTTTCAGACCCTTCCAGGCTTGTTTTTCATGAGCATTAAGGAATTCTGTGATATCATCGCTGCTCATTATTAGTTTTATTTATTAACATCCTGTTTACACTGTCTTGGTGCCATTTTCTAACTAAATACGACATAAAAGTCGGTTTTTACAACTATAATAGACTTTTTTTAAATAGTAATAGACAAGTAAACACTCGCTAGTGCCGTTCAGAAATAATACAATTTGCAATTAAGATAATCAAAGCACTACCACCTATTGCTCATAAAAATCAATTAAAATCTTCAAAACGTACTTATCAACATAAATCAGACAAAAGCAAACTTTAAGAGTTAAAAATGGATATCCGAGTGTTTTTCGATGTTTGGAATCAGAATTCAAGCATTAGAACAGAAACCCAAAAAAAAAAAACCAATCCGCTTAAATGGCAATTAGTATACAAGGTTAATAATTGCCATTATTAAACAGAGTTAATAATCGCCATTTAAATTGATAGGAAAATATTTCCTTACTTCTGAACTTCACTACAAAATATTGCTTCGACCACAGACTACTAAGAAAACAAGCCTTTACGTTATAATAACGTAAGCTTCTTTATTTATAATGTTACCACATAAATCACTTTCCCTTACAATAGCGAATGTCTCACAATAAGCAGATCATACATCATAAGCTATTGTAAACTACCTTATGTTAATCTTTTGGTGGCTTTCCAAGCAACATTTGAATACTTTTGTACAATCAAGCGCATACCGATGGTGATAAAACTAGTATAAGCAGAGCCTGTCTTGCATAAAACTTACACATTAAGCCAGTTCTGCTTATAATGGTTTATTTATCATTGAATATGTGGTTGACCGTACGTTATGTTTATGTTTGGTTGCTTGCCAATATTTTGAGAAAGTTCAGTACGGAGGGCGAGGTGACTCAAATACAACGTGTATCAGTGTGGTCATAATTATTATTTTGGAAAGCTCATTCAATGCTATCGAAATTCTTTTACTACATGGTCAACCCTGAAATCGAATCCTTCCTATACAGAGTGGAGATGACAATACGACATTAGATAAAACCACGAACAGAGTATCACGTTCTCTGACCATACACAAAAAAATAATCAAATTCAGTTATAGTTCAGCCACAGAAAATTATTTAAATTTTATTAATTTTGAATGTAGGGCCATTTTTCTGGCAAAGATCGTTAGGTCAAAGACGTGTGCGATTCATATGATTTTAAATTCTCTTTCTCAATTATTATAGATGATTACAAATGGTGTTATTTATTATTTCTATATCTTAATATTTATTTTGGTCGAAAGTTTCGTTTAATAATTTTCAATAAACAACTTATTTATATGTGTGAAATGCTTCTCTATAAACTCTAAACTCTAGGGTCTATACCATAATGTTGTAATAACCGTGATTTAATTTATTGTCTCATTGTCATCTCCACGTTGTATATTTCGGTCGAGGGGCATTGCGCTCTTCTATTACAGCTGATTTGTTTTCACGATTTCAGGGTTGTCACTATATTAAAAGTTATAATTATAAGCTCTCAAAATATGACCACGCATTTTTGAAATACATTGTATAACCGCTTATTCTTTATTGTTGTATCTAGCTAAAGTCCCAACGGTAAATAAATTTGTTATATTGTATTTTAACGCTTTTTCTGTGCCTCCAAAAAACTAAAAAATAAATATCTCTACAACCTCACAAGCTTATAAAAAGTTAATCTAGTTTTAATTCCGTGTTTCTTTGAAGGAATCTCACCGAGTTTAATTTAATTTACTATTGATTTTCACCCTCTTCGTTTACTGGTTTTTCAAAGAGCGATAGTTGTAGGTAGAATCTGAACTCCGACCGAATGCCATCGGTGTTCGATCATTTACTTTGAAAGAAACGGGGATTTAATTGTAAATGTATTACATTCCTTGATGGATTATTATGAATGAAGATGTGGCGAATGAGAATGGATGTTACTATAAATAGTTTGATGCATAAGGAATATAGTTCAATTGTGTGGATTTGGAAATATTAGTTTTTTTTGCTTTCTTTTCTTTTTACCTAAGAACTATTACAGAGTGAGCGTATTTTATTTTTTATAAGTTCGTTATTTTGCGCTCGTAAAGGTGCGCCATTGCGACACGCGTATCTCGTAAGAGTTAAAACGGGCTTACAAGTCCGTATAAGCGCGTGAAGAACTCACTCGACACTACAAAACTACGCGCTTATACACGAGTACGCACGTTCCTTGTGCGTCCAATTGTATCAAAAATGAACGTGTAAAAACGAGCTAAGACGCGCAAAAAATACGCTCAATCTGTAATCGCCCTAATACCAGCTCGAAATAATTGTCTCACTGCACAGTTAGTGCCTCTTCTCAAACCGAAAAGAAACAAGCATTGATCACCACATTAGTCTTCTTGTGTGTTGAAGGCAAATAAATAAATTTAAACAAATTCAAAACTTGGATTAAAATTCATTAACGTGAACTGCGGGTTGGCGATTTCAGACCTTATGGTCCAGTTTTCCTTACGATGTTTTGGCAATAATTACATACATGTTTGAACCCGTAACTTTGTCCCGGACCACCGTGACCGTGACTTTATCTATACCACAGACATATAGGCGAAGTGCTGCGAACAATCATAGTGAAGCAAAAAAATCCGTGCTCCTCCGTGTACAAACAAGCAATTACGCACACACCATGCACCAGAAGCTCTCGCGATGCTTTCTGGACGTCATGTGTACTGAGAGCGCGGAGCACAGTTTGAGGTGCATGTGTTTGTGTGTGAGCGCTGGTTTGTACACGCAGGAGCACGGTTTTGTTGGCTTCACTTTGACTGTTCCCAGCACTTCGTCTATATATTTCATTATCAATCAATCAACTCAGCCTATCGCAGTCCACTGCTGGACATAGGCCTCTCCAAAGTTGCGCCACAACGCTCGGTCCTCTGCCTTCCGCATCCAGTCCCCCCCAGCCACGTTCTTTAGGTCGTCGGTCCACCTGGCAGGGGGGCGCCCTACGCTGCGTTTGCCGATACGCGGTCTCCACTCAAGGACTCGTCTGCTCCAACGGCCATCGGTCCTTCGACAGACATGGCCAGCCCACTGCCACTTCAGCTTACTGATCCTACAAGCTATGTCGGTCACTCCGGTTCTTCTCCGGATAATCTCGTTGCGGATTTTATCCTTCAAAGAAACTCCAAGCATAGCTCGCTCCATAGCTCGCTGAGCGACTTTAAATTTGTGGACTAGCCCAACTGTCAGTGTCCACGTCTCGGCACCGTAAGTCATGACTGGCAGGACGCACTGGTTGAAGACCTTTGTCTTCAAACTTTGCGGTATAGGCGACGAGAAGACTCGGCGAAGTTTACCAAATGCTGCCCAGCCCAGACGGATCCTTCTGTTGGCTTCTTTCTCGAAGTTGTGTCTACCAAGCTGAATTGCCTGCCCTAGGTAGACATATTCCGTTACAACTTCGAGTGTCGACCCTTCGACGAATATTGGCCTCGGCATGACATGCATATTGAACATCACTTTAGTCTTGTCCAGATTCATGCCGAGACCGACACGTCGAGAGGCTCCGTTTAAGCTGTGCAGAATTTCGCCCAGTTGTTCCAGCGACTCAGCCATTACAACGATGTCATCGGCAAAACGGAGATGTGAGATGTTCTCGCCGTTAACGTTGATACCCTGTCCAGTCCAGTCCAGCGTCTTGAAGACGTCCTCCAACGCGTTAGTGAACAATTTCGGGGATATTACATCCCCTTGTCTCACCCCTCTGCGCAGTTGGATTGGCTTCGTCTTCTGGTCCTGGAGCTGAACAGTCATGGTAGCAGCGTTGTAAAAGCATCTCAACATCTATATATACCGCTCATCAATGTGACATCGCTGAAGAGCATCCAGAACTGCCCAAGTTTCTATAGAGTCGAAGGCCTTCTCGTAGTCCACGAATGCCATACACAGCGGCTGATTGTACTCTTCAGTCTTCTGTATGATCTGCCGAACAGTATGGATGTGGTCTACGGTGCTGTAGCCTTTTCGAAACCCAGCTTGCTCTGGTGGCTGGAATTCGTCGAGTCTTCCGGCGAGACGATTCGTGATGACCCTCGAGAACAGCTTGTACACATGACTCAGGAGTGAGATGGGTCTGTAGTTCTTCAGAAGGGTTTTATCCCCTTTTTTGAAAAACAGTACCACCGCACTCCCGCTCCATGCCTCCGGTGTAGAGCCTTGTTGGATGACGGAACTAAACAGACTCTGTAGCTCCTTCAGGACCGGAGCCCCGCCTGCTTTTAGGAGTTCAGTAGTAATGCCGTCATCGCCCGGAGCTTTGTTGTTCTTAAGCTGCTCGAGGGCCGCCCTAATCTCGCCCTGGTCAACGTCCGGAAGATCCTCGGTGTAATGGCGCGTGAGCTGGGCTCTTTTGTCGTCATTGCTAGGAACCGCTGGTCTCGCCGTTTTCGTGGAATACAAATGCCCATAGAAGTTTTCGACCTCATCGAGCATCTCGATCTCAGAGGTGACAATTTTGCCATATTTCATTATGTCTGTGCTCTATACAACATTTTTGCTTTTAAGTCATCTAAAATCTTGACAACTTTTTTTTCTTACTGTGAGTTTGCACTGACGAAACATTCATATAAAAACATGTTGAAAAGTCAGTTTTCTGTCAATGTATCGAATCGCGTTCGCATTATCACACAACTTGTTGAAACGAAACATGTATGACATTTCATAGTCTATTGACATGTTTCACAATTAATTTCGAATCAAAATGTCTCGAGACAAATCTTGCAACTCATCGAAAATCAAAAACAAATCAAATCATTTATTCGCCACAAGATAAAAAAAGAAAGAAAGATGAAAAATGAAAGAAAAAGAAATGGAAGATGAAAGATGTCATTTAGGTCGTATTTCACAAACATGGAAATCATTAATAGATCTGTGGAAATCATTGTCATAGTTCGATAAACTTCAAAGCACAGATAATATAAAGTGTCTGCTTTCGGCCATACATGTTTACCGACCTCATTGGAAAACACAAAAAACGAGATTTATACAAGTTGCGAGACATGATTAAGCACCAGTGCGAACGTCAGCCGTGACAAATCTATAGACAAACATGTCAATGTACGTGGGACACTCAGAAAGTTTTGCGAAACTAAAAAAAATTGTTCTATACGTACATATATTTTTATCAAATCTTTTCAAAGTACTTTCCACCAGCCTCTATACAAAGATTCATGCGCCTAAACCAGTTTTCAAAACACTTTTTCCAGTCCGCCGCAGACACCTCGTTTACAGCCTGCTCGAACGCAGCCAGCGCATCTTCCGGCGACGAAAATTGTATCCCTTTGAGCTGATTTTTTATTTTTGGGAATAAAAAGAAGTCACACGGTGCTAGATCAGGGCTGTAAGGAGGGTGACCCAGGAGTTTGACTGGCGTGCTGTCCAGGAAGTCCCTCGTTTTGAGTGCGGTGTGCGCAGGTGCATTGTCGTGGTGGAGCAGTAGCCCGCGGAGCCCTGTGTTTGGTCGCTTGTTGCTTATAACAGAGAAAACTTCTGGCAAACATTTGGTAGTATACCATTCGGCATTAATGCTTCTTTGATCCCGTAAGGGAATTGATACCAAGTGGCCAGTCAAATTAAAAAAGCTAGCGATCAAAATCTTACCCCCGCTTCTAGATCGCTTCACTTTGGTAGGCGTTGGCTCATTTTGAAACACCCAAACAGTCGACTGGCGCTTGGTTTCTGGGTCGTATTGATAAATCCAGGACTCATCACCTGTAACGATGTCGTAAACACGCCGAGACGAGCCTGCTTCAAATTTGTTAAGCATATCACGGCACCATTCCACCCGGGCCTGCTTCTGAGCATCGGTGAGGTTGTGCGGCACCCAGCGTGATACTATCCTCCTCACGCGAAGATGGCTGTGTAGAATCTCGTGAACGCTTCCCGATCCAATCTTCAATATGTGTTGAATCTCCTGATATGTAATTCGCCTATTGTCTTGGATTAAATTTTTCACTGCTAGCACGTTTTCTTCGGTAACAGCCGTCAAAGGGCGACCGCTTCTTTCGTCATCCCCCAAAGTTGGTCGACCGCGCTTGAATTCGTTATACCAACGATACACGGTTGCCTTGGAAGGGCCTTCATCCATGAATGCCATTTGAAGTCTATCGTACGATTCATCCGGTTTCAGGCGACACTTGAAATCGTATAAAATCATAGCTCTAAAATGTTCCCGGCGCAGATCCATATTTCAGTGAGACACAATACTTTGAATTAACTCGCAAAAAATGTGGAGGGAAATTTTGAAATTGGAACTTACTTATTTTTACTTATAAATAATCATATTTTCGAAAAACATTATAACTGGCCAGTCTCCCATATATAAAAACTTTTTTTCGCAATACTTTCTGAGGGGCCTGGTACAACACACGTACACTGCGGACCGACGAGAAGCTTGTCGAACTCGAGGAAGAATTGAGCAGGTTACGATGGGATATCGTAGGGTTATCTGAAGTCCGAAGAGAGGGGGAGGACACGATAATCCTCAAATCCGGTAACTTGCTCTATTTCCGGGAGGGCGATCAACTTTCCCAGGGCGGTGTCGGGTTTATCGTCCATAAGTCTCTTGTGAACAACATAGTGAAGATTGAGAGTGTTTCGACCAGGGTGGCGTACCTTATACTCAGAATAACCGAAAGGTATTCGTTGAAGGTTATACAGGTATACGCCCCGACCTCGAAACACTCCGACGATGAGGTGGAGACCATGTATGAGGATATCTCGAGAGCCATGCATGGCTCTAAAACTCACTTCACTGTTGTCATGGGAGACTTCAACGCGAAACTGGGCAAGCGCTACGATGATGAGTTGCGAGTGGGGCAATTTGGATATGGATATCGGAACCACCGGGGTCATCTACTGGCCGGCTTTATGGAGAAAGAGGGGCTCTATATGATGAACTCTTTCTTCAGAAAGCGTGAGCACAGGAAGTGGACCTGGTTGGGACCTAATGGTGTACCAAAAAATGAGATTGACTTCATTATGTCGACGAAGAAGCAAATATTCAATGATGTCTCTGTGATCAACGCGGTCAAAACCGGAAGTGATCACCGTTTGGTAAGAGGCACATTGAATCTGAACATCAAGCTGGAAAGATCTCGACTGATGAAGTCTACGCTCCGTCCAGCACCGATCCAAATCCAAAACCCCGAGAGCTTTCAGCTCGAACTTCAGAATCGTTTCGAATGCCTAGGGAGCTCAGTGGACGACACTATACCGAAGATATCCCGGACGTCAGCCTGTACGAGATTAGGATGGCTCTAAAGCAGCTCAAAAACAACAAGGCACCGGGTGATGACGGAATTACGGCCGAACTCCTGAAGACGGGTGGAAAACCGATCCTTAAGGCCCTTCAGAAGTTATTTGATTCCGTCATTCTCGAGGGGAGAACGCCACAGGCATGGAGCAGAGGTGTGGTGGTATTCTTCTTCAAAAAGGGCGATAATGCTCTACTGAAGAATTATAGGCCCATCTCACTTCTGAGCCATGTCTACAAGCTGTTTTCGAGAGTCATTACGAACCGTCTTTCGCGCAGGTTTGACGACTTCCAGCCTCCCAAACAAGCCGGGTTCCGAAAAGGCTTTAGCACCGTAGACCACATACATACGCTGCGTCAGGTTATACAGAAGACCGAAGAGTATAACTTGCCTCTTTGTTTAGCGTTTGTGGACTACGAGAAAGCCTTCGATTCGATCGAGACTTGGGCGGTACTACAGTCTCTTCAACGGTGCCAGATTGACTATCGGTACATCGAAGTGTTAAAGTATTTGTATGAAAACGCCACTATGTCAGTCCGATTACAGGACCAAGCCTCGAAACCTATCCTTCTGCAGCGAGGTGTGAGACAGGGAGATGTGATCTCTCCGAAACGGTTCACTGCTGCATTGGAGGATGTCTTCAAGGTTCTGGACTGGAATGGGCTAGGCATTAACATAAACGGCGAGTACATCACTCACCTTCAGTTTGCCGACGACATAGTAGTCATGGCTGAGACCATGGAGGACCTCGGTACAATGCTCGATGACCTCAGTAGAGCTTCCGATAGAGTGGGTCTTAAAATGAATATAGACAAGACAAAGGTTATGTCGAATTCCCATATAGCACCCATTCCCGTAAGCATCGGAGAATCTACACTCGAAGTTGTTGACGATTATGTATACCTAGGACAAACTGTCCAGCTAGGTAAGTCCAACTTCGAGAAAGAGGTCAATCGTCGAATCCGACTCGGTTGGGCAGCGTTCGGGAAGCTACGCAATATCTTCTCGTCCAAAATACCGGTCTCAAGACGAAAGTCTTTGACCAGTGTGTGTTGCCAGTAATTACTTACGGTACTGAAACGTGGTCGCTCACAATGGGCCTGATAAGAAGGCTCAAAGTCACTCAAAGGGCAATGGAGAGGGCTGTGCTCGGAGTGTCCCTGCGTGATCGAATCAGAAATGAGGAGATTCGCAGGAGAACGAAAGTAACCGACATAGCCCGAAGAATTGCCAAACTTAAGTGGCAGTGGGCGGGGCACATTGCTCGCAGAACGGATGGCCGATGGGGCAGTAAGGTTCTGGAGTGGCGACCGCGTACTGGAAGGCGCAGCGTGGGTAGGCCCCCCACAAGGTGGGCCGACGACCTGGTGAAGGTCGCGGGAATCCGCTGGATGCGGAAGGCACAGGACCGGTCGTTGTGGCGATGCTTGGGGGAGGCCTATGTCCAGCAGTGGACGTCTTTCGGCTGAAATGATGATGATGATGATGACTACCGAGAGTTTAAGTACATACTTACATAAATTAGGTGTTTTTAGGTACCTACAAAATATTTATCACGCAGAATGCGCATTTTTTTTTTAACTTTGAAAATAGAACAAGAACCGCGCGCGGGCTAATTGGCGTCAATGAAAATTAGATACTGTTGAATTAATTTGTGTATTATTTCCTCGCAAATGAGAGAAAAGAACTATACAAGTCTCGGCCGAAATAGCAATTAACGGCCTCTTTTAGTTGGAAAGGACTCGGCTAGCGCCTCGTCCTTTTAAAATCACTTGGGGGCCGAGGACTTGGCTTCGCCTCGTACTTCCAATATTACTCGGCCGTAAATTGCTTCATTTCAGGCCTCGACAGTAATGTACTATTAAAAAATAAAAAGGGTCCAGCAATTTTTATTATTGTCGTGTTGGATATTACTGGCCTGTTATTTCGTTGCGTACGGAAAAGAGCCGATTGTTTTATTCTTTTTTTTTTATAATGAACCAATTTGCGAGCAAATGGGAGAAAAGTAAGTTATGTCTCTGTGTTGCTTATTACCGTCCCAATATGATAGATAGAGCCTTAATCCGTTTTCAAAGCATTTGTTTCAAGGTTCTTACGTAGGATCAAAACGGTCCGTTGTCTCTGGAACCGTTAAGAATATCCCTTATGGAATTATATAAATTCTTTGTTAAATTCACCTTCATAATAAACGTGGTTTGTGGCGATTCCTTTGAAGTATCCATTCGGAATTAAATAAATTAAGGGGCATTGAGGGACGACACAAAAATAAATAAATAGGTAGGTATGTATTTATTTTGTAAAGATTTTTGTATTTGGCCCACTACACTGGTATTGTACTGAAATAGAAGTCCGGATGTTTAGCAGGCTTGCCAGAAGACAATCCAAATCGCAGTCGCCCCTATGATAACTTTAATCTAAGGTGGGATGGGGCATCAATCGGATACAGTCCACATCTGCACTATAGGAAAACAGTCATAAATTATCCCAAGAAGGTGCAAACTATTGCGAAACATCGTATTAACTGAAATTATTTTGGGTATAAAAAGGAGTGTTTTGTGGGCTGGTTAAACTTCTCTAGCCGGAAGAAGAAGAAGCACGTCTGCCTTTTGAACATTAAGGCCAAGCGTACGCTGCGACGCAGGCACGTAACTCGGACATGTTTCAAATGTCATATGTGTCATTTGTCTGCGTCAACTGGTCAACTGCCATTCCCTGCGAATTCTGTTCTGCACTGTGCTGCATCGCTTGCGTCTCAACATACGCTTATCCTTAGCATTGTTTTATTTAGGGCTAGGCAGACGTCATGCTGCGATTGCCAATTCGCGGTCTCCACTCAAGGACTCGTCAAACGCATATCGGCAAACCAAGCGTAGGGCGCCCTCCCGCCAGGTGGACCAACGACCTGAAGAATGTGGCTGTGGGGGGACTGGATGCGGAAGGCAGAGAACCAAGTGTTGTGGCGCAACTTGGCAGAGGCCTATGTCGAGCAGTGGACTGCGATAGGCTGAGTTGATGATGATGAGACGTTATGCCACGCTACGAATATATACACGCATTTGAACTTGTGGAGCTTAATTTGGTGAATCAGCCATTGATTATTCGTATCCATATCAGATCTCGGAGTTTGATTAACTAAGACATAGATTAGTCTTTATAAATGTTTGTCCTTCCAGGAATATCTCGGGATAATTGATATTTGAGTTTTTTTAATTCAATACTGAAAGTGAGTTTCAAAATTACGAATTGAATATTTATTGGTAGGAATATATTTCAATCCATAATTTGTTCTAGGGATCGCAAGTTTTCATATTATTACAAGTAAATACCTATATGTATATATAATACTTGTAATAATATGAAAACTTGCGATCCCTAGAACAAATATATGGCAAAATGTGTAACAAATATATTCCATTCTATTCTATGTATCTATTTCAAACCATATGAAGCAGTATAAAATTCACATTTCATAAAATAAGATGACTCCTTAAAACGTCAACCATCAAACAGTTTTACGGTTCAAGATAAGTCAGTTTAAGTACATAACTTTAAGTATATCTTGAGAGTATATTTATGAGGGTAGTATTATATTTTCGCTCTTTAAATAAACATAACACATAATTTATGTCTTAGGTATGTTTCTTAAACAAGATTTCTTCTTCGTTTTGATGTTTTCGTAACCTAGAATCGAATTACACATCTTACACATTAAAAGCTCAACTGTACAATTAATTTTATTTAGACGTTTATCTATTTATTTTATTTTATTTTTAAAAAACGTTTAACTAGCAGTCTTAATAATGCATATTAAGACTAATAATCAGCAAGAAATATTTCCTCTTATTTTGTCTACCGGCTTAGGCTGTGTGTTATTTGTCAGTCAGTCAGTCAGTCACAGTACAGTTTTATAGGTATAGCTAATTAAACTGAAGAGCACTATATAGTGGTTTGATAAATGCTGAGTGAACGTGAATGATGATAATAATCCATCATAATATTTTTGAAGACCATCACACTTTATTTAACAATTAAAAACTGCTTGACGAATTTTCTACATTATATAACTATTTGACAACGTCCGTGGTCTGGTGGTTCAAGTGTTGGACTGCTGATCACGAGGTCGTGGGTTTGATTCCCACAGGACACAAATATTTATGTGATGAACATAAGTCAGTTTCGAAAATTATTGTATTTGCTTCCTTGTAGCCACCGATACCGTGATCAAGGGCGGAGCACAACAGATGCGTGGCGTGACGTGACGCGTGCACGCACCAGTTGTAATGTATGAAACTGTGAGAAAGATGCCAGACCAGATGCGTGACATGTGCATGTGCGTGAACAACGCACGCAAAGCCGCATCTTCTCACAAACCGAATCCGCGTGCGTGTGTAGTATGCGGAACGGCAACATCGCACACGCGCCTGAGGGTCTACTCGCGTTTTACAAACGACAAACGAAGTACGAACTTTTGTTCCGACTGATACCTACACAATAAAGATCCGCACATAAAAAAGGCACAATGAATATAAACTAAGGTTTATAGTCGCATACAGTTGATCGGAGATCAGAGAAACAAACGTCAAAACACGATCATCGCATGCGATATGGGAACGATGGTTGACCGGAGTAGCAAATTGTGCGATGATTCGTACGATTTATCGAATATCGTCAAACGGGAGTAGACCCCCTGCAGTGATGACGTTGTATTATATGGCGCGCTTATTTCGGCTTATCACAGAGAGTTATAGCGCATCCCTCGGAAAGTTTATTTTCCCTTGATAAAAAGTAGCCTTTATTTTAATCCAGGTTATGATACAAGTGTGGAGGAACGAGGTATCATGTTCCTCCAACACAAAGGGAGGATCCTCCGACCAGGCTGGGTCTGCGCCTGGCGGGCTACTGCCCAACGGTTGATGTTGGGCTCTTGTATATATGCTAACTTGCGTGTAAACTCTGCTTGCGCGATGTAGGATATTTCTCATGTCACCGGATAGACGTCGCTACACAAGGGTGTGCCAAATTTTATCCAAAGTTGTTCAGCCGTTTCAGCGTGATTGAGTAAGAAATCTTCACAAACTTTCACATTTATAATATTAGTAGGATTATAAATAAATACGTGTAAGGTAGGATTTAGATATTTATAGCTTTTAGCTCATCGACTGCACTTACATTAAACCTGTGTTTGTTGATGTGTGATACTCCATTTTATCAGAAGAAATATTGTAGCATAGAACTCAGAATGATCTCAAACAGTTATGGTTCAAATCAATCATTTTAACACAGTTTGGTGAACTCTGTGTGCTCCAGTGCCGAAAGTGTTAAGATGAATGAAGTGCCGAGTGATTCATCATGACAAACTATGTAAGAACTACTTATATTACTGCTGGTTTGATGAAACGTATACTTTATTTCTTATATTGGCGGAGTACTTACTTATATCTATAGATGTGTACCTACTTGTGTAGTTACGGCCAAAATTGATAACCTATCTATCCACGATTTTCCCTACTAAAGATCGAAACTTGACATAAAATGTATGGAGCTTATGTAAAAATTCTATCTCTAGTAGGGCAAATCGTGGATAGACAGGATATAAATTTTGGCCGTTAGTCTATATCTTTTGCGTGATGCGTCTTATGTCTTTCAATTATCATCATCCTTCTGCCCTTATCCCAGCTTATTTCGGGTCGGTGCAGCATGTATTTTTCTTCCATACATATCTAAATCGCCATCTCAGCTCAGTGTTCACTTTCTTGCTATTCATATCATCTTTCACACAATCCATCCACATTCATACTTAAAACTTTCCTTGTAACATGCTCCTCATTCATCTTCATCGCATGTCCATACCATGATAGTCTATTGCTACTCAACTGTTCTGTCACTGGCGCTACTTTCAGACTCCCGCTTACATACTCATTTCTTACACCACACATTCAATTTAACATTCTCGTCACACATGAAGTCTTCTTGAAGTATTTCATATTTCTAACATTAGTATTTTCCCTCCATGAAGCATTGCGATGAGACCCCCTGTATAACAGCGTGGGGAATTTTAATCAACACATTGATGAGAAAACCTAACGCAAGTGTCGATAAACTCATCGTCCAACCTTGTCTATTGCCAATATCTCGTATACCAGAACTAATATCCGACAAAGATAAAATAAAGGCAGTTTTATGAGAAAAAGAGCTGGTTAGCTTTTAGGAAAATGCCCAATATAGGCCAAGGTCTGCCTTATTTGGTCTCTAGTTTCGGCTTATGGGGATTGGGCATTTAATTAGCTGCTAACATAGCTTAAGCTAATTAAATCAAAATCACCTCATCTACGACAAAATAATCATAAGATTCATGGTTGACTGAATTTAACATTATCAATTTTATAATTCTTTATTAAACTTTTTTATTTTTTTTGTCATATTAAAATCACTGGAGTGTTTTATTGTACTCTGTAACAATGAATAATATTTACAAACTAACACTTTGAACACTTAGAATAATTTTTATTTTTTATTTTTTTATTCTGGATTAATCATTAGTGTTTTTTTTTATAAGTAGATTTATAGACTTTCTACGTGCTTTCTACGGTCATTAAATTTTAATATGCACTAATAACGATGATGACTACTGTATCTTTACTATTTTCTTCGCTTGAAAGAGCATTTTAAACAATACAATACATATCTTTGTGTATAGTTTACTCCTATACAAGCATGTTATTTCATGAAATTGTGATTTTACGAAAAACTGTCACCAATCCAGCTGCATGTGGTATACCAATAATTTATACTTTTTAACAGAAGTCTATGTTCAATAGTGGGCTGCTTGATGCTTAGTTTTCTTCTTCAATTTGATGGTACAATATTCATATACTGCTGGTCCAGAAAATGGCCACTTCGATTGCGTTGTCTGTAGCATTATTCAGATCGCTCAATGTGCAGGCGTAAGGACAAAGAGAGAAAGATAACAGATGTGGCATTGATTGAGGATCAACGTCACAGGTACAAGCTGTATCCCACAGAAATAGATAAAATGGCCAAGTGGTCAGGGCGCGCGTGCCAACACTCTGCACCATAGTGCATCGCATTTCAAAGCCTTTCTCAGTACACCTTATGACTTGTTTCTGTAAATACTGTTACAAAAACCTGCAAAATTGCCTTATACAGAAACAAAAACTGTAAAGTACATTAAAAGTTAATGACGTCAATATGGGAGGCGTAGTTTGTTCGAAAGTTGCCACTCATGAATCGCAAGGTAAATTGTGATTACAACCATTCTTTCTATTTCTATGCTGTATCCAGTTTGTCTATGTATCCCCATTTGCTCATGTTCAGCTCACATCTGCCAACCAGGGTCCGCAGACAGCACGCAGACGACACGACAAATCTCAGGATAATATATCGATTATAGATTTTGCGAGTAGACCCCCAGAGGTCTATAGCTAGCTTCTAGCTTCCTCTGTAATGATATGCGATTATTCACAGTCATTCTTGCCAACGTTGTAGTTCTCATGAATATTCAGATCTTCTAGATGAAAGTACGAAATACCGACAAAGGCAACGGCTTGTTTTATTGTTCAGCACTTAGGGCCGCTTGTACCAAATTCTATTTAAATAATTTTTAAATTCATTTAGTTAAATGTGTTTAACACCCTAAACTTGTTTAGCTTAAACGCATTTAGGGTTGCCTTGTACCAGGCGTAACAAATGTCAATTTAGTTGAATGCAATTATCGTGTCGGTAAATCAGTTCTCTATAGCTCCGCAAACTTAACTGACTCGGTGAGCAAAAATTGTACTACTTGAAACATTTGTCAAACTGTCATTCTTTCTCGTTCTTTCCTTGTCTCTCCTGGTGATAGTGCATCGTGTCGTCGTCGATCACAGCGCCGCCGGCCACCGGGTTGGATAAGTTTGTGGGATTTTGCGTAAAAAAACGAATTCGAAGAACCAGAGGGCTGCGCCGTAACGGGATCTCGTAGGCGAGACAGCATTGTTCGTAACCTAACATAAAATGAGTAATATAGATTATATACCTACCGTGATCGGGGCAGGATACAAAAAAATCATCAGGATACAATAAATGAGTAGCTAAGGTACCAACCAACCTTTAATTTATAAATAAGTTATAGGTATAAGTTATAGGTATAAATTATATTTAAATGTACCAATCTGTCAGTTTTGCTAATCAAGTGCTATGTTATTTATTGTTATATATACGGAGTGGTTTTTGTAAGAAGAAATATTCTCGAAATAAATTGTTTCTTACTAAAAATTGCCGTAAAATTACATAATTTAATTTTCTTTATCATTGTGAGAGAACAATTCATAAAAATCCATACTTATTTCAAAACAACCTCAATACGAACAAAAAATCCCCACCATATTTTGTTGAAGACAGTTCCTAAACGCGTTTAGCAGCGTTAAATAAGATCAACAGAGCATTTAAGTTTAACGGATTCTTAAACGTATTTAGTACACCAAATATTTTGGTGCAAGAAGAATGCTTGACTTAAATGAGAAATTGTGTTTAAATACAATTTAAACACATTTAAGAACGATGGCGCAAGTGGCCCTTAGACATCGTCATTTGTATGCAAAAATTAAAATTCAACGTTTTGTATTACTTCGAAAGGTCGGACGTTAAAACAATGGGAGGAGAGCGATGAGATTCGTTTGGGATTCTAAGATGGAAGGTTCCATTTCAATTTTGAATTATCAGTGTAGAGAGTTTTCTCGGAATGTGTTTACTTTTGTTATTGAAACAATTTTTTTGCTATCTTTTTACGTGGAAAAATCCTCATGGACGCGCTCCGGCCGGGAAAAACGGAGCCAGTGTCGGACTCTGAGCGACTAAAACCATCACGGTATTCCTTAAGCTACCCTTGGCCGGGGGCGTGGATTGAGATATATTCTGCAATATCCAACCCTCCCCCCTACAGGTCCCGGCTTGCCACTAATAGGCGAGCCCCTTCTCCCCTGTGCGACCTCAACGTTGACCTCACCCTACTCCTGTTTGGCGCGGAACACTACGCGTAACATCGTCATGGGCCTTGACTGGTCGGGCGGTGAGCTACCTCGAGTGCATCGCGCGCAGGCCACTCCTAGGGTGGCTAGAGCTCGGCGCACGTCCTTCTGTGGCACCCGGTCCAACTCCTACGGGGGGAGAGAGGTCGTCACCTCTCGAACCCGCTTTGCCACCTCCTTCGCAAGCATTAACTCGTCGCGGAAGGAGAAGATGCCTTCCCTAGCGCTCTCGCTCCCAACCATGGACATAACCATCGCTGCACCGCCGAAAGTGAGAGATCGCTGCTGCCTACTGCAGTAATGACGTCACAGCGCTGCATGAACCAAGCTGGGCACCAGCGTGTGCAGCACCGCGCCGTATCCTCAGGGCAGCTCCCGCAGTGACACTCGGATATCTTCTTATTTTTTTCCTTAGCTAAGGCTTGCCACTTGTAGCCACATTCAGAGAGGATCCTTTACTGCTATGTGCCTACCTAATTTGTTAGGCGGCTCCTGCAGAATTTTGGATGATTTTCATGCCATCATATGGAAGCAAACTGGGTCTATTGTGCAGATGCTCCGAGGTAGTGGCAACGGAATCCTAAAGAAGATAGCCCTGAGTTCCTGATAGCGGGAAGAATGGACACATTCCTTCTCGGTCATTTTATAGATTTGCATGTGAGAGTTCCATCGGTTTGCATTAATGACTCGAAATCTTTAGTGTTTTCTTTGATGTCTCTGTTTACATACATAGTTTTTAAGTCTTCATGGTTACTAACAAAAGATTAACGGAATTTAGTTTTTTGTGTATTTTTTTATGTTAAGAACTTAACTACCAATTAAAATAAAACAATAGTTAAACAATGGGCGTCGTAGTTTGGCATACGAGGGGTTATGAGGTTTTCAATTTTGAGATTTGTGCGGAGCGATTCAATCAATCAATCAACTCGGCCTATCGCAGTCCACTGCTGGACATAGGCCTCTCCCAAGTTGCGCCACAACGCTCGGTCCTCTGCCTTCCGCATCCAGTCCCCCCCAGCCACGATTGCGGACTCACAAATAAGAAACAAAAGCATTTCGAGAACCTATTTATTCAAGCATCATAATCTTATCATTGAATAAGACCTAAGTTCCTAGCTTTGTCCAGCCAATCAGAACGCGACACGTAACTGCCACCAAGTACTCGACTGCCAGAGAATCCCGTCCTGCCGTGCAGGACTCTGAAGTTGTCCATAATCATGACTGTACCTGTGAATAGAAATGCTTGGTTATATTTTCTTAAGCAGCAAATATACAAATTATGGATTTACCTAGAAACAGGAGTCCTGTTCAGTCATGTCAAATATAAGACCGTCGGGCTGCATGTGGCTCTTAGACCATAATAATGAGGTCAACAACCATTAATCAAGATATAAAATTGCTGGATTTTTGCTGGTTTTTTACATGGAGTTACTGTTATCAAACTAGTTTACTGGTCAATACTAACTCTATATCCGTGACTAACATCCTAAGATTAATTAAACATCGTCTTCAATTTTCAACATGAAACTGTGAAATGAGTTACGCAATTACCTGCAGTTGTCAGACTTTTGGGCTTCTGACTACTCGTAATGACTGCCATAGACATTCGTATGGGCACGGGCCTCTTCTCAGTATGAGAAGGTTAAGGCCCTAGTCCACCACGCTGGCCTAGTGCGGGTTGATGGACTACACACACGCGACAGCTTAATGTGCTCTCCGAGGCATGGAGGGCCCACGCTGTGGAATGAAATGGTCAGCCATCCAATAAGCCATCTAATTGTTGTCATAAATAGTTGTACCTGGTTTAAGTTTAAACCTCCATTGATTACTTGGATCTTCGTAGTACTTCGCTAGGCTTTTAAGCGAGCGGTAGTAAGACCTGCAGTCTTCACTGCTGCCAAAAGCCATTGCAGCTCGGTCGTACACGTTGAATCTGAAACCAGGGTTTTAAAAGTCTAAAGTATATTTAGACTTTAGTAAAGTAAAAATTGGCACTGATTCTGATACAAATTTCCGAAACTGTTTTCCACAAATTATTTTATTCTTTTTGATGTCGATTTTTAAAGTTTATTTTATTTTTCTGTTTTGAGTGGCATAAACAATACATAGACAAGCTATTGCGATCTATTGCTGCAATCGCGGTTGATTTGCGGTTATCTATTGAAGAGTTCCCTTCTTTTACTCCAAAGATCTTCGTCAGATCTTCATCAAATTTAAATGTGACTATCTCTTCATTATTTAGTCAGTCAAAAAAAATCAAGGACGCTCTCAAAAACCCTAAACTAAGCATACAATGAGTAGGTCAAAGAACGTAGATGAAGCGAAAATGCGGTGTCCGTATTGTAGCGGGTGAAATCAAGTATCTGTCTACCTCAATGGGTAACAGGCGTGAACTATCACGCCACGGGAAAAACGGCAACTTATGGCACTTTTTCTACTCCTACAGTGAACTTTAATTTGCAGAGTTAACAGTTTCTAAATAAAATACAGTACCTGTACTTCAGTAGCTAAAAAAATTATTTCAGATATATGATGTATTCAGCGAGTAGTTATTTTTTTACTGGTAAGGGTGCCACTTAGCTCCTTTGTGAAAGAGCTCGTCCGGGGAAGTACTACCACCGTGCCTACTTCTCCGCCAAATAGTGATGCTTGCATTGCTGTGTTTCGGTCTGAAGGGTACGGGTGCCGGTGACATTACAATCACATGAGACTTTCTATCTTCATGTCTCAGTTTGGCGAACCGACTTGCGGTACCATTTAAGCAACAGCCTAGGTGGTATTGCAGTTGTTATGGGCAAAGGTAACCGCTTAACATCAGGTGGGCCTTAGGCTCGTTTCACCATACTATATTACAAAAAAATAAAAAATGCGTTTGAAGCCGTTTTTAGCGTGATTAAAGGACAAGAAGTTGGTTAAAGAATCATCCATACTTTCGCATTATTAATGTTAGTTACGTAGGAAATAAGTTATTTTGATTAAAACAGGTAAATGTTTTATACCTGATCTGTACCAGTTCCTGTGTCTCACTATCAATTCTGATAACGGGCGCAGAGTAACTATGATGATGCCCCTCTTCTATGTATTCGGCTTCCACGTTGAAAGTAGTCAGGAATTCATAGTCTTCTGGAAACTTCTTCTTTAACTCCTGGGCACCATAGAAACCGTCTACTAATATAGTTTCACCACCTATCCCATTTCTGTGCTCCAGACAGTGCAAGATTTGTAGACTGGAAATTAGAAATAAACAATAATATTCTTATTCTTATTCTTTATTGCACACCAGAAAAAAATACAGTAAAACTTATAAATAGAAATTACATGTACAAAGGCGAGCTTAACTCAAAAATGAGTTTTCTACCAGCAAACCTTTGAGCGATAGAGTGAGTGTAGAAAAGAGGCTGAGGGTAAACTTAGTGCACAACTGTTTAGGTCTAGGTCTATATAAATTACTAAATAATCAAACTTACATAAAACCTACTTGAATAAACTACAAATACAATATAATTAGCATAATATACCTACATACATATTAATACATAATATAATAATAATAATACTTTTGAAGCAAATAAATATTTTTTCTTTCTTTCTTTCTTTTTCTTTACATGTTTTTTTAAATGTAAAGTTACCACAAAGATTCAGGCACATAAGTTTATCTTGATTCCATATTCTACGGCCTCTTATTCATGTAATATTTATTTGAAGCTAAGCTCAGATAATTATGTCAGATTATATAACAAATTATCCCAGAAAACGAATTTTATTCAAAATTATAAATATCAAAACAGTCATTTAACTTCTTTACAGTATCCTATTCAATCCTTCAACTCCCCACTATCTTAAAGAATGTCTTAAGTTCCTTCATGACACACATACGAGGCTCTCAAGGTCATCAGAAAACCTCACATGGCGATACCATTGCAGTCCACAAATTTCTTTGGTCATTCTTTTACAGTCCAGGCTGCTCGCCTGTGGAATGTTTTGCCAGTACAAGTGCAAAGCGTGCTCAATCTTTGCCTATATTTAAAAAAACTGGTAAAGGATCACTACCTCTACCTACCATCACTGTAATTTCCGGCAGGAACATATGTAATATTTAGACATATTATATTGTATTTAACGTTTATTGTATCTCATATTTATGTAGTTGTGTTATAGATATATGTATAGTATTTTTGGTATGTAGTTTAGGTATTGTATTAAGTTGTTACACTGCGTGCTAGAAGAGATTGAGCTTGCCCATATTGTCCATCCTAAGGTTGTCTGGAAGAAATTGCCGCCTTGAGCGATAAGACCGCCCATTGTACATATATCTTCTATACATGCTGAAATTTTTATCGCTTCTTTCCCGAAAAGGGTTCATTGTACTCATCATTATGAACAACTTTTACTATGAGACCATCCCTGAAATCGCGAAAAAAAAATCAGTTGGTCCCTACATTTGTGTTAACTTAAATCGATAAAATGTAGGGACCAACAGATTTTTATTTCGCGATTTCAGGGTTTGTCCTATAGTAAAAGTTGTTCATAATGATGAGTTCAATCGCTTCTTTCCAGAAAAGGGGTCATTGTAACCCCTTTTCTGGAAAGAAGCGATTGAAATTTCAACATGTATAAGTCATATATGTTGTTTATTTATTTGTGTGTACAATAAAGAGTATTTGTATTGTATTGTATATAATTATATATCTGAAATATTAATATTTGCGGAAAAAGGAAATCCATCATAGATCTTTACAAACCAAGCGATATGTGGCGGGGTCGATGAATTTCAAAACACTCTTTTGCATTTGTAAGTACAATTGTGACGGTATATATTCTCGGCAAGGTAACCGCCATTACTCGGCTCCGAAGACTGCTACTGTGAAGCTGAATATTTGAGCACCCGTAAACGAATTACTAAACAGAATTTGAAATTGACCAACAAACGAAAGCTTTTTCGAATAGACCCTGAAATAATAATGACGGAAAGGATCCCATTTAAAGTGGAACACAAAATATGGGCTCTTGCAAGAATAACTAGCATCATTATTTGTGTAAATCATAATGTTTTCTTTCGGCCTTTTCTCTCGCAAATTGAAAACGAATTGTGTTTCACGCTTCAATTAAATGTCGACGAATTCAGTTGATAAATATCCCGGTTGGGCACTTAGGGAAATTGACTCCTACGTAATTGTAATCATACTTCATTCTTGTTTTTTGTTATAAATCTTTTTCAACGAATGATTTATAAGGGGTTCAAACAATCAATTACTGAAAATCGTTACGAAATGCGAGGGCTGAAGGGAAATTCATCAAACGAGATTTTTTATTAATTGTTAATACATAAAATGCGTAGGCTGGCTTTGTCCGATAAATTTCAATACCTATTGGGGTTGCTAAAAATATAAATTGGTTTTCAAAAGAAAAATTATAAGTGTTAGCATTTTAATCATAAATCGTAGGGATTTTCTTGCGCATTTTCAAATGTTTGCTGTTGATTTCATAAAGCAACTAAAGATTTTTTTGGCATACTTTTTTTAGGATTCCGTTATAATATTTCTTTCTAAATCTACGCTCTCTCTCTTTTCAGCCTTAGTCCCATATGGTAGTAGAGTTAGCTTTCCTTGTTTTTTACCACGTTTTTTAACGCGCTTTATTGTCTGTTTTGTTTGCAAATATTTCAATCGATTTTAAACTAACTTCTCGATTAGCTAGAGACTTGAAACTTTGAGCATAGCTCATAACGGGATGACAATGCAATGTTAACTCACTTTCATTTTAAAAACGCGTAATATATTAAAAAATATTAAACAATTATTTATCTGCTTTTCAAATGTTTCATCCTCACACTATCAAATCAAATTAAGCGTATTTACCCAGCGGCTTCAGTGAAGTACGTATTATCGTTGTGGGCAGCTAAAGGCAAGTTTGTATAGGCCGTGTCAGCATGGTCTGCTCTGGTGGTAAATTGCCACATTCCTCCGAAGATGGTATGCTGCACACCACCGAGAGCCTTGCAGACTACTTTGGTGGCTTCTAGTGATATTCCAACCTGAAAATAAAATCTATGTATTTATGTAGATGTTGAAAATTGTCAGACAGAAGTTGGTACAACATAAAGGAAAACGTTCTTATGAATTGTGATATGTCTTGTAACAAAACTTCGGTATCATTAAGATTGTGTCGCTTTAATTTGTACATAGTTGCCTAAATTTATGTAAAAATGTAGGGCAAACTGTCCAGCTAGGTAAGTCCAACTTCGAGAAAGAGGTCAATCGTCGAATCCAACTCGGTTGGGCAGCGTTCGGGAAGCTACGCAATATCTTCTCGTCCAAAATACCGCAGTGTCTCAAGACGAAAGTCTTTGACCAGTGTGTGTTGCCAGTAATTACTTACGGTACTGAAACGTGGTCGTTCACAATGGGCCTCATAAGAAGGCTCAAATTCACTCAAAGGGCAATGGAGAGGGCTATGCTCGGAGTGTCCCTGCGTGATCGAATCAGAAATGAGGAGATTCGCAGGAGAACGAAAGTAACCGACATAGCCCGAAGAATTGCCAAACTTAAGTGGCAGTGGGCGGGGCACATTGCTCGTAGAACGGATGGTCGATGGGGCAGTAAAGTTCTGGAGTGGCGACCGCGTACTGGAAGGCGCAGCGTGGGTAGGCCCCCCACAAGGTGGACCGACGACCTGGTGAAGGTCGCGGGAATCCGCTGGATGCGGAAGGCACAGGACCGGTCGTTGTGGCGATGCTTGGGGGGAGGCCTATGTCCAGCAGTGGACGTCTTTCGGCTGAAATGATGATGATGATGATGTTAAAATGTATGAAAACCTTAGACTGAATAAAGCTTATCATAATTTTGTCCTTGTTCATGACTATAAAATTCGTTATTGAGTAATTAATTCTCCGAAAATAATCTGTACGTCTGTATTTATCACTCAGTATTTTTTTCAGTAACTTTCCCTATTGAACTATTTCCGATTTCTTCATTTCAATTTCTGCTATTAACAACTGCCACTTGAATGACATTTCTAATTAAAATCACGTTCACAATTATTCCCCAAATAAATTCATTTACCTCTTCTATCAACGCGACGCCGTAGTCGAGAAGTGACTGAAACACGCGCTTTGCTCCGTCCACAGACTTAAGAAACTCCTCCACAGGTATTTTAGCTACTTTATTGTCTATTTCCCCTTGCCACAGTACAGGTTTGAGTCTCCGACTTTCCTTCCACGTTTTGTAGTCGAATTTTGATAGAAATTCAGCCGTATATTTCGATTTGTGATTGTCGCTCCCTGAAAGTAAAATTATTCATCTGTGAATTTCATAAATTGGTGGAAAGTATAAAAATAATATTTGAAATGGTAAAAGTTTTTGTAAATCGTTTTAGTCTTTATTGTTTCATGGTTTCGTTCAAATAATGGATTTTCTTTTGAACTTATTATTTTGTTCAACAGACTGAAAACAACAGTATTTTTAGGGTTCCGTACCCAAACGGTGCTAAACGGGACACTATAACTATCGCTACGCTGTCCGTCCGTCCGTCTGTCAGTCTGTCACAGGGCTGTATCTTTTAACGGTAATAGGTATCTGGTTGAAATTTTCTCAGAATATGTGTTGCTATGACTCCTATCACGACAAATACTAAATATAAAATAAAATCTAAAACCAAAGGGGGCCCCATACAAGAAACTTCGAAAAATATGCATTTTTTTCAACTTTTTTTTTCCTTCTCTATCTTCAAAACGGTAATACAAACCAGCATTATAATTATTCTCACTATAGTACATACTATGTAGTTTAGCCACCAAATAGACTAAAAATTGGGCAAACATAGACATATGTGGTGGTACCTGCATAAGAAAGAGATGGAAATTCATATTTCGTGCAGGGTGTGTTGATGTCTTTTGATGAACTCTCGTAAATTAAATTAGTTTTTATGGGGGACCTGATAGTCGATGTGTGGTAGAGGAGAACCTCACTGCGTGAGTCCGATTCTCACTTGGCCGGCTTTTTTAATTTGATTGTAATAATAGTCTTTCTAGATAGGCTTTTTTCTGCGTATTTCTATTAATTAATTCTTTAACCTCAATGTGAAACATTGTGACTGATTAAATTAAATTAAAGCAAGCCATTATTTTAATAATACCGAGAAAACTTGAACAAAAAATGAAAAGTTTACTCACATTTTATCTCAATATTCGACTTATTATTTTCAAAACTAAGAATAGTAACATCAGGAATGTCTAGAATATGATGAACTCTCTGGAATGTGCTTTGGTGGTAGCAAGACGAACATCTGAAACAATTTTCAGTTAACATTGATAAGACGGAGCTCAGACCGAAGTAGGTACATAGCTAGGTATTCAGACCCTTTCATGATGTAGGTGAATCAATTACTGGAGATTGGTTTCCATTCTATTTGTGACCACGATGTGTGCTTGGCAACTAAGAGTGTGTGTTGTCTCCATGTTTGTTCGATGCCGCTGAAGTTCTAAAAGCATTATATTTGAGTGTGTCACTACTTGAAATAAATTACTTGAAACCTTATTTTCGCCTGTATTGTAGACATTTGACATTAAATTTTGGTCGGCACCCCATTTCTTTTAGACTTAAACGTATTATTAGTAACAATGAAAACAACTATTATTTTATTATTTTTAACGCTTTAACGCATGCCAAGTGAAATCTAACAATTTAAATTGTAGAAAAAAAAATATCGCTCACGAGCAGGATTCGAACCTCGCCAGGAGTTGCAGGTTCGAATCCTGTTCGAAAGCGATTTTTTCTTTCCACAATTTAAACCGTTAAACAACTATGTTGGTAAACAAAGATAACAAACATTAATAATGTCGAGTCATCGAAATTATTATTTAGGTTGCTAGAAATTTCCGACTATTTCCAACAAAAAAAATCTATAACACAACGAAAAATGTTTGTGATATCCCTATTCAACCAGTATTTTGTCACTTATCACAATTTTTCTCATATCCTCTCGTCTGTGGAAGAACCGATATTCGGTTCCTTATAAAAAATGGCGCCCAATCCCGCATCTGTGGAAAACCGACTGTCGGTCGATGATGTCATGCTATAAAAAATTTAGGCAAATCTAAAAGAGAGGTTAATAATAGTAAATTGATTTTATAATAATAATAAATTTATTTATTCATATAAGCCTTTTACATAAATTTATAATTGAACAATGATTAGAAAACAATTTCTCAAATTATTATAGCTAAATCGAATGCAACTTAGTAAATAGGAGGCTGTTTGTGCTGTATGATTTGAACGCCTGTCTCCTAAACTAGGCAATAGCCTGTATCTTAGGAGGCAGTGTCCTTCCAAGACAAGTTACTTTATTTAGCCTAAAAAAAAATTTTTCTTTACTAAAATAGTTTTAAAATAGTAAATACTATTACAATTATCTCATTGTTACCTGCAATGGTCTCTAAGCCAACAGTCCTCAAATCGGATTGACTTTCCATCCCCGAAGAGCACGTCGAGGGCTTTGTCCACTGCGATCACTCGCTCGATGGCTATGCAAATAAAACTTGTTAATGAAATTGTACAAATCGACTCGAAAGAATTCGTTTAACCTGACGAATTGGGTTACAGTAACAATAATTTGTTTAATCGGTTCAAACTTTAGCACACTTTTTTACCCCCTTACGGTAAGGAATTTCTAAAAATCCATTTTTAGTAGGTTTTGACGTTACAAAAAGAACCTACTGTCCAAATTTCATGTTTCTGACTTGAGTAGTTTTGGCTCTCCGATGATGAATCAGTAACGCAGGACAGAACACACACATACAAACACACACCCATACAAACACACACACATAACATCACGCCTGTATTTCCCCGAAGGGGTAGGCAGAGGTGTAATAGAACACCCACATTTCGCCAGTTATGTTATAGTCCCATGGAATAAGGGGCGAGTCTATTGCCATTGACCGCGCACAACTCCAGACTCCGGGCTGCTACTGAGAATTTCCTAATAAAAAACCCAATAACACTTTGCCCGACCCGGGAATCGAACCCAGGACCCCACGCTCAGCAGTCGCGCTTACAATCACTAGACCAACAAGGCAGTCGCAGGACATCTCTCTTTGTAATATGTATAAGTAAAGATAGATAATAGTACATTACTGTCGAGGCTTGAAATGAAGCAATTGATAGTCGAGTATGTTGGAATTGATTTTAAAAGGACGAGGCGCCAGCCGAGTTCTTTTTATCTAAACGAGGCCGTTAATTGCTATTTCGGCCAAGACTTGTATAGTACTTTTCTCTCATTTTCGAGGAAACAATACACAAATTAATTCAACAGTTTCCATTCGCACCATTTCGTCCGCGCGTGGTTCTTGTTCTATTTTCAAAGTTTTGAAAAAAAAATGCGCATTTAGCCTTTATAATGATAAATATTTTGTATCTAAAAACACCTATAACAATAATTTGTGCTTAAAACCTTGCTAACATAATTTAAAAGTAAAAACTGACCAACAATTTATATTATTGTCGTGTTAGATATTACTAGCGTTTTATTTCGTTGCGTACGGAAAAGAGCCGATTGATGTATCCTTCTTTTCAAATAATGATCCAATTTCCGAGCAAGTGGGAGCAAAAGATATTTCCATAAATCTAGATGATCACAAAAATTCATCATCATTTCAGCCGAAAGACGTCCACTGCTGGACATAGGCCTCCCCCAAGCATCGCCACAACGACCGGTCCTGTGCCTTCCGCATCCAGCGAATTCCCGCGACCTTCACCAGGTCGTCGGTCCACCTTGTGGGGGGCCTACCCACGCTGCGCCTTCCAGTACGCGGTCGCCACTCCAGAACTTTACTGCCCCATCGGCCATCCGTTCTGCGAGCAATGTGCCCCGCCCACTGCCACTTAAATTTGGCAATTCTTCGGGCTATGTCGGTTACTTTCGTTCTCCTGCGAATCTCCTCATTTCTGATTCGATCACGCAAGGACACTCCGAGCATAGCCCTCTCCATTGCCCTTTGAGTGACTTTGAGCCTTCTTATCAGGCCCATTGTGAGCGACCACGTTTCAGTACCGTAAGTAATTACTGGCAACACACACTGGTCAAAGACTTTCGTCTTGAGACACTGCGGTATTTTGGACAAGAAGATATTGCGTAGCTTCCCGAACGCTGCCCAACCGAGTCGGATTCGACGATTGACCTCTTTCTCGAAGTTGGACTTACCTAGCTGGACAGTTTGTCCTAGGTATACATAATCGTCAACAACTTCGAGTGTAGATTCTCCGATGTTTACGGGAATGGGTGCTATATGGGAATTCGACATAACCTTTGTCTTGTCCATATTCATTTTAAGACCCACTCTATCAGAAGCTCTACTGAGGTCATCGAGCATTGTACCGAGGTCCTCCATGGTCTCAGCCATGACTACTATGTCGTCGGCAAACCGAAGGTGAGTGATGTACTCGCCGTTTATGTTAATGCCTAGCCCCTTCCAGTCCAGAACCTTGAAGACATCCTCCAATGCAGCAGTGAACAGTTTCGGAGAGATCACATCTCCCTGTCTCACACCTCGCTGCAGAAGGATAGGTTTCGAGGCTTGGTCCTGTAATCGGACTGACATAGTGGCGTTTTCATACAAAGACTTTAACACTTCGATGTACCGATAGTCAATCTGGCACCGTTGAAGAGACTGTAGTACCGCCCAAGTCTCGATCGAATCGAAGGCTTTCTCGTAGTCCACAAACGCTAAACAAAGAGGCAAGTTATACTCTTCGGTCTTCTGTATAACCTGCCGCAGCGTATGTATGTGGTCTACGGTGCTAAAGCCTTTTCGGAAACCGGCTTGTTCGGGAGGCTGGAAGTCGTCAAACCTGCGCGAAAGACGGTTCGTAATGACTCTCGAAAACAGCTTGTAGACATGGCTCAGAAGTGAGATGGGCCTATAATTCTTCAGTAGAGCATTATCGCCCTTTTTGAAGAAGAGTACCACCACACCTCTGCTCCATGCCTGTGGCGTTCTTCCCTCGAGAATGACGGAATCAAACAGCTTCTGAAGGGCCTTAAGGATCGGTTTTCCACCCGCCTTCAGGAGTTCGGCCGTAATTCCGTCATCACCCGGTGCCTTGTTGTTTTTGAGCTGCTTCAGAGCCATCCTAATCTCGTACAGGCTGACGTCCGGGATATCTTCGGTATAGTGTCGGGTCAATCTAGCTCTTGGGTCGTGAGCCCGATTTACAGCGGGTGTCCGGGTGGACGTGTATAACTGTCCATAGAACTTCTCGACCTCCTTCAATAGCTCTGGCTTGGAGGATACGACTCTGCCATCGTCGGTCCTCAGTTTTGCAAGCTGGCTCTACCCAATAGACAGGTCTCTTGCGAAGACTTTGGAGCCCTTGTTCTTCTCTATCGCGTCTTTAATACGTTCCGTATTAAATTGGCGTAGGTCACTTTTCAAGGACTTTGAGATCTGTCTATTGAGCTGCCGGTACTTAGTCGCATCATCTGAGGACTGCAGAATCATCTCGCGTCTTTCCGCCATAAGCTCGAGAGTGTGGTCAGAGAGCTTTTTATTTCTATTTGTACGACGGGTCCTAAAGATCCTAGACCCGACCGTATGGACAGTTTCCACAAACACATCGTTGTAATCGTCCACTGTGCTCCCTAGGCATTCGAAACGATTCTGAAGTTCGAGCTGAAAGCTCTCGGGGTTTTGGATTTGGATCGATGCTGGACGGAGCGTAGACTTCATCAGTCGAGATCTTTCCAGCTTGATGTTCAGATTCAATGTGCCTCTTACCAAATGGTGATCGCTTCCGGTTTTGACCGCGTTGATCACAGAGACATCATTGAATATTTGCTTCTTCGTCGACATAATGAAGTCAATCTCATTTTTTGTTACACCATCAGGGCCCAACCAGGTCCACTTGCTATGCTCACGCTTTCTGAAGAAAGAGTTCATCATATAGAGTCCCTCCTTCTCCATAAAGCCGGCCAGTAGATGACCCCGGTGGTTCCGATATCCATATCCAAATTGCCCCACTTGCAGCTCATCCTCGTAGTGATTGCCCAGTTTCGCGTTGAAGTCTCCCATGACAACAGTGAAGTGAGTTTTAGAGCCATGCATGGCTCTCGAGATATCCTCATACATGGTTTCCACCTCATCGTCGGGGTGATTCGAGGTCGGGGCGTATACCTGTATAACCTTCAACGAATACCTTTCGGTTATTCTGAGTATAAGGTACGCCACCCTGGTCGAAACACTCTCGATCTTCACTATGTTGTTCACAAGAGACTTGTGGACGATAAACCCGACACCGCCATGGGAAAGTTGATCGCCCTCCCGGAAATAGAGCAAGTTACCGGATTTGAGGATTATCGTGTCCTCCCCCTCTCTTCGGACTTCAGATAACCCTACGATATCCCATCGTAACTTGCTCAATTCTTCCTCGAGTTCGACAAGCTTCTCGTCGGTCCGCAGTGTACGTGTGTTGTATGCTGCCAGGTCCAGTCTTTTTTTGTTATGGTAGCCGGATCTCTGCCGGGGATTCTTAGCACCCCCTGCCCCGCCGTTACCTAGGCCGCTACCGTAACCAGGGCTAGCGGGGCCGCCGGGGACTAGGGGCCGATTTTTTATTGTGCTTTGCATGAGGGGATATGCCATAATCGCCACGCTTGGCAGGCGGGTTGGCGATCGCAGTTGGTTGGTTAAATACTCGGAGGACGCTGCTGCCCATCCTCTGGTGAATCCCTTAGTCGCCTTTTACGACACCCATGAGAAGATATAGGGTGGTGAAATTCTTTGCGTCCGGCACCACACGGACGAATCGAACGATCACAAAAATAACAGGAATATAATTCAGATAACTGTTCTTAGTCAAATATTATTATTATTGTGGTAATGGAAATCGGATTGTTGCATTTGAGTTGGACCCAGTTCTAATGGTTTTCGTACTTTGCGACAGTTGAAAGTAGAAAACAATTAATGGGTATTACATTGAATAATTATAACATAACATAACATCACGCCTGTATTTCCCCGAAGGGGTAGGCAGAGGTACACGGTAGGTGGTGTGGGTGAGTACACCCACATTTCGCCAGTTATGTTATAGTCCCATGTAATAGGGGGCGAGCCTATTGCCATTTACCGGGCATAAATCCAGACTAATAAAAATGAATAATTATGTTATCGGAAAATGTAATTCGTCATTTAATTAACTTTCTAAGAAGTATATACAGTATGTTACAAAAACCCTGTTGTTCCTGTGAGCTACGTTATCAGAATCGATATTCATACGTGAGGAAACAACTCATTTGGAAAAACTCTTCAATAAAAATAATCAGAGTGAGAAAGTTTTCAGTTATTTAAATCACTTTCAATTTACAATTGATAATGATTTAATATTTAATTTGATTATTGCTCCTGAACTAAATTGTCTCGGCGTTGTATACATTTCCGCTATCATATACACAGCTAGAATTACATTACTCTCGTTCTTTTTGTGCGTTAAGCATGTTTGGCACCTATCAACTGCATATAAATTACAACAAGAAAAAAACATAATATTTTAACGAGCTTGTTCAAATTTGAAAAAAAACTTATTGCAGTATTAACTGAAGTTGAAGAAAACTCAATATTATTTTAATAAGCAGAAAATTGGAAGTACCTACATTCAAAGCAAAAGGTTTCTTTATAGAATTTCTCAATCAAAGCACTTTGGAGAGCGAATCTCGGGTATTTATAAAAGCAATGTTATTTTTTTGTATTTTGCATTATTTATACTCATTTCAGTAATTGGCAGCTTAATTGCTTTTTTCAAATTCAGAATAAAATTTGTGTGTTTATCATCACTGTATTATTGAATTAATTCTGCGTAGTTTGCACTATTGTGACTTTATTTTCTGTTCTGCCGCAAGGCAGTGGTAGTAACACTTGAATTACAAAACGTCCTTACTGCTTACAAAATAAAGACTTTGTCAAGGTCAAACTGTTACCAATGACCTGCGGTCTTCTGTACAGAATAATAATTGTAAAACATTACGGGTACGTACTTTTATTCACCATATTGTAAGTCTTAACTTTGTCACTACGCAAGTCACTGACCACACCTATGTTTGGGTTAACACTAAAAATCGTGCCAATCTTGAGAGCTTATCTTTGACAGTTACCCGGATGGTCAAAGTTGAATGACTACTATCGCTTAGATAACTGTAGTTAACATTCTACTCGCTGTTACGTAGTATTATTGTTGATTTTCTTCTAGATTGATATTTAATGTAAAGACTCGATGTAGGACCTGTAGAAATTTTCCATGAAACGCAACACACCTTAAAGGTAATTATGAGGTATAACTTATGTTTTTTGGGTTATTTATATATATTATTTTAAGAATTTTCCAAAAAAAAAAAATACATACATTTGGCAGATATAGTGTAGAACATAAACCAGTTTAGGTTTTTCTGTACACCGCTTGGTCCGTCGTAATTCACAAGATGTGGGTGGGAGAACACGACGCATCGCGCTTGCTCGCCCCATGCAAATATTCTCATATACCCTCAACTAATTTATATTACTTTTCAATAGCAAATTGCTTACAGCATAGTACAGCATGTTATTTTTTCTTAGGGTTCCTTACCCGAAGAGTGCCAACGGGACTAATTTGGAATGAACGCATTCCGCCCGGTGTAGGTGGAGCCAGTGTTGGACTCTTACCGACTAAAACTCCACGGTGTTTCTCCAACTAACTTAAACCGGAGGCGTGGAAAACACTCTGCATTCGCCAACCACCCCGACAAGTCCTGGCTCACCACGAGTAGGCGAAACTCCACACCTTGTTGAGGCTTACCTTAACAAATTATTATCGACACAAACATCAAAAACACTTCATAAGCGAAATTCTTATATAAAAAAACACATTCGCTTCCAATTCTGCAATAAAACCTGCTGCCAACAATTTTGTATTTATACTGCCTACAAAAGCAGCAGCAGCGTTCTCTGAGTATTTAACCAACTAACTGCGATCGCCAACCCGCCTACCAAGCGTGGCGATTATGGCATATCCCCCCTTTTGGGGGAGGCCAATGTCCAGCAGTGGACGTCTTTCGACTGAGGTGGTGACTGCCTACAATAATAATGTCACAGTCAAGACTCTTCCCCGGTCAAAACTAGTTCTGACTGACGATAACAATCAAAACAAGTTTTGAATTAGAAGGTTGGTTAAAACTAGTTTTGACTGAAATTCCGGCCAAAAGTAGTTTTGACTAATTGAAACGGTCAGAACTCATAAAAAAATTAATTGGACTCTATGTATAATGACCTTGTAATATTGGTCCAAATGTGTTTAACAGATTAAGTGTACCCCGACTGCATATGGTCAGACTCTGTCCTATCCTTAGAGCGTTATTTAAAAGCATGGATCCATAATTATCTGGTAGAGCAAACTCAGAAACACTTGTATGCTTGCTTGTATGCAGGGTCAATGTCTCCGGTATTCGCAACTGGTATTGCCTAAAACAACACCTAACACTTATGTTCAAAACAGTTTTGATCGATATTTTTCATTCAAAAGAGGTTTTGGCTGTTTGTTTATTAACATCTAGTTCTGCCCAAGCTAGCTAGTTAAAACCAGTTTAGACTGTTTTCGTCAGTCAGAACCAAAGACATTTTTATACTGACGTCAGAACTAGGTTAAATCCGGAAAAAGTTTTGACATTTAAAACTCTATTGTAAAACAAATGATAAGTTGACTGATTATAACTTTACTGTTCCGCGTAACGCCCGCGGAAACAAAACATAACACGATACGTATGTATCGTGATATTAATTTGTTTGAAGCTCACACTGTTTTGAGAATTTTAGAATAGTCAACACGATTAGTCGTAGACTTTAGTATTAATGTAAAAGGCAAATGCACGGACGAATAAAAACAGCGGACGGAATCTTGCTAAAAATAGATTTTTTCTTTAACCCACCATGATTTCAACAGTATTTTAATACACCAGACCACAGGTTACCTATTATCATTTCAGCCGTAAGACGTCCACTGCTGGACACAGGCCTCCCCAAGCATATATTGGGGGATATACGTAAATCCATTGTACAACTCACTGCGTAAATCAGACAGCAAATTATTTTATTTGTGACACTACGACAACAACTTCCGTCACACGAGATTTGTTGTGTAATCGCGGCTGTTAGACTTACTATGGGTGTGAATGTGTGCGTGCCAGCCCGTTCTTTCAAGCGAGCTGACTTACTATTTGGTGCTTCACTTATTGTTTAGCAAGATTCCGTCCGCTTTTTTTATTCGTCCATAGGCAAATGCATATTTTATTCCATAACACTTTTACAATACCCATACAAGATCATGTGAAGAGGAAACAAAGTTTCTTCTACACAGGATGTAAGTATATGTGGGCGCGGATGAATTTGAAATTAAATTAATTTAGATAGATGCTTTTTATTTGATTATAAAATGTATTTTAAACGATGTATTTATTAAATTTGATATTAAATGAGAATTATTGTTTATATTTAAAAGCGAGTAACTGACCATAAGATAATGTTATTTTTATCATTTTAAATTTGTTCAAAGTTCGTAATTTATTTCATTTACCTTATTAAGATTTTTGATTTTCCATGAAATGTTTAATTAAATTAACAAGACATTAAATAGATCTAAACAGTATCTCATGATTGTATGTGACGTTAGTTGAGGGTATATAAAAATAAGATTATTGTAAGAAGGGAGGTCATTCGATTGCGATCCGTCACAGAGTGAATATTGTATTTAGAATGTAATTATTCATTGTAATTGCATCTGTATGTGCAGTGTGTCTTATTTATAAGAATAAACAGTTATTGCAATTTAATGTATTATTTCGCATCCATCTAATACCAAAAATGGACTTCGGCTACACTTGCGGCGAGGAAACGGCGATATATACATTCAGCTCATAAACCCACAATCCGTCGTACATACAAGTTTGATAGTGGTACCGGTGGGTGAGATCGCGGGCCACTGCCCACACACTTGTCTGATGAGCTTTCTACCGAGTCTGAGACATTGGGTGGCGTTTTACTATGACAAACTTTCTGATTAATTTCGTTGCGGGTTACAAAACAGTTCTATCATTTCCCTGGGAGGCGCCGAGCTTCATTGTTAAGTGCTAGCACTAATACCTACATACACAAGTTCACGTTTGTATCAGAGCCCTGACAGTCGTTAGTTCGTTTTCCTGACATATGTCGCCACTGTAGCGGTTTCGACATTTGTTATCTGTGGGTTATTTTTTTTCTTTTTTTTTTCCCTTGACGTTCTAGTTATTATTGTCTTTGATTATTAGAATAATAACACAAAAGATACCTAATCCGCGCGCACAGTTTGACATGACACAACAACATAATTTTGTAACTGGTAGCACCGTACCTATTTTTGACAAAGGGAGTTGCAGACACTGCTCTTAATGAAATTATTAGGCAGTGAATATGTTTATGAGGAATCGTATCGTATAATGTAAAGCGTCTTTAACACATTTGAACAAATAAACCACTCACTCAAATCCCTTCCTCCGCCTCGGGCGCTTTCAACTTCAACCGTTATTACACTTTATTTACTTAATTAGTTTCTATTCATCATGCTGTTCAGTGTCATGGTTTTGTCTTGTTTTGGAAATAATAATAGGACTGCTTGTCTTATTGTCAAAATTCTGGGGGGTTAAACACCCATGGAATAAAATATTTTCTTTTTTCTCAATATATATATTATTTATATTTATATTATTGACTAGCCTATTATTATAATTCAGTTTATCATAGAAAGACGTTATACGCGCATCCCTCGGGAACTACACCTCTCCCGGATAGCCTATACATTAATCCGGGTTATGGACTGGTATATCTGTGTGCTTGTGTGTTTGATTTCATAAAAATCCTTACAGCCGTTTCAGCGTGATTGAAGGACAAACAAACAAACATTCCATCATCATCTCCGGTAAATTGTATACGACTATGAACCGTAGTCTATCTTAATTGTGCCTTTTTTATGTGCCTATCTTTATTATGTAAGTATCAGTCGGAACGAAAGTTCGTACTTCGTTTGTCGTTCGTAAAACGCGAGTAGACCTACAGGTTCGAATCCTGCTCGTGAGCGATTTTTTCTTTCTATAATTTAAATCGTAAGATTTCGCTTCGCATGCGTAAATGCGTTAAAAATAATAAACATTCATACTTTTCAAAAATTCAAAGTTGGTGCCCATTAGGGCTGATTATGAAATTAAGATCCGAGTAAACTTCGTAGAAATAATAAAATTAGGAAGACCTAAATAAGAAAACCAATAGAATTAAAGAGAAAAACATAGAATCTAGGTTGACTGGCGCACACTTAGCAGACGCCGGAAATACGATAGCCCTTAACACTTAGAAACTCTATCCTTTATCTTATCCTTTCTAACCGCTATCCATTTACCCAGTCACGTTTGTCCTTATCCCCCTTTTACTGGTTATCCGTAATATGTGGCATTGGCAATTCCATTTCATTCTTTCTTGTATGGACACGGTATTTAGAATTTCAAAGTTGTAGAGTTATTTTTAAATGATTTTCTTTTTTATTACAAGCTTTTATTTAACTTGTTTTAGTGAGTTAGTTTATATATGGGACATATCTTGCAAGTAACTTTTGAACCAGTTCCCATAATCAGAGTTGACTGTTTTGTACAGATTTTTGAACCCGATGACAATAGAATATTATGGTAGCAACGAGCTTATCATATGAGGAGATGGAAGGTAGGCAACGGAAATCCTCAATGAATAACAGTAGATTGATGGTGTTTGGGCTCATTTTGATCATCTTACTGTTACATTTTTCAACAAAAAACTTTAAAAACGTTAACACATACTTGCATTTCTTCAGTATCGTGGCCTGACCCAAAGACTTTACCCAAAGAGCTTGGATAATCCTAGGTATACCCGGATAAAACCAGGTTTACCCGTTCTCCGAACGTATTATACAAACCATACAAATATTTTGTTCAGTGCGGGAATCGATCTCGCGACTCGTAGCGTAGCAGTATAGAGATATTTTTTATGGATAGCTCAGGTAAAACTTAGTTTGGCACTTTAAGCCAAGGTTAAGGCTTTTATCAACCACACTGGTCTAGTGCGGGTTGGCAAACTACACACACCATTGAGAACTGTTTGGAGCACTCTCTGGCGTACAGGTTTCCACCATAAACTTATTATACTTTACGCCAGTATAATAATTTTATGGTTTTCTCACGATGTTTTCCTTCACCGTTAAAGCAAGTGATAATCAAATTTTGATCCACATATGAATTCAAAAAGTCAGTGATGCGGGCCGAGTTTGGACTCAGAGCTATTTGCATGGAAGGCATATGTCAAAAGTATTTGTCTGCTTGATAGATACATACCTACCTTACGGCAAAAATTATTCACATGTACATTACTTCGATTTTTATCCCCGAAGCTCAACTTTTAATCCAATATTTGTCATGACATGGCTGAAAAACCTTGGCGAACGTCGAAAAAATATTATTAAAACAGATTTTCATTTTGCTAAGCGCAATCTCTTGGCGGCTGTGGATTCATACGATTTTTTATCATAACCGCCCGTATTGTACTCGCTGAGATTCAATAGGGTCTTCACTTTTAGGGTCCCGTAATTTCAACAAAAATCGAGTACTAAGCCGTCACTAATGCATAATTTCTCTGATATCGAAGTAATGGTCCTTAGATTCCGCCAAAGATGACCAAGCTAAAGATTAGTTTTAATAAACTGACTATTTTTGACACTATCATAGCTGTGCTTAAATTTGCTAATATGAGATGGCAGTCACTGTATGTAAAAGCAAATACAAGCAGAATGGGTATTTCAGTCGTGCTAATACTTATTAACATACGATAAGTAATATTCAAAGAAATTGGTACCGCAGATATATAAGATCATCTTTTTTTTCACAATAAAAGAAATTTGAATAATTCAAGTCCGTGTGGTGCCGGACTTAAAGAATAGCATCACCCTTATCTCTTCTCATGGGTGTCGTAAAAGGCGACCAAGGGATTCACCAGAGGATGGGCAGCAACATTCTCTGAGTATTTAACCAACCAACTGCGATCGCCAACCCGCCTGCCAAGCGTGGCGATTATGGCATATCCCCCCCTTAATTGGGGGAGGCCTTTGTCCAGTAGTGGACGTCTTTCGGCTGTAATGATGATGATGATGACTAATTCATAATAGACTAAAACGGGGGACCCCTATGTCCAACAGTGGACGTTTTTCAACTGAAATGATAATGAAGATGATGAGTTTGTACTTTTTGAATGTCAACCAAAAGTGCTAAAGCTGAGAAAAAGAAGTATCGACGACTTCAAAAATATACGGAACATATCTTACAAAGTACATACCAACTCTGATGTTTAGCTTCCTCGCGAAGATTTGTAATGAAATGGCGGCCGACCCGCGATCTGAATTGTAAATGTTATTATTTCTAAACAAGCAGTCCAAATAGTCCGTCTGTGTGGTGCCGGACGCAAAGAATTTCACCAGCCTATATCTTCTCATGGGTGTCGTAAAAGGCGACTAAGGGATTCACCAGAGGATGGGCAGCAGCGTCCTCTGAGTATTTAACCAACCAACTGCGATCGCCAACCCGCCTGCCAAGCGTGGCGATTATGGCATATCCCGTTTTGGGGGAGGCCCATGTCCAGTAGTGGACGTTTTTCGGCTGAAATGATGAAAAATGATGAGTCCAAATACCCTGGCCCCGTCCGTCTAGTCAGGGTTAATATCACCGGCTGAATAATTGCTGAGCCCTATGTTATATCTAAGGGTTGAAACTTAAAGCTATAAACTGTAAATAAACAAGGAGTTTTAATTATCCCGTATTTCAACAAAACCATAAAGTTATTAACATTTTCAGAAAAAAATCTGAAGACAATATTTTAACAAAAACAACAAATGATATACTAAATTCCAACCTGAATGATAAGGTTTATTAAACGCCTTGTACACCGCTCAGGTTTTCCCTGAAATTGACGGCACCTTTCACCTTGTAAGGGTTAAAAGCGTAACCGATACATGATATTTGAACTTACTTAAAAGGGTAGACTCGGTTGCCTCTCAATTTCCCCCAACAAACAAGGTTTTATTATGTTTGGTCGGGACTCAAATCACATGATACTTGATGCTGAGTGTGCTGAAAACCTTTTATATTTGCTCTTCTAGTTTCGCTGTTGTGAATTTTGTTACATAAACTAGACTTTTGAAATTTGATGACGTTGAAAACTCTCTTGGAACTTCCTATGAGTGACACAACTATATAGGATAGGAATCTTTCTATGTCGGCACAGATTAGCGGCTCTTATCACCTATCTTATCTTATGGATTATCTTATCTTATTTTTTTTATGACATATAGATCTGCTCTTGACCGCAATCTAGACAGCTTTGTCAAGTTGTGGTCGATGATGGAGCGAGCACACCTATTAGGTGCCGATTCACTCCAGCTTTAAAGGCGTTAAGGTTGTAAGTGCCCGGAAATACTGATGCAGTAAATTCCACAACTTGGCTGTGCGCATTATGAAAGAGTTCTCAAAGCGCTTGGTCCTGATAGTAGGGACTTATACCAAATGTGTATGATATCGTCGTACCGTGCGTCGTGTAGTCCGATGAAAGAAAGGAGAAGGCGGAATAAGCTCATGGAGCTCTTGCACACACTCTCCAAAGTACAGCTTCTAGAACACCGACAAACAAGCAACTGTTCGTCTATGGGCTAAGCTTTGTAGCTTGGATTTTACTAGCAGTCCATCACCAATTAGCCTCTCAGCTCTGCGTTGAATCGAGTCAAGAGCAGCAAGCTAGTATTTGGCGGAGCCATCCCATAAGTGACTGCAATACTCCATACAGGATCGGACTTGAGCTTTATTTTATTTATTATTTATCTATTTATTATATTCTTTATTGTACATACACCAAACGAAAACAAAGACTTACTGTCTTTACAGAAAGATTATGTAAGCACAATGGGAGGACTTATCACACAAGGCAATCTCTTCCAGACAACCTTTGGATAGACTAGAAGAATGGGAACTGGTCTTATCGGCTCTTCTCCATAGGACCAGCTTTTTGGAACCGTGCAACTAGATTCATAATGAACGTTTTGAAGGTGCATGTGAATGGTTATTTGAAATATAAACTTTTGACTTTACTTTGAATATGAATGTTTAAATAAAACACCTATCTATAGGAAATTGGCTTGAGAATGATTATAAACCTACCTATCTTTGTGAAAATGTAATGCTTTAACATTATTTTCATCCTTTTCATAAATCCATACAATATCAAAATCATCATCGTTATGGGCGATTTCAGATATTTACTGCATATTTACCTAGAGTGTAAGCTTGTTTTTATACGCTCGTTAACTTGCGCTATTACGACACGCATAATAATATGCTCCTACGAGCGGGGATGCGCTTATAAGTGCTTATTAAATAAACTCAGATACGCGCGAGCGACAAAGAACGCTGCGTTCGACTCTTCGAAACTGAATTGTGTAAGCATGCTGAAATAAGCGCGTGCACGTGCATGAAGCGTGCTTAAGCACTTATTAATCATAAGAGCGTGCAAAAAGGAGCTTACATGCGCGGAAAATATTTCCAATCTGTAATCGTCCTATCGTTTGCAGTTTTATTTAAAAAGCTTTTGATGAATCCTCAACACCATTTTCTCCTTTATATTGTCGATTACTATTATCTCGAAATAAAAAAATATCTGAGACAAAACGAAAAAACTATTACATTCTTCAAATAGGAATAGTTGGGTTGGTTGGCAATCTCCCAAAAGACTAGAAACAAAAGTAGTTTCCTTCAAAATTAGTCTCTGGAGCATCTGGCGTGTTTTACTTATAACTTATCGTCATTATTTAGTGTAAGATGTATTTTTAAGAGTATTCATGCCACTTGAACGAACTCTGCCGTGGACGCGGCTAAAATGCTTGCTATTTCACCAAGCACGCGTATGTGAAACCAATGTCTGGTGAGATGCACGATGATTGTAACCGAAAACGGGTGCGTGAAAACTTTTGAGCAGTCTTTTGGGAAAAGGGTTGTTATAATAAAACGACTCAATATATCTATGCAGAATAAAGCTATTTGGACATCTGAATAAATGAACTATGTCTATTTGATAATTACTTTGGAGTTTACACACTCTTAACGTTATTTATTTACGTCTAAAGTTGTGTTATAATCAGTGTTAAAATATGTATTTTTGAGGCTTTTAATTCCCAAATCAATGTTTTTTACTGTTCTCACGTTGCGCGATAGATATCGCTACAGTGCAATCTAAGTGATAGTATATACTCCATCTTAATAAAACCTTATAATCCCAATTATTTGTTACAGATATTTGAATTAAATTAATCAGTCATTTTCATGGCATATTGGAAATTTTGATAGCTCTGGAACAGCGCCAGCGCCAAAGAGCTTTCCAATTAGCACGAGTTAAGTGAATGAAATTCTAAAGAATATGTTTTCAAGATGGACGACTATTATGCACTCGACTCAATCATTCTGGTGAATTAAATTTATACCCGCACTTAAATAATAAAGAAAAAGTTTCTCTTCAATTTCATAAGTAATGCTACCATTTTGTTGATTAAATTTTATTCAATTTTGATATTATTGAAGCTGCAGTATGATTGTTATACTTACTATATTTATTATATTTTGTAATTTTCTTAATGTTCACAAATTATATTAACTACATGATAGAAATGGGATTATAGTTCGCTACAGCGACCTCATTGTACTAATATATCATATCAATAATGGTAATGGTATACAACTCGTGTATCAGAAATGCATTCTTCCCGCTAATGTCGCACAAATCACATTGACCAACTCATTACTATTCCAATTATGGGCATGAGCCTCTTCTCAGAATGAGAAGGATTCTGGCTTTAGTACACCACGCAGGCCTACTGCTGGTTGGCTAACTATATGGTAGACACCATTAAAAACTTGACATTGATCTCACAGGACATTAAATAAATAAAAAAAATTATTACATGAGACAAGCAGGATATAATTGTACATCAATGTACCAAAACCATGTACCTATTGGAAATGTCTCGACAGAATTCCTTCCCAAATCCCTGGAATTTTGTATTATGGAATGCTGGAGATAATAGAATACCTATTGTGGCAATGTTATTTCGTTTTGTCAGTATTCGATACGAAATTTTATGTTATACGTACACGCACAGTTCGATTTAATAACAGCTACGTGGTTATTAAATATAAACGCTGAATGATATTATTTTAGCATAAAACGTGAAAGTTATCATCATCTTCCTGTCCTGGGCCATTCTGTAAGAATCAGGGCTTGGAACTGGTACCAAAATTACAGGTTCTGTGCCGGTACTTAGCGGTTATTGCCATTTCGGTACTCGGGTACCGGTACTAGTACCCAAAAAGTTCCGGTACCCCAGCACGGGTAGTTTAGGTACCCGCTATGTAAGACAGCGACGATGCCATTTCGCACAGTTTTCGCTTCTCGTACGTGATCGCGTGCGCGGTGCTCGATGTCTTGAGAATGCATGACATCAACGACCATACAGCCCAATAAACGCCTAATGTGGAATATATTTCATACAATAAAGAGAACTAGAACTTTACTGGGAGAGAATGCCTAAGGCATTAAGGCCGCCTATGTACACTACACATGTTGCATGAAGTTTAAATAAATAAATTCTGCCACTAGCTGAGGCTGGGTACTGCAATCCGATTGGCTCTACCAAGGTGGCTATTGGCTAATCACTAACGCAGCAGTTTTGACGGCTCATGTAAGTGGTCGAAACTGATTTGAAGATTTCAAGTGGCGAATAGTGGCAACCTACATTCGTGGCACAGTTTTGTTCACGCCATAGTTACAAAATTTTATAGAATTTTCATTTGCTGCGTCTAAAACTTACAATAACATTTTTCCCTGCCGCCACGTTGGTTAAACGCGAAGAAGCGTATTTTAACGTCCTGGACCTCAGTTATCTTTATCTTTTACTATAAACTGTTTAAAAATAGACCATAATATTCTAAATATTTTCCCATTGGTACAGAATGTACAACTTTACAAATCAGAAATGAGGAGATTCGCAGGAGAACGAAAGTAACCGACATAGCCCGAAGAATTGCCAAACTTAAGTGGCAGTGGGCGGGGCACATTGCTCGCAGAACGGATGGCCGATGGGGTAGTAAAGTTCTGGAGTGGCGACCGCGTACTGGAAGGCGCAGCGTGGGTAGGCCCCCCACAAGGTGGACCGACGACCCGGTGAAGGTCGCGGGAATCCGCTGTATGCGGAAGGCACAGGACCGGTCGTTGTGGCGATGCTTGGGGGAGGCCTATATCCAGCAGTGGACGTCTTTCGGCTGAAATGATGATGATGATGATGATGTACAACTTAAAAAAAAAATCTCTAGTCCAGCTAAATAACTACATTAAAATACTAATTTTCTAACCAGAAAATAGGTTTTTTAATTATTTTATTATTTTTAACGCATTTACGCAAGCGAAAAAAAAAAAAATTCTTTAAATCTTTAGGTTTTTTAAACCAAAGGACATTGCCCATTCTCTTAGGAGCTTTAGGCCCCTCAAAAAAAAAATGCTATGTCACGGCGGTTTTAGTCTTATTTTGTAGACCAAGAATTATCTTTTATTATTCTGCAAACGATTTTAATTTTTTCACCCTGGTTTAAGAAAAATCTAAGTTTTTCCAACTCCTTAACTGATTGATAAGTACGCTCCGTGCATCGTTGGGCGATATAACTGAACGCACCCATAAGGACATCCAAAGACACCATGTATGGTGTTCCAAGATATAATTATTTTGTTAATCGATTTTTGAAATCAATTTTGTAGTATTTTTTAAATAATAAGACTACAAGCTATTAAATTTTTGAGTGTATTAATTAATATCGATTTTATAAGTAATATTTCAGGTGATTTAAAATAATTATAACAATATTTACAATAAATTCATAGGTATTTTAAAGCAAAGAATCATCTTATTTTTCTGTACAAAAATATTCCAAAAATATGTTTTGCAATTTCTTTTGATTTGACGTCATATGAGTGTTTTTTTATATTTTTTTACGGATTTACGCATGCGAACCGAAATCTAAAGATATAAATTGTGGAAAGAAAAAATAAGAAATTAATCAATGAAGATAAGTCTAGTATAATAGCATCTGAAACACAGTAAGAGAGAATTCATAGAAGTATCGCTATTTAGAATCGATTCCGATTATTTGTGGAAATAGTCTGATATCTGGCAACATTTTCGTTCGGTTTGAATGGAGGGTATACTTACGATTCAGTTTAATACATATTTATTATGTTTTTTAATGCTAGGGTGAAATAAATGTTGATAAAGAACAAATAAACATGAAAAAATAAGACATAATTTTTGAATAACATACAGTTTTGACATGGCGCCAAAAATGGGCCCATCCGTGGGCATTGTCCTTTTTCTCCTAAAATAAATAAAGTTTCTACACAAAATATATACCAAATAAGAGTTCAGACTTATAAATAAATGGAGACATGAAAATAATTAAAAAGATTTATATTATTATCGTAAACTTAAAATCAAAAGACTAATATATTTCCTTGCACTCGCGACGTGGGCTCGCTCAGAACCACACGATCTGGGCTCAGTATCGGTATATCTAAGTCAGTAATATAAATGTTTATAGATCTTTCTACGGAATAGAAAGAGAACGACAAAAACCTACTTTTCGTTGCTATTTTCGTCAAAAAAAATGTAAGAGGGCTCTTAAACAGCAGTTGTAAAAGAAAACTAAATTACTAAAATCTGTCCCGCTTTTTCTAAAAAAGAATCTTGACCATTAATGAAAGTCTACGTTTACCCACTTTTCTCTGAAATCAGTAAGGAATGTTCCTTCATTAAGCCCGTCAGTCTTTCCTCGCGATGTTTTTTCACAGATGAAGATAGATGGTGGCCCTTAAACAGGATCCGAGGCAAAAACATAAGAATAAATTAACGGAGTTTCTCTTTAGTAAGTTTGCGCGCGGCGGTCGTGTTTTGGCAAAAACATCTACTGAATAATATTCTATTATGTTGGTAAGTAATTGTAGGGTTAAACAATTGTTGTAATTGTCAATGTTTTTATTATGCATCAGTGGCGTAGGGTCCATATAACACGATTCCCATCAGCTTCCCTTTAGGAATTGCTTAAATATAGATTAACGACATTTCTTTGCTAATTACAATTGCAACGACGACTGACGACGTCTGTGGTTCGAGTGTCGGACTGCTGATCTCGAGGTCGTGGGTTCGATTCCCACAGGACACAAATATTTGTGTGATGAACATAAGTGTTTGTGTTGGTCTGGGTGTTTCTTATATAAGTATGTATTTGCAAAAAAATAAAAGTATATAAGTATTATATCCATTGTCTAGTACCCATAGCACAAGCTCTGCTTAGTTTGGGACTAGATGGTGCTGTGTAAAAAATGTCCCAAAGATATTTATTTATCTTACTAAACTCGGTCGCTATTCGTGAAGACCTATTATTGGCATATTGTACCTTATATATCATTGTTATTCTAAAGTAATTGCTGTTGGTCTTCCAAACAATAAATAAATAAATGTATTATTCTAAAGTACACTTTCAGTCCACTTGCTTTGAACTAATGTAACGCCTGACAATTTTATTAGCACCATAAGGCGATAAATGAGTCTAATTTTGGGACAGAGTGAGCCCTTTTTTGGTATGGCTTCCCTTCAGAAAATATACACCCTTCACCACTGTTATGCATACCGCTTATAAATGGAAATTTTTACCTTGTATCAGTGTTTCCCGATAAGTATTAGTTGGTGGTCTTAGCGCGTCCGAATAGGTGTTTTCTGGGCAAGCGTGCACTGCACATTCGCTTAACATCAGGTGAAGTAACGGTCAAAGGCTAAAAATTGATACAGCTAAAAGTAATACCGCTACTTTCTTTGCTATTGAATTAAATCTTTTGATTTGACGACGTCTGTGGTATAGTGGGTCGAGTGTCGGACTGCTGATCATGAGGTTGTGGGTTTGATTCCCAAAGGACACAAATATTTGTGTGATGAACGTTTGTGATGGTTTTAATGTATTATAAGTATGTATTTACAAAAAAAAAGTATTTAAGTATTATATCCATTGTCTAGTACCCATAGTACAAGCTCTGCTTAGTTTGGGACTAGATGGTGATGTGTAAAATGTCCAATAAATATTTATTATTATTATTTATTTATCTACATCAATCTTAATACGAAATTATAGTTTCGTTGCTATACCGGTCGAGTAAAAGGTCTATTGATTAAAGGAGAAGACTTGATCACTGGTTGCAAAATGTAATTATTATTTTGGAGATATGGGTAAACTGGTTTAGTAGAGAGAGTATAACTATGTATTAGATAAAAATAACAGTAAAAATCGTTTTAAATGATAACAGACTCTTCTAAGCTATGAAGATATTTATGAAAAAGCTTTTAACTTATTAGACATTCAAATCGATAACAGAATTGCACTGGTAAGTTGCACCACCCATTATCGACTACGATGATGATAAACTGTCATTTATTTGTCATAAAGAACTTGTTATCAGGTTATAGAACGGTAGCTGTATATCTAGATAATTATAGTGAGGTGGACTCCGATGTGACAGAAACATTTACTCACGTTAACTTTGCGAGAAACTGCACGTGTTGAAGTAAGGCTGTGTTTAGAGGGTTCAGAATTGTGAAAAAGGTAGATCTGATTTGATCTGATCTGAAAGGTTGACCCAAAAACATTACGTAGTAGTAGAGCTCCTTTGCGGAAGAGCTCGTCTGGGGAAGTTCTACCACCATACTTACTTCTCCACTAGTGATGCTCGCATTGCTGTTTCGGTCTGAAGGGTACGGGTGCCGGTGAAATTACAATCACATGAGACATTCCATCTTCATGTCTCAGTTTTATTGTTAGTTTTTTTATTCTCAGTAGCAGCCTGGAGTCTGGATTTGTGCCCGGTTAATGGCAATAGGCTCGCCCCCTATTACATGGGAGTTATAACATAACTGACGAGATGTGGGTGTACTATACACCTCTGCCTACCCCTTCGGGAAAATACAGGCGTGATGTTATGTTATGTTATGTTATGTCTCAGTTTTGCCAACCGACTTGCGGTACCATTTAGGCAACAGTCTAGGTGGTATTGAAGTTTTTATGGGCAAAGTTAACCCCGCTTAACATCAGGTGGGCCTTTAGTTCGTTTCGCCATCCTATTCTATAAAAAATAAAAAAAGTAACTGCTGACCCTTACCAACGTTTAAAAACTAGCTAAGTGCGAGGCGTACTCGCGCACTAGGGGTTCCGTACCACCACACACGTCTCTGCTTGCCTTATTTTTATTATTTTTGTTAAACTATAGAGTATGTACTTACTACAATCACACCATGTTTAACGCCTGTGCGTATTGCCGTTTAGGGTAACATTGAAAGGTCCCTTTTTTTTTGACGAGTCGACATCTTCTGAGGAAGCCCCTTGGAGGATCGAAATACGTGTCCATTATCGGTTTGGTTTGCATGTTGCATTATATTAATAGCACCTTCTGCATGTGCATATATTTTTGGGCTCTCAAGGGCGGTGCTGCATACTCAGCATACTACATCCAAGCTTGAGGAACTAGTTTAGCGGAATAAACACTAAATATTGTATTGTAAATAAATATACTCCATATTTTTCCATATTTTGTATGTCATGGATTTTTACAAAGTTACGCGTGATTCAGATGTAATTACATCTCTGGGTTGAATGGTCAATGCTTTCGTGTACAATATAACGAATTCCAACAGAAAAATTCAAGGATTTCAGAGTGTAAACTCAACCGATGAAATAGCAATAAAACTACTCCAACTATGACTGATAAAAATCTTTATTTAAAATTATAGAGCAGTGGGATTACAATAATTACATTATTAATTTAATGACTGATTAAATATATCATTGTTCTTTCTTTCTTTTCTTTCAATAAATATTCCTCGACCTATCTGCCCGCAGCCTTACAGTTTCAGGTTTCAGTTCGGTGTAAATTACTTTCCCGCTTCCTTATTATACGCGAACATTTGTTTGTACGTATCAGTTTCTATTTTGTTCTATCAAATTATTGTTGTGAAGTCTTATCATTCTAGGTATGTCGTAAGCCGGGTCTCCCGCTACAAAAATCTAACAAAACATAACAAAACATGCTAACATTTTGTTTAGGCCAATCAAATAGAGCCAAACAGCTGTTAGCTGTCAGCTAGGCCACGCCTCCATTTTGTTAGAAAAACATGTTAGATGTTATAAATAACAAAAATATGGTCGCAGGAGACGTAGCTTTACATGTACAATACAGAGTAAGCTTAGATAAGTAAGCAGGGCACAGACAAAACTACAGAAGTAGTTATGACTAACACGCACCGTAGGAAAAATTAAAAAAAAATTAAAATTTCTTCCATTCATATTCTTATTCTTTCGTTCAAGTATAATACAAAAAAATTGCGAATAAAATATTGTAAGAATTATTTAGCATGTCTGTGTAGTAGTCCGCACCAGACAGTCTACCAAATTCCATGTTACAAAAAAAACTTTTTGGAAAAGGTATAAACAATTTTTAAGCAAAACACGCAATACTACTTACCGCGAACGTGTCTATTAAAATGTCTTTGTTCTTTTGAATATTCTTTTAAAAATACTTTCGAATAAATATTCGGAAAATCTTGCAGTCTTTGAGCGTCTCGATCATTCTTTCCAACTATTTCGGCAGCAGGTGTCCATAACTCGGCAACTTTATGAATTATCGTCCTACTTAAGCGCTTAGAAACATTTTTTTATTATCAATGAGCTACGGAATGGCACAATTTAAAGTCAAAACGACTTTGATCGCTCATAAATTGGCGTGGAATTGCTTAAGTTTTTATGTTTAGAAGGATTGTTTTTAATGTTCTGTAAAATAATAACAATATCTTCTTACTTTCAACTCGTAACCGAAATTAGAAAACCATTTTACGCACATTTTTATAACACAGGAAAAGATACATATTCATGATAATGGATAATTTTTTGTGACGATATTTAATTGATCGTCTGACGCACTCTGGGCAGTCAGCCCCGCTATCAACCTGCTGACTGGCTAATCTTTTCCCCACGACATGAGCTATTATTATTATGTAGCTCATGTCGACACGAAGAAGAAGAAGAATGTATAATCATGATGAGAATATGTTGGTGAAACATATTATTATACCATGCCCACAATAGAGTGAGTGACGGTTGAATAATTGTGTAATTCAATGTCTGTTCGAAAATGCCCGAATTTATCAATGTAATGTACGATTATAAATGTGTAGGTTTGCACATAATATAGTTATGATGTTTTAGAATTAATGTGCAGAAGCGGCTGAAAACGAAGCATCTTTAAATCTTGAGGAAACCTGAACATACCCAAATAGTTCTCGATGATGTGTGTAGTCCGCCAATCTGCGTTAATGAATTCGAACGATGTCACCAATTCAAAGAATGATGATTATGCTTCAATGGCACTTATATTAAAGAAAGAAAAACTTTTATTTGGCACATAACACAGGACAGCACAACAATAACATTAATAAAAATACTAAAGTTAATAATTATAGGTAAGTAAAATATGAAGTTGCTGCCGGGCATGCCCATGCCAATAGGGTCACCAACTCAGCATGTGCTGGCGTGGAACATCCAGCGCTGATTTTCAGTTGGCACCCTGCAGTGACACACGGACGAAGGAACTGTGTTTATAGATAATAATAACAACAAAAAAAAACAACAACTTGTCTACTTTTATGATAATAAATACTACTAATGCTGTGGGAATACCTCGGTCGACCGTTAAAATTTACGTCATAAGGCACTTTACAGCGTTGCTATTGGATGGTATTGGTACTAGCCGGGCTTAGCTTGACGTGCGGTACGAGGGAGCGGGAAGGGAAAACGGCATTCTCACAGCAGACAAGTAGCACGTTTACTATTGTTTAATATTATTTAGTTGTTATAAAAAAACACAAACAATCTCAGACAATAAGATGACTTCGTGGATAAATACCAAGATTCTACTTAGTGCTTGAACTCCACAACCCATATAAAACGAAGTGCCTCTATTAACCCCGAAACAAAGAAAAACCCAACTAAAAATACAATCCAATGTATAGCCGAATAATCTGGAACAGTAAACAGTGTAGAGTTTCCATAAAAAGGCGGTAAAAGCCTGGAACGTCGGACCACTAATCATGTTTGGCTAAGAAAGGGTCGGGGCCAGCTGCTGCTGACCAATTTGTCAAGATGTCGCCTTATCTCGGATACGGAGAGACAAATAAAGCCGCAGGTGAAGTGTTAGTTTTTTTGGCTTGATAAAAAGTAAATCCGTAGAATTAATACGATTTTAAAAGGTTTAGATATGTGGTCAATATGATTCATTACAGGGAATATGGTCTAATATGGCGGAAAATGAATAGGTATTTCTTGCTATTTTTTTGTTAGAATAAGTTTATCTAAGATATAATGTCTTGGATTTCTTCTTACACTTCATCATTACAGCCGAAAAACGTCCACTGCTGGACCTAGGCCTATACACTTATTAAGGTTTTATTTTCATGTTAATAAAAAAATGTGATCATAATTTTCATGGTTCTTTGCGTGATTTATTCAACTTTGTAAACAAAAATGGGTTACTCGTAAAGCAACTAAATTTAAGAGACGTGAATGTATTAAACAATACCACAATAGTCGGGTTCAGCCTTATTTTGCTAAATTCAAAGAATTTACAAAGGCACGTGTAAGGATAAAATCCCTGAAAAAGTAAAGGAGCAGATAATAAGAATACATATTTGAGTACAATATGCTAATGTTTGTTGTTCAACAACCTCAATAATTTAGGGAGATATTGTAAACGGAATCGCTTATGCGTTTTGTTCTACTTTCCATGATAAAATTGTTTGTTCTTGGTCCTTTGGAAACGAGGACCAAAAATAAGTATTTATAAATAAAGGGTGCTTACTTTTTGTGTTTGATACAATACCGTGTGGTCCATGACTTTGTATAGACCACGAAATCAAGAATACAAGTGGAAGTGCCCTTACGATTACTTAGTATGGGAAAAAGTTTTGACATAATTACACATTGACAATTGATGTGATAGTCACAGTCACCATTCCGAAAATATGAATTATTTGCGGGCCGTGCCCGGTTTATAATGGGCATGGTCAACACTGCCCGAGTGACGGTGGGCACTGTTGAATAATTACATTTATTTACGTACTTTGCCCAAATCCGATTGGGCATTGTTGACATATCTAATTCTACGTGTGCAAAGAGTAACTCTTTATTTACCAAAATGTTTAATGAAAGAGCTATGTTGTGCAAGGCATTTTAAGTTAATAATGCAAAATAGCTAATAAATGTAATTCAACAGTGCCCACCGTCACTCGGGCAGTGTTAAATGTAATTCAACAGTGCCCACCGTCACTCGGGCAGTGTTGACAACGCCCATTACAAACCCGGCAGAGCACGCTAATAATTCAAATATTCGGACTTTATTCAGAGGGCTTATGCAATGTCGACTATGCTCGGGCTCTGCACCCTCTGCGGACTCTGCCCATAACATATACAAATAACGTACATTCTAAGAAAAATTCCTACATAAAATTAAATATTAAAATAACCCACAATAAAACTTATCACAAGGAAGTTAAGTCTAAAAAGGATTAGGTTATTTTTACTGGACCGGACTAGTAATTCCGTTGGGATACAAAGTAATATATTTATCTAACCCAGTCAAGTCCCCACGGACTACATGTTGATCAGAACTCGATGTCTGAAAAGTAAAATTGCTTGTGCAAAATACGATAAAATGTTGGAGTTTGAATTATTGGAAATACAGGCAACATCCCATTTCGTCAACTTTTTTATTCAACAATTTTTTTAGCAACTGATTTGCAATAATAAGTAATGCGTAGTTATGTACATACTTTTATTAAATAAGAAACATCGAGACCAACACAAACACTTATGTTCATCACATACATATTTGTGTTCTGTGGAAATCGAACCACGTGATCAGCAGTCCGACACTTGACCCACTAGACCAAAGACGTCAATAGTTCATAGTTCATAGTTCATAGTTATTTATTGATAATAGTAATTATTATAAGTCACATTAAGTAAATAAATTACATTTTCATTTATCATATTTTCATTTTTCATCAATATTGGGAATGGATGGGAATTGACATGACACATTAACGGGCTAATGCTTTTAATTAGAGTTTCTTGCCGGTTCTTCTCCATAGGACCCACAATTTGGAACCGTGCAACTAGAGCCTGACGTTTCAAAAGTGCCTGTAATTAGGTTTATTTGAAATAAAAAACATTTGTATTTGAATTGAATTCTTTCACATAACACACACATAATATTCACATTCACACACACACACACACACACACACACACACACACACACATCACATTCACATTTCATATTTCTTTTTTGATTTCCATTGTCTAGTACCCATAGCACAAGCTCTGCTTAGTTTGGGACTAGATGGTGCTGCATAGAAATTTCCCAAAAATATTTATTTATTATTTATTTATTTATAGACCTCATTGTTTTGCTTGAAAAACTAGGCTTAGTAGGAAATACGATGTCCAATAATAAATTTGTTAGAGAACGTAGGTACCTAATAGAAAATAACGGGCGGAGAATCTAAAGGTTTTCTGCATAGAAATGCACTGTAAAATCCTCGCTCGGATTTTAATTTTTTATGAATAAATAATGCATGAGCAGCCAATTAGAAACTGAATAGTAATTAGTATGAATAATTTAATGTTTTGCATGTCTTGTTTTGAACGCGGAAAACTGTAATCTGTTTCAGGACCAAAAATTAGAATTCAAACTGATGTTTTCTGAGTTTAGTTTAATATCTATTATTAGCAACAAGCACGTTTATAGGACAAAAATGTATAGGTGTGACCATACTTTTACAGTTAAAAAGTAATGTCTGCTTATCAGGGGCAAGGCGGGTATGTTCAATAATAGTCACATTAAGACTCAGAGAGCACTGTATTTTTAGGTTAGGTATTAGTATGTTATTACATCATTACATCAATATTACAAAATAAAAGGACAAATCATGTCGCGCTATAGAACGTCCGTCTTGTTCAACGACTCGTACAGTGTTCGGAAACTTCCATACTAAAAAAAAATGTATGACGACTGTTGCAATATGTTCCCAACATGAAGAAAACGCACAGATTTGACATCTACCAACGTAGTAATACTAGTAATGTTCCCAGTGGTTAAAAATTATCAGCAAAGTGGAAGAAAACAAAAAATCCCAAATAGATGTAAGTAATTAATCTAAAAGCCTTTTGCGTCAAAAAAAAGCATGTAGTTATATATTTATCATAAAAAATAATCGTTTTCAACTAATTTTAATAATAAATTAGGCAATAGACAAAGTATAGGCTCGCCTTCTATTACTTGGGACTTATAACATAACCGGCAAAATGTGGGAGTATTATACACCTCTGCCTACCCCTTCGGGGAAATATAGGCGTGATGTTATGTTATGTTGTTTTATTAAGACAAAGTGGAGCGTAGTAGTAAGTTAATTAATAGTATGGCAACACAAAAACAGACTTTTATAATTATGTGTTTATGTATGTATATGTCCGCGCGTAGCTCAAGGTTTCATCAAGATTCATCACGAAATAAATTTCTCTTTACTACAAATTATGTATATTCCGATTATTACATGAACTGACCAGAATAAGGAGTTTTACAACAAGAATGACAGCCCGCGCAAAGCACAGTGTCTCCATCTTTATATTACTAAAATCAAATATACCCAACGGAGTCACTAAATACATTAAATAAATTAAAATTAATTTATAAATGAACACTAAAATAATTAACCAGTCGTCGTGATAAAACTAATATTAATTTAGATAATCTCTAAACATTATATAAACCAACAAATCATGCCAGATATTAAAATATGAAACAATATAAAGCGGAATTATCAGAACCACAAAATTAAATTAACAACATTTAAATTAATCATTTCATTAATCCAATTAGAATATTCGAATTATAATTATCATAATATTAACATTATTTACAACATTAATTTCATTAGTACGGATCATCAAATATTAAACTTTGCTAAACAAAAAGGTATCTTCTTTGATCTTTGATGATCTTTGCAAAGTACAACAAATACAACTTTGATGATCTTTGCAAAGTACATCAAATACAATAGCAAACTACATAGCAATATTCTAGAAATAATGGATATTTATTTCAAAATACTTCATAATCTAGAAGTAATTCATCGTATAAACTAGTTACCTCAAAATGGCAATAGATTGCGTTGTAAGCATCGATATTCGATATAGCATAGACATTAATTAGTCTGAGTCCGAGTATAAATTAATATTTTAATGTTATAAGCTATGGAAAGCTATATTACTCTCAAATTACACTAGAGGGCGCAATGTTCAACCAACGCCAGGAAGAAACATTCAATACTGACCAGTAATAAAGATTAATATATTAAGTTCTGTCAAAAAAGTGTAAACAAATTGATGGCAACACTAGCGCGCCCATATATATATGGGCGCGCTATATATAATGTTTAGAGATTATCTAAATTAATATTAGTTTTATCACGACGACTGGTTAATTATTTTAGTGTTCATTTATCAATTGAAAATGTTTTATGTCCGCGCGTAGCTCAAGGTTTCATCAGGATTCATCACGAAATAAATTTATCTTTACTACAAATTATGTATTTACCGATTATTACATGAACTGACCAGAAGAAGAAGTTTTACAACAAGAATGACAGCCCGCGCAAAGCACAGTGTCTCCATCTTTATATTACTACAATCAAATAGACCCAACGGAGTCACTAAAAACATTTTAATTTATAAATGAACACTAAAATAATTAACCAGTCGTCGTGATAAAACTAATATTAATTTAGATAATCTCTGAACATTATATAAACCAACAAATCATGCCAGGTATCAAAATATGAAACAATATAAAGCGGAATTATCAGAAGCACAAAATTAAATTAACAACATTTAAATTAATCATTTCATTAATCTAATTAGAATATTCGAATTATAATTATCATAATATTAACATTATTCACAACATTAATTTAATTAAAACGGATCATCAAATATTAAACTTTGCTAAACAAAAAGGTATCGTCTTTGATCTTTGATGATCTTTGCAAAGTACAACAAATACAACTTTGATGATCTTTGCAAAGTACAACAAATACAACAGCAAACTACATAGCAAATTCTAGAAATAAAGGATATTTATTTCAAAATACTTCATAATCTAAAAGTATAAACGTTGTATAAACTAGTTACCTCAAAATGGCAATAGATTGCGTTGTAAGCATCGATATTCGATATAGCATAGACATTAATTGGTCTGAGTCCGAGTATAAATTAATATTTTAATGTTATAAGCTATGGAAAGCTATATTACTCTCAAATTACACTAGAGGGCGCAATGTTCAACCAACGCCAGGAAGAAACATTCAATACTGACCAGTAATAAAGATTAATATATTAAGTTCTGTCAAAAAAGTGTAAACAAAATTGATGGCAACACTAGCGCGCCCATATATACGTAACGGTTACTTTGGCAATTTAGTAATTAAATAGCATATTTTGTCCCAATTTTGTGTTCTAGGCGTTGATTGAGTGGTTATTCATCTGTTAGAAACATTAGTGAGACAGTTACGTTGTTTATTCCTGAGATAAAGACTCGCTAGTGCATGTGTAGTGATTGCAAATAAACTATTTATTTTGTGCATTAACAATACTTTGGACTTCTAAAATGTCAAGGAGAAGTTCTCGCCGAACTTGCGAGATATGTGGCGTTAAAGAAGCGCATTTAGAGACCCCGTTTTTTTGCAAACATTCCATTGGAAGAAAACTGGTAAGTGTCTGACTGAGCTCATACAATAACAAATCCGATACATTCAAATCAAAGTAAGCAGTAAGTAATAATAAGTATAGACAGTAGTAGTAGCAATATTAAGTACCTATAGATAAACAAGCTGTGCCCCACGGCTTCACCTATGTAAATAATATTATTTTTTATATATAAAGTATTTAAAACTAATCTGAGGGCCAGGATACTGCAGCAACTTTTATCGATATCGATATTACTTTATTCCCCACACTAATATCTCGATATCGATATTTATTTCTACCATGGGCTTCTCACTATTCGCTATGTCATCATTTTGACAGTTCTATATTCTTAGGTTGGCAAAAGTAACCCTTATTATTTTGTGGTTGGCAGTCTTTTGCATCGGTTAGGATTAAAAACGATGTTCTAAGTTCCGTCTCTTACGTAGTATTATATTCTCTTTAGACTCGTAGCAAAGTGTGCTCCCACTCCAACCGCCGACAATCAACATGGCCGACTTTGGTGGGGTGTCAATCTGTTTTTTTTTTTTTTTTTTTTTTAATTTATTCATGACCATGGATACATGTCCTTCAGTCGTAATCATTGAACATATTATACTTGTATCCTAGTAAACATAGCGCAGTGTTGCCATTTGATTCCGCCGATTCCTAACACTATATTTTTATGCTTTAAGGCTTCTACCCACTACCACGTGCCTTAACATGACTGAGATATTTACGTATAAGGCACGAAAAATACACTACAGACACTACTAAGCGCACTAGAACATATTAACATCATCATCATCATTCATCACATTTTGTTTTGATTTCACTGTGCGCGAAAAGTCCCGTAAATATAGTTCAATATAAGTCTTCATTTACCTGAACAAGAGATATTTTTTTTAAGTTGTAAATTTTGTTTCAATGGTAACATATCCGAAATACTATTAGTCTATTTTAAACAGTTTATAGCAAAAGGTAACAGATCCAGGACGTCAAAACAACGCTTCTTAGCGTTTAACCAACGTGGCGGCGGGGAAAAAAGGTTATTGATATTCTTAGATGCATAAAAATAAAATTCTACAAAATTTTGTGACTACGACACAGTACTTTAGAAGAGAGACTTTTGGCGTCTCAGTAATAGATGTGTTCATTTAAAAACAAAATTTTAAATGAACACATCTATTACTGAGACGCCAAAAAGAATTGTGTTTTTTGTAAAGTAAAAAAAAAATGTAGGACCGTTTTGTTAAGATTTTGACTAAGAATTTTAGACCGAATTTCTACACTACAACGTGTATCAGAAACGCGTGGTCAAATTTGAAGTGCTTATTCAGGGGATGCTATTGAACAACTTTTACTATGGGGTTAACAAACAAAAAAACAGCTGATCCATACATTTTGTCAAACGACATCGACGATTTTCTAGGATACAGCTGATTCTTTTTCGCGATTTTAGGGTAGTTTTCATAATAAAAGTTGTTCTATGCTATGCCCTGAATGAGCTCCTTACATATGACCACGCACTTCTGGTACACGATGTAGGTACCTAAGGGGCTCGTGGCTAAGTAGCAAGCGTGTGGATTGTACGATCTGCAAGGTTAAGCTGCACTAGCCGCGGTCAGTCTGTGGATGCGTGACCGTTTCGTTACACATCGAGACCCCTTCGTGGCTCGGAGAGCATGTAAAGCCTGCGCCTGATCTCTCTCCAGTCGTGTCGAATTGCCGTCCCAACGGATTATGAGAGTGAGGGAATAGAGAGTGCACCTGTGTTTGCGCACACACTTGTGCACTATAATATGTCCCACGCAGATGGCTAGTCTCCATTGAGATAGGCCGCCGTGACCTAAATTCAGCCAAAAAATTTAGCCAAAAAAGTTACGTGGAATATTTTTCCTCGGAGAGCACGTTAAGCTGTCGGTCCCGGTTGTCATACGAATATCTATGACAGTCGTTACGGGTAGTCAGAAGCCTGAAAGTCTGACAACTGGTCTAACCTCCGAATGTCGGTATTACCCAGTAACTGGGTTGCGGGGGTCTGATGGCAGTCGCTCCGTGTAAAATACTGATGTTCAGCCGCATCTGGCTAGACTGGAAGCCGACCCCAATATAATTGGGAAAAGGCTCGGAGGATGATGATGATATGTACCAGATAATTCTATTATTTCCATTCTTTATACACGTATACCTGTACAAAACACCTATTATCTAGATACATAAAAACACCCTTTGATGGTATAAAAGCGTTAAAAATATATCCCTGTATCGTAAAAAGAAAATGGTTCCTAAGTGATTTTTATTTCTACCCGTAATGGCGTGTGACATACGGGAATATAGGCTTTTAAATTGTCAGTATGTGAAATGCGGCTGACACACTGGTATGTGAACGGTTTTTCCTCAGATTTGTAAATTATGTAAAGACTGAGGCTTTCTGTTCTTTTGTTTCGTAATTTAAGTATTTCTTGAAAATGTATTTGTTTGTACTACCTTTGGGCCTCCGAAGATCCAATACGTAGACTTAATTCTTAAGATATACTAAAACAAAAATCTAATTGAATTATTAATTATTAAGAGGCTTTTCACGTTTCACAGCCGTCTTGCCCTAATATTAAGCCTTTTTGAAGATTTAGGCGGCCCATACACCTACAATTTAATTGTGCAATATTAATATTGCACAATTATTATTGTAACGTCCCGATCTTCATTTGTATTTCAATCTCAACCCTAAATGCTCACAAAATATACAGGGCGTCCCACGGATATATATGCCACATGGAAGGAAAGTACAGTCAACAAATCGGAATCATGACCCACTCGGCCGATAATTCGTATGAAATTGTCAAAACAGTAACATTTTCTTCTTATTAGCATCGTGCTGCACTTAGGACATTTTGAATATAAGGAAACTGTCAATCAAAGAAATTGGTAAACTAACTGTCACTGCCCAATAAAATTGATAGCAAGTTTGTTGCCAAGGAAATATCTTTAAGCGAAATTCGATCTAATTGTATTGGGATGTTTGTAGAAAATTAAGCTTATGGTGGGTCATGATTCCGTTTGGTCGAGTGTACCTTGAATATTGTAGATGGAACACTTTACTGAAAGAAGACAATATTTGAATTTAAAAAACATTCATAGATATTTAAATAATTACATGGTTGAACCGGAAATCGAACCCGTTACATGAGAAAAATAATCGATCGAAAGGCTTCATCATAAGGATTATTTATACCTGAGTAAGTTTATTTTTTGTTGTAATTTATTTCTCATCCTGTTTTGTGTCGTGAATTAAAATTGCACCTGCCTTGTCATCTCTTTAGCACCCTAAGGTAGACCGGGAGAGAATGCCTAAGGTATTAAGTCCACCTATGTTCACATGTTGCATGAAGTTTTAATAAAGAAATGAATCATCATCATCCTCCTCGCCTTTTCCCAGCTATGTTGGGGTCGGCTTCCAATAAATAAATAAATAATAAATCAAAAACCACATTGTAGAAAACACATTTATTATATTAGATATTTTGTACTTAAAGTACTAAAAATATTTACAAACGAAATCAATATATCCATGATTCATTGAAACTATACATATAGCGAACTATTTAATTAAATATTATTATGTCAGATATTACTGTTTTACATAAATAGGTACTTGAATATCAATTATCTACAAAATATCCACTGAAAACCCTGTTTCATACTATTAACATTGGCAACATTAAGTAACTTCACAATACTCGAAATACTTCAGTTAAAATTATTTACATGACTCAATAAATATTATTATTTAATTATTTATTTAAATTATTGCGCTAGTAGACAGGTAACTGTGTAATTATTAGTTATTTTAGATTATTTTTTGTTATTTTATCCCCTCATTTTAATCTCCTTTTAAAATATAATTACTAACAATAATATTTTAGAGTAATTGTTTGGGGATAAACAGTAATTTAAAATGAAAAAAAAAATCTATTAAGTTAACATTTTGTTCATAGCCTTAACGTATTATTATGACGTCATTGATTGCGGAATGCAATAAAAAAAACCGTGTGTAAAATGAATATAATGAATATAAGTATCATCAAATAATGCAGAGTGTTATTATAGCATATTACTACTCAGTATAATCAATTTAATTAGAAAATAATATTATGGCGAATAATCCTTCTGAAAATGCAATTATATACTCTGCAATTACTCTTAGGGCCGATTTCATTAAAAGTCGACTTAAACTAGGGTAGGTTTTTTTGTACAAATCCATGTATGCGACAAGGGTGTCACCAGGTGGGATCAGGGGGAGGAACCGCGCCCCCCTAGAAACTCGAACCTATAAGATTTTAATAGTAGTAGAAAGAGTTAGTAGTCGAAAATTTCACAAAAGACCCAAGAAGATTATATTTAGATTTTTTCTTGTAGATAGATTAAAACATTACAAATTGTATTTATTTTACCTACAAATCTCTATCTGTCCCTCTATCTGTCATCTTGCCCCCCCCTGGTCCACTGGCTGCCGACGCCCTTGCTTTGGGACCATGATTCTTTCCAAATTACAATTCCAATAATTCATCGCAAAATATGTTAAAATCCTCGCTAAATGGCAATACTGTTCTTTTATTGTTCTTTGTTAATTTTAATATCAAAATACGTTAGTTTTCTTCGTAGAGGTATCACTGAGCAAAACGTTTATATTTGGAATGTTAGGGTATTACAACATGTGCTCTTGTAGGAACTTCTCTAGTGCGTGGTATAGATGCGGCCTAACCCCGATCAGGCCGTGGTCTTCGTCTGTGTAGCTCTGGAATTAAAAAACAATGTATTACCAAAGATATCAGTCAAAAACGAAAATGTCGTAGGCCCAGAAGGAGATGGTGGGATGAGCTGGACTTACATAACGAAATCAGCCTATTATTGTCTTGCACGAGCCTCTTTTCAGAATAAGAATGTTCAGGCCTTAGTCCACCACACTGCCCTAGTGTGGGTTGGAGGACTACACACACCATCAAGAACTGTATGGAGCACTCTCAGGTGTGCAGGTTTCCTCACGATGTTTTCCTTCACCGTTAAAGCAAGTGTTAATCAAATTCTGTTCCGCACATGAATACGAAAATTCAGAGGTCGGCAAAGTTTGAATTTAGAACTACTGGACTTCTAATTATTTAAAGAATTGGTTCCAAATTGTTAAGGATTGTGAAAATGGAAGAAGGGAGGGAGGTATCTGCCCTGCAGTTGAAGAAAACAGGCTCATAAAAAGTCAAACGAAATATATATTGCAATACCATAACTGATGACTAAAGCACTCTTTAATGATTATTATTTATTTATCGGTTGTGTCCTAAATCTGTTTAAACGTAAACCTCAAGATCAGTGATCAGATTTGGAAATCTAGAACTGTTATAATTTAGTACTCCCAGAAAATGTGAAATGTGTTCTGGCTTCAAACGTTTTATATTGTTACAGATCCTATTATTAAAACTCGCTAAAGACAGGTGCAGGATACGATGCATCTTTTAAATTGCCAATAATTTAAAAAGGACACACCTTTCTTTATGAAAGTTACGAGGGTAAATTAAAGATTTCATTAAATTTACTTGAATTTAAGATAACAACACTTTACTACGACCTACCAAAACCGTTACCTAAGGTCAAACACTCAATACCTGCAGTATATCAAGCTAAGCGTCGGTCCCGAGGGTGCGATCTGCTACGCCAGCAAATGTTCTAGAGCCCATCATTTATATAAACGAGCGGATATTTCTCGCACATTACTTCTCGACGTTCGAGAGGATCTTCGGAGAATTGTTTGAGGTTGTGCGTGTTCTTTTAATGTTAACGGTTAAGCGGGTAGACGGAAATTTATACTGTGGTGCCATGCACTGGTATTTTCTTACGCTAATTTGAAAGTAATTAAAATTAAAATGTTTTACAGGACTTTTGCAGAACTTAAACGCAATATAATACAAATATTTTTATTTTATTGATATGTTCATGTAGTTATTATATCGTCTTATCAATTCACGAAAACGCACCACTGGACCAGTTTGGAAAACAATGTTTTCGCTTCTATATCCCAAACCCAAAATAACGATTATTACCAAAACTAATTTCAAATCGCCGAGACTGCGAAATCAAAAAGCACACTTAAAGTCTGGTTTTTCTCTCTTGTCTTATTTAGTAAACAATCGTAGCTTGTCTCTATTTAAATAAAATACAATAAAATATAAAATACACTCGGGCGGCGTCACAAAAATCGCACCTTCTAAAAATATTCTTAAAAATCCTTTTCTGGAAAAAAATCTTTTTCATATTCAGGAAAAAAAATTAACTAGTGCGCAATTTTTTTTTGTTTTTTATGTTTTTATCCGACTTAAAATCAGCAAAATATGGATGCTGATTTTAAGTAGGATAAAAAAATTAATAAAAAAAAGTATTGAACAATTAATGGGAATGTATTCTATTACTCATACCGAACCACCAAAAAAATTTGCGCACTAGTTAAAATTTTTTCTTGTATGTAGTAAAGTATGTAAGGGTAGACTATGAGGTATCATTTCTAAGGCAATCCATTCAGATTTCGGAAAAACTCAATGGATTCTGTTTTTGATTATGTATAATTACTAGTTCTGCTCATGTAATTAGGTTAAAAAGTATTATTTAGTGTGTGAAATTGTTAACTTAATTTAAATAATTATTAACGATTTGCATTAGAAAGACATGGCAAGATTGTTTACTAAATAAGACAAGTAAGAAAAAACAAAGTGTACATACATACTTTTGGTCCGAAGCTTACATCTGATTTAGGTGAACCTACGAAAGTTGTAATTTTTTTTTTATAGTATTGGTTGGCGAAACGAGCTAAAGGCCCACCTGATGTAAAGCGGTTACCTTTGCCCATAACAACTGCAATACCACCTAGGTTGTTGCCTAAATGGTACCGCAAGTCGGTTCGCCAAACTGAGACATGAAGATGGAAAGTCTCTAATGCAAATACCTTCAGTAAATCAGAACAAACTGGGACAGAGCAGGATCTAAATCTATTCAAGAACTCACCATCTGCGTGAAGTACACGTCACGTCTCTGCAACAGTCGTGACAACAACATAGCGTGCTGGTAGTGCACGTTGTCGTCGGCGGTGCCGTGGATCAAGAAGTAGCTCTTGTCGCGAAGGGAGTCCGCCTGGGGATGAAGAACATTTTGAGATTCAAATGGTGCATGAGCGCAAAATAAGGAAGTTTACTTGATCTTAACCTTGGACCTACACTTTCACCGCACCAGAGATACAATAAAAAATAAAAATATCCTTAATCTCAATGGAATATGCTCCATATTTCCTCCTTATTTCTAATATTTTACGGTTGATGTCATGAAAAGTGCCCAAAGACTCTATGATTGATTTTACGTCCTACCTCACTTCATCAAAAACCTCGTCTAAATTCTGCTTTCTTCACATAAGCAGAGAAAAAATTATAATGCTACGCCTTAAGACCAAGCATACAACAGCTTTTGAACATTACAATTCAGAAGCCGTATAAAATAGGCGTAGGCTGGACAAAAGAACCACTTATTGTTTTATACAAGTTAGTCAGGTGAAAACTTACCACTTGTTCAGTGAGAAGGGATGACACTGCGTAACCTTCCACGTTTGTAGACGGCAGGTCCATGTAACGTTCTGTGTAGATTGTGTCTGGAAGAAGAAAAAACATATTAAGATTTGAACTAACTATATTTTACGTTTGGCAGGGTATTTGGATTATGGATTATTCTATCTGTGTTTTGAAAAAAGCAAATAGTTACTAACACAATCACTGCAACATCAGTATCACTGATGATTGTAACCAGTAAAAATAATTTGAGTCGTTACTCTCTTAGTAACAGAGTAACATTTTGGTTGCCATTTGAGTAAGCTTGATGTACTCTACACTCCAATTCCTTTCTAATAACTGTACTGACATTATGGTTTATCTTTCGTTTTATACATCCAAATCTATTTCGCCGTTTATTTGTACACATCCAAACATCTTCACAAACTTCACATTTATAATATTTATCATCATCACTATCCCATTACTGTTCCATCCATTACTGGGCACAGACCTGTGGGGCAATTGTGTAATGCATTCACTTTGACATTAGCTTTCATTTTGAAATTAAAGCAACATTCATTGCGTGGTACGTAGTTGCCGATTACATGGATTGTCAAAACACACGGAGCAATGAACATTGAAATCCAGATGATTGCGATCGAGAGTGCGTTACGCAATTCGGCAGCTGTTCTCATAATGATAAAGTTTCAAGTCTTAGTCCACCACGGTAGCCTACTGTGGGTTGACGGAATATACACAACATCTAGAACTGTCTAAAGCACTTTCAGGTTTCCTCATATCATCATCATCCTGTTTTCCTTCAGCACCGTTAAAGGAAGTAATAATCAAATTCTGTTCTGCACATGAATTTGATAAGTTAAAGATGCGGGCTGGGTTCAAATTTGGATTTTCCTTTATGAAAGGAAAGCGTTCAAACTCCAAGCTATCACTGCTTATCCTACTAATATTTTAGATGTGAAAGTTTGTGAAATTGTTTGGATGTTTGTTACTCAATCACGCTGTAATGGATTCATGAATTAGGATTAAATTCGGCACAAAGATAGAACGTAGCCCGGATTAACATAGGTTACTTTATATCCCGGGAAGATAAACAGTTCCCAAAGGATGCGTGATAAACGATATCCACGTGAGGGAAGCCGCGGGCATCAGCTATAGTCGCGGCACGCTATGATGGCGTTTTGACGTTTGCCTGCTCATGTAGGTTCGTAAATATTGACAGCTACTATGAAGGAACAATTGCCGTACTTTATTGTCAATAGTGATGCACTGCTACAGCAATATAATTTTTCAAATTTCGGATCTACTATTTAATTCAAATTCTATTTATTTCTACTGTTTTTTTTTATATATTTCATAGAAAATTTGATTAAATAGCGATTAAACAAAATGGCTAGAAGGTTATGTTTCTTGAATAATTTGATGAATTATTTACTTTATGTAGGTATTATTCATAATAGCTAGTTGGAGTTGGTCAAAGTAATAAACCTGGTCCCAATCGCTAATCATTTGAAATGTGTCACAACACTATTGGAAAATGTCAAAAACGCCATCATAGCGTGCTGCGAGTATAGTTTTATAATAAAAGTAGAATCTCACCATAGAACCTCCAGTCCACAACAGGTGCTACAGCAGCAGCGCAGCGGAATACAGCCCCACCATCGGCGAGTGCCTTACTGGCCGCGTACCCACCGTACGACCAGCCCCAGATGCAAGTGCGGTTGGCGTCCAACCAGGACAGGTTCTCTTGCAAGTATCTAGGAGGAAAGGGAATCTACTTAATAAAATTCCTAAAACTGATTGACAGACAACGTACAACTTAAACCGGTGGGTGTAGTAGGATGAAGTTTTACAGAAAAGTTCCTTAGCCGACGTAGCTGAGTACTAAGAAAGGATTTAAGAAAATTAATCCACTAAGGGGGTTTAATAGGGGTTGAAATTTTATATAAAGAAAACACGGGAGTGAAGACACGACTATTCGTTAATAAAAAATATCAATTCTTGTTGGAATATCACCTCTATGTACTGTATACTGGCCATATAGATAACTGTCGAACTACAGTTCTGTTGTCATGATTTATATTTAAGATAGTTTTCCATGATTCCTTTGTTACCAAAAGCTTTTACCAATATATTATATTATTTTCTACTGTTTCTTTTGCTCTGTCAATCTCCCCAACAATTATCTACAGGAATACAAGATAAATTATTATTAGTTGAAAGTAAGAATCATAAAATTCACTTTTCTGTCACGTTTCTAAAATAATGAAAGTACGGTCGACCGCACGTCGGTGGTAACACTTTGACATTAGCAGCATCTTTATTTCGTAAGCAGTAAGGGCGGTTTTCAAATTGACGTGTCACCACTGTCATGCAGGCGACTGTACATTTCTAGGCAAAGCTAACATAATACTCAAGGTTTTTTTTTGCCACTAGTCATGTTATTGGAAACTTTTTTATTCAAACTCCTGTTAACAGAGAACACATTGGTAATTTAACCGACCGCACCCTCTTCTAACGAGGATTTTCAGAAACTTCATCGCCCAAACTTACTTGGTAACACTGATCTGGTCTTCAACCTCCACAGTACCGAGCCTCCTGTTCAAAGCGAACATGTTGGTGACTCCTCTGAGACCGGAGCCACGTCCATCAATGTGTGCGATGGCAATGCCCCAGCGACTGACTAGGGAACTACCCCAGTCAAGGCTCCATTGCTTCGTTACTAATGCGGTGTCGGGACCACCGTACCTAGAAGTTGAAAATGGATGTAAATAAATAATAAATAAATATTTTGGGACATTTTTACACAGTGCCATCTAGTCCCAAACCAAGCTTGTACTACTATGGGTACTAAGTACTACAAATATTTTTTAATTGAGGGAGTTATCACTCTTTTGAAGCAGGATGTCATGTCGAAATGATCATGCGGGTGCCTTAGGTTACTAACATTCCGTTTTCAGTATGATCTTGACCATAACTTTTTCAAGTTGTAAGGTAAACGTGTATTGGCACACGAATGGTGAATCAATAAACTAAAGTCTTATTATGATGCTTTAAGAACCTGCTCTCCTGGCGATATAAGGTACGGTCACGATACTTCGCGGTGGTACATTTTTTGATAAAATCCCTTGAACGAATCCTGCTACATTACACGTACCTACCGCTGCCATCGAACATTGAGTGCAAGGTTCACCGAAAAGATTTCTGATTGTACATCCAACAAATCCTGGGCTATTAGCCTATCTACGAATCACTACTGAGTAATTCTTTCAGACATAAAATAAATACACTTTTCTCGTATACCTCTTTCCACAAGAGATCATACCCTAGAAGAATACTTACACGTAAACCAGAAGAGGTACATTAGTGCGGTTGGCGTAGTCTGCGGGTGCTTGAATGTGAACATCAGCTGCAGGGAGACCCACGTTGATGGGCACTGATAGGCGGATGGTGGTCGGTAACACTCTGTTGTTAGTGATAGCGGCTAAGTCTGCACTGTCATCCCAAACACGGACAAGAGAGCCATTCTGGAATAAAGACATTGTACCGTTAGTATACCAGAAGAAAAGTATATCAAAGCTCGGAACTTCAATTACTCATAACAGACTTTGATAAGTGACCGTTTTTTCTACATCTAGATACATATTATGAGGTCTCGGGTAGCTTGGTCTTGTTTCAGCTCATACTAAATTTTCTTTTAGATATTCACTGAGAGTAAGACAAAAAAAAAATAAGGCTCATGAGGACTTATAGTGCAGTCCTGATATCATACAGCTTACCAACTTATTAACAGGTATTGGCATCATCCTCACATTGCAAGTTCGAGAAAACTCTTTGGCTCAAACTTGACTCGGTAACCACTTTTTTGGGAGCAGTGCATTCTCAAGCAATGTTCAGTGAAAGACAGAAGTAGACTTACAGTGTTATAAATGAAGACTTGCGGCACATCAGGACCGGCGCAGTTGATGGTTATTCTTTCACCGGAGGAGCTGATAGTGGCTTCGTTGTACAGACATTCCCCACCGTCCTCCCGACGGATGTTACAGGTGAAGCAGGACAAAACGCCGGTTGAGCTCGCTGTGTAGATGTGTTGCTCGGCTGAGTCATCTACGCTAGTTGCTTTGTACCAGCTGGAAGAAAGAAAATGAATAGTAAAATAGTAGTATTATGTAAATTATGCTTCAAACGGTGGTTTTTAGCATATGAGGTTTGAATATAAAAACACGCTTGGCAAATGTAAAATGAACAAAGCACGTATGTAATTATAAAGCCAAAAATAGGATATTATTAGTAAATTAAATTATAATACTGTGGAACCTGGAGACTGAATTCTTTGAAGTTTGAAGTTTGGTAATTTAGAGCATTTCCTGTCTATAGCTTGATGACATTATAATGTGCAACCCAGTTCATTTTCACATGACAATTGTGATGATATATCTAGGTATTTATTTTACTTAGCAGTGTACTTGGTAGTGGTACTTCGTTGTGGCGATGTTTGGGGGAGGCCTATGTCCAGCAGTGGACGTCTTTCGGCTGAAATGATGATGATGATGATGGTAGTGGTATACTCACATGACGTCATCATAGGTCCATGAGAGGATCTCTAGCACGGTGTGTGCCATATTGACGCGGTTCCGACTGGTCCACGCGGCAGTGCCTTGTGTCACTTGAACTATTTGTTTGTACTGGACTCCACTTACTGTCTGAAATATATTTAATACATTAGTAAAAGAGTGGTTGTCTAAAGGTCCATACTAACGAACGAAATGAAGATTCATAGATTAGATGATTAGATTGGGTGGTGTGACCCGGCTAGATAGAGTTCGTAATGAATACGAGGTAGCTTTAAAGTCACACATCACAGATAAAATAACCGAAAACCGCCTCAGATGGTATGGACATGTCAAAAGACGCAGCGAGGATCATGTGGTACAGATCGCTTTAAAACTACCAGAACAGAAGAGAGGTAAAGGCCAATGACCTGGTGGTCAAACATAGAAAGAGACCTCAAGCAAGCTCAACTGCCAGATAACCGACAACCCAAGATAGAATAACTTAGCGCAGGAATGTGAGGAGGAAATTGACTTTCAAAGATAGTTACAACTACGTTAAATCTAAGCCATAGAAATGGATAGATAGATAGTGTATACTTCATTGTTTGCAGACCATAAAAATAAAAATAAAGTTATAAACAAACATGTTGAGCATTCATTAAAAATGCAATGTATTAACAATTGGCAATCTTATCGCCTAAGACGCTGACAATAGCCAAATACTCCAAATTGGCTTATTTTAAAAACATTTTAAGCTGTATCTATTCAGTTTGTGGGAATGAAAAAAAAAATGTTAATCTTGATCGTATTTTCTAAAACTCTATTGTGCCCAAAACACGTTTTCTTGAAGTTTTCTCTATAGTAAAAAAATTGTAAACTAACCTCTTAAAACATACTTTAAAGCAAACAATCTCTATTATTTACAAAATATTATAAATGAATTAAAGAAGACATTTAAGAAAGACAATAATCTAAAACATAGTTGTTTCTGTTTTTCAAATAAGCTTTTAGTTTTTTAGTAAAAAAAATATTGTTAATTTTCATGAAAGTTGAGCGGCGCACCCGACGTCCTTCCTCTCGTTGCCTCTCTTTCAGTTCTGTACAAAACGACAGTGACCGCAAAAGTCTGATTTTTTAGGTGTTGTCAGCCTCTTAAAGCCATTTCTTACAGACAACCATTGGATGGACTTAAATGTACAAGAAAATATAACGGGAAGTTGGCGGTGTACTAATAGGGAAAACTTGTAATCAATAAATACCAAACTAAAATAAATACAAAAAAGTATAACAATACATATTTCATCTCTAAATAATAAAGTAACTATCTGGATTTCTATGGTCTTACCACAAAAGTTTAAACAAACCCAATACATAAAATAGGTTTTTAAGCCAAAGCTAAACCTGATTTTGATAGAGTTATTGTATAAAATACTATGTTGGTTTGTTTTTCCCAACGTAGAAAGATTGCATTATGAACATTGAAATCGTGCCATCTACTTGTAATTGCGGACACTATGAGAAAGCTTTAACTTATACTTTAAAGTCGCAGTTAGATGGCGCTAGTTGTACCTACTATTTAGTTCCTAGAATATTAACCAGAGCCTGTTTCGGATGTTTTTAAATAAAAAATCTCACCTGGGGCAGAATAGTGATAAAAGCAGTTCCGTCGTCATTGAAAAAGAAGGGGATGTTGTCGATCCAGCCCTCAGTCTCCGTATAAGAGTAGATCTGGAACATTATTTAACGGTCATTTATTTTGATTTTCAGAACAGATATTTCAACAATATTTAATAATAGGAGAGGAAAAGTCTGGTCTTGTTTTCTGTAATTGCCGTTTAAAAAACATTTCTTTATTTATTTTACCACAAAATTGGTACATAAGAAGAACTTATAATGGTATTCTAAGTTGAGTTAATGAAGTTATTTTTTTTATCTACACTCGTATCGTAAAATTCGAATTATGAACTCGAAAGTAATGTCATAATGATATACTTTACGCACACGCACCTGTAATGAATTTAAAAAGTTTTATTACGATACAGTTTGCTGAACAAAACAATGCGGTAAATTAATTTTTTTTCCATAACCGCACACTTCAGCCCAACTAAGGAGTTTTTAATGCCACTTCGACCTAACCAAAGAGTTTTCAAACCTTTTTTTTAGCAGTCGTACAGTTTGGCACCAATGAGTACACAAAATTCAGGGTGGCGCCACTTGTCATACATTGAAAAATTTTATCGTTTAAAATCGCGTTTTTGGCAGAACTTTTGATTGTCATATTGCTTTTAATTATATTTAAGTGTTTACAGGCATATTTTTTGTATGATAAAACAGAGATTGACGGAAACCTGACAAGGATAGAAAATTAGTTCCGATTATAATATTTTCGCCAGACTATATTTTATTATCTGTGTAGGCGCGCACCAGCGCGCGTGCGCGGCCGCGCGCCACGGCCGCGGCCTACTGGATTTGGTCATCGTTACTTGTAAATTTATTGTTATTGTTTACGTTATTATTATGGTTTTGTATGTCGAAAGTTTTAATCTGGGCAAAAATATCTGACTACAGCAGTGATACTGAACTGAGGAGAATATGACCCCGCCTGAATTTCTGGATGCAGCAACGTAAATGACGAACAATCTTTTACCAGAGAAATCAAGAAAAACAACGACAATGTTACCAAGATTTTGACTTTGGTATTTTATTTAAAATTGTATGAGTGTAGATAAAATAGTGTATGAAACTGACATAATTAGGTATTAAAACACTCGTGTGATATTAAACTCACACTCGTGTTTTAATAACCCCTATTATGCAACAGTTTCATAAACTACTAATGTGCACCTACCGCATATCGTCTTGTTGTGGCAATAAATCATTTTTCTTCAAATTCAAATTCAATTAATTTATTTTGTGATACACAGGTAATAAATAGGTATCTTTCTTTCTTTCTATTCTCAACCAGTCAACTATTGGGTTAAGAAGTTTTTTTTTTAAGTGGTACACAAAACACGTTGATGGTTACCTATATAGTTAATTTTTTGCGACTAATTATCATATTTGGAACAAACCTGTGTGCAAGTAGCTTGAGCAGCGGTACATAATTGCACTCTGAGGGTAGTTTGGACGCGGTCGGTCCACATCAGGGCAATGGACTCGTTCGTCACGAATTTCACGGTCTTGAGAATTGGTCTGAAAGAAGACAGTGATTCAAAATTGTATTTAGTCTAACACAAAGAAAGTGTACTATTCAACTTTTCAAAGTAAAACACACATCTTATTTACGAACGAAAAAAAAAGTGCATTACAAAATAAAATTACCCAACTGCTGCCGAATTGCGTAACTCACTCGCGATCGCAATCAATAGGATTTCAATGTACATTGCTGCGTCTGTTTTGACAATCCGTCTTATCAACAACTACGTACCATGCAATGAATATTGCTGTAGTTTTCAAATGACAGCTAATGTCAATGTGAATGCATTACACAATTACCCCACTGGTCTATGATCAAATAGGATACGACTGGAACATACTAAATAAGAGGATTTTTTTTTCCATTTTGTCATCGATTTTATTTATTTTTAAGAAATCGTGTTATTTCTACCCTTACTTTAAAATAATATTAAAATCATGTAAATTTTGAATAACAATATTCTAATAAGTAGATACGGCTCTATAACATCCCACAGCTGGGCAAAGCTCTCCTCCACCGTGTGTCTTGCTGAGTAATCGTATAAACAATACTTACTGCACAAGATCGCTGGGAGCTTGATAGACAGTGGCGATGCCAGTGTTCACGTCCAAAAGGCTCACCGATACCGTTGGGTTGGCAGTACCGGACTGTAATAAAAACAGTTAATAAAATCAATGTTAGCATTATAGTTTTGAGTATCGTACGCAAAGGGTGCCAACGTGACCCTATTACTCTGCTTACGCCGTCTGTACATCCGTCCGTCCATCTGTCTGTCTGTCACAGGGCTGTATTTTTAACGGTTATAGGTAGACAACAGTTATTTCACAGAATATTCGTTGTGCCTCTGTCACGGCAAATACTTAGAATAAAACAGTTTAAGCCCAAAGGGAGTCCCCATACAAGAAACGTTTGTATTAATTAAGTACTGCTTTTTCAAATTTTGTGTTAAGGCTCTATGTTAAAAATGGTAATACAGAAGCGTCAAACTTGGTGTTCTATACCTACTTTAAAAACCAATAATAAAAACCAGGCATTCACAGACATGTGTGATGGTATGGAACCCTTAGAACGCGAGTAGGTACGACTCGCACTTGGTTGGTTTTTATTTACCTAGCCAGCATAAAACCAGTTATATTAATGTGTTCTACATAATCTATTAAAACATATTATCAGCATAACGTAACCTCAACTATCAGCCGCAGAGATGTTTATCACTAACCACAGGACTTGCAACATAATAAAATTATAATAAAACATACAACCAATCAAATGATTTATCTATGTCTATGCCATCGCTTCGGTACAAAACATAATTATAATTACAGAAGATCTACGATTATATATACCATGCAATGGTGTCGATTCTCTTGTTCACGAACTAAACTTATTTTAAACTACCGCTCTCTTTCACTAATAACAGATACTCTTGTATAGGTAAGGGATGGCAACAATTTTAGAACTGTCTTACGTGAACTGAATTAGTTTACGTGTTACATTTCTTTGTATTTTAGTGGGCAAGTTCCGAGATCACGACTAAACTTGTATCGAAATCAAAATTCCGATTAATTTGAGAGTTATAAAATTGTAGTTATCCCTTTCTTGTATCTACTATTATTAAAAGAGAGCGATAGTTTAAAACAAGTTTAGTTCGTGAACAAGAGAATTAACACCATTATTAGATAAACTAAAAGCAGATAAAGATGATCAGATCACTCAGTAACCAATACTTGATAACCTATGCATAAATATGTCATTAATTTAATCATGAAAATTAATTTCGAGTTAAAAAACTATGAATAAAAAGCTGCCTCAGGCGTCTACAATATCGTGACTACACAATTTAAGTAGATAGATAAATAGACAGATATTGATACTTTTTTTTAATACATAAGTATATTTGATCGAAGACTACACCAATAGGAAAAAACAACTAAAAATAATTAATGTAAACACGAGCACAGTATAATTTTATTGGTGGTCTTATCGCTAAATGAAATTTCTTCCAGACAACCTTTGGGTGGACTTGATGCACAAGAAAACTTAACTGTCAGTAACACATACTTAATTCCTCTGAGGGAAAAAATAAGCAAGGGAACATCAGAAATCAAAGATCCACAAACAAATTTAGCAGATTCAGCTCGTCTTTGAATTATCTTGATGTTATATATTTATAGTTATACATGTAGGTATGTATAATGTATATTTTGTTATATTTATAATGTACTTAGGTATTTATCTATTTTTATTATATGAATTTATATGCAATTATAAGTCCGTAGTACGAAACATATTTTACTACTTTACTGGTGCATCTACCTTATTCTTTGTCTCTGCATTACCCTAAGGTTGTCTGGTAGAGAACGCCTATGGCGTTAAGACCGCCTTTGTACCCTGTTGTGCATAAAGAATTAAATAAATAAATAAATCTGCAGTACGTCCTACGCAAATCCTACGTAACTGTCTTATCACAAACACCTTACATGCACCGTTGCCATTCATGCCAAAGCACTACACTGCATTGTTATGTTTCATCTAAAAACAAGCAGCCTCAATCTGTTGCCATCATGCATAAATTACAAAAGTAAACCTTCTGTTTATATTTCGCTAAGGATTATTTTCCATTAAAAGGGAACACAATCAATAACTAATACCGCTCAGCTATCAATCGTCACGTTCCGAACAATAGACTTGGTTGTGTCGAGCCTCGTGTCTTTATTGAGATCATAACGGCTTTGGAAAAGAATGACTGAAAATATTTATTTACAAGAGGGAATAGATTTCATTGAAATTGTTTGATTTAAATCCTATAGATTCGGCAATATGATTCTCTATCCAGAGGAAGCCAACTCAACAACAACATATAGACTCGAAGGCAATCTATGCACTGCCGTAAGGCTGAAGTGAAAATTTGCCTGACTATATGGACCAAAAATTAAAAAAACTAGTTCAATTGTTTTTTTTTTGTTATTAAATAAATATTTTTTGGACATTTTACACATCACCATCTAGTCCCAAACAAAGCAAAGCTTGTGCTATGGGTACTAGACAATGGATATAATACTTAAATACTTTTTTTTGTAATTACATACTTATAATACATAAGAAACAACCAGAACAACACAAACACTCATATTCATCACACAAATATTTGTGTCCTGTGGGAATCGAACCCACATCCTCGTGATCAGCAGTCCGACACTCGAACCACTAGACCATTGAGGTCGTCGTTGTTAAAACAACAATACGATTTGAGTCAAAAACAAACGTTTTATTAAATAAACTTTTTTCATATATGTACTATTCGCATACTCTACGCATCTTATGCGTCCATTACTAATACGCAACAAGCTACATAATATCGTCACCTTGATAAAGAGAGCTAATGCCGCCACCAAACGTTGAGTTATCATGAAAACTGCACCAGTAGAAACTCCGTTTAATATGGCGATGTTTTTATCTAACATTCGCCAAAAGTGTGGCTTAGCTGTCTTTACCAGTAAGGCGACGATATATTGCCGTAATTTTAATGTTCAAATAAGCCTACTTCTTATTTAAACAAACTCCACATTTCACCCCAGTTTTAAAATATGCGCATTATGTCGAGCGTGTCGTATCTGACGTGGATCTCGTGATTATCATGTACAACGAGGCCTCGATCTCCGGAGTTCCCGGTGCCGTGCCGGCGCCAAACGGGTCCAATACACACTTTCACTTATATCGCGTAAATTTAATTGTTGGAGTTAAGGTGACGTTGCTTTTAATAACGCAAATTTCTTGTTTAATATTCAACTTTGCGTCTTCGTTTTTACAACTCTCTTGTGTTTTTTGTCACAGATCTGCTAGAAGTAATTAGTAATACCTTTGAACTTAAGTGTCACCAAATATACCTTTTGTCACTAATATGTTGTTATGTGTGCATAAATAATAACAAAAATCTTCCCAGCTTCTAAGTAATTTGATTGTTTATAATTTTGAAATTGCATGAATGCAATATCCTCACATCTATATCATAACTGTCGTATAGCGCAGAAACGGTAATCCATCATCAGTCTTTAGAACTGAGGTGGCGTCAGCATTTAGTCTGACTAGTTGCAGATGCGGCCAAATATTATAATTCAATTAATGGATCTCTGCAATTCAAGTACTAGGAGATACCGATAGTACTGATACTATTAGTAAAGATCGGTGCAGTTGATAGTGCAATACATGCTAGGCAGAAGGTATGCTCTATGGAGCCGAACAGTAAACTGATCTATAGAGATCAAATGTAAGCTGTTGATTGATGAAAATTTTTCTCTTGGATTATCTTAACAACAAATTGTGTCAAATTTTTCGTATGTCACGTGCCTTTAATTATAATATGTAAAATTGTGAATTTATTCATATTGTTTCGAAGTACATTAATATTCTATGGTGAGCAATTTGATATTTATTCATTTGCTCGAATTATGGTAGGTAAAGTTGTTATACTTTGTTCGACCGGACGTATTTCACCATAAACTATTAGTATGCAAATTATTGGTTAAAATACAAGGCGTGACAAGCTTAATTAAATTTTTATATACATCCTATTCATGTTTAAACAACATTTTATCTTCAGTACGAGACCTTGATCTGTATTGTTTGCCCTGCAGTGGGCACTATGCCAAACCAGTCGTGTGCCCTTTCACTCAGGTGGCGTCAGTGTGGATTAAGGTTGCATTTTATTTGACTTTGTAGAGCCATACAAAATGCAATCATGGATGCCAAAGTCTTCTTCTTTCTCTAAGCCTTACCAATTACATTGGAGTCGGCTTCCGTTCTACCTAGATGCGATTAAGCAGCAGTAGTTTACACAGACCTATACCCATCAGTGGACGTCTTTCGGCTGAAATGATGATGATCATGATGAACCACTAAAATACAAAAGGCCAGTCCAGGTGTTGCCCTGCATTTTCCTCATACAAATACTTAATACAATTTAAAAGTGACTGATCCCTAAGTTTGATTCGGTATTTCTTCTCAGAGACATAGAAAATGCCGACGCCATCTAATTTATAAAATAACCGACATGTAAAAGTGATTTTAATATTCAATTTTCTGAATATAATACATTTAAATTTCACAGATGACAACTGAATCTGGTGCATGCAGCACGAATATTCGAATATGTTGCTGTCTTTTGACAATTTCAAAATAAAATTTCGAAACCATTCCAAATTCACCCAACCAAAATATTGATTTACCAGGAGCAAGTGACGCAATTAACCGAAGGAATCGAGTTACCTAGTCGAGATAGTGTGCAAACGAACTACTGACTGCGACAGTTCATTATAACTTGCGCCATTTGTTGAAGTTTCAAATGATTTAGTAGGTGATGCAGTTACGGAAACTTAAACGAGCTACCTACTACTATTCGCTTAAAGTTTTGATAAATCTTTGGTTTTTTCTTAAAATTTATGAGTCGCTTGCTTAAAAATATATTCATTGTTAGTAACTTTTTGTTGACGACGTCTGTGGTCTGGTGGTTCGAGTGTCGGACTGCTGATCACGAGATCGTGGGTTCGATTTCCACAGAACACATATATTTGTGTGTTTGTGTTGGTCTGGGTGTTTCTTATGTATTATATTAAGTATGTATTTACAAAAAAAAGTATATAAGTTTTATATCCAGTGTCTAGTACCCATAGTACAAGCTCTGCTTAGTTTGGGACTAAATGTTGCTGTGTAAAATGTCACAAAAATATTTATTTATTTTAACTTAAACTTCATGGCTCTTTCCCATAGGTATTCTTACATTAAAATATTGTAATATTTTGCATGTGAAAAATAACCATCGTGGTTATACAACCCGAAGGATAACCTACAATTAAGCGATCCAACTGAAAATTTCTTAAAACATTGTTTTTTTTTAAATGTTATAGGATAAGGAAACTAGCTAAAGGCCCAACTGATGTTAAGTGGTTATTTTGCCCATAGCATCTCTGTGGTCTAGTGGTTCGAGTGTTGGACTGCTGATCATGAGGTTGTGGGTTCGATTCCCACAGGACACAAATATTTGTGTGATGAACATAAGTGTTTGTGTTGGTCTGGGTGTGTTTCTTGTGTATTATATGTATGTATTTACAAAAAAAAAGTATGTAAGATTATATCCATTGTCTAGTACCCATAATACAAGCTCTGCTTAGTTTGGGACTAGATAGTGCTGTGTAAAAATTACCCAAATATTTATTATTATTTATTATCTGCAAAACCACCTAGGCTGTTGCCTAAATGGTAAGGCAAATCGCGTTTGCTAAACTGAAGCATGAAGATGGAAAGTCTCATATGATTGTAATTTCTCGGACTCCCGTATCCTTTGCACCGATACATATCGCAATACAAGCATCACTGTTTGGCGGCAAAAAACAGTAGGGCGATAGTACTTCCCCGGGCGAGCTCTTCTACAAAGAGCTCTACTACTTACTACTAAAACTGACTGTTGTATCGGGTCAAAACAACCTGGTGGTCAGGTTCTTTTGACTCGAACTTTACCTAAAAATCAAACCTAGACAACCATAATTACGACTACCCTTATCTAATACAGTTTTTTCTTTAATGAGTATAATTATTGATATCAAGTACTTAATCAACCAAGCGCCTACTGTGTACTCGAGTAATGTAATCAAGAACAGTAATTATTAGTTATCTCTCTTTCAATATAATCGATGTAGGTTAATAAGATTAGTATTTACTAAGACTGATTAAATTTATACCTACGATAAAACTCAATTAAATAGTAATTTATTTACTAGTGCAGTATTATTATATTATTATCATCAAAAATCCCTGTTATGCACGAAAATTTCACCGTCGCTATCATAGGCACTTTTCAAAAAGGCGTAGCGAAGTGAGAATTGTGGTGTAATTTTTACAGTGTCTTTATAACACTGGATATCATTAAAGAGTCCACGGTCGAAATAAAGACGCAGATCATCATGGAATAAGAAAAGCTTATCATAATCTACAACTAGACGTTAACCTCTTCCAAAAAGTAGTTTTGTCCGGTGGTGCAGTTTGTCAAGAAATTCTTTGTTTTTTCATTTTCTTTCTTTCCTATACAATTTGCGCTCACGTCTGTGTTACGACACAACCCTTTGGTTAAAGGCAAAGCACACTGGGTCCAGGTGAGTTTGCTTTGAAACGGCCCAACGCAAACGTGTAATTATGCCAACTGCTTTTCAAATCTTGATAGCGCGATTCAGGATTTATGGTGTCATCTACTACGTCCCTGGTAGTTCACAAGTGGTACGATAGACGTCACTCCACATTCAATACATTCTTAGATCACAGTCGCATTAAGATAAAGAAGTCTTACCTTGGGGTATCGTATCTCATGATGCTGCGTGTATTGGTAGTTCACTGAACCAGGCACGCCGTAGTGAGGAACCCTCATCACTCTGACTCCGGAATCGTCGAAAGTCACGTAAGCCATCTTAGTACCATCCCTGGAGAACCAGATGGCGTTGCTTGAGCCGAAGACTTCCTCTGTGGAGATTAGGTTAATATTTTAGCTTGTTGGTAATTAACATAGATTTCAAACACAAGGAGATAATATGCCTTCAGTCCATAATTGTGCGTGTTTAGGTGTCACCGTTTTTCTCCCACTTATTTTATAAACACATAAAAAACAGACTTTAAAAGTTGTATGCGAATAAATAAATTTGAATTAGATTTGAAAATAATATATAATATATTTATAAGCAAAAACAGAAGTACTAATAGTACTTCTGTTTTTGCACACTTTTAAACTACAAACCGGCTTTTCTATGATTTTATGAAGCTTTTTTGCGAAGAGCAACCGAACCGCAAATGAAAGCGATCGCGGGCGCTCCGTCTGTGATGTGATCATTTTGCGCATATTAAAGCGTCAAGCGTTGTTTCTACTTGGCAAATCTCCCTTGTTTTATTTTAACCAATGGTAAGTTATCCTCAGAGAGAGGAAAAATACACTACCTGTTCTACAAAGCGAACTGGAGACATCATAATAGCTGGTTCTTACAGTTTGCCGAAAATAATTCATGCTCTCAGAGTATTTCTATATTCTAAGCTCATGCTATAACGGCTATAATTCAATCTAAAACCTCTTTGGATTTTGAATATTCATGCATATTATCTTATGTCTCATGAGGATAAACCAGAATACTAAGCAACTGATAGTCGAATCTTAACCGTAGATACCTATAAAGACTGCAGGATTTTTGTAGTTACAAGAAATAACACTAAATAATCAGTTTGTGTTAAAAAAATCACTTTTTTGAATGTTCTTAGAAAGAATCATAAAAGTTTTTTGTTGAAAAATATATATTTCAATACAAGCTTTTATAAGACACGGATTTGGTACTGTAACCCAAACTCAGTGTGTCAATGGTAACTACAACAGAGATCCTGTGACCACCTTTCGGCTCCATCATCAGATCAGCCCCTAAACACCATAATATTGCATTGTCATTGGGTTTACATAATGATATGTACCGAATTTCAGCAAATTCTTGCTTGCAAGATTTGACCTAAGCCAACTAACAACTTGTAAAAATGATACTTTACAAACAAATTCTATATTCTAATCACATACCAGCAAGCCTCTAGACGCGTATTTTACGCCCGGCCACCAATCGGTACGTCACTCCGTCAGCGAGCGGCACCAATCATATCACTGAACATTTACCAATCATAACGCGCCGTCCGCCCCCCCCGGTCCCCGCCAACATTTTACGACTATGTTCTCATGCAAAACTTTGTTTATGTGGCGTCTTGAGGCTTACTGGTCTGTGATTCTAATCAACACGTACCTTCATATACCCAATCTGGGATACCATTGTAGATCACATTCAGTTGTCCTGTCGTCGTGATCTGGCGGGGGGTACTGGTAAGACTGTCTTGGTAGTAAATGTTGTTCAAGTACACGAATGCGAGGGAGGTTCCAGAGGGGCCCCAGACGAAGTTCTGGAGGAAGGCCTCATCGGATTCAATGCCTGGGGGGAGGATGTCGACCGTGTTGCCAGTTACGATGTTGATGGCTGCGTAGCGAGCCAGGAAACTGTACCTGTATACCTGAAAGAAGGGGGGTTAAGATTTATTTGACTATTACAAATATTATGATTTTTTAAACTAACATGGTTACTCATACATGTTAAATATCCCGTGTATAAAAAAACGTTAACAATAAATTTTATTTATTTATTTTATACTATATTGATGAAACGACAATCGACAACCACTAACAAAGATTAATATAAATTAATCTTAAAACGGTGAAGGAAAACATCGTGAGGAAACCTGCACACCTGAGAGTGATCCATACAGTTCTCAATGATGCGTGTAGTCCGCCAACCCGCACTATGCCACCGTGGTGGACTAAGGCCTTAACCTTCTCGTACTGAGAAGAGGCCCGTGCCCAGCAGTGGGACATTAATGGGCTGGTTATGTTATGTATGAAGCTTTCAAACGAATCAAATTCGTGACATTGTGAGGAACTTGATGATGAAGTTGAGAAATCAAGTCAATCGTACGACCAAACATCAAGTAAGGAAAAATCTTTTGAAATAACATTTCAATTCAACAGAAATGAATGACGTCAATGGGACTTAACGTGCACTTAAAATAAGCGGGACAAAAGTAGAATTTTTTATTTCGTTTTCATAAAATTATCGTATCAAAAAATGCATTGCATAATTAAAAGTGTTTCCATTTGCAATGCTTTACTTAAAGCACAGCCTTTTTTAAGAACTTGATTTACTGCGTGATTTTCAAACAGATCGTGAGTTTTTAACATCAGATTAGTACTCTGGTTTATAGCCGCATTTCTTTTTGAAGTCACCTATTGTAATAATAGCGAAATAACGTATTTTATTTAAGTTTAAGGCTTATGGTAGTGGAAAATATCCTAACATGGATCAACGTCATAAATAAACAAACAATTACATAATGAGTTTAATTAATGTGTTTTTGTAATGTTAAGCATTAATCTTCTTGATTAATTCATCAGCATGTTTAGACATCGAATCTATCCATTTGGAAAACAAACAGACAGCTAAAAATAAGACGTCAAAACAGTAATAAAGTTAGTTTTATAGTCGTATAAAAATTGACGTAGACATTTTCATGAGATGCACAGTAAGGGTAACAAAATTTACGTTTAAAAGTTATTACTTAAAGCGAATGACTTACAAAAACTTTAAACCTTTTGCAATATTAGATTTTGAATTTCATCTGCGTCTTATTTCTAATTTTAAAGTAGTACGTAATAGTTTAAAGTTGCTTTTGCCCACAACGCAATTTACTAAATGAAACTGGATCCATTTTCACGGTATAATTTTTTCACCGATCATAGTCTCTATAGTTACTGAAAGTTTAAACGGTACCTATAGAAATTAATATAAAATAACTTCATAACAATTTTTAGGATCGTTAATATCTTTGACAACAATACTGCATATCACTAACATAAATACATAGAATAAATTATTCAATACGATTGTATCTACAGCTACAATTCAATACTATGCTCTGTATCTCCTTATCATCTTGACAACTTCTCAAATGAAATGAAGACTAGTGACATTCAATTTTAATAGATAAACCCATTTTTGGAAATTTCACACTTCCAATGTATACAAAGTTACCAAAGTGTACCTAACGAAAATTCAATTGTTAAATTAGGTCAATTTGTAGATCTGGGTCAATGCAGTAGGAAGCTGCTAAAACTTCGACTCTTGTCTTTACTCGTGCACAAACTTGTTACCAAGTTAGTTTCACACTCGTTCCCCGAGGTGACTTGAATATCTGATGCACTAAAATTGCATCAAGTCGCATGTTATACTGAAGAAGATAATTATGCTGTTCTGTAATAGTTTTATTGTTTGACTTATTTCTTTGTGCTTCTAAATTTTCTTAATCCAACGCAAAATATGTAAGTTAAGCTTTTCTTTGCAAGCTTTTAAAAGCTTGGGGGTAGAGGATTTTTTAAAAGCTTCGAATGAAAAGCTTACATATTTTTAGGATCGTAATATATTTGACATAAATACATTGAATAACTTTTTTATTCAGCCCCCCTTTGGCCTCCTTCTTTGGTCTTGAAAGGGAGACCTGCATAGAGGTAGGTAGTGCTGCGTAGGGTTCGGGCCAGCAACAACAGCATCCTAATTACGTTAGCTAGCAGGCTAGACCGAGTGTTTCTGAACCACTGCTGCAAGGTTTCAGCTGGATCTGTGACCTTGCGGTAGTGTTCTCGAGAACGGTAACAAAAAATATACATACTAACATAGTTTCAAAGCAATCTGTTACTAACGCTATGAGTCTATATTACTCGAATAAATACATTTAATAATAATACCTACAATAAATTTCAGCATTTTAGGCCGCTTGAACAGCTAATTATAATTCAACAACTAACCTATCATAAGACTAGGTTAAAATTTTAAAATAATAAACCTTATGTACCAATAACTCCCGCTTAAAGTGAAAACTGGTTCCATCGGCTTATTTACTGAACGTGCTTGTGTATAAAAACAGGAATTACGAACAGCTGACAACATTTGATTGCTTTTAATGTTTACTATTTTTATTATGAACACAACATAAAAAGCAATTTGCGAGGTAAGGGCTTTGGCCGCATTTGGAAAAATAATTAATTTAATGTTTTCATATTATCTGAGTGGATAATTTTGTTTTCCGTTGAGAGTACACATATTTTATGGTTATTTGTGTACACACAAAAATATTGTTATGGTCATAGCAGGTATTAGCATATGCATAAAATTCTTACTAAACATCATGAAAAGCAGTAAATTTGAGACGATAGCCAGTTGAAATTTGCATTAGTCCATTGGAATTTCCAATTATGTATTGATTACATATCAAATATAATTGTCTCTTGAACAAATAACTACATACAAGACGCCATTCAAATAGCCTTTGGTTTCTCAAGATCTATAAAAAAGATTGCAATTAAAGACAAATAGGTAGGTACTTACCGGGGCAACATTGTACGCCAAGATAACTTCACTGCCATCGGGAGACAACTGCATCACCCTCGATGATTGTTGCAGAATCTGCAAGAATTTTATACATAAGGAAAAGATACTGATTGGGCAACAAGGCGGGTTTTTTGTTAATACAAATGAAACACCTCAATCAGACTCTAATCTTAGGGATTCAAAAATAAATTATCAAAAAGGTTTATGACAGAAAAGCTGTTATTTAACATTATTAGATTAGCTAATCAGCGTTCAAGTTCCCAATCGTCCTAAACAAACTGGGATATTTGCAATGATCCTGATAATCGTACGTTTACTAAAATCTTTCATAGATTTCAACTATCCAGTTCTTTGCAATCGTCCTAGAATTCTCGCAAAGATTCGATTTGTCCGATAATCTAACGACATATAAATCTCATCATCATCATCATCATTTCAGCCAAAAGACGTCCACTGCTGGACATAGGCCTCATCCGAGCATATGTTGTTGCCATAATCACCCCGCTTGGCAGGCGGGTTGACGATCGCAGTTGGTTGGTTAAATACTCAGAGGACGCTGCTGCCCATCCTCTGGTGAATCCCTTAGTCACCTTTAATGACACCCATGAGAAGATATAGGATGGTGCAGTTCTTTATGTCCAGCGCCACACGGAACCATATAAATCTACATTTAATAAATTATCAACATACCTGTGACGAGTTGTAAATGAGTGGAGTGGTGCCATCAGTATCAACATCATAGAGAACCAGGTCGCCATTACCGTTGCGGAACAACACCTCACTTCCTGCAATTAATGAAGATATTATTGAAGATAATTAAAACATTATAATAAAACGCGTATATTATTTAAATTGGTTTTCCTATCGTTTCAAAAGCTTTGCAGCGTTCGTTGTCGCCGGAAGACTAAGATGACAAGCGTCTTTACAGATATTTAAAAAAAAAAAAACTACCGTACAATTTTTTAGTAATTAAAATCGTTTCGATGCACGCAGTAATCACTCACAATGTCATTCATCAAGTCCCAAACAGCACGCAACACTGTAAAAGACAGTGTAGTGATCGCGAAATCCTAAGAAATTATTAATTAAAACATTATAAGTATATGTATCTCAGTTTGGCGAACCGACTTGCGGTACCATTTAGGCAACAGCCTAGGTGGTATTGCACTTGTTATGGGCAAAGGTAACCGCTTAACATCAAGTGGGCCTTTAGTTCATTTCGCCATCCGATACTATAAAAAAAAAACATTTGTGTTCACATAAATCGTCAAAATGTAGGGAATATCAGATATTTTTTTCTGAGTTTTAGTCTTATATTAAAATTTGTTCATATTAATGAGTATAATGACTCTTTAAGAGGTTTACAGTTATTTCAATAACACGTTGTTTTTTTATTGTATAGGATGGCGAAACGAACTAAAGGCCCACCTGATGTTAAGCGGTTACTTTTGCCCATAACAACTGCAATACCACCTAGGCTGTTGCCTAAATGGTACCGCAAGTAGGTTCGCCAAACTGAGACATGAAGATGGAAAGTCTCATGTGATTGTAATTTCACCGGCACCCGTACCCTTCAGACCGAAACACAGCAATGCAAGCATCACTATTTGGCGGAGAAGTAGGCACGGTGGTAGTACTTCCCCGCACGAGCTCGTTCACAAAGGAGCTCTATTAGTACTAAAACGATGTATACGACAACTCTATTTTTCTGAAGGTCGCCTGGTTAGCGATTTGCAATAAAACTGGTTCACACACGGTATGTTTACCTATTTTTCGGCCAATGACCCGGACTGTGTCGGAAATTGGAATTTACGTGCGTAAATAGATACAGAGTACGTAGTTTTTGTCAGGTTTTTTAAGCAAGCTTAACAAACGTAATGTGTTGGTATTATATCATAGTGATTGTTTTTGTTTCTGTTATAAATAGTAAAGCGATCGCAGTTGGTTGGTTAAATACTCAGAGAACGCTGCTGCCCATCCTCTGTTGAATCCCTTAGTCGCCTTTTACGACACCCATGAGAAGATATAGGATATATATTTGATGTGTAAATACTAAATAACACACAATGAGCATTGTAATTTACCAACCCTTCATCATCATCATCATTTCAGCCGTAAGAAGTCCACTGCTAGACACAGGCCTCCCCCAAGCATATATTGGGGGGATATGCCGTAATCACCACGCTTGGCAGGCGGGTTGGCGATCGCGGTTGGTTGGTTGGTTGGTACCAACCCTCAAATGTCCTCAAATATGGTAATACCTATATTAATCGGATACCTCGAACTTGGAGCCGTATCAAAGTTAATCTACGTGAGAAATGTGTACATAATTATTGATAGTATTTTTTCCTAGCTCTCCAATCAAAAATACTTCCAATGAAGTCGGTTAAAAAGCTGAGCAGGTATTCCTCAAACCATTCACCTCTCCCATAAACCCAGCGTGAGGCTACTCATCAAAAGACGAAAAAATAGGCCATCCCATTCACAGAGATTCATTCAAGCAGACTAGAACTCCCAAAACGTGAAGACTACTTGACAAAATATTTTTTCCGTATTCCCCTTTCATCAGGCTGATATTTTTGAGGTCAACCTCACGTCAGTGGTAGTGAATTTTTTTTTTGAGGCTGAGAAAATGTCTGTCGCATGTCACGCCACCCGGGGAGGTAGCGTGGTTATGTGGGACTCGCAGTGCTCGCACCCACTAAAAACTCCGCCGTGTACCTACTCTCGCTTTGGTGGATGAGCCACGAGTATTATATCCCTCTTCCTGTAGTGACGCTCTTTAGGCGATGTCCGGGCACACTTAGGACATCATCAACTCGAACTCTTACTGTCTTAAACTCTCTCAGAACTTCTACAAAAGCGCTTTTGTGCTTTTTACGCGCCGTCTGTCCGCCCATCCGTTTTATGTTTTATCGCTGCCTACCCAAAAACATTAAAAACACATGTAGCGAAATTTTAAACAGTCTTACCGCAACTAACTTTTAAAACTTACGAGTTATCTGGCGACAACTTTCGTGGTCAAACCACAAAGTAAAGAAATGGAATCTTTACTCATGTGGCCAAACACCTTAACTTTTAACAAAGAAAACTTTTTCTGACTCCGAGCTGTGTTTTTTTTTTACTTATTAGTACTTGACCGACCTTTTTGTTACGTACTTGTACGATATAAATACTTTATAAGTTCGGTCTCACGCGTACGTACGGTCACGTTACTTCCCGGTGGTACATTTTGTCAACAAAATCCCTTGAACGAATCCTGCTACATTACACGTAGCTACCGCTGCCATCTAACATTGAATGCAAGCGATTTTAGCCTTAGTGGTGGTTCACCGGAAAGTTTTCTGACTGTACCTACTTTTGCAAATTCTCTCGACACCTATACCTGCCAGTAGGTACATATTAATAGAATCCCATTAACATTATTTATGTTATTCAGAAGAAAATTTTCCTCTAGACAGTTTTTTAGTTTATTTTATCCACGTCAAAAAATTCATCGATTTTTTTTACAAAACAAAATTAAATTCATGAATTTGAATATTCATGTAGGTGAAAACCTTGGGATTTTCTTTTATGTATCTTACTAATACGTACCATTATAAATGGGAAAGTATGGATGATTGTTTGTTTTTTGGTTTGTTTGCCTTTCAATCACGCTGAAACGGCTAAGCGACACACAGATAGACCATGTCCTGGATTAGCACATAGTATACTATTTACAGATAGAAAAAAAAAACTGATTGCCACAAAAAACCAAAAAAAAAAACACCAATTTACCACGTATAGCGTAGCGGACGAACGCTTGCCTTCTAATATGCAGGATGGTTTGAGTTTTACTTTTCGAATTAATGTGCGGATAGGAATTTGATTATCACTTGCTGGAAAACATCGTAAGGAAACCTGCACACCTGAGAGTGCTCCATACACTGCTGTGTCGCTGCAGGGTGCCAACTGAAAATCAGCGCTGGACGTTTCAACGCCAGCACATGCTGAGTTGGTGACCCTTTTGGCATGGGCATACCCGACAGCAACTTCATGTTTTACTTATATATATTTTAGTACTTTATTTAATGTTATTTGTTGTGCTGTCACTGTCCTGTGCTAAATAAAATCTTTCTTTCTTTCTTTCTTTCTTTCTATACAGTTCTAAATGGTGTGTTTAGTCTGCCAACCCGAACTAGGCCAGCATCGTGGCCTGAGGCTTTCACCTTATCATATTGAGAAGAGGCCCGTGCCGAGCAGTGGGACATTATGTATACTTTTTATCGACATATCACAGAAGCGAAGCCGCGGGCGTCAGCTAGCTTATAATATTTATTAATGTAATTATTACTAGTATGAGTCACCTCTGTTTACAGGTTCAAAACCCTGTTGTTCCAGTCACTGAATGAGGAAATACGGAGACGAGCAATGGGAACGTTTAACTGACGCATCTGTGGTCACAATTTTATCTACTTGAACTGGTATTTTTCCCAATACATGCCCGCGAGCTAAACCATGCTAACCAGCTACGGTTTCAATTAAATTTCATAAAATTCAACAACAACACAATATAGATTCTTTGTTCCGAAATAAAAGTAATATTATTATCTCCTCTATTCATAAATATACCATATAAATTTACATTTTTTAATTATTTATTTATATAATTAAAAAGTAGTAAGCTACCGGCATTGGGAACAAGGTCCAAGCTATCGGCGGTCAGGCCCCTAGAGAGTGGAACCTCCTGACGATACGCGCCGTATCCAGGAGTACCGCTTTCTGTATCAAGCCCTTGACCCAGCTGCCCAACGCAAGCCTCCTCAGATGTAGATCGAGCCTCTTGGCTATTAAACCATTGGCCGTAACGACAATCAGCACAATGACTGCTGAATCAACATGTAAAGTAATATTATTATTATTATTCCCTCCATTTAATTATTTATAATAGTATGCAATAATTACCACAAAAATATTTATTTTTTATTATATCATACTCATACACGCAGCTTCTCTCGCGTGGATGTTGTTTATCACGCATCCCTCGGGAATTGTTTTTCATTCCGGGATAAAAAAAGTAGCTTTAATTATAATACAGGACATGATCTAGCTGTGTGCCAAATTTCATCTGATTTCAACAGCGTGAAAAAATAACAAACATACACACTTACAAACTTTCGCATTTATAATAATATTAATGTTATTATTAACCGCAATTATTTAATTAGACGTCACAATAAACATATAAGCTGTCGATTATTTTTAATCTTGTTTAATTGACTACGTCAGGTAGTCAATTAAACTTCAAATCTTATAACTGTCGAATTTACATAACAATATATCTCCTATTTTTAGTTCCAAAAATCTTTTAGCATTGTAATTTGTATTCAAGCATACATATTTGGTAATTGACATAGTTATCCCTACAAGGTAAGCCTGACGTTTATGTAATATTATACAAAAACTGCACGCAATGTTTACGCAGTCCGGTCGTTATGCACAATTATTATAATATTGTAATTCAACTGGTGATGCAATCAATGCACGGTGGATTAAAAAAACCGGGAGGTAAAGGCGCGCGCACTTTAGTTTGCGTACTGGTTTTTACTCTTTAGTAGGTATTTTCCAAATACCATATTTTTAAATTTCAACTAGCTACCTATTATGGTAAAAAGATACAGCACTGTGACAGACAGATGGACGGACGGACAGACGGACACACGGCGTAGGGTTAGTGATAGAGGGGGTGCTGGCCAGAAAACCTCCACGTGTGCCTGACGGCTGCTTGTCCTTCTGGACACGTCTGGAGGGATCGGCAGTTGTTTGGCCGGTGCATCCTGGGCACGGGCAATAAAATCCTTTCGAGGGATTAACCTTCGGGGGATTTTATTGCCCATGGCGAATATTCTGGCACGGGAGGGGCCCGTTCTGGGCCAGTAGGGAGTTGCTCCACGTGTCCCTCTGATATCAGCAGAGGGCACAGTGGAGGAGCAGGGGCGGGCCCGGTGTGCACTCACCCTGCCACTGGGCAGGCAGCGGGGGGACTGTCCTTCCCTGCCCCCGTCGGTTTCGTAATCCCAGGAGTGCCCGCTGAGTAGTGTTCTCGCGCCTCTTGGGACCGAGGGTCTTGGCTTCACCGCCCGGACCGCGAGGAAGAAAACCTCTATAAAAAATTACGGGAGGTAGGGCCTGCGAGCAGCAGACTCGGGGTAGTCTGCTGCCCGACAAGCAGCTGGCGTAGCTGGCTCAGCCGGCGTAGTTGGCGCAGCTGGTAAAGACCCATGAGGTGAGGTGGCGTGCAGTGTTCCGTGTGCGCCACCTAGGAGGGTGCGGCCAACGTTAGGCCGCACGGGGAGAAGGGGCTCGCCTGGTTGTGGCGGGCCAAGTCCTGTCGGGGGTGTTTGTGTGAATACTCACGGGTTCCCACGCCCCCGGCTAAGGTAGTTGAAGGAACACCATGGTGGTTTTAGTCGGTAAGAGTCCGACACTGGCTCCGCCTACCCCGGGCGGAGTGCGTCCATGAGGATTTCCCCACGGCAAAAAAAAAGGGTTAGTGATAGAGTTCCGTTTACATTCAAAGAACAAAATGCATCCGCTCGTCTCTTGGGGTTGAGTTGGAGGAGTTGGTCGCTCGTCTCTTTGCCACAGCTACGACATGCAACGTTACTTTTCTTATAATGGTTTTTATAATTATAGATTTATAGTTAGTTTTGAAGTGAAACTTAAACAATCTTGGCATGTCTCTTTTATTCAAATAACTACTGATTAAATATAATTACTATTTCTGCACTTGTAGGTAATTAGCTTAAAAAACGTCATTTAGTGTGTGAAATTGATTAACATAATGATTTTGTATAATTATTATTGATCAGTTTTTAATGCAATTCAATTAAAAAGACATGCCAATATTTTTTACTAAAAAAGACAAGTAAGAAAAAACAGAGTGTACCTTGGTACTTTTCAAGAACTAATAAATACATTGACCTCGTCAAATATGCTCGTTTCGTAACAAATGCGGTTCATCAAATTACATAGGCAGCAACAAGTAGGTACTACATTAGATATTTAAACACCCCAGTACCCTTCCTCCTTCAGTTAAGTTAACCCTCAATTTGCATGATAACATTCAACGATATGCCATTGTTATGCTAGGACACTGCCCCGGAGCATCGTAAAGATCTATTCCCTTCTGTCGGCGATAACTTTCACCGGTAAGTTATTCCGTTTTCTATCGTTCCCGTATGGGTAAGTAAAATATTGAAATTAAATATTTAGGAATAATAAGTTTTTTGGTATCTACAATTTAACTGAATTTTCATCTCTTCTTAACCGAATTCGAGAAGGAGGAGGTTCTCAGTTCGTCGTCTATTTTTTATTTTTTTTGTATTCGGGCATGACTCTGACATATTATTATATTGCACCGATTAGGATGACTCTTTTTAGGGTTCCGAAGTCCTACAAGGAACCCTTATAGTTTCGTCATGTCCGTCCGTCTGTCCGTCTGTCCGTCTGTCCGTCTGTCCGTCTGTCCGTCTGTCCGTCTGTCCGTCTGTCCGTCTGTCCGTCTGTCCTAATCCTTTACAGCTTAATAACTTCTACAGTTATAAACATAAGTAAATGAAATTTTGTTAAAAAATAGTCTGCATATAGATCTCAATTTTAAAAGAATAAAAAAATAGTTTTTACGTTCTTTAGGGGTGGCACACATACATGTGAAATGGGGAAAAAAATTTTTTTTCGCTGCACCCCCTCGTGTGGGGTATCATTGAATAGGTATACTAAAATGAAGGTAATGTTTCATACACCACTTTTTTATCAGGTGTACCAACTGCGAAATATAGCCCGCCAAAGTGGCTTGCAATGTGTCCCCCCCCCTGCCATTTCTAAACTATGCAACGTAGAAACTTATAATCTTCCACATTGATAGACCTTTGTAAAAACTCTCTTTTAAAATTATTTCGAGTATAATATGATTATAATTTTTTGAGTTATAGATAGAAAACTGAAAAATACTTAAAACGTCCTAGTTCAAAGGTCATTGACCTTAGAGAAAAATGGTCATAGCAAATAATGCTCCTTTAGCTACTTTCTATTTGAAAAAATCACAAAAAGTAACTTTGTGTTATGTTGACGACACACTTCTTAAATTTGGCGCCATCTAGCGGCGTCGTACAACACTCTCTGGGTCGCCAATGCTGGCGTCAAGTGCCGTGTATTACATTTGGCATTGTATAGCGCCATCTAGCGGCTACTGACATCACTCTCTGAGTCGCCAATACTGCCGTCTATTGCAAAAACTAAAATAGCCGTGATTAATATTGGATTTGATTTGTTTGTAACACCTACTTAAGGAACCCTATAATACTGAGCATGGCCCGACATGCTCTTGGCCGGTTTTTTAATTTGAAAGAGTTTTCTCCCGTATAAATTTGATGAACAGAAGATCTGATGAAAACCTGAAGTCGATTATTTTTTTGTGAAAAAGTTTTTAATATTTTTCTTTTGAGCCTTGCTTGTTAAAACCTACTTTCACACACCATAGTTTAATGATCTTCTTGCCCTGGTCCTAAATTACTTGGGGTCGGCGCAATACGTCTTCTTCTTCCATTTACTTTCTATCAGCCGTCATCTCATCATTTACTCCCTTTTCACCCTTATCATTCTTCCCGCAATCTATTTATCTTTTCTCTGGTCTTCCTCTCTCTTCTTCATGACCAGATTCATCACTCTTTTCGTTACACGCGTTTCATCCCTCCTCATCACATGCCCATACCAACCCAAACGATTTCCTTCAACTTTCTATCACTGCACTGCTGCCACTTTCAAACTCCCTCTAATATATTAATTTCCATCTATTCTTGTCACTTCCTATATCTACCTTAACATTTTCATCTCTTCTACGCACCACCCATAGTTTACGAGTGTAAATCAAATAGTTGAAGTAATTGTTTTCTTTCCACAGCATTTTCCAAATCCAATAATACAATCTTAGCTGTTTTCATATTATGTGGGCGTATTAATATGTCACCAAGGTCAGCTACATCTAGGGAATCTAACATTGAGGCCGGGAAACTAATACATAAAAGGCCTTGGTAAAAGTCTCGAAAGCCTTTATTCCCTCAAGTCACCTCTCTCTTTAATACGGCCCTGTGTATCGCATACCTACTCTAACTTTAATTAAAGTTTGTTTCGTACCTGTCGACCATGTGGCGTTGAAGGAAGGCGGCGCATAGATTCCTTCAATGATCTCTTCCAAATCTAGTGGAGTAGGCGGAGTATCCGTCACAGGCGGCTCTGTTGGAGTCACTGGTGCCTGTGTAGTCGTGGTGGTAGTGCTCGTCGAAGACGTAGGAATCGGCAACGTCGTCCCTTCAGTCGTGGACACAATAGGCTCGGCGATCTCTCCTCCCTCGTTGCCTGATAGGACAACGACTAGAGTGATAACCACTCCTACTGCTACCAACATCGCGACGAAGCCGATTACGTAAGTTAGTGTCTTCTTCCGTTTGGTCGCGACCAGAACCTGTAAATATACCTTCAGTTAGTTAAGTTACCTTCATATTTCTTTTCTGGAGAGCGGAAAACGATTAACGAATAATTTAATCTGTATAGTATGTAATTATATTTAATGAATATTTTAAACATTTTCTATAAAATGTTTAAAATATATCTCTTATGATTTTTTTGGCTCTATAGTGGTCATTGAGTGACACTCGAAGTATTGGATAGTATTTTATCCATAAGGCAATGCCTTCTTGTAATATTTTCAATTCTTACGTAAACTGTATGCACGAAAGTACTAGTTCTATTGCCTGAATTGTTTGAAACCGTGAAGGACCCGTGAAATTAGTATTAATGTCCATTAAATTGCTTTTCTAACATACTTATTCAGAAGGCTATTAAAGTTACCTAGTGTATTTGGCGTTACTAGGAAGCTTGAGATATAATTTAATTATTTACAAGTCTACGACAATGCCAACGAAGGTAAACAAGTAACTAATACCGACGCGACGCAAAAGTTTACTGCATCAGGTTAGCACAAAAATTAAAACCATATTGCTTCATCATCATCATCATCATTAAAGCCGAAAGACGTCCACTGCTGGCCATCATCATTCATCATTTCAGCCGAAAGACGTCCACTGCTGGACATAGGCCTCCCCCAAGCATCGCCACAACGACCGGTCCTGTGCCTTCCGCATCCAGCGGATTCCCGCGACCTTCACCAGGTCGTCGGTCCACCTTGTGGGGGGCCTACCCACGCTGCGCCTTCCAGTACACGGTCGCCACTCCAGAACTTTACTGCCCCATCGGCCATCCGTTCTGCGAGCAATGTGCCCCGCCCACTGCCACTTAAGTTTGGCAATTCTTCGGGCTATGTCGGTTACTTTCGGTCTTCTGCGAATCTCCTCATTTCTGATTCGATCACGCAGGGACACTCCGAGCATAGCCCTCTCCATTGCCCTTTGAGTGACTTTGAGCCTTCTTATCAGGCCCATTGTGAGCGACCACGTTTCAGTACCGTAAGTAATTACTGGCAACACACACTGGTCAAAGACTTTCGTCTTGAGACACTGCGGTATTTTGGACGAGAAGATATTGCGTAGCTTCCCGAACGCTGCCCAACCGAGTCGGATTCGATGATTGACCTCTTTCTCGAAGTTGGACTTACCTAGCTGGACAGTTTGTCCTAGGTATACATAATCGTCAACAACTTCGAGTGTAGATTCTCCGATGCTTACGGGAATGGGTGCTATATGGGAATTCGACGTAACCTTTGTCTTGTCCATATTCATTTTAAGACCCACTCTATCGGAAGCTCTACTGAGGTCATCGAGCATTGTACCGAGGTCCACCATGGTCTCAGCCATGACTACTATGTCGTCGGCAAACCGAAGGTGAGTGATGTACTCGCCGTTTATGTTAATGCCTAGCCCATTCCGGTCCAGAACCTTGAAGACATCCTCCAATGCAGCAGTGAAGAGTTTCGGAGAGATCACATCTCCCTGTCCCACACCTCGCTGCAGAAGGATAGGTTTCGAGGCTTGGTCCTGTAATCGGACTGACATAGTGGCGTTTTCATACAAAGACTTTAACACTTCGATGTACCGACAGTCAATCTGGCACCGTTGAAGAGACTGTAGTACCGCCCAAGTCTCGATCGAATCGAAGGCTTTCTCGTAGTCCACAAACGCTAAACAAAGTGGCAAGTTATTCTCTTCTGCTGGCCATAGGCCTCCCCCAAGCATCGCCACAACGACCAGTCCTGCGCTTTCCGCATCCAGCGGATTCCCGCGACCTTCACTGGTCATCGGTCATATGTATATTGCTTGTATTATATTATTATTTGCATAATTTATCATTTTATTAATTATTTACCTATATTATAAAAAATGGTATTAAAAAAAAAAACCATAGCAAAAAAACTGCTCCAAATCTATTTTCAAATTTGTGGTCAAATGAATATTTTCGATAATTTACACATTTCGATCAAACAATAAAATTAATACTTACAGACGTTGTAACAGATTGTGTCAACACTAAACAGGTAATATTTAATACAGCTAACAATTAATTGGTAAATTAATATTCATAATTTACGAAACTTAAATTCAATGAGTTTTTCCTTAAAACTTAGCATTGGGTTAAGTTATAACGGAAAATTATGAGTTTGTTTTAAATAATTATAATTAATTTATCCTTGTATGAGTAGGAGTAGCCACGAGTGTGACGTGTTATATTGAACTTTTTTTTATCAATATCCTCGCGTTTTCCCAACGATAATGTCGGCTTCCAGTCTAACCAGATGCGGTTGTTATCAGTATTTTACACGAAGCGACTGCCATCAGATTTCCATAATCCATTTACTGGGTAATACTAAAGAAAACTAACTATTACTACCTACGTAGCAATACTAACAACCTAAGATTAGACCAAATTTTCGAGCTTATGACGATCTATATTTATAGAATACAAATGATAGAATAAATGCAATATAATACATAGAATACAAATTAATACAAAACAAAACAGCAAACTATTAAGTATTGTTGTGATTTTCTTGTGTGCAATAAAGAATAAGAAAGAATAAGAACACCATGAAAAGTAAATAAACAACACATACATAACATTTGAATCACAACACTTCACTGCAATCCCAAATCACTAAAACTTAAACATACACTCGGAAATACATAAACCCATATTTGTGCTTATATTGTGTTAAAACAATTATTGCAATATATTTATTCAGAAAATCGCGGCCATTCCGTTCACTGAACAAAAGTGGAATGGACTCGACCGCGAATGTAGACCTTGATTAGTTTTTTTTTACTTGTTGCTACTACTCTACCGGGGTTATCGAAGGTTATCTTATATGTCCATTGAGCATTTAGCATCAATTATGTATAGGTTACGCTTCATTGTTGGAGGTAAAAAGCATGTGTAACTTGTTTTCACGTTCATTCAATTGTGCTTTTTTGGGTTCAACAGCAGCTGTAAACTCGTTTGTGAAGAACCTGCTTTTATCGACGAGTAAGGTAAAGTCAAATGAAGCATTGAGAAAATCATCATTATCCTTTTCCTAAATTATTTGAGGTTGGATTCTAGTATTACCAAATATAGCAGAATATTATAACTATATAACAATATTTATTTCAAATTTAAATATTAAATGACAATGTGATGATGCTTTTGAATGGAGTAGGTAAAATAATGTTCATTTTGAAAAGTGTGTTTTTCAGTGCTGCATATTATAAATGAATTTATAATCAATCTTAAATATAAATAAATGTGTTAAGTTATTCTGAATGAAATTAAGATTTAATTAGTAAAATCATTGTGATATATCAGCTAAACGTGTATCTCGAACTTGAACTCATAATCTCCTAAAATACGATAATACGTAATGTCACGACTACCTACACAATTAAAAAAATAGATAGGAATTATCTACATATCGGAAATTCTATATCTTTTTCGTCTTCTTCCTTCCTTGGTCCCATTATTTGGGGTCGGGTCTCCTCACATTTCTGCGCCAAGTTGTTCTGTCTTGGGTTGTTGGTTCTGGCAATTGAGCTTGCTTGAGGTCTCTTTCTATGTTTGACCACCAGGTCATTGGCGGGTGGCCTTTACCGCTCTTCTGTTCTGGTAGGTTTAAATCGATCTGTACTACATGATCCTCGCTGCATCTTTTGACATGTCCATACCATCTGAGGCGATTTTCGGTGATTTTATTTGTGATAGGTGCGACTTTAAAGCTACCTCGTATAATTATATTCATTACGAACTCTATTTAAGTATCTTCATTTCGTTGGTATGGACCTTTTGTTCATGCGTCTTTCATCGGAAATTCTATATAAGTATTATTATTATAAATTCATTGTTTTTTAAAAATTCACCGTATCCGGTTGCGATACAGCTGTTCTTAATTCAAATTTGCATCTGGTTAAATATGGCTCCGCCATGGTCATCACCGTAATAAAATTTATCACTAAGAGACATTTTCAAGATTTGAGGGGATTTCTCCTTATCTTAAGTGAATGTTATCTTTATTATATTTCAATTACTTTAATTGACGTAGTGTTTAGTACAGTATTAATGATGTGTTAATGACTTTTAAATTCAAAATAAAAATAACTAGTATTTCCTTATATCAAAAAATTATAATTTGTTTTTCAAAACTAATCTGGAATACCACAAAACATTGTTTTCATTACATTATCAGGCAATTTTTTTATTATTTAAATTAATAGCTTCTTCATAGAAACAAATAAACGCTAACGGTGTATTTACATTATTCGGTTTGGCCGTATTCGATTGCAGCCCGTTTGCGGTCACCTATTAGTGTAGACGGTTGGAGAACATTCAGAACCACAGGATAACCAGTTGTCGATCGGTTCGGTTTGCTACCTATCTCATTTTGTCTGATGATTCATGCAACCAGAGAAAAGAGAAAAAAACCGAATCGGTCGACAAGACAACTACTTATCGTGTGGTTCTGAATCGAGGAGCTAGTCATAACCCGACTCAGCCATTTTCGGCCAGCCGAAGTCTTTTCCCGAAGGCGCCAACCGACCTATGTAAACGCGCCATAATTGCCTTCAGAATACAAAAGGAAAACATAATACACAATTTATGCGAGATAATAAATATGTACCTACGTTAATAAAAAACCGGTCGTGTGAGTCGGACTCACGCAGTAAGGGTTCCGTACCACCCATCGACCTGATACCCCATAGAAACTGATTTAATTTACGAGAATTAATCAAAAGACATCAACGATCGTACGCGAAATGTAGATTTTTACATCTCTTTCTTACGCAGGTAGCACCACATATGTCTATGTTTGCCTTTTTTTAGTATTTGTTGCTAAATTAAATAGTATGCACTATAATCAAACTAAGTTTGACGCTGGTATGTATTACCGTATTGAAGATAGAGCAGGAACAGAAACGTTGAAAAAAATGCATGTTTTTCGTGGTTTCTTGCATGGTTTCCCCTTTGGTTTTAGACTGTTTATTTTTATTTTTAGTATTTGTCCTAATAGGCACCATAGTAACACATATTCTGTGAAAATTTCATGTGGTCATCTATTACCGTTACAAAGATACAGCCCTGTGACAGACACACGGACGGACGAACGGACGGACGAACGGACGAACGGACGGACGGACAGCCTAGCGAGAGTAATAGGGTCCCGTTAGCACCCTTTGGGTACGGAACCCTAAAAAGCAACACACAGTACAGGGCTGCCATTTGTCCAACCAGGGACAATTTGTTCGAAAAACTATTTGTTTGAAGAGTTGGAACTGGAACCAACATTTTTCTGGTGCGATGTTGGTTTATTTCGTGCACTGATGGCTGCGGACATTTTTTTGGACGGCAGTCAGTTTTTCGACACCCAGTTGTTCTTTAATGCCCCAAGATCCAGATGAACAGCAGTTCTACTTGTATTATGGTTAGCATAATAGTTTTTAGTTACATAAACTGTCATTGCCGCTTGTAGCATGAATATACCATATGGCAGTCGTTACGGGTATTCAAAGGGCGGAAATCTAACAACTGGTCTAACTTTAGGATGTCAGCATTGCCCAGTTAGGTTGCAAGGATTAGTTTTATTTTTATAGTATAGGATGGCGAAACGAGCTAAAGGCCCACCTGATGTTAAGCGGTTACCTTTGCCCGTAACCACTTCAATACCACCTAGGCTGTTGCCTAAATGGTACCGTAAGTCGGTTCGCCAAACAGACTGCGGATCAAAAAAAAATATTGATAACTTGAAAAATTTACAAGAAGTAGGTAATTATACTTTTATATCAACAGATTTTTTTTATGGTAAAATTACCATAAAGATAAAATATAAAGAAAAAACAATATGTATTAGTTAGTCGAGTCGGTTAAGAAACACTGTTTCTTAATAAGATATCGCTGACGTCACCCAAAGATGTACCAAGTGGATGAAAATTTCGTTACCACGAGCAGTGTTCACGGTAGCTTAGTGGCTAAAGCACTGGCGTACTGAGCCAGGAGTCGCAGGTTCGAATCCTGTTCGTGAGCGATTTTTTCTTTCCACAATTTAAAAATCGTTAGATTTCGTTTCGCATGCGTGAAATGCGTTAAAAATAATAAATAATATGTATTTCATTAAAGCACCCAATTTAATGATTAATTGGGAATACGTTTTTTTTAAACTTGAAACATACGAAAATTAACTTTGATTTTTTTTCAACACCTTTGAAAATGATTATTTTGCTCTACCTGTAATCAGGCAGCCGCTGTGTTTGAAATGCTGATTTAGCCAATTCTACGTAGACTGAAAGCCAATCCCAACATCATTCGGAAAAGGTATGAAGAATAAAGGGATAATAAGTATTTTTTTACCTGGTCACTGGTTCCCATCTCCATAGTGGAGTTGCTGTTGTCCTGAGCCATCGTGTTTGGAGTAAAACTGTGAACAATAAGGATATCATGTTATACCATTGTTTATTCTGTAAAAAAATCTCTTTGATTATAAATAATTGCAACATAAATTATTATCAACTACGAATCATCGCGTCATTTTACAACCTTGATTATAATAATAATTATGTACCGCATTATTAGATTTTAGAATGATTTTCATAAATTGACTTTCTTCTTTCTGCTTTGGAGCCTACTCTATTTATGATGTGAAATTGTTAGCATTACCTAGATGGCAATAGGCTCGCCCCCTATTACATGGGACTATAACATAACTGGCGAAATGTGGGTGTACTATACACCTCTGCCTACCCCTTCGGGGAAATACAGGCGTGATGTTATGTTATGTTTTACCTAGATGTTCCTCCAATTACGAAATTAAAAGATACCTATTAAAATATTTAAGTCAATTTAGTAAAAATTTGGTCAATATTATTGTTACAAGCTAATGACGTGCCGATCAAGTTGCAGTGACGCTGCAGTTCATTACTGACAGCGATTGCCGTAGATTAGAGAATACGGAAAGCATTGTTTTGATCGAAACATAACTGCAATTACACTGCAACTGCACTGCTCTTGATCACAAGATCTTGTGGCCTCGTTAGTCCCTGCTAACTCATCGTACGCTAAAAGACAGTACCTCAGCCAATCTGCTTCCCTATACAATAAAATCAATAAGCAATTAAATATTTACCCCATGACTTATAAGGAGTGTAAAAGGTCTTTAATAAGCTGGCTCAAAGCTAGGACCTATGATGAGACTGAAACTCTCTTACAAACTATTACATAAGCTAAACGTGAGAATTCATCTCGTTTGCGTCTTCTAAACATATAAACTCGTCAAGTTAAATTACACCATCACACACACATAACACCACTCTCACATACAATACATACATCTCTAGACTTCAAACACCTAAGACTATCATGCTGCCACTAGAACGAGCTCAAAGAGCAGTTCTTAAAGTTGGTCAGTTCCTACCATTCCTTTATCCTACTAGAGATCTCTACCAACGCTGTGGCCTCTTAACTGTGCGACAACTTTTCCTTCTTAATACCATACTTAAAAAACACTCCCAAATACAATATATTCCCAATTTTCTTGCAACTAAACGACTTAAACACGCTGTGTGCCCCACCACTATTATATTTACCACTAGTTTCTCCCACAAACATTTTGAATTTCTTGGAAGTTATTTATATAATAAAATAAATCAAATTTTGAAAATTTATCCCCTGAATAAATCCCAATGTAAGAAAGTATTGACTAAATGGCTACACACCCTTGACTACGATACTACTGAAAATATATTGGTAATTCCTTCGTAAGAAGGATGACTCATAAACCTTTTTCCGCTACGTAAGTCCCACAAACACACACTCCCCATCCACACACCTCTCCTCCACACTACCCACATACCACGCAACACACACAACCACCCACTCACCACTATATAAAATTGTCACACTCATATCTTTCTTTTGAATTTTATATAAAGTCACATGTATTATTAAAGATAATTTTTCTATTAACTGATGTTTCGGATGCTTAGGATGTATTCCGGGTGAGGGCCTGGTGATCTGTCACACAGGGTTTCCCTAGTACGGACTCCAGTCTCTCACAAAGGAAAGAACACTGTAATAGTTATAAGAAATATTATGTACCTACCTTTGTGAAGAGAGAAATAAAAATCATTATCATTATCATTATCATTAAACACATTCGCACTACTCTAATGGCCTCGGGTCATTATACCCCACACATACACCACCCCCAGTACATCCCCACCACATATACACATCTCACTCATGAGCCCTACACAAGAATACCTCACTCATACGCCCTACACAAACAAACACCTTACTCACACAGGCCACACATTCACACAACCGAACTCCTTTTTTTGTTTATTAGTTTTTACATTTTTGTAGAAAAAAAAAATGTATTGTTTCCTTTTTGTTGTAAACGTTGATGTTTACACAATACTTTTGTTTTTTTTTTTTTGCCGTGGTGAAATCCTCATGGACGCACTCCGCCCGGGGTAGGCGGAGCCAGTGTCGGACTCTTACCGACTAAAACCACCACGGTGTTCCTTCAACTACCTTAGCTGGGGGCGTGGGAACCCGTGAGTATTCACACAACCACCCCCGACAGGTCCCGGCCCGCCTCAAGCAGGCGAGCCCCTTCTACCCGTGCGGCCTAACGTCGGCCGCACCCTCCTCGGTAGCGCACACGGAACACTGCACGCCACTTCACCTCATGGGCCTTAACCAACTGCGCCAACTACGCCGGCTGTGCCAGCTACGCCAGCTGCTGGTCGGGCAGCAGACTAACCCGAGTCTGCTGCTCGCAGGCCCTACCTCCCGTAATTTTTTATAGAGGTTTTCTTCCTCGCGGTCCGGGCGGTGAAGCCAAGACCCTCGGTCCCAAGAGGCGCGAGAACACTACTCAGCGGGCACTCCTGGGATTACGAGATCGACGGGGGCAGGGAAAGACAGTCCCCCCGCTGCCTGCCCAGTGGCAGGGTGAGTGCACACCGGCCCCGCCCCTGCTCCTCCACTGTGCCCTCTGCTGATATCAGAGGGACACGTGGAGCAACTCCCTGCTGGCCCAGAACGGGCCCCTCCCGTGCCAGAATATTCGCCACAGGCAATAAAATCCCCCGAAGGTTAATCCCTCGACAGGATTCTATTGCCCGTGCCCAGGATGCACCGGCCAAACAACTGCCGATCCCTCCAGATGTGTCCAGAAGGACAAGCAGCCGTCAGGCACACGAGGAGGTTTTCTGGCCAGCACCCCATGTTTACACAATACTACCTTAACTAAAATTGTTATGAGAAGCGGGGCCTCCTAGCACAGGTATTACCCATAATTAAAAGGAGACCCCAACGTAAGATATAATTGTAGATTGTACATGCTACTGAAATAAAATGAAAATTTTGACTGCACTGCTCCTGCACTACTACTGCACTACAACTGCACTTCTTTAGTTACGTGAATTGACCTCAGGTCACTCCTTAAGATAAATTACTGCAAATTTTGTTAAGCAAAATAGAAAACTGTAATATTTATCGTCTGTTTAGGTAGGCTTGATTATATACATTGTTAAAGAAGACGTTGTGTTCACGAAAACGACATGATACTTTTTTTTGACACCTACGTGGACGGAGTCGTGATCACTGCTACCCTATACTTAACAATATAAAGAGGAAAGATTTGTTTGTAATTGATAAACTCTGGAACTACTGAACCGATTTTAATCATTATTTCACCAAAAAAGCTGCTTTATCCAGAAGTCTCATAGGCTGTATTTTATTTCAGTACGCGGGTGAAACTGCATGCAATGTCTAGTAATAAATAAAATAAAAATTCCTTCTGACAGAATCCCATTACGACACACGCGTGACGAAAGGGGCAGGCAACCCTACATTCTTTGTATTTATTTGTAAACGACTTCACTATACAATACAATACAAATTATTTACCCATTAAAGAAAAATGTACCTAGGTATTAGGTAAATAAAAACGCGGTCATTCGTATCCAGTAAATATTTCTGATATGACAGACTACAGTTATCTTAATCTACGTAATCATTATTGTTTGTCTTATCACTTATCTCGACGAATGCTATAGATATGAAAAATAGTTGCTGTTAAATAAATTTTACTAATCTACTCGTAAATAAGTAGATTTACATGCGTCTAAAATATTAGATCCGAATCGAAATGACTGCTGAGTGAATAAAAATTTGGAATGACGCTGCATTTAGTCTGTATTCACAAACACATTATCAGCAGTATCTGCGGAATATGAACACGACAAGATAACTGCAGAAAGATAAGCAGAGAATCGGCCAAATTTTAATGTAAGTAACCCACGGCGACTTTTGCGGTGATACGTAGTGCGCTTCGTGAACGCGCGACTGCATCGCTTTATTTGTTCGTTTGATCGGAGGAGTCATATTTGAATGAATCACGTGTGAAAAGCGTTTCAAGCGATGTATCGTGATTGTATCGCTGCAAAAAGTCGCCGTGGGCAGTGGCTCTAAAGGGCATGGGCGCACTGGTGATTTTTGTCACCATGACTGTTTCGTCACTGTCACCACGTCTATGGAACTTTATAGTGGTGCGCGCACTTGAATACGTGACAGCTGGGTGACAATTGTTCGCAGGGCCCAGCAACACGCCAGTGACGTGGTGACCCACGTCCGTAGGTTTAAACCATTGACCATACAGCCCAATAGACGCCTAATGTTGAATATAATACGTTCAATAAATTCTCTCAATTAACTGAGGCGGGGTCTGCAATCCGATTGCCCCTACCATGGCGGCTATTGGCTATTCACTAACGCGGCAGTTTTGATGGGTCATATAGTGGTCGAAACTGATTTTAAAATTACATGTGGCGAATAGTGGTGACCTACATTAGTGAAATTTCATAGATGTGTTGACAGACATCGGTTGCCTGTTGTGAGGCGTCTATGGGGTGTATGGTCGATGGTTCAAATTGAGTCTTGCTTGCGGCTTACTGTCTCGATCTTTAGTACATTTAAATCATTATAACCAAACTGTTACAATAAACAAAAAGTCGATATACAAATTATAGATTCCAAATTCAATTTTCTAATGAGGTTATGGTTTGTCTTAATTTATTAATTAAGGTGAATGCTACAGGATAGCCCGCGAAATTCAAAATTTTTGGCGTTTTTTGCAAATTGTAGCTTTAATTTGCGTTGTATATCGGTAAAATAATGATTGGCGGAAATAATAACAATATATCTACTGAATAATACTCATAAAAATATTAACCTAGCTTTATAAGCTGTACAAGCTCGACAATCGATAATTTGATCGTTAATTAATATTATCGAGCTTGTACAGCTTATAGAGCAAGGTTAATATTTTTTATGAGTATTATTCAGTAGATATATTGTTATTATTTCCGCCAATGATATTTTGATTGATATACATTGCGAAATAAAGCTACAATTTGCAAAAAACACCAAAAATTTTGAATTTCGCGGGCTACCCTGTAGCATTCACCTTAATATTAATTATACGTGGGACACTCAGAAAGTTTTGCGAAACTAAAAAAAATTGTTCTATACGTACATATATTTTTATCAAATCTTTTCAAAGTACTTTCCACCAGCCTCTATACAAAGATTCATGCGCCTAAACCAGTTTTCAAAACACTTTTTCCAGTCCGCCGCAGACACCTCGTTTACAGCCTGCTCGAACGCAGCCAGCGCATCTTCCGGCGACGAAAATTGTATCCCTTTGAGCTGATTTTTTATTTTTGGGAATAAAAAGAAGTCACACGGTGCTAGATCAGGGCTGTAAGGAGGGTGACCCAGGAGTTTGACTGGCGTGCTGTCCAGGAAGTCCCTCGTTTTGAGTGCGGTGTGCGCAGGTGCATTGTCGTGGTGGAGCAGTAGCCCGCGGAGCCCTGTGTTTGGTCGCTTGTTGCTTATAACAGAGAAAACTTCTGGCAAACATTTGGTAGTATACCATTCGGCATTAATGCTTCTTTGATCCCGTAAGGGAATTGATACCAAGTGGCCAGTCAAATTAAAAAAGCTAGCGATCAAAATCTTACCCCCGCTTCTAGATCGCTTCACTTTGGTAGGCGTTGGCTCATTTTGAAACACCCAAACAGTCGACTGGCGCTTGGTTTCTGGGTCGTATTGATAAATCCAGGACTCATCACCTGTAACGATGTCGTAAACACGCCGAGACGAGCCTGCTTCAAATTTGTTAAGCATATCACGGCACCATTCCACCCGGGCCTGCTTCTGAGCATCGGTGAGGTTGTGCGGCACCCAGCGTGATACTATCCTCCTCACGCGAAGATGGCTGTGTAGAATCTCGTGAACGCTTCCCGATCCAATCTTCAATATGTGTTGAATCTCCTGATATGTAATTCGCCTATTGTCTTGGATTAAATTTTTCACTGCTAGCACGTTTTCTTCGGTAACAGCCGTCAAAGGGCGACCGCTTCTTTCGTCATCCCCCAAAGTTGGTCGACCGCGCTTGAATTCGTTATACCAACGATACACGGTTGCCTTGGAAGGGCCTTCATCCATGAATGCCATTTGAAGTCTATCGTACGATTCATCCGGTTTCAGGCGACACTTGAAATCGTATAAAATCATAGCTCTAAAATGTTCCCGGCGCAGATCCATATTTCAGTGAGACACAATACTTTGAATTAACTCGCAAAAAATGTGGAGGGAAATTTTTAAATTGGAACTTACTTATTTTTACTTATAAATAATCATATTTTCGAAAAACATTATAACTGGCCAGTCTCCCATATATAAAAACTTTTTTTCGCAATACTTTCTGAGTGGCCTGGTATTGTTCAGTAATTAATAACCTATATCTATCTTTGTTAATTACCTACAGATAATTTAAACAAACAATTACCTGCTGAGTTTTTTATTATTATTTGTTTATCGACTTTTACCGTTGACTGTCACCACCGTCGGAAATGGAGAGTGTGTTAATACAAAGGTATTGTTACCTCATTAAAATCTGTATTAACAATATTTTTACATCCAGTTACTTCTATTTCTCTGAGTATTTACCCAACCAACTACGATCGCCAACCCGCCTGCCAAGCGTGGCGATTATGAAATATCCCCCCCGTTTGGGAGATGCCTTTGTCCAGCAGTGGAGGTTTTTCGGCTGAAATGATGATGATGATGATGACTACTATTTCCTTCTCTCATTTTTAAAAGTTTCCCAATACTCTACAAAATTCAAATCGTCAATCTTAAAATACAATTTTCTTCCCCTAAAATTGGATATTGCGTTCTCGTACCAACGAGCGTTCAGATTTTATATTTATTACCTATCCCCACATGCCGATTAGAAATATCTCGTATAGACACTTTGTGACGTTAATTTGGCTTTGATAGACGTTTGAAGATCGCAGGGTTACAGCTAAATACGAGGCAACTGAAACTGTCACAGGGCACCCGAGTATAGGGGGGCCCCGAAAAATAAAAAAGGCTTCAACCTCTTGCCACAAAAGGGCACGCGACAGCCTCAACTTCGGATAGGGCCACAAGTCTTGTTCAATACAGCTGTATATAGCATGATGGTGTTGATGAACTTATAATAACATTACTAAATTGATATCAGAGCTTGTTACATCCCAAAATAACAGAAAAGTGTGTAAGTAGATACCCTATCTACTAAAGATTTAAGTGCCATTATTTGGTGTCTCATGTACTTATGTTTTTCCTATAACACTCCACTTTTCTAATATCTTTGACAAATAATCACTAGAACATATTGATAAACAGACTCACAAACGACCCCAACAATTTCTTACTCTATAAAAAATTAAGAATAACTCACCACGTTTCAGTTTCACAAAACGAAAATTAATTACGGACCGGCCTTAGGCCGTCTCCCCGCCAAACTGAATAATTTACTGAACTAGAGAGATTAAGATTATCTATAAATTCATAAAGATAATAGTAGCATTAATTTCTAATCGACAAAGATATACGAATAATAAATGAAGATAATAATTTACAACAAGATTTTATAGACAAGTCTGAATAAAAAATATCGGCTTAAAAATTCCCGCTTTTCCCGCCGTTCGATATTTAAAATCTTTACTTACGTTCAATTTATTACACTCTTTACAGACAATGCAACGCACATTGTTTCGTGGTATAAAAAAAAAGTTGGAAATCTTTTTGTAGATTTTTCGATTTTCGATTTAAATTGTTTCAAGTTTTGATATTTAATTTTAGAATACTATAGTTGCGGCTTTTTTTAAAATAATGAATACCTGGTTGAATAAACTACTACATTCCATTTTACACTGTACAATTATTGTAGTTGAACATAAAAACTAAATGCATTTACCTAGAGTATAAATAATTTATTTAAATAGATAAAAAACAAGTTACGTCACTGTCATCGAGACTTACACCTCACTACATAGTTATGTTAACGAAAACTAACTAGACTGTTTTAATAATATTTTACATTACAGTAAACTGTATAATAGTAAATCTATATTTCCTATGATACTAAGATAAGATTTCATAATTTACAAATCTTGTTTCGGTCGTAAAAAAATACAATTTCCTAGGACAGATAGTTACTCCATTTCCCATTAATTCACTACATAAGTGATGTTATCACTATCATTGTCATTACTATCCATTTAAAAGATTATGACGTTTTTTTTTCTATGATTTTGTTGTTGTCATAAAGGTTTGTTAATTAATTTAGGTACTTATTATTTTACCAAATTTCCATTTAAAACTAGTAATATTTTTAATAATATAAAATGCACAGACTACATAAAGATACTAAAAGAGTCGTGATTTAAGAAGCTTTTTTACGCTCCTATGCTGACTTTGAACTATTGAAGGCCAATTCTTGTAATTAAAAACATTCAAAATATAGTTGCAAACTAATCTCGATGCTTTCAATCTCAATCTCCTGGGAGTAGATGTTCCTGTTTGCCGTTTATTTGTGACACGATTCTGATTTATTTAATGATCACAAGTTTTTACCCGCGGGTTCACTGCCCCGTAGTTTCGTATAATTCTTTTTCCTTATTTTATGTAGCGTATGACAATCTCCGGCCCCACTCCGCCAAATTCTAAATGACGACGTCTGTGGTCTAGTGTTTCGAGTGTCGGACTGCTGATCACGACGTCGTGGGTTCGATTCCCACAGGACACAACTGTTTGTGTGTTTGTGTTGGTCTGGGTGTTTCTTATGTATATTATAAGTATGTATTTACAAAAAAAAGTGTATCAGTATTATATCCATTGTCTAGTACCCATAGTACAAACTCTACTTAGTTTGGGACTAGTTGGTGCTGTTTAAAAAATGTCCTTTTTTTTATTCACATTCCGTTGCTCCGTAGCTGCATAAAAGATGAATAAACCAACAAACACTCTTTCGCTGCTGTCGTATTTATACTACTAAGTAGAATTATCTGCATCTAATGGACACATTAATAGCTAGCCCATAATATTATATTATAAATTTAGTAGTAGTAGAGCTCTTTTGTGAAAGAGCTCGTCCGGGGAAGTACTACCACCGTGCCTACTTCTCCGCCAAATAGTGATGCTTGCATTGCTGTGTTTCGTTCTGAAGGGTACGGGTGCCGGTGAAATTACAATCACATGAGACTTTCCACCTTCATGTCTCAGTTTGGCGAACCGACTTGCGTGTGGTACCATTTAGGTAACAGCCTAGGTGGTATTGCAGTTGTTATGGGCAAAGGTAACCACTTAACATCAGGTGGGCCTTTAGCTCGTTTCGCCATGCTATACTATAAAAAAAATAAAAAAAATGTCCCACTGCTGGGCAAAGGCCACTAATCAGAAGGTAAACTATCTAATCTATACAAGAGTCTTAACTTACAGTGATTAAGTTTTGTACTCTGAAAAATAAGTTTGTTATATGTAGCCAAACTTTCATCTACTTGAACCTCAAAAAGGTGACTACAAAACCAAATAGGTAATCTGTGACAAAACTAAGGTAAGACGTAACTAAAATTTCTGTTCATTAAAGGTAAACAGTTTTGTTAAGTCGAAAATTAACTTCAATAACGCCTTTTAATTTTTTTTGTCAAGCTCCAGTTAGGTAAAAAAAAAAACTATGTTTGGTACCTATCTGAAAAGTTTTGAAAGTGCATGTAAAAAGTGCATTAGCCAAGTTGCCAAGCTACCTTTATCTAGATAAAGAGTGAGAAAGAGAGAGAGTTTTAAAATGCTTATTCGAAATGAAAATTTTGAATTTTGAATTTCGACTTTGACTTTGAGTTACCGAACCGAGTTCGAGGTTTATTTCATATTTTCATTACCTCTCAACTAGGTATACAGTAGATGTTGTTTTTGCGAACTACTCTGCGGAGTTATGCAAGACGGTCCTTTGCATAACAAATTTTAAAAAACAGAACACTCCCTCTCAAAACTCTCCTCATATTTCTCAACTCACTTATTGGTTCGAAAATTAAATAATAATACGATTACCGTCGGAGCGCCGACGGCCGGTAAATAAACACCGACGAGTATCTAAATTTACCAACATTTTCTTTTAAAACTTGAAGCTTTTATTAGAAATAATGGTCTACATTTTGTTGTTTATACCTACCTAACCATGTTTATTTCTCTTAATGGGTTGTCTTCCCCTCACCTGATGTTAAGCGATTGTGAGGTCGATGATGGCATATGCTTGCTCAGCAAAAACCTTTAATATCATTCACCCGAGCCTTGAAGACCACCAGAATAAACTTTTCCAACACTGACGCTGTCGTCGAGGAATTCCACTCTTTGGAGATACGCATGATAAAGCGACTAGGAAAGTAGTATTATAGTCTTTGCCAGCCGCCCGGACAATAAATTAATTTAAAAATGACATATTTTCATCGTCGTTTAAACCTTACCATGACGACCACTACTTAATATGAGTCTCCCAGGACTTGGAGATCCCAAATGACTTTTAATTTTCATTGAAAGTTTTTATACTTTTCCTTTACATTTGAAGACGACTCGTATTGATACATGATATAAATTGTTTTTTTGTGCATAATTATACAATAATCATCAGCCTTAAGTTAACGAATCGAAGAACCCTTGAATTAGACTGTCTTCTACTTTACTGAATTTAATCTTGGGATTTATGGGTAAGCTAGGTTTTGGAGTGAAACTAAAAAAAAAACATTGTTTAGTCTGGTCATCTTTAAAGCTTCATTTTATTCTGCTTTCTTTTAATTTATATACATAATTAGATTACAAGATTGGTTTATTTTATTGTTATTAATTAACTATAATTTAATTATTCATTAATTTAATAAATCTCTACAGTCTAAACCTCCATCATACTTTATTATCACTCTACAACCTATCAAGTTTCTAATAAAATAAATTGATAGCATTTCACAGTTTTCACAGTTGCATTGCGAAATGATCCATCCAATTTTCTTTTAAAAATAAAACGCATTTCTAAATCCAAAATTATTCAATTCTGCCCAAGGAACCTATATATATATCTTGGGTAAAAATTCTTTGATCCTGCCACCTTCCCGCCACATATCACAAACCAGCCAGTATTTTTATTAAAAACTCAAATTACCAATTTCATGTCACCTGTACCTATATTTTATTGAATATTCAAATGTGGATTTCGAACATCGAATCATTCTGTTTTACTGGATTCAATTTTCTGAGTTTTCTAATCATGGATTGATTATCATTTGTACCCTCAAATTCCGGCTGTAATATTATGAAGCCTACATTTTTCCAATAAACCAACATTCTATACCGTGGGATCCACATAATTGGTCTGTCATTGGCTCTTCACTCACGACCGCTTTCATCACGATTCGTTCGAGCTGACTGGAATTAATAATTTTATGTGCTCGTGTAACGTAACATGAAGACGTACACTTTCTATTACATCGATTACGTTTTACATAAGAATCAGTGTGTGTTGTTTTAATTCGAATGAAGTAATGATCGATTGTTTTGCGGGGTTAATTGTTCTCCAAAACATAAGAATGTTTTTATAGTAAATCGTGTAGTTATTTTTTCGAGACATCGTTGGACTCCTAATAATAATATTGGTGTTAGAATCTGTGACTCGTATATGTACCTACCCACACATAGTCAGAGTAGCAGCACTTACGACACGGGGATTTTTAGTGTTAAACAATTAAAACTACATATTTACTTGAAATAGTGGCCGAGTCAGATACGGTACAAATACTACAAAAAATGACTCACAAAGGTGGTTCCCCGATTCTTTAAATCAACAAAGTTGTATTCTTCACCTTGTATTCTTCCGTTATCTAACTAAGAAATAACGTTACTAACGCGGAAAGAGCTATACTTACCAATCAAATTTATTTAATAATGGGAAAGAGATTTTAGTGTTTATTACAGCAGTCCAATGTAAGCTTTATTACTAAACAGTCCGAAAACTAAGTGTCCAATGCTCGTTGATACTCTTACGGCCGAAATCCTACGAATATAAATGCAAAAGTTGGATGTTTGTTTATTTTATCACGCTGAAACGGCTGAACGGATTTAAATGAAATTGGGTACACAAATAGAGTATACTCAGGAGAGTCGGGAGCAATGAAACTACAATGAAAATTTCCAAGATATTGAGGTATAAGTCGGTGACCCGGATTCATTGCTTCCAAGTGTATATGCTGCGTCATTGGTAATTTTTTGACAATTCCCAATAACTCCATTGCAAACTTGCAGTCCAATTGCCGTCAGACTGCGGGTGTGTGCGGAGCGCGGGCGAGAAATCTTAAATTGGCGGGGGGCGGTGAGTGGCCGTTCTGTACGTTAGTACTATTAGATATTCTGTGCCAATCAAGTTTCATTCAAGTTCGTTTCTGACAGCGATCGCCGTAGATAAGAGAATACCACAAGCATTGTTTTGATCGAAACTTAACTGCAACTGCACTTATTTAGTTACGTGAATTGGCCTACTGGCCTACTGCAGGTTGGCGGACTGTACAAGTGTACATTGTACACATGCAGTTGGTATGGAGCACTCTCAAGTATGCAGGTTTCCTCACGATGTTTTTCAATGCCGTGAATGCAAGTGATAATCTAATTCTAATCCGCACATGAATACGAAAAGTCAGAGGTGCAGGCCGAGTTTGAATTTAAACCCTCCTGATAGATAGAGAGATAGATAGATAAAACGTTTATTTAGTACAAGAACAAGACACAGGACATACAAGTAAAAATACAATAAGATAGTGTGATATGTGTCTCAATATTGTACCAAATGGGTGTCAAGCTCAGCATGTGCCAGGTATTATACCTGACGCTGGTATTCTGCTGGATCCCTGCAGTGACATACGGACGTCGTCCTGCATGGAAGGCAAGCGTTCAATGGTATCAACCACTAGGCTATCACTATGAGAGACAAATAATAAGTTAATTTTATTTTACAATATCAAAGCAAATAAAGATTCAAGCATCTGGAAACGTAAGATAACAAATGATTCTCTGATTATGAAACCCACAATACCAAGCCTTGGCTTAGATATTCAAGTTAAGGCGCTACTAGCAGCCAAGTGGTGCCACCATCAGTAAAAAAATACTTACTCGCTGGTTACCTCGGATGAATAAAAAAGGCGGACGGAATCTCGCTAAACAAAGACTGAAGCATTTTTTTTTCCTAAACCCACTATATTTTCTAAAGCATTTTAACACACATGTGAATGTGTGCGTGCGTTCCCGTACTTTTAAGCGAGCCGATCAGAAATGCGTAATCATATTTAAAAAGCTTTGATTACGCATTTCTGATACACGTTGTATATAGAAAAAGTGCAAAAAGTGGCAGTTTTTCGCAATGTTTCTATCTACAACTACATAACTATATTTTGAGAGTTAATAGTTTGTGATTAAACTACAGTACGTTTAATTCAATTGGTAAAACCGAACTTTCGATAAATGATGTAACCAACTCGGATGAATAAAAAAGGCGGATGGAATCTGTCGTTGGGTCGTTGTGGCGATGCTTGGGGGAGGCCTATGTCCAGCAGTGGACGTCTTTCGGCTGAAATGATGATGATGATGATGATGATTTAAAAAGCTCATTCAGGGCATAGCATAGAACAACTTTTACTATGGGACCATCCAAGAAATCGCGAAAAAAATATCAGCTGTTCCCTACTAAATCATCGAAGTCGCTCGACAAAATTTACATTTTTTAGCTTACGCTCGCCAATGTACATAAACTTTCCTATTGTAACATCAATGTATATATGTGTGTACAATAAAGAATAAGAAAAGCAACTAGCTATGTTCTTTAAGCTAATTTTTTTTTTCTAAAAAATGTTCACCCGTTTGAAAACTTACTTATTAGGTACCTACAGTCATGACCGCTGTTAGTAAGGGCTTATTTACTAAACAAATTATTATTTTAATCAAAATTCTTAGTACGAAACAACTTACCGCTAAAATATGTGACTCCATGTTTAAGAATTCAGAAACGTAAAAACAAAATTAAAGAGTATAATTTTCAAGAATTTTTCCATAAAACGTATTTAAGTTTATTCTAAAGTATAAAAAAACTTGACTGAAAAATAATGGAAATGATTCCAACGTGTAATATCAATATTTTATAGACGTAATATTCCGCAGTTAACTGATACTATCTCCCTGAAGAACTGTACTGAAAATGACTTTATCTCATCACTTACACTTCTATAATCTTGCTGTTTCTAAGTGTTGCTTATCTCATATACTTAATAGTATACAGCGTTGTTTTTATTGAACTGAAAATCTCTGTACATACTCGTAAGTTTACGTCATTAATTGTGACAAATTAGATTTTTACCTTTTTTTGTGGTTTCCATTGATACTTACCTTTTTTTTGTTTTGGTCACACAATAAATAATGTAAAATAAGACAAGTGTAGTTGTGGTAGCCTTGATGGGGTGCTGGCCAGAAAACCACGTGTGTCTGGCGGCTGCTTGTCCCTCTGGACATGACTGGAGGGAACGGCAGTTGTTAGGCCGGTGCATCCTGGGTACGGGCAATAGAATCCTTTCGAGGGATTAACCTTCGGGGGATCTTATTGCCTGTGGCAAATATTGATACTTACCTTTTTTTTGAGGCTGAGAAAGTTCCTATCGCATATCACACCATCCGGAGAGGCGTTGTGGTTATGTTGGACTCGTACCCACTTGAAATTCCACCGAGCTAAAAACTCTCACCTTGGGTGGATGGGCCACTAGACCTGCAATGCATGGCATTCGCGACCCACCCAGCGGCCCACATCAGGGCCTTCCATTTACTTCCTCTACTCTCTTTCGGCGATGTTCGGGCAGCGAATTTACGAAAGTTAGACTATTTCAGTCACAAGTCAGATTCTTACAGATAGACTTCTGTTCGAGCAAATTCCTTGACAATATCTAATCTATTTCAGTAAAAAATCAACTGAAATAGCATAAGCTTTGCAAGTGGTGATTACCTATTTGTTTACAAGAAAAAACCCAACTCAATTCACCATCAAATAGATTTAAGGCATCATCCTTGCATGGAATATAGTTATGTCACAGATAATATAATACTATACTAGTATATGTGTATTATTGGAATTACTATCAATTGGTAAATCGACGAGCATGCATAACGATGTTAATGAACGTAGATGAAGCGAAGGAAGTGTGTCAGAATCGTAGCAGGTGGAAATCCAGTCTCTATGTACCCCAACAAAAAACAGGCGTGATAAAATGTATGTATTTGTGTATCAACTGGTTGTCAATCAGTGTGAAACCCACGGCATCTTTGGGACTTTATTCAGCGTTGTCGACTACGACATATTAGGCCTCTAATTTTCTTAGTTCAAGGATTATCTTGTCAGGAAAGTCGTTCTTCGTGAAACCAGAAAGTTACAACAACCGGTGAAGCAATTGTGTAATGCATTCACTTTGACATTAGCTTTAATTTAGAAAATAAAGCAATAGTCATTGCGTGGTACGTAGTTGCCGATAACACGGATTGTCAAAACACACGAAGCAATGAACATTGAAATCCAGATGATTCCGATCACGAGTGAGTTACGCAATTCGGCAGCAGTTCCTTAAAGCAGTGGTGAGCTGATGATAGTCTGAGGAAGTTAGATCAATAATCCATTTCAGATTCTTCGGTCGAGTTTCCTCAGTACTATGCTCGATGGCACCACATGTGCGATGCAAACCATGAAAAACATTGGATTGTGATGGACTGACAATAAACATTCTCCTAAAAAAAAAACTTATAGGGCATAAAAAATAGACTATACAATTGATATCTTGGCTCAAATTAAGTATTAACATTTTATTGCCTCATTCTTATAAGAAATATGCTCGAGTTCATTAAATTAATATTACAACTTTTTATTTTGTAAAAGAGTCATTACGAACAAAATCTGTCTTAATTTTCTTCTCATGTATCCAGACACAAACCTTGTGCTCAATCCATCGCCATTGACCTGCGTCGGAGAAATCTAATTCTACCGTTCTTATTGAATTTGGAACTAGTTTATTTATTTGATCTTTTGTTCAGTATCATTTGTTCACACTAATATTTTAGCTTGATGTGATTGCGGAGGATAGTTGCATTTTCTCAGGTTCTTTTCAAGGGTTCTATACCCAAAGGTTGCCAACGGAACTCGATACCTTAGAAATATTGCTGGTTGATAGCCTCTGGCTTATTTCGCCATTCTTACTTTATGAAAAACACATTTTGGATCATTACGGTTAATTGTAGTAGGACCTTCGATTACAAAAAACTGACAACATCCCATGTCGTCAACTATTTTTTTTTATTATTCTATACAAAAAATCTCTTTTCGTAAACTTCAAATTCATTTTAGTAGGGAAACATAAAGTTGACAAGATGGGGTGTTAGTTAACCAAATGGGATGTAGCCAAAAAACCATACAATACCATTTTTGGGGTTTCGTACCTCATAAAAAAAAACCGGCCAAGTGCGAGTCGGACTCGCGCAGTAAGGGTTACGTACCTCTCAACGACCTGATACCCCATAAAAACTGATTTAATTTACGAGAGTTTATCAAAAGACATCAACGCACAGTGCGCGAAATATGAATTTTTGCATGTCTTTCTTACGCAGGTACCACCACATATATCTATGATTGTCTTATTTTTAGTATTTGTTGCTAAACTACATAATATGCACTATAATCTGACCAAGTTTGACGCTGGTATATATTACTGTTTTGAAGATAGATGACGAACAAAAACATTGAAAAAATGCATGTTTTTTGAGGTTTCTTGTATGAAATGAAAAAAAAGTCTAAAACCAAAGGGAGAGGAGCTTTGGTTTTAGACTTTTTTTTTGTTATTAATATAAAATTTGTTGTAAAACACCTCATAGCAACACATATTCTGAGAAAATTTCAACCGGTTACCTATTACCGTTCAAAAGATACAGCCCTGTGACAGACAGACGGACGGACGGACAGCGTAGCGAGAGTAATAGGGTCCCGTTTGGCACCCTTCGGGTACGGAACCCTAAAAACGGAACCCTTTTAGCATCACTTTGTTGCCCGTCTGTCTGTCCGTCTGTCAATTTTTTTTTTATTAACTAAGGGTAGCGGTATGAAGTTGAAATTAATATCAAATATTTGGGTCGGCGGTCCCTTGGACTAAAATAATTTAAGCTTCTAAGTCAGCGCAATCAAAAGATACGGCCATTTATGTCACATATTTTGATACTCTCAAACTCACTCATTAAAACCTATAGGGTACTTCCCGTTAACCTAGATTTATGTTATGAAATTTGGCAGAAAGCAAGGTCTCACAGCACAAGTTAAGGAAAATATCCGAAAATTATGAATTTGTGGTTAAATCATTGGAAATAAATATTTATTGCGATTACAAACTAACATTTGCAGTGAGTTAATCGACCGTGGTATAAAAAAGATATCAATGTGCAGTGCTACACCTTTGGTGAACTGTCATAAATTAAATCAGTCGGATTATCAGGTCGATGGGTGGTACGGAACCCTTAGAGTGCGAGTCCAACTCTCACTTGGCCGGTATTTTTGTTTTTTTTTATCTTTGGATCATTGTTGCTTGTTTGTATTTATAATTTATTATCCTTTTTCACACTCTGTCCACGTTTCGTTTCTCTCTATTCTTCTCTCATCGGTTTTTACTTTACTTTTCTTTGGTAGAGATTTCCTTAGAGATAAGCAGTACCTTTGTTCTTTATTTTCCTAAACAGTTCTTTTTTGTAACTGTCTGTGTGCAAAGTTAAAAAAAAACTCAGATATAAACCACTCTATACCTTGTCACATGAGTTATATTTATGGCAGAACTAACTTTTACTCACTGCTTCACTCCCACGGTTTTTTTATCTCACAGGAACTCATTTTTCTTCGGGTTAAAAGGTTGCCTGTATCACTCTCCAAACTATAAACTATCTCTATGCAACAAAAACAAACCAACAAACACACTTTCCCATTTCTAATATAAGTAGGAAGTAGGATAGCATAATCATTATGCGCTCGCACGAACCTAATTACCGAACCATTATCGTCGGCGTAACAGGCAAGCTCTTGATCCTAAAGAGGCACGGGTAGTGAAAATAATACTCTTGCAGTTCCCATTATCACTACATAGTATAAAACAAACTCGCTTCCCGCTGTCTGTCCCTATGTATGCTTAGATCTTTAAAACTACGCAACGGATTTTGATGCGGTTTTTTTTATTACTCGACTGCGCCAGAAGGAGGGTTATGTTTTTCGAGTGTATGTATGTATGTATGTATATTTCTTTGGCACGCTCTGTAGCCTAAAGGGCTTGATGAATTTTAGCTGGAGATGTATCGTTAAAATTTTTTTTTTATCCCTCAAAACCTATCGAGTGGGGTATCAAAATAAAGGGCTTTATAAATGCTTTACAAAAATATAAACAACTTATATGTTTAAATGTCATTTGGAATGAGAAATGCTAAAAAACAACAAAATATTCATCGATAAAAATGAATTACATTAATAGCGCGATAAAACATGACGAACTAAAAATTTTTAAATAAAAAGTTAATTAACAAAACCAAAAAACCCGCCTGCGTATAAATATAACTGAAAAGATGTAAACAAGACTTGTGTAGGTACATGTAGGTATATGTGAAAGTATCAAATCAACACGCAGGCGGAGGCTACGTATGTTTTTGGTCATGAATTACATAAAGTAGTTCATAGGTAGCCTCCGCCTGCATGTTGATTTGATACTTTCACATATACCTACATGTACCTACACAAGTCTTGTTTACATCTTTTCAGTTATATTTATACGCAGTCGGGTTTTTTGGTTTTGTTAATTAGACAGAGTGATTCAAGAGGAAGGTTTATATGTACAATCTGTAGTATATTTAGTATCAGCATTGCACCCGTGCGAAGCCGGGGCGGGTCGCTAGTTATGTATATTTGCAGCTTCTCGAATTTTGGACAAGGGCCTTATAGAACAAGGAATAATAAAACATTTATTTCTCCACACGACACAAAGGTTACATCAATGATATTTAAAATTACAGATATGTTACTTTCACTCGCAACTAGAGACTCGAAAACGTCCTAATTAGGACTTTTTTCTATTAATCCGCGTCAAGTAAGCCGCCGAGCGTGAAGGGTGACACAAAAAAAACTAAAATGCCGTCGTGTGTGTACAGAAAGTATTTTAATTATGACGCGAAAGTAAACTTACTTACTTTGCACTAGTTTATGTGTATTGTGCTGCCACTGCGTACGGAACATTTTTTTGTTAGATTTGTTAGGGTATGGCGTATCTATACTTTTAAATATCATTGGTTACAATACAAAGTAAATGAAGGTACCCTATAACATAATCAGCCCATTACTGTCCCACTACTGGGCACGGGCCTCTTCTCAATATGAGAAGGTTAAGGCCTTAATCCACCACGCTGGCCTAGTGCGGGTTGGTGGACTACATTAATAAAATTATAGGTAAGCAAGCTATTGAAATAAAACGAGCGAATGAAGCCAGTAAAAGGCGACTAAGGGATTCACCAGAGGATGGGCAGCAGCGTTCTCTGAGTATTTAATCAACCAACTGCGATCGCCAACCCGCCTGACAAGCGTGGCGATTATGGCATATCCTCCCTTTTGGGGGAGGCCTATGTCCAGCAGTGGACGTTTTTCGGCTGAAATGATGATGAAGCGAATGAAGACTATTTTATGATGAAAATCTAGTATTGCTTGATGTTTTGATGTCAATCGAAAAAATTCGAGCTTACTTCGCAATCAACTCATTTCTGCACCTAACTACTCAGATGCCTGCCTGCTGCTTTGGTTTTGGAACTGTCCCTTTCCAACAAACGGCAAATTGCGCATGTGAGAACAGAGCAGAATCGGCCTGTTTTTATGTTTTATTATGTTTTTGCACATTTCTCAGCGGATAAACATGTAAATAAAAATTTGTTATTCCACAATCTAGATATGAACTAACTATCGTATTCGAAAAATTCAATAGGAAAAACTATTGGGATTTCCAGATGCAATGCGAAATAGTCCAAAAATAGAGATCTTACTTTGGAAAATAAATATATAGAGCAAATATCGAACCGTGTTTTCCCTGCACCAGAACAGGTTTAGGTTTAAAGAAATTTATTCTCAATAAAAACACAAAGTCACTTACTTGAGAACAATATTAACTTAAGCTATGATGGTTTAGTTAGCCGATTTTTTTTTTTTTTTCAAAAAATTGTGCTGTCCCTTACAGTGCATTCATTATTTTACAAAAGAGTTGTCTGAAATTACATATAGTGCTAGTTCAGATTTGAAAGCATTAAATGAGCTTAGATTTTTAATACGTGAGGGTATTTTATTATAGAGTTGTGCTCCTTCATAAGTTATAGTTTTTTTGCCATAGTTGGTTCTAATTTTTGGTAAAACTAAGAAACTAGCTCGGCGAGTGCTACATTGGGTAATCTGTTTTAGTTTGGTCTAATGAATATCATAAATAAATAAATAAATATAAATATTTATGGATCATTTTTTACACAGCACCATCTAGTCCCATACTAAATAGAGCTCGTACTATGGGTACTAGACAATGGATATAATACTTTTTTTTTTTGTAAATACATACTTATAATACATAAGGAACACCCAACACAAACACTTATGTTCATCACACAAATATTTGTGTCCTGTGGGAATCATACGACCTCGTGATCAACACTCGAACCACTAGACCACAGACGTCATCAATAAAAACACATTTTTTTTTTTAAATCTTTTTCGTATTTTTCCCAATGCCCGCCCCTTTTAATAACGTTAGCATGAAAATATGATAACGTAATTTGTAGTGTATAATCAAGTTAGGTTCCCGCGGCACCTCTCGCCTTCACATAACTGAATTAGGTCAGTTCCCACTTGATATAATGAGTTAATACTATTAACGCTCATCTCATGAAGATTGCTCTTAGGAACTTATCTCTCGGGTAATTTATACTATAGAAATTTTATAATGTTTATATTATGCTAGGAAAACTTTCATAGATATCTATAGCCATTACAAAAAAGCATTTTTGTTATACATACATATAGCGATTTTGCTATATTCATCAACAAATCAAGCATTTGCATTCAGAAAGTATAATTTGGTGAAAATCTGATGAAGATCTTCGAAGATAACGAAGAGAACTCTTCAATGGATGACAGCAAATCATCGGGGATTGCAGCAATCGCTTGTCTTTCTATTGTTAATACCACAAAAAATTGAAATATAAAATAAAATTCAAAAAAAAGTAAAAACCGATTTCAAGAACAATAAAATAATTTGTGTGAAACAGTTTAGGAAGTCGGTGCCATCTTTTTCTTAAATCAAACCAAATCAAAGGCACCTACTTCCTAATCTGTTTCACACAAATTATTTTAATCTTTTTGAAGTCGGTTTTTACTTTTTTTAATATTCATTTTATTTATCAACAAGTATTGGGTAATTAACACCTGCATAGACCACACCTAAAAGTTCATTCACCCTTTGCTTAGTCACTATGAAAGCATGTTCTATAAAGGTTCTACATTATGTTATGACTTATTAATAAAACATAGTGTACACAAGGGCAACGGAGGTGAGACAGCTGTTTTGTATTAAACAAGTATTAAACCAGAAAGTCACCGTGAACGTGAAAGTATAGTCAACCGCATAAATGGCAACAAAACCATTATAATCTGAACTGGCTTAGTATTTCAGTTACATACATGACAGGCTCTGCTAGTGGTTTTTTTCCCGATCGATTTACGCTTGATTTTACCTAACTGGTTCTCCACTTGCTAAGTGTTACTTGCACTTTTATTACACATAGCCTATGCCCGCGGCTTCGCCCGCGTTAATGTCATTTATCACGCAACCCTCGGGAACTATTCATCTTTCCGGAATAAAAAGTAGCCTATATGTTAATCGAGCTGCCGAATTGCGTAACTCACTCGCGATCGCAATCAATAGGATTTCAATGTTCATTGCTCCGTGTGTTTTGACAATTCGTCTTATCGGCAACTATGTACACACGGCTACACATCAAGCTGTACATTTCCAGTAAACGTTGATGTCGCATTGTACGGAAACCCTATAAAATGCGAGGTCAGCTTATACTGGAAATGTACAGCTTGATGTGTAGCCGTGTGTACCACGCAATGAATATTGTTATCATTTCAAAATGAAAGCTAATGTCAATGTCAATGCATTACACAATTACCATGCAATTACCCCACAGGTTATGTTTTATCTGTTTGCCAAATTTCATCAAAGTTCATACAGTAATTTTTGCGTGAAAGAATAACAAACATCCAAACATCCAAACATCCTCACAAACTTTCATGTTTATAATTATAAGTAGGATATTATATTATAGTATGAGTAGGATTTGAGTTTTTTTTTTTTTTTTTGGATTTTCTTTTGCTTTTTTCTATGTAGACATGGTATAATAATAACTCATCATCATTATCCTACTCGCCTTTTCCCAATATTGTTGGGGTCAGTTTCCAATCTAACCAGATGCGGCTGAACGTTAGTATTTTACATGGAGCAACTGCCATCAGACTCCCGCAACCCTGTTACTGGGTAATACCGACATTCGGAGGTTAGACCAGTTGTCATACTTTCAAGCTTCTGACAACAACTGCCATAGATATTCGTATGACAACCAGGACCGAACTTTACGACCTTTACGTGCTCTCGGAGGCACGGAGGGGTCTTTATGTGTAACGAAACGTTCATCCCCATCCCACCCACTCACGGTCCCACCCATCAACGGACTGACCGCGGCAAGCGCAGCTTAACCTCGCAGATCATACAATCCGCGTGGTTGTTACTTCGCCACGAGCTCCTCTAATCATTTGAAGGTTAGAAAAATTGTTTGACTACCTAGGCAAGTAGGCAGGCTTCTGACCACTGGTAACCACTGATCCGATGGTGAAATTATATGAAAATATGCCTATAGGCAATATAGGAGATATTTACAGCAAAGGATGTTACAGGAGCTTTGACTTTAAAAAGAAATAAATAAATATCTTTGGGACATTTTTACACAGCACCATCTAGTCCCAAACTAAGCAGAATTTGTGCTATGGGTACTAGACAATCGACATAATAATTATATACTTTTTTTTGTAAATACGTACTTATAATATAAGAAACACCTAGACCAACACAAACACTTATGTTCATCACACAAATATTTGTGTCCTGTGGGAATCGAACCTACGACCTCGTGATCAGCAGTCCGACCCTCGAACCGTCGAACCTCGAATCGAAAATGCGGGTAGAGAGATTTTTGAAGATTAGATATTTGAAGAAACTATCGTTGTCACTTTGCCTCATGTAAGTGTGATTAGGACAACTGCAGTTCCAACTGAAAAAACATAAAAATTCAAGGTTTGGATCTCGACTATTTTCTCCTCCGAAACTTGACCCATTTGAAAGATATTTCATAAACTGAATAAGAGGAATGTTTGCTGTGCCGCCGCTGTTTTTCTTTTTTCATTAATAGCTGTCAAAATACACTAGGTTTCTGTAGACGGCGGTCTAAATATGCAATTTACGATTTTTTGAGGACTTCTAGAAATAATTTATCAGCAAAAACGAAACATAGGGGCATAGAAAAGGCTGATATTTATTTTACTCTAAAAATCATTGCTCTGGGATTATAAACGAAAAAGAAAACAGCCAAAAGCATTTATTTGGAGAAAAGATTACCCACATTTCCTCAATGTTACCTTTATAATATTATTTTTTATAGTATAGGATGGCGAAACGAGCTAAAGGCCCACCTGATGTTAAGCGGTTACCTTTGCCCATAACAACTTCAATACTAAATGTTGCCTAAATGGTAACGCAAGTCGGTTCGCCAAACTGAGCCATGAAGATGGAAAGTCTCATGTGATTGTAATTTAACCGGCACCCGTATCCTTCAGACTGAAACACAGCAAGGCAAGCATCACTATAACCATGTATATCCATATTTAGCATGGTGTATACATAATCTTTTATGCACTTAAATTACCTACTATAGGAGCACAAACACACTAATTAGAATGGTAAATAGAGCGTGAAGACAAAATGTATCCTCATTTCCTGTCGAATATGGGACAAGTGGAAAGAACCAAACAAAACAAACAACTGAGGAACATGAATAAAAACACGCAGTTCTTTAAGCCACGTCCACACTAAATGGCACTATTTTATTGCTTGATCACACTAAACAAACATTTAACATTCTTTTTTTAAAGTAGGAAATATCCTACCAAAAGACTATCAAGGAAAGAAAGAGAAACCGGCTAAGTGCAAGTTGGACTCGCGGACTAAAGGTTCGTACCACCTTCTTTTTATTATTGTTTTTTTTTAATAGCATACGGTGGCAAACAAGCAAGCGGGTCACCTGATGGTAAGCAATCTCTGTGGTGCCGGACGCAAAGAATTTCACCACCCTATATCTTCTCATGGGTGTCGTAAAAGGCGACTAAGGGATTCACCAGAGGATGGGCAGCAGCGTCCTCTGAGTATTTAACCAACCAACTGCGATCGCCAACCCGCCTGCCAAGCGTGGCGATTATGGCATATTCCCCCCTTTGGGGGAGGTCTATGTCCAGCAGTGGACGTCTTCCTACTGACATGAATGAAAAGCAATCTCTGCCGCCCATGGACATCCGCAATACCAGGGGAGTCACCGATGCGTTGCCGACCTTTTAAAAAGACGTATAAACACAAACACAACCAGCCCATTACTGTCCCACTGCTGGGGCACGGGCCTCTTCTCAGTATGAGAAGGCTAAAGCCTTAGAAAAAACAAAAAGACGTATGCTCGTATTTAACAACAGAGTATACATTATAGCACAGTAAACATAACGTACAGTACGGAAACTACGTACAAACGCTTAAAACGACGCACTCACACAGACACACACGTCAACAAGCCCCCTGTTTTTCTGCTGCGAGTAGGAAACCTTCAAAAGGCTGCCAGCCTCATGGGGGATGGAGGCCGGGGTGTGTGGGATTTTTACCCACTAAAACCCCCCCAGTGGCCGTCTACAGCACAAAAAGGGGGACTCCGAGAAATGTAATATGCCTCCAGAGCCCTCCCTATGCTACGCCTGTAAGGCACGTCTCAAGAGAGACTATTTGTCTCCCTGTACAAATTCCCGGTTCACGTGGCGGCACGAGACCACAGCATGCCACTGCCTTCCCAGAAGTCACTCAGTGGACAATCAGAGCCCCCACTCTGAACGCCCGTGACCTCGAAGGCCCCCCGCACTTCGATCAAGTATCGACTGAGCGAGGGGTACGTTGATTGCCCAGAAAGGCTAGGTGCTGGAGCGGTTGCCTTTCCAGCGGCGCCTTCTCCGAGCAGGATCGGCCCTCTCTCGATCCCGTTCCGCATCCTCTTTCTAAACCATAACGGTCTCACATTTTTTTTATAGTATAAGATGGCGAAACGAGATATAGGCCCACCTGGGCCCCAATTCTCGCGTTATAGAGATAAATGTCTAATTTTAAACATCTACGAAAAATGTCAAATACTGTGAACCACTTTCTGTATTTAGAGTACTAGGGCGTAGACATATTTGTAACGTGACATTCTGAGAATACGAAAATTTATCTTCAATCAACATTTGCCATCTTGTTTCGACATTATGTTGAGTTCGAGATAATGTCTACGACGTGAGAATCACCCCTCAGATGTTATGCGGTTACCTTTACCCATAACAACTGCAATACCACCTAGGCTGTTGCCATGGTATCGCAAATTGGTTCGCCAAACTGAGACATAATGTAACCTTCTCTCATATAGGTAATTGCATCCATTTTTTAAATAACCGACTTATAAAGCGATTTTAACATCCAATTTGGAAAATAAATAATTTCTTTTCAATTCTCCGAATAATCCAACATTTCCAGAACGACTGAACGTTACCTCAATTTCTATTTTAAGAAAGACTTTCAACATCGCCAAATATTTGGCGCTCAGTGAACACACAGCTTTACATTCCTTGTCGCCTTGACAAAGTAATATTAATTCCGTAGAAAAGAAGATTAATTTCATTGTAATCTTCTCCTCGCGTCTACAAATAAAGCAATTTGTTTGGTTGATTTAATCTATTATTCACGGGAACGAATGACAGAAAATAATGAATCATGAGTGTTGTATAGTGTCAATAAAGTGATAAAAGTCATTCCTTTCTACAGTTGAAGGGTATAGTTGCCACAACCGTGCATATGTTTATATTAAGTTGACTAGTCTAAATGAAATGAAATGAAATGAAATATTTATTTGTACGAAACATGGTACATAATGGTGTAACATAAATTATAGTTCTGCATGTTCCGCCACCCAGCTGCCATACAAAATTATAGACATGAATTTATTTATAAACTTATTTTTAATTATTATCACAAATTAATAATATTAAATTATTCAATAAATGGTTTTAAAAATTTCAACAATTATTATATACTCGTCAAAAATAATATTAAAATATCACTTTACACAATTCTAATTTATTTAATTTGTGCAATACCAAACGGCAAACGCAGCGTAGGTCGCCCCCCTGACAGGTGGACCGACGACCTAAAGAACGTAGCTGGGGGGACTGGATGCGTTGTGGCGCAACTTGGGAGAGGCCTATGTCCAGCAGTGGACTGCGATAGGCTGAGTTGATTGATTGTGCAATACGCTCATCACAATCATCAACATTTCAGCCGAAAGACGTCCACTGCTGGACATAGACCTCTGCTGGATATGTGGTTAATCATGTTATTGTTTTCGTCATTTTCATACACGGTGTGAAAGTGACTAGAAGACGTAAGTTTTTTACTAGCAATAAGAACCAAATTAAAAACGAGTGCTAATCCCGCTGACAAACTGTTACACAGTTTGGCGGGTATAAACAAAGTGTAAAAATAGTAATATGTGTCTATGGTAAAAATGTTTTGGTCCTGAATGTTTTTTTAGGGTTCCGAAGTCCTACAAGGAACCCTTATAGTTTCGTCATGTCCGTCCGTCTGTCCGTCTGTCCGTCTGTCCGTCTGTCCGTCTGTCCGGCTGTCCTAATCCTTTACAGCTTAATAACTTCTACAGTTATAAACATAAGTATATGAAATTTTGTTAAAAAATAGTCTACATATAGATCTCAATTTTAAAAGAATAAAAAAATCGTTTTTCCGTATTTTAGGGGTGGCGTCCATACATGTGAAATGGGGAAAAAAAAATATTTTTCGCTGCACCCCCTCGTGTGGGATATCATTGAATAGGTCTACTAAAATGAAGGTAATGTTTCATACACCACTTTTTTATCAGGTGTACCATCTGCGAAATATAGCCCGCCAAAGTGGCTTGCAATGTGTCCCCCCCCCTGCCATTTCTAAACTATGCAATGTAGAAACTTATAATCTTCCACATTGTTAGACCTTTGTGAAAACTCTCTTTTAAAATTATTTCGAGTATAATGTGATTATAATTTTTTGAGTTATAGAGAGAAAACTGAAAAATACTTAAAACGTCCTAGTTCAAAGGTCATTGACCTTAGAGAAAAATGATCATAGCATATAATGCTCCTTTAGCTACTTTCTATTTGAAAAAATCACAAAAAGTAACTTTGAAATGACCAAAGACATTAAATATTTACTAGGAAATGACTGACATGCGCTACTAACAACACGCTCTGAGTCGCGAATGCTGCCGATTATTGCAAAAACTAAAATAGCCATGATTAATATTCGATTTGATTCGTTTGTAATTACTCCTACTTAAGGAACCCTATAATACTGAGCATGGCCCGACATGCTCTTGGCCGGTTTTTTTATTCCTCCAAGCATCGCCACAACGACAAAGCTCAAGAAATGTGTTATAAAATTTTATTTGATAATATTCTCGTATTGCCCCTGTTCACCTGGGTTATTTAGTTCCAAGGTGAACAAATAACACCAATTATGTCGAATCATTTCACCTGGGTGAATTCACCTAGGTGCAATGATTCCGAGGTGAAATAAAGACACCATAAATTCCACTTTGTTCACCCAGGTGAACAAAGTGGAATAAACCAAGTGAATGAGTGTATTCTTGTAAGAATTAAGTTATGTAAGTTATGTGCTAGGTACCTTAAATATACTTAGCTGTGCATAATTATCCGGAAAAGATGATTTCCGGATTTGAATCAAAACGTTCGCGGTTTACTAATTAAACTCTTTTCCCACTTCAGAAATTACTAAGGTCATATGTTTCGAAAGTACTGTAACGTTGCACGTTTACGAGAATCGTAAACGTAAACATTGCATCCAGTTAATGAGCTTCTTCTAATATTATGAGTCATCGTCAAGATGATGTAATGATTGTTAAATAGGTCATAGTTAGGGGCAAATGCTAGTTCTGGATGCAACAAATTAACGCAAGACAATATATCGACCTTTTTCGTAGAAACACTAAGCGACTACACACCAATCATTGAATAATGGTTGCCTCACAATATGTACCGATATACCTACGTGGATTTTATATACCAATTTTTTATAAAAATCGCAAAGCCACATGGTTCGTTTGCGTTTTATTCGGATGTCCAAACATCAGCTTTTGACAGTTTACATATTCTAGATGACCATTTTTGTTCAGCTAATGATCAATCGAATTTTTACTATTCAGTTTTTATGACCAAAATAGAAAGGCTTTTTTGAGTGTGTAGAAGGTTATAAAAACAAAATCGAATGAAAATCGAATAGCCGTGATAAGCTGAAAGTAAGTTATATTGCCTTCTTGAAAGTCTTCCGCACTTATTATGCATCTGTGCTTGTTTTAGTTTGTTAAATTTTACTTTTTCCACTGATTTCTCTTCAGTACATATTCGCATACTATTAGGTTCAAAGGTCCACAGAAAAGTTTAAGTTTAAAGTTAAGTTAAGTTGTTTTAAGTTTGTAACAGGCAGTTACATATAAGGTCCTACATTATTAATCCGAAATATTTGAAGTGGTAAATCTACTCATTAATACGAATAACTTTTAACATGGGACCAACCTTAAAATCGCGAAAAAATAAATAATAATCAGGTGGTCCCTACATTCACAAATATAAGACCTTATATACAACGTATTATTGAAATAACTAAAAACCCTTTAAGGGGTCATTGTACTCATCAGTATGAACAACTTTTACTATGGGTTCAAAACTGAAATCGCGAAAAAATATCTGCTGATCCCTACATTTCGCCGATTTAAGTGAATACAAATAAATAAATATTTTAGGGAACAGCTGACACTTATTTCGATTTCATGCTTGGTCCCATAGTAAAAGTTGTTCATGAGTACAATGACCTCTTAAGAGGTTTTCAGTTATTTCTATAACAGGATCTATTCACATACAAAAAGAATACACCTACTACGATTTTCATCCAAAACGAAAAAGAACATAAGAATAAACTCTAACCGTGTTTCAATAAAGGAAGCTTATCCAGTGGAACCATACTGGGTTTTATTTAGTTACATTATCACAGTTAGAAGGGTCCTCCCGACCGACCCCGCTCGTCCGAATGTTATTGAATTATCAACATCGGGTATTATTCACGTCCCAAATTGAACCCGGGACCTAAGGGATCACCCCGGGCTCAGGGGTAAATACAGATTTATGGACATTTTTGTCCAGCCTACAAAACTTTTTGGCGGTTGTACCAAAAAATTACCGCTGACTTCTTCAGTAGAAATAATAATAATATAAGGGCCTAATCTTTTTTGTATCGGGTGACCGATAATATGACGTCCAAAAGAAAAATCTAGACTAAAAAAGAGAAAAATTTACTTGTCATAGTTGTCTTGGTGTCAAACTGATTTTATAAACTTCTACGGACTCTATACTTTCCAAATCATACTAAAAAACTGGTACTTTATGAGACATTTTTCCTTGCATTGGCAATGAAAATGTACCTAATTAGTAGAACTTCTATGGGAGTACATTTAGAAAAACGTGAATTTCTCCAAAATTACTAAAAATCGCGGAACATACATGGGGTCATTTCGGATGGGGCACGACATAAAAAGTCTAGATTTTTCCTTTGAACGTCATTTTAGCGGCCATCCTGTATAAAATTCCGAATATATAATTATTAGTACCTTAATATAATTAGATACGATCAAGTCTACAAGACTAATGTGTTTAAATGTTAACTTAATCTGCTAATAATGTTATTTCTAATGATGTGTCCACTGGCACTATCCTAACTTTTTTTATAATTTCTTATAGGACCAATCCTCTGCCCATCATTATGAACAACTTTTATTATAGGACCAACCCTGAAATCGCGAAAAAAAAAATCTGCTGATTCCTACATTTTGTCGATTTATGTAAACACAAAATGTAGGAATCCGCTGATTATTTTCGCGATTTAGGAGTTGGTCCCTTAATTAAAGTTGTTCAACCTTAGAAATAGGTGCAATACTATAGGACGATATTTTTTTTCAAAAAGGATTGGGTTCGATTCCTTGCCAAACCAGCTGCATAAAAAAATCTTAAAAATTTGTTTTTGTTTTCCCTAAAATCGAGCTCACAGCTCTTTTGACGAGTTTTCTCTATACCTTATAGCTACCGGATTTGGCCCTTCGGTACTATCTTCAAAACTCACCCTGTATATGTATAACATGCCGTAATATGAGAAAATTCAATTCCCCTAATTTACACAGAACACAGAACCCCTCTGTTAGGCACGCACTTTAGCAGAAATTCAGTAATTAGGTTCCCTCATCAGTAGAGTCAGTGAAGCCTATAATTAGTTTGGGTGCCTTTAATTGGTATAAATTTATCTGATTGCAAAACCTGAGTTATTTCAGTGTCGTGTCGTTTGTCGAACATTTCACTGGAGGTCAATGATATTTAAAAGTATGGATATGTCATACCCTAAAAAAAAAACTAAAAAATGTGCGGAACACAGCGGCAGCACAATACACAAACTAGTACAAAGTAAGTAAGTTAGTTACTTTAAGTTACTTTCGCGTCATAATTGGTTCACTTTCTGTACACACACGCATTTTCATATATTTTTTTTGTCACCAGTCTCGCTCGGCGCCTTACTTGACACGGACTAATACAAAAACGTTCCAATTAAAACGTTTTCGAGTCTTCAGATTGCGTGCGCTAGTGACATATCTGTACTTTTATATATCATTGCTGGAGGCCTTATAATCATGATTAGAATGAATTCCACTTTCAAATCCAACGCTGTAGATTTAGCTGTGTTTTTTAACGAACCAATTAATCAAAACGACTCTCATTGCTATTTTAATGGCTACCAATTAATTAAATAGAAGCCATGCAGCCTAACGGAATGGGTTACGTTTTCTCTGTTCTATTCATAGATGTCGTGTTGTTTTACGCGGTTGGACATGACATATAAATAGTTCCCCTGGGGTCTGTTTCTATTCATCAACTAAAGAGCTATGACCTGTTTTATTATTTGGACTGTAACTCTCCGTTAAACAATAACATTTTTATTATTTTTATGATGAGAAAAAGATTGCACGTGTATCTAACCTAACTTAAATGTGTTAATTGAAGGGGCAGTTATCTTTATAATATTAGACTAATTATAAGATTTTTCATCAATTTTAAAATTTTATGTATCATTATGTTATGATTATAAGTTTTTAAGTTCATATATAAAATAATTACATATATTTATGAGAATAAAAAATATAATTAAAGTTTAAAATAGGTAAATAATAGCTTAAATCTAATTTAATTTTAAATTAATTAATCTTCTACGAAGGCGTAAGCTGTACCTTTTATTTTACAAAATATATTTCTATCTGTTACAACCCTCACTTGCGTATGTCAAACGCCTGATTTATGATTTGTTTGTAAACATGGCTATGACAAATATAATCTGTTCGCAGTAACTTAAGAGATTTAAAAGGAAAAGGCAATGTTTTTGAGTCTCTCGTTGTTGTTTTCTTGCGTTTAGTTTTGCGTCCATCAATATGATTTGCGTTGACAACGTAATGAAAATGTAATGGGCCGTGAAAATGCGTCACCGAAAATATGTCGAGAAAATTCGGAAGCATCTTGTTTATGAACAAAATAAAAAGGAAAAGCCAAGCTACACACTATACTACAGCCTATCATTTGTCAATTTTTAAGAATGTTAGATATTGTGACTTTACATTGCGTGTTTCAAATTCAAACTCAAATTAACTTTATTTGTTTAAAATGTGGTACAGAGGATGATGGTACATTCTAATCATAGGCGCAAAGACACATTTTGCCATATAATACACAGCATGCAAATTGTTACAATATACGTAAATTCATTTAACTTAAGGTAAGTAGTAAAGCTATGCTTGGAGTTTCTTTGAAGGATAAAATCCGTAACGAGATTATCCGGAGAAGAACCGGAGTGACCGACATAGCTTGTAGGATCGGTAAGCTGGAGTGGCAGTGGGCTGGCCATGTCTGTCGTTGTGCTGTGTTTTTTTTACAAAGACGTTGGCAGATGAGTAATACGAACAGCAATTTCAATTTCAATGTTTTTTTTATTTCAAATAAATCTAATTACAGGCACTTTTGAAAGGTCAGGCTCTAGTTGCATATTATCTAATTGCTATTTATCGAGTACATTTCCATCATTGTGAGGAAACCTGCACACCTGAGAGTGCTCCATACAGTTTTCGATGATGTGTGCAGGCCGCCAACCCGCACTAGGCCAGCGTGGGGACTAAGGCCTAACTAAGCCTTCTCACTCTGAGAAGAGGCCCATGCCCAGCAGTGAGACAATAATGGGCTGATGATGATGATGATGATGAGTAAATTTCCAAATTTCGCTGCTGCAGGCGAAGCATGAATGACCATTGTAAACAATAGGTTTTGTCTACGAAAGAATAGACAAAATTACAGTTTTAATTCTAAACAATGTCATGTTGTCTATTCTTCTGTAGATGAATCTCATGTTCACAGTAGTCATTCTACGCCCACTGAAAGTTTTTTAATCGAAAAACTCATTACCAATCATATAAAATAGAACACAGGACAGTAAGGCAATCAAAAATTTATTTAAAAAAAACATGTTCCTTTTATCATTTTAAAGAATATAAACGAAGCAAATTATGTATCTGCTAATTTTAACAGATCATTAAACTGTCATCTGATTGACGTGAAATCAATTTACCACGAGTCATTGGTCTCGCCTGTTAACGACTTCATTCATTTGTCAAGACGAGCGTGAGTCTACCTACTAAGTAAATAACTGGATAATGTATAACATAGACACACATACATATTCATGGAAATGCATTTTAAAGTGACAAATTTACTGTCACAAGGTTAACACTGAACCTGTCCTTTACATGGAACAAATTCTGTTTTGTCCCTCTTATTGGGAGCACGTTTAATTAACTCACCAACCGCAGTGAAAGGGTTTAAAAAATTTCCGACTTCATGTATTATTGAAACACCTCTGAGTCGCGCTAGGCATATGTAGTGGGCATGCCTTGACTGATTCAGAGACCCAAAGAGGAAACTTGGTTCTTTGTCTCTAAATCATGCTGTATTTCACTTATCCCATAGGTGCATAGCCAGTGCTCAGGTCCAAAATTCCAGATAGCTTGGATGTCATACAGGTAATTTGCTATAGAAGTATTCATTATTAACAGTGCGATAAAAACAATAAAAAAATACATTCTTACAACGACACGCACCACGATAAACAAACAACTAACATTTTTTTACCCATACATCACGATTAAGGCGACAGAACAATAAAAAACAATGTATTGTCTTATAAAGTATCACCGTATTTGTATGTACCACGTGTAAATATAAACCACAAATATAAAGGCAACCTTCACACGTAACTCTTAAGTAACAACAGACGGTTGACGGTTGTACTTGTAATCTGCATGCGAACAGCGAATAATCTACTGTCCGACAAGAGAAAACCAAACTTTACTATCGTAAAAATAGAGTTGGTATTACATTTTGATGTGATATTCAATGAGTAATTTAGTGCACTTCACTACTATCACAACCTGTTGGCTAGTAAAGGTATCCATTCGGAATGCCTTAACTAGAGCACAAAGGAATGGCGAACAGTTTGGTCTTTGTGGGGATTTCCTCAGACGTCTGAACAGTGAACTCGTTTTGAATTTTAATGTGTTACGCCTTTGTTTAAGTTTTGTTACTTATTGGATTTTGGTATGATTGTGTGTAGGTATTGTTTTGGTTTAACTTGCAGGTGTATTCTTCTTGACAAACTTTTAAAGTAAATTATTAAATGAGTTATCATTTCAAATTTTCTCACTGGGGTGCATTAAAAGAGCCTCCACGAGTGACGATATTTAATTGATCGTCCGGCGCACGCTGGGTCCGCTACCAACCTGCTGACTGGCTAATCTTTTCCCCACGGCATGAGCTATTATCATTACGTAACTCATATCAACACGATTGAAGAAGAATTTCAAATTATTGTTTAACGTACTAGTTTCGTAAATTATGTCAGAGTGGACAACACTGATGTGGACATCTGTAAGGTCTGTTAGATATAAGTCTATATCAATTACTCAATCGTAAAAATGGGTGAAAATGGAAAAGAGATACCGACTTAAGGCGCATGTAGCAGCCAAGTGGCGCCCCCATCAGTAACAATATTATTACTCGCTGAATACATCATTTATCGAAAATTGTTATTAACAATTGAAGTACAGGTACTGTAGTTTAATCAGAAACTATTAACTTTGTAAATCATGTTTGGCTGTAGTTGTAGATAGAAAGAGTGCGAAAAACAGCCACTTTTGGTTCTTTTCAATTTATGATCAGCTGACAAACTTATGTAAAGAAGCTGAACTTAGTATGAATTTAATTCTAAAATTAGAACTACATAGATAAAGTTCTGCCTTCTTATTCATTAAATTGACGACGTCTGTGGTCTAGTGGTTCAAGTGTCGGACTGCTAATCACGAGGTCGTGCTAGTCACGGGTTCGATTCCCACAGGACACAAATATTTGTATGATGAACATCCCCCCTAGCCAAGTTGACAATCAACACAATCGTCAATCGTCAACGCTAATAGAAAACGATCAAAATGTATGGAAATGACATATCTCAACGAAAAAATCATTTGTTCAGATATGTCATTCCCATACATTTTGATTGTTTTCTATTAGCGTTGACGATTGTAGATTGTGTAGATTGTCAACTTGGCTAGGGGGGCATAAGTGTTTGTGTTGGTCTGGGTGTTTCTTAGTGTTATAAGTATGTATTTACAAAAAAAAAGTACTTAAGTATTATATCCATTGTCCCAGTACCCATAGTACAAGCTCTGCTTAGTTTGGGACTAGATGGTGCTGTGTAAAAATGTCCCAAAAATATTTATTTATTATTTATATTAATAACACATGACGATTCCCATAATTATGAGTATGGCTTTACCCGCCTATACTATTGTTTGTTTTTTTTTCTTAACGGGCTTTCGTTTGACGATGGTACACGCTTGCCCAGCAAAAACCTATTCACTCGAGTCTTGAAGAAAGACAGAGTCTCAATTAACTCAGCCTATCGCAGTCCAATGCTGGACATAGGCCTCTCCCAAGTTGCGCCACAACGCTCGGTCCTCTGCCTTCCGCATCCAGTCCCCCCCAGCCACGTTCTTTAGGTCGTCGGTCCACCTGGCAGGGGGGCGCCCTACGCTGCGTTTGCCGATTCGCGGTCTCCACTCAAGGACTCATCTGCTCCAACGGCCATCGGTCCTTCGACAGACACGGCCAGCCCACTGCCACTTCAGCTTACTGATTCTACAAGCTATGTCCGTCACTCCGGTTCTTCTTAGACAGAGTCTAAGAGTCTTGAATAATTCAGTTTATCACAGAAATACATTATCAAACTTATCCCGTAAACTGTTTATCTTCCCGGGATAAGAAGTTAACCGAGCCATGGTATATCTGTATACCACTAGGCCACTACCATACACCAACATGTCAAGCCGTTTCAACGTGATTGAAGCACAAACAAACATGCATAATTTCACATTTATAACATTGGTAGGGAGGAAGTCGATACCTATGGATACCATAAGAGTAAACGTTTACTATAACGCAACTTATATGGAAGAGAAATTATATGACGCTGCAATGCGACATAACTGTATTGTTTGTTTGTCGTAACAATAAATGGTATGCACGACCGGAGTTTAGACAGCCACTTCCCATTTCAACAACATGATAATCGTAATTTCTTGGGTTTAAAATCCATTACGAATTAATTTAGGAAACATTTTGTACGTAATTCAAAGCAACAACAATACGCATTTTGTAGTCATGAATGTCAAATAAAATAAATAAATATCTCTGGGACATTTTTACACAGCACCATCTAGTCCCAAACTAAGCAGAGCTTGTGCTATGGGTACTAGATAATGGATATAATACTTATATACTTTTTTTTGTTGTAAATACATACTTATAATACATAAGCAACACCCAGACCAACACAAACACTTATGCTCATCACACAAACATTTGTGTCCTGTGGGAGTCGAACCCACGACCTCGTTATCAGCAGTCCGACACTCGAACCACTAGACCACAGAGGTCAAGGTCGATGGATGCGTTTTACAAAGTAGTGATGCGACTCGAGTCGAATGTTTTTTAATGGAATGAAGCCAAGTACCTCAATGATAATTGGTCCATTAAAATTTTGTCAATCATAAAATCCTACTTCCTACTAATGTTCAAATGCGAGAGTATGGATCACAGAAATAGAGTAGAATGGTTGTAATCACAATTTTACTTGCGATTCATGCGTGGCAACTTTCGAACAAACTACGCCTTACAAATTGACGTCATTAATTTTTAAAAATTAACTTTAATCAAATGTACTTTTGTTTTTGCAGTTAGAAACAGCACAATAAGGCATTTTTGCGGGTTTTTGTTACAGTATTTACAGAAACAAGTCATAAGGCGTATTGAGAATGGCTTTGAAATGCCCTGCACTATGGTGCAGTATTAGCACGCGCGCCCTGCCCACTTTTCCATTCTATCTATTTCTGTGGTATGGATGGTTATTTTTTTATTTGTCTTATAATCTCGCTGAAACGGCTGAAGGTATTTAAATGAAATTTGGCACACAGACAGATTACAACTCAGACTACCATTAGGGTTCTTTTTACTCTCGGAAAATACACAGTTATTTAGGGATACGCGATGAAGTCTTTTCATGATATACCGAATTATCGCGGACGAAATCACGGGCAAAGCCTAGTTATTAATAACAATAAATATGTTACTGTCAGCAAAGTAGTAACTTCAAACCATATAAGGGAATCATCACCATCATCGTCATTTCAGCCGAAAGACGTGCACTGCTGGACATAGGCCTCCCCCAAGCAGTTTGGGGGGATATGCCATAATCGCCACGCTTGGCAGGCGGGTTGGCGATCGCAGTTGGTTGGTTAAATTCTCAGAGAATAAAAAGGGAATAGATCGTGGGTGCTTAAGTGGCAGTGGGCAGGGCACATTGCTCGCAGAACGGATGGCCGATGGGGCAGTAAAGTTCTGGAGTGGCGACCGCGTACTGGAAGGCGCAGCGTGGGTAGGCACCCCACAAGGTGGACCGACGACCTGGTGAAGGTCGCGGGAATCCGCTGGATGCGGAAGGCACAGGACCGGTCATTGTGGCGATGCTTGGGGGAGGCCTATGTCCGGCAGTGGACGTATTTCGGCTGAAATGATGATGATGATGATGAGATCGTGGGAAATCAAAAACTTTTCACACCGACGAACCTCAGCTAGTAAACCAATAAATATCAACTCTGCAGTGACAGACTGCAGCACTTTGTAACACAATATTACAAGCAACTTTGTCTTTAGCTCAATTTCAAAGCAAAATTAAAATCATGCCTAGGTACTAGTGGACAAATTTTACGAAAATTTTCGAAATATTTTTCAATTCGAGTTTAAAATTTCAAGTTCGAGATAAAAAATATTTAATAAAAAAACAAGAAATTTGCCTATACTAGATACAATCGCCCGTCCGTCAGTTTCAACAGTTTGACCTTGAAAGTGTCTTTATTTCATAAGCAGTAAGGGTGATTTTCATAATTCAAGTATTACCACTGACGTGAGGTTGACCGTACCTCTAAGTCCCCTAACCACATAAACGTCACAGACGAACGAAGTGGAACCAAAATGTTCAACTATACATATTAAAACAGAGTACCTAAATAGAATATGGAAAGACAGCATGGGTGCTCCCGTTTACTGCGTCATACAACGTCATAAATGAAAAAACTGGGAAATGAACAAAGGTAAACAAAGTCATGACGCGACGCGCGGCCGAGGAATCCCCCCAGTTTGAGTATGATGACGTCAGAATAAGGAACGTAGGATTTACTGCGATATTTTTAATTATTTATTATACCTCATACTATTATTATGCATACCTAAAGTACTAATGAGTGGAATTCCTTGCCGGCGCGGCGGAGTCTATTTGTCCCGTTAAGTATAACCTGCAGGCGTATCATGACCGCTGCGCTGTAGACAAACGTTTTGTCTACGAAAGTATATAGAAAATTACAGATATAATAATAAATAAATAATAAATAAATATCGTTGGGACATCATTACACAGCACCATCTAGTCCCAAACTAAGCAGAGCTTGTACTATGGGTACTAGACAATGGATATAATACTTATATACTTTTTTTTTTGTAAATACATGCTTATAATAATAAGAAACACACCCAGACCGACACAAACACTTATGTTCATCACACAAATATTTGTGTTCTGTGGGAATCGAACCCACGACCTCGTTATCAGCAGTCCGACACTCGAACCACTAGACCACAGAGGTCGTCAATACACATACAGATACAGTTCTATATACTGTAGTTTTGTCTATTCTTCCGTGGAAAAATCTCTTTTCTACAGTGATCATGCTACGCCTGCTGGTAATCTGAAGATTACCAATTTATTATCCAATCTCTATTCTAAATTGTAAGATTATTTTCATCCCCCCATCTCGGAGAGTTTTTTTGCTCTTCGATATCCGAGTGCAAAAGCCTTTTTATCCCCTAGAGGATAAAGTAAATTGAATTTAGAACATCGTGTGCACTAGGTTTGTGAATTCAAAACATCATTAAACCTATTTACTTCTCCCTCCATGGTGCTGAATTTATCATACAACCTTTTTTAATTTGTTAAAAACTCAGACTCGGAACCTTCTTGGTGTACTTTTTTTTGTATTTGCTTTGCGCGCGCCAGTTTCTTTTCACGTCATTTTATTAAAACCTTAGGTTAAAAAGAAGAAACTTGAAAACAAGTGAAAAACCTAAAATGCACAGGTCTATTACCATAAAATGAGTGGTTCTAGCGACGAGGAAGTTTATTTGACGCAAACAGAATTGACTGAAACTGTTAATAATGCACAAATGAGCTTTCTCCCTCAACAATCACGCGAGAAATATTTGAAACAATACGATATGGTTAACATGTGGCGACTAGACAAAGGAACCAAAACTTTCTCAGAAAACGTTTTGCTCATTTACGCCAAGGGAATCCGATGAATCGGTACAACTATTAAGTATGACAGATAGTTTACCGAAAAACAGTACACAAGTCACTAACACCAACATTACAGTACCTAACAAAAATATTACTCTCAACTGTAACTGTAGCAACGTTACATTAATTTTTTCTTAATTAGGTATACCTAAGTATTATTTGTTATAGTTTAAAGATTATTCTGTAATACTTACCTATCATAATGTAGTAGTTAATACCTAAAGTGAAATAAAAGTATCTTGTGATTGTAAATGTTTTTTTTTTTTGCATTTAGTCATTTCCTCGCTGAGGTGGGATGAAAAGTTACGTGTTGCACTCGAGTGCAAAGATTTTTCACCTTGTGCTCTATTGATTCCCTCGCTAACGCTCAGGATTCTAACTGTTGAATCACTCGCTGCGCTCGTGTTTCAATTTTAGAATCCTTCGCTTGCTAGGGCATCAAAATTGAGCACGCGGTTAAAAAGCAACTTTGCACTCTTGTATAACAAATAACTATTATATATATACTTATGATACCTATATGTGTAATATATTTTGTGCTATTTATTTATTTTAGTTTATTAACATGATCAACATCTAGATCTTACGTCTTCTTTGTCCATCCAAAGGTTGTCTGGAAGATATCGCTTTTAGCGATAAGACCACCTATGTACCCATAATTTATACGTTGTTCCTGTTTACTACTATTTTCATGGTGTACAATAAAGTATATTCTATCTTCTAACTATCTATCTATGACATTTGGATAAGCCCCTACAATTTTTGTAAATTATTTTGATTGCATTGATGATGTAAAAATCACAGGCATAGTCATTACAATCAAGGAAACAAGCGATCATTGGCTTATTCATATTTGTATACTACACAGGTTACCTCAGTCCTAACTATTGTAGCTCCAATTTAAATAGGCGACGATTCTTAACTGGATTCCACAGTGATTAATGAAGTGATGACCTAACCCTTCATAGACTTCAGTAAATAATGACCTCAGTCAGTGTTTCTCTTTAGAACTCATATCAACATTATGTTGACAAGCGAACAAAGACAAAGAGGGTAAACAAGGTTTTGACACATCGAATCATCACTTAAATTGACGTCACGTGGTTATAAAAATTGTTTAATTCGTAGGTTTCATTGAATTCCCTAATCCTATGTGCCCTAGTAGCTTAGAGCCCCTTTACGCTAGCGTTTTTCTGGCGCAGGCGTTTTTCTGGCGCGATAATACGATAATACCAAAACGATACCGCGATCATGCAGCCGCGTAGATACGATCAACCGCACGTCAGTGGTAACACTTTGACATTGACAGCATCTTTATGTCGTAAGTAGTAAGGGCAGTTTTCGAATTGAAGTGTTAGCACTGTCTTGCAGTTGACTGTACTGTCATAAATGTAATGAATTATTGAGTGAATGCAAAACATTATGTGAAAAATGCGGAATGAAAAAGGTGTGAACAATAAATAAATGAACTTTTTACCAAAAAAGTAATCGACTTCATCAGGATTTCATGAGATCTTTACCAAATTTATATGGGACCATCTTGGAAGCAAACTCTTGTCACGTTGTAGAACGTTCCATATTTCACATAAACACACAAACATACGTTTCACTAACAATTTGAAACAAAACGTATATTTTTTCACAATTATAATTCGAACCAGAAAATAAAATAATCAAAGTCAATGTAGGTATGCGCGTCACGCAAATCCCGAACGTCTCACTCTTTCAAAGAAAAAAAATTATCATCCCAACCGTCGGAGTTATACCCGAACATACATGCACTGTTTATGTAACGGTGCATGGATCTTCGGGCATAACTCATTAAAAAAAACATATATACAGACGAATTGAGAACCTCCTCCTTTTTGAAGTCCGTTAAACATATAAAAATATTGATAAAAGTGTAAGGGGCTCGTAGTGATGCAACGACTAAGCGGATTGTACGATCTGCAAGGTTAAGCTGCACTTGCCGCGGTCAGTCTGTGGATGGGTGACCGTTTCGTTACACATCGAGACCCCTCCGTTCCTCGGTGAGCACGTTAAGCTGTCGGTCCCGGTTGTCATACGAATATCTATGGCAGTCGTTACGGGTAGTCAGAAACCTGAAAGTCTGACAACTGGTCTAACCTCCGAATGACAGTATTACCCAGTAATTGGGTTGCGGGGGTCTGATGGCAGTCACTCCGTGTAAAATACTGATGTTCAGCCGCATCTGGCTAGACTGGAAGCCGACCCCAATATAATTGGGAAAAGGCTCGGAGGATGATGATGATAAAAGTGTAAGCAGTCGAAACTTTCTTTTTCTACCTTATTTTAATGAAAGGTATTAAAAAGAACTAGAAATACAAATATATACGGAATTTATGACCACAGTTTATCTATTAAAGAAAAAGTAAAACAAAGAAAACATCCGGGACAAGGGGTTTAGTTCGAAACACTAAAACTTGTTTATAAGAAAAGTTTTTACTGTTTGTTTTGGAACACACACGACTTTTCTGATTAAAATAGCTACGTCTATGTTTTATGGCCGATTATATTAGATACTCCTTTGTTGTCTATGCGTGTTACGAACCTGAAATTTACTGAAAATATAATACCTGTATTATGTTCACCATTACTCTGATTAGCTGTATGCTGGTACCTACTAAACTCTTCCAGTGTCCATAAACGTAAATCTTACAACAAAGAAGTAGGTAACAGCGATGTAATCGTGTAACGCACTCACATTGACAATATAGCTTTCATTTTGACATTACAGCAACATTCATTGCATGGTGCAGATCATTAAAAAAAATTGTTAAAGAATACTACCTTTCCAAATAGATTGTAATTTATTAAGACATTGCCTATGTATCCAATCTCTATTCTAGATTGTAAGATTATTTATATACCTATATCATATATATTTATGATACCTACATATACATATGTGTAATATATTTTGTGCTATTTATTTATTTTAGTTTATCATGCAGTAGTACGCCACGGACTGCCCCCATTATCTAGATCTTACGTCTTCTTTGTCCATCCAAAGGTTGTCTGGAAGATATCGCTTTTAGCGATAAGACCGCCCATTTACCCATAATTTTTTACGTTGTTCCTGTTTACTACTATTTTCATGATGTACAATAAAGTATATTCTATCAATCTATCTATCTATCATAGCTGCCCATAAGACAGATTGTCAAAGTATACGGAGCAATGATCATTAAAATTAAGAGGAAATGGGGGCAGAGAGACGTCTGCAAATTAGATATTTGAAGAAACTATCGCTGTCACTTTGCGAGCGAGTGGCATTTTCTTGTGTTCCGTGGTACGCTAAATAACTCACAAACATTGGAATCATTGGGGCTGTTCGTTTCTAACATAGGTTGCAGCAGGGGGAGACGTTGTTTGAGATCCCGGGAGCCCGTACAAACATTTAAAAATTTGCACCGGTCATTCGAGCAATACAAATACTTAACGTCATCTCACAACGGCTTGATATTTTTACTTGCTCTTTGGCGGAATTAAATATAAATAAATATTTTTGGACATTTTTACACATCACCATCTAGTCCCAAACTAAGCAGAGCTTGTACTTTGGGTACTAGACAATGGATTTAATACTTAGATTCGGTTTTTTTTGTAAATACATACTTATAATACATTCGAAACACCCTAACCAACACAAACAAGAAAACAAGATAAGGCCGCCATTTGTACAATAGTTTAAATGCATATTCAATGTAATGTTTTTATGGTGTACAATAAAGCATATATAAATAAATAAATAAATAACACTCATGTTCATCACACAAATATTTATGTCCTGTGGGAATCGAACCTCGTGATGAGTCCGACACTCGAACCACTAGTCCACAGACGTCAATTCATGAGGGGAAGCTTAGTTATTTGTCTTCTATGTAACTATTGTTGAATTGGGTAAAAACCTGTAATGACAATTTGTATGTTGTGAAAAAAACTTTTTAACAAAAAATTGAACCGACGAAAACAGAAACTGAAAAGCGAAAAATAACTAATTATGAGTCGGCGCCAAACGAACTTTTAACAAGCAAAGTGCGTGTAAGTTTAGGGTTCCGTACCCAAAGGGTGCTAACGGGACCCTATTACCCTCGCTAGGCTGTCCGTCCGTCCGTTCGTCCGTTCGTCCATCGGTACGGTAATAGATGACCAGTTGAAATTTTCATAGAATATGTGTTACTATGGTGCCTATCACGACAAATACTAAAAATAATAAAACTTTTTAACAAAAAATTGAACCGACGAAAACAGAAACTGAAAAGCGAAAAATAACTTATTATGAGTCGGCGCCAAACGAAATTTTAACAAGCAAAGTGCGTGTAAGTTGCAAGTGGCCGAGCAGAGAACGCATTTTTGGAAAGTTATTGTTTATCGTTGAAAATCTCACGTTGTATTTGATGTGACGTTGTTTTTATTATTTATTTAAAGTAATTTAATGATCTTCGTTGATTGGTTGTTTGGCGCCGACTCATAATTAGTTATTTTTCGCTTTTCAGTTTCTGTTTTCGTCGGTTCAATTTTTTGTTAAAAAGGTTTAATTTTTTTGTGGTTAAACTCTAAATCCAGGTCTCCATTATGTCGTAGTGTCTAGAACTATATTTATGTACGTCAAGTTTCAACAGAATCGGTTAACAGATAAGAATTCAGTGGGTGAACAAACACTCATCCCCTGTTTTACTACCCTTAGGGGTGGATTTTGATTTTGAAATTTAAATGGGACCAACTTTGAGATATACCCTATCCATTAAAAAAAGAATCATCAAAATCGGACCACTCTGTAAAAAGTTATGCGTGGTCATAATTAAAAAAAAAAAAAAAAAAAATATATATATATATATATACGCGTCGAATTGAGAACCTCCTCCTTTTTTCGTCGGTTAATAAATAAATAAAGTGCGATAAGGACAACTGCAGCTCCAACTGAATACTCAGTCAAGTCTACAAAAAAAACTTGTAATTCGAGGTTTGGCTCTCGACTCTTTTCTCCTCCGAAACTGGACCAATTAAAAAGATATTTCATAAACTGAATAAGAATTAAGAATATGTACTATGTCGCTATGTTTATTTCTTTTTGATTAATAGTTATCTTTATACACTAGGGTTTTGTAGATAGCGGTCTAAATAGGCCATGTTAAGAATTTTTAGGGCTTCTATAGTAGGCATGTTTGCGGACGCCAGCGTAGATGACTTCTACGCCATTATGCGTAAAAAGGTGGCGTCGGAGCCCGAACAGTGTGCTGAGAATGATAGGAGATAGATATGATACCGTACTGCTCAGTAGGTTTACTGAACTCCATGTGTTCGGAGTAAAGTGAGCCTACTGTGCAGACGGAGTGTATTCTAGCATTATTATAAAATTGTGAATTGTGCCTATGGACTTGTCTGATAATAAATGATTTTATTTTATTTATTTTTATAAATAATTTATCAACAAAAACGAAAACATTCAAAAAGTTGATATTTATTTTACTGTAAAAAATATTGCTCTAGGGTTATAAACCAGAAAGAAAACAGTCGAGAGAGTTTGTATCACGAAGAAAAGCTCTTCTGTTCTCCATGGTTTGTATGGTGGAAAGACCAACCGCATTTCCTCTTAACATGATTGCGATTACGACTGTTACACAATTCGGCAGCCAATTTGAAAGATGTTATTTTTATTAGTCTTTCAAATGGGATTAGAGAAACAAAAGAAAAAATAATATGTCATAAAGCTAACCAACCACTGCAATCATAAATTCTTTATGTTATCTAAAATTTTATCTGGCTTTGACCTTTCTCATAACAAGAACTACAGTCATTCTAAATAAAGCTTGCAGTTGATCATGTATTTTTATGATAAAAAATAGGAAGTAGAGGGACTGATGGGTGAATGATGAAGGAACCTTTGAAATCTTTTTTTCAGTAGAGCTTAAATAAATAAATAAAAATAAATATTTTTGGGACATTTTTACACAGCACCATGTAGTCCCAAACTAAGCAGAGCTTGTGCTATGGCTACTAGACAATGGACATAATACTTATATACTTTTGTTTGTTGTAAATACATATATTTATAATACATAAGAAAGACCCAGACCAACACAAACACTTATGTTCATCACACAAATATTTGTGTCCTGTGGGAATCAAACCCACGACCTCGTGATCAGCAGTCCGACCCTCGAATCACTAGACCACAGACGTCAACGCTTATTCTGTGGAAGAGCTCCCGAGACTATCCAGACCATTATCTTCATTTAAGTCAATCATCATCATCAGCCTATATTAGTCCACTGCTAAACATTTCCAATAGAACACCATTGACATAGATCCTCAGCCACCCGCATCCAGCTGCTACCAGCGACCTTGGTAATATCACCTCTCCACCTAGCCTGAGGACGTTCTACCAAATCCTACGTTTTCCAATCAAAAACACGTGTATCTCAACGATCGGCCCTTCGACTAATAAGGCCAGCCCACTACCACTTCAGCTTTCTGATCCTGTTAGCTATGATCCTGTAAACTACGTCGACAACTTTGGTTCTCTGTTGGATGACCAAAGTTTTCACTATTCTAAACATTTCATTGGTGAAGTCTGCCTTTGTGTGCAATTCAGGTTTTGTTTGACTGGTCTTGCTTCGACATTTGGCAATGATGTCTACTTGCACTGCTTGGTAAATTTTTCGTATTTACATAATTTCAAACGGGCAGAAGGGAAATCTTACAATTATGTTTTTATACAACGTGTATCAGAAATGCGTAGTCATACTTTAAGAGCTCATTCAGGGCATAGCATAGAACAGCTTTTACTATGGGACCAACCCTGAAATCGCAAAAAAAAATACAAATGTTCCCTACTAAATCATCGATGTCGCTCGACAAAATGTAAGGATCAGCAGATTTTTATTCAGATTCATTCCGATTTCAGGGTTGGTCCCATAGTAAAAGTTGTTCGATAGCATCCCCTGAACAAGCTCATAAAATATGACCACGCATTTCTGATACACGTTGTATAGTAAGCAAATAACTCCATGACTATCCAATATCATCACTCAACCTAGCCTGAAGCTGAATCGTCCTACTCCACGTTTGCAGATTCACTGTCTCCACTCAATGATATGTCTATTTCAGTAGTCTTTGGTTCTTCGGCTAATATGGTTGGCCCCTTAGAGTAATAAGACAGAGTGATAGTTTTATTCGAAGCTCCGCTCAAAGTTGAAGCACAAAAACAATCGATGTGTGCCCGCAAACGACACGTAAAATGTTCACCGACATGCACATAAGCGCGCTCGAAACTGTACTGAACGTAAAAAAATTGTTGGTTGGTTGGTTTTTGGTTTTTAAGGTCAATTTGAATTTGCTCACTCCGCGTGCGACTACTACGGTTGTAAGCCTAATTATTCCATTGACACTTCAGCTGTGGCTTATCCTGTGGGCTATGTCGACAACTTTGGTTTTCTGTCAGATCACCAAAGCCAATCAATAGCCACTACTAATCATAGGGTATTTCCATAATTCCGAGCGGGCAGAAGGGGACACAACCCTTTCCATTAATCTTTTATATTGTAAGTAAATACCTGCTTAACTTCTCACCATCCTCCCCAATAAAGTAATGGGACGCTATTAGTAATCGAGACCGCAAATACCACATACAATATCCACTGGCCAATTCTGTTGTGTAATATATGATTGTATTATGTCATTTGTGACCACTCTATTTCATAGCACTACAAACACTCGCATTTCATACAACAAAGTGGTTTGAAGGCAACTGATTTTAGTGATTAAGCAACATTCGTCCTACATTAAAATGTCCCTTGTCGCCCTTGGCTTTTACGTACACTTAAATTCGCTGACATTAAAAACAAAATTACCAGCAAGTATTAATTTTATATCCTTACTAATCAAATACTAAATCGTTAATCTTGCCTGGTCTTTGTTCAAAAAGGCAACGGCCTCTGGTAATTTGTTAGAGAAGTGATCTGACTATAAAGATTGTATTAGAGAGATGTTAGATGTCGTACATAGCAACGAGGTTGTGCTGCAGCATCCTCTTTGTTCAGCCTATCGCAGTCAACTGCTAGATATAAGTCTCTCCAAGTTGCACCACAACACTCAGTCCTCTGCCTTCTGCATCCAGTCCTCCCAGCTATTCTTATTCTTTATTGTACACCAGAAAAATACAACATTAAATTACAAATAGTACTTACATGTACCAAAAAATATGATTTCTACTAGCAAACCTTTGAGCGATAAAGTAAATGTAGAAAAGAGACTGAGAGTAAACTTCAGGTCGTCGGTCCAACTAAATTTCATCATCATCATCACCGAAAGACGTCCACTGCTGGACATAGGCCTCCCCCAAGCATCGCCACAACGACCGGTCCTGCGCTTTCTGCATCCAGCGGATTCCCGCGACCTTCACCAGGTCGTCGGTCCACCTTGTGAGGGGCCTACCCTTACATGGATAATATATAGTGAAAGGAACTTCGCTCCAACCGGGTGTCCCACGAAATCTGTCGTTTTTTTTCGATTTCAGGCTTGGTCCCATAGTAAAAGTTGTTCATAATGATGAGTACAATGACCCCTTAAGAGGTTTAGTATAAACTAAGAATAAGGTTGTATATGCCAAAAGTATTTTTTTTATAGTGTAGGATGGCGAAACGAGCTAAAGGCCCACCTGATGTTAAGCGGTTACCTTTGCCCATACCAACTGCAATACCACCTAGGCTCTTGCCTAAATGGTACCGCAAGTCGGTTCGATAAACTGAGACATAAGATGGAAAGTCTCATGTGATTGTAATTTCACCGGCACCGTACGTACCCTTCAGACCGAAACACAGCAATGCAAGCATCACTATTTGGCGGAGAAGTAGGTACGGTGGTAGTACTTCCTCGGACGAGCTCTTTCACAAAGGCGTTCTACTACTACTAAAACCCGGTTATATGTAGTAAGCACATTGAAAACGATTCGTCTCCCTCAAATGAATGAACCCTTATCATACAAAACTTTGGTCATTCTTATCACTATGACATAATAATGATATAATAACTCACTAATCATCATACTCTTACTAACAGTCTTGACCAAGGAGTTAGCGACAAATATAGAAACAAGGCTCTTAAGTAATTAAGATTATCAGTTGAATCTGAGACGCGTACTTCAATTAGTATAGTTTATCTTACTTAATCTGTATGTAGCTATTTAAAATTAACAAGCAATGTGTTAATGACTATTTAAAGCCTTCTAAATTGGCATAATCTTTTAACATTTAAAATGAAAAATATAGTAAATTTCAAGAAATATATATCAAAACATTTCAAACCATGTAAATAGGAAGAGCAATCTGTAGGCACTTATTTGGAAATAAAAACTTTTGAAATGTTGCATATGATAAGCTATCTACAAAGTAGCTTCCTTCAGTACAAAATAGACCACCTCATCACTTCCCTCGGGTAATTTTGAAGGAAACTTTGACAGCCAACTCTGTAAGTAAAGAAGGATGTCTGTCAATGCCTTGGGTGGTGATATGTGAACATGAGCATTAAGCCCATAATCACATCTACTTTGTTTGAAATCAATTCCGACAATTTTCAAAAGACATAACGCACTCCTATTAACAACCACGCTCTTGGCATGATATTTATCTGTACTAATAAATAGAACAGCTTTGGACTCCAACAGCCCATAATTCATCTCTATAGAGTTTAATGTTTGATATAAGTGATTAACAACTCCAGGTCTTAAACTACGGTCAAATAACCGGAGCTAAAAGAGGGTGCATTAAAAGAGCCTCTAAGAGTGACGATATTCAATTGATCGTCCGGCGCACCCTAGGCAGTCAGCCCCGCTACCAACCTGCTGACTGGCTAATCTTTTCCCCACGGAATGAGCTATTATCATTATGTAGCTCATGTCGACACGAAGAAGAAGAAGAAGACCGGAGCTTAAGATATAATAAGAAAAACATTGCATGCAAAGCTTCCATACAGCTACATTTATTCTCTGTATATATTCTTTGTAAGGTAGGTATTTATTTATTATTGGTAATTTATATGAAAGTGCACCACATACAGCCCCCATCTATTTTTTACGTCTTCCTTGTCCGTCCAAAGGTTGTCTGGAAGATATCGCTATTAGCGCCAATGTAGCCTTAATTTACATGTGTTTATATTAAAATAATATTACAGTCCCGCGTCGGTACTCAGGCGGGCAGGTCGTGCCTTATCTGTCGCGTTACCTGTCGCTATCCCCCCGTGGACTATCTACGTATTATCACGTGTACCAGGCGTGCGTCGGCGCCGGCCGTGCGACTACCTGTTGCGTAATGCCAACCGAACCAAATGATACAGAAGCGAGGCGTTCTATTAGCACACCACCTCGCTGCGATACACCGTTGCCGACGAATTATCCTGATGTGGATGTGATAGATATGGGTAGCGAGAGTGAGGAGGAGCTGTCTAGAGGGGCCAAGAGACAGCGAGCAAGTAGTAGTGAGGCGGAAGAAGGTTGGACTCAAGTTAAGGGAAAAAAGTCACGTCATGGTAGTAAGAACTCGATAAATGAGGATAAATATGAGGTGTATATATCTTCTAAGGACCGACTTCCTAGACAATTTGCTTTAGCACGAATATTAAAAGAAAATAATATAACCAACATTTGCCTAGTCAAGTATATTAGCCCCTTTAAAGTCCGTCTTCAATTTGAAAACGAAGCTGCCAGCAAAAGTCTTTTTGAGTGCGAAATTCTTTTGAAAAAGGGTTGGCGGTTGCAAAAGGCCACGGAATTGTCTATATGCTATGGTATAATTAAAAATGTAGACCTTGACCTCACCGACCAAGAGATTATCGAAAATATTTCATGTCCCGACCCAGCAAAACTCTTATCTTTTAAGAGGCTAAATCGTCGCAACAGAGATAAAGGAGGGTGGTGTCCCAGCGAAACTATCCGCCTATGTTTTGACGGGGGTTATTTACCAGCATCCGTCCGTGTTTGTGACATTAACGTGAAGGTCATACCCTATATACACCAAGTATCACAGTGTTCACAATGCTGGAGATTGGGTCATACTCGAACAATGTGCCCTGGCAAGATCGTAATTTGCCCTAAGTGTGGCGGGCGTCACGAAAACTGTAACATTACGTTATTTTCGTGCGTTAACTGTGGTGGAGATCATATTTCGATGAGTAAGGTCTGCCCAGTATACAAAAAAGAGAGAAAGCTTAGAGAGATCATGGCCGAGTTTAGGTGTACTTATAGGAAAGCCCTAGAAGTTTACGTTCCCCCTGAAAATACCGGTTTGCCTCAAGGGCCTTTGGAATCAGACTGTCATGAGACATTTCCACCTCTTCGAGATAATTCCACACTTTTTAAGCTTGCCACACCCGATACTCCTGGCTGTTCTTCCTACGCTGAAACTGTTCAGGCGAAGACCTTTATCCACAATGTAGAAAGACATGCCACACCTTCCCACCAGTCTGGTAAAAAGGATTCGAGAGCCCCCACTAAAAAAACATGCCATGCTGAAGAAGACTGGATGCATTTGAACATCGAAGCGGATAAAAAAGATAATATTCCTTTGAACGACGGAGATGATCAAAAAGAACGACATCCAAATTTTACTGAACTCTTATCTCGCTTAAAAGAAGTCATCTTTCTCCAAAAAGCCAGTGTATCAACTAAAATAAATTCTTTTATTCAACTGTGCCTAGAGTGGTGTATGGTAGTTTTACGAAGTTACGTCTCAGAGTGGCCCTGGATGAAAGTTTTGTTTAATTTTATAACACAGTCACTGTGATGGCTAACAAAGCGGTTAAATTGAATATCATCCAATGGAATGCCCAAAGTATAAGACCTAAGTTAGTTTCTTTTTTAGAATTTTTACGCCAGGAAAAGGTCCATATTGCTGCCCTCAGTGAGACGTGGCTCCAACCAGAAAGTAATTTTAATGTAAGTGGTTATGATGTTTATCGTTCAGACCGTGATGACTCTTACGGTGGGGTAGCCATATTGGTACATAAGTCTATTAAATCACTACAGAGACACGTGCACGTTAACAATAACGGTATTGAAATAGTATCTATTCAATTATTTAACTGTTACCCGATCGAGTACATTATCGCAGTTTATTGTCCATCTAGAATAGTTACTACTCAAAGAGATTGGGATAATATCTTAACACTATGGCCAGCCAAAACATTAATTTTAGGGGATTTTAATGCTCACCATGTTAGTTGGTCGTATAAAGACGACCATAGGGGTAGGTTAATTTACGATTCACTTTTAGATAGCAACTTTATTTCTTTGAACGATGGGTCGCACACGAGAGTACGTTTAGTGGATGGCATTTTACAACAATCTTCCCCCGATATATCTTTTGTATCATTGGACATTGCGCTCCAATTTAACTGGACTGTTTTTAATGAAAATCTGGGTAGCGATCATTTAACTATTAAAATTTCGACCATGTCTTTATTACATCTTCCCCCAGTTGTGAAAAGAAATTTTCGCAAAGCTAATTGGGTTTCGTATACTGAATACTTAGAACAATTATTTTGTGATTTTCGTTTGCCGAGTGACCCCCAGAAAGCTTACGATTTATTTCTAGACATAATTAATGACGCCGCTGATAAATTTATTCCCACATTTAAATTTAACCAAAACCCTACTTCTGTATTTATCCCTAAGGCATACTGGACCTCAACACTTTCTCATGCTGTAGCTCGTCGGCGGCTAGCTTTGGCTACATTTAGAAGTAATCCCACTCCTCAGAACTTAGATATACTTAAGGATATCATTCATTCATCTCAAAAGTTAATACGTCAGGCAAAATCAGAAGGTTGGCACAATACATGCTCTTCAGTCGATGAATCTACAACGTCTAGTGAGATGTGGCGTAAGATGAGATGGCTCAAAGGGTACCGTTCTCCTAGACGTTACGTAGATGCTCAAAGTGCTGAAAATCTACTCAATTCTTTAACCCCTGATTATGTGTCACCTCCCTTCCCGAATATTTATCATAATAACCCTACCTTAGAATGTGCGATCTCCATCCAGGAGCTAGAAAAATGTATTAAACCTAAGGATACATCTCCTGGATGCGATGACATTTCATATTCTATGATTAAAAATCTGCCGGATGTAGCCAAACGTGTTCTTTTATCTTTATATAATATGTTTTTTGTTCACAACTTTGTCCCCCATCAGTGGCGCGATATCAGTATCGTACCTATTCCAAAGCCTGGACGTGACCTTAGTGACGTTTCTTCTTTTCGCCCTATATCCTTAATATCTTGTATTTGCAAAATCTTTCATTATATTTTATACCGGAGATTAGAATGGTTTCTCGAAAAACATAATGCATTCTCTCCGTACATGGTGGGATTTCGTAAGTGCAGGTCATGTTTTGACAGCCTAAGTTGTCTTATATCTTTAATTCAAACGGGTTTTTCGGATGGTTGTTCTACTGTAGGTTGCTTTTTAGATATCGAGAGTGCCTACAACAATATCGACAATACTTGTTTAATCAATGTTTTGGATAAACTTCAAGTGGGGTCACGCATTTGTAAATACTTGTGGAATTTCCTCTGCAAAAGGGTACTTAAAATTAAATCGGGTAATGGCTTTATTAGTAGATCTACGGGTCGAGGTCTAGCTCAGGGTGACCCTTTATCCCCACTACTATTCAACATTATAACATTAGAGATATGTAAACGTTTGCAAAATGATGTTTACATTTCACAATACGCAGATGATTTTGTGATTTATGTGCAGTGTACGTCAATTAGTGAGGGTCAACATAAAATCCAAACTGCCCTCGACCTAATCAACGAGATGCTGACACAAGTTGGTCTCGATATTTCCCCAAACAAAAGTAAAATCTGTATATTTAGTAGGGGTTTTCGTAGGCAAGTTATTGACATTCGCGTAAATAGCACAACATTGGAGTTGGTGGACAATGTCAGATACCTAGGTATGTGGATGGATAGGGGTCTTCGGTGGAAGAAACATATAAATGAGATATGTAATAAAATTGTTAAGTTCATAAACATATTCAAAGTTCTTGTGGGACCCGGATGGGGTGTTCACCCTATCCACTTAAGACGGCTGTATATTGCCCTTGTCCGTAGCCGAGTGGACTTTGCTAGCTTTTTATTCGATAATAGCGCCAAAACCCATTTACTCAAGTTGGACCGGTTACAGAATATATGTTTAAGACTTATCGGTGGGTTCATCAAAAGTACCCCTATTCACGTGATGGAGTCCGAATTGTTGCTGCCTCCTTTATTTGTGCGACGCCGATATCTTGCTGGTAAATTTTATTTGAAATCAAAATCAAACAATTACCCAATAATAAAAATACTTGAAACATTAAATGAGCTATGTAACAACCTTTATTGGAGACGTAAGAAAAAACCACTATTAGTAATAACACACAATACGTTAAAGCAAAAAACCATTTATAGTAGCAATAAGTTAGACATGTTTTCTATGGACACTTGGGTCAGTAATATGGACTTATCCTGTATAGTTAAGCCTAATTTGGAGTATGTGAATAATCCTAAGCATTCGTACAACATATTCAACTTGAAAAACCTATGTTGTAAAGCGTTGAATGAGCAATACCCTAATTTTTACTTTATTTACACGGACGGTTCTAGACAAGGAAATAGTTCTGGCGCTGCGTTTTTGGATTCTCAAACTGGAGACTTTTTTAAATTTCAAATAATATCTGAAGTGTCTATAATGCATGTAGAACTGATCGCCATCGCAGAGGCTTTGGCTTATATTGAATCTTTGAGTGGTGATCGATTTGTAGTCTTGACAGATTCTAAAAGTGCTCTTCAACACTTGATTAAATGCACTTCGACTTTTAGAGGGCTTCCACTGGCGTACACTATTTTAAGATGTATTAGTAAATTTGTAGCTAAACGTATAACAATTGTACTGCAATGGATTCCTTCTCACATTGGGCTAGAGGGTAATGAAATAGTTGATCGGTTAGCAAATGAAGCTGGCTCTGATGGAGAATTTTATAGTTGTTTGCCTTGGTATACCGAGATTCTATCAACAGTTAGGAATACATGTTTTGATTACTGGTCAGAATATTTTGACAAAAGATCTTTGACGAAGGGTATATGGTACAAGGTTATTCAACCGTCTCTTTCTCATTCCCTCTGGTTCAGTGCGAGTAGAAGGAGTAGGCAAGAGGTTGTGATGGCTTTGAGGCTCCGTTCTGGTCATGTCCCTCTCAACAGCTTTGCATATATGATGCGCAAGGTCGATTCACCTAATTGTAGTGTGTGCGGAGTCATAGAGGATGTGCATCATATTTTAGCGGAGTGTAGTCGCAATGAGGCTCAAAGACGTCACGCTTTTGGTAACTATAGGTTCAGTTTAGGTTTTTATAATAGCATTTTAGCCTCACCGTTGTCAGATGAGGCTAGGACGCTTCTCCAAATAGTTGGTTTGGGCTTAAGGTTGCGAGTACCATAGTTTTAATTTAAGTTGTGTTTCTATTTTATTACCTTATTTTGTGTGTATGCAATCATGGGGGTGACATTTTCATGATTGAAAAATCCCCCGAAATAAAATAAAGAATTAAAAAAAAAAAAAAAAAAAAAAAATAATATTAATGGTGTACAATAAAGAATATTATATCTATCTATCTTCCTCTCTCCTACTATTATACTATTTTTGCCCGACAGGGTTCACAATGATCTTATATTTTTAAGGTAACATTAGGTTAAAATTGTGGAATGGAATAAATATATTGAGTAATGAGCTTTGCCACACGATTAAATAAATTGCTCGTAAAGCCAAAACTAAAGTGGGATTGGGCGGCCGTGGCCACGTCTGTGCTGTGGGGCAAAATCTATGCACAGAGTGGAGACCTGACACAGCGATGCGACGTCGAGGCAGACAGCGTAAGCGATGAAGGCTGAGCTGGACAATAATACCACCAACTCCTGTACAATCTGTGAGGCTTATTGTCTCACTGGCACTAGATTGGAAATCAAGAGCAAGGCCTTTGCCCGGCAATGGGATGTTACAGGCTAACAGTGACAAGAAACTAACTTTATATAATTGAAGTTCCTATAGTATAATGAAGCTCTAGGATAAGATAATTGGCTGTGCTAATGAGCGCATGATTACATTCGTGTATCGAGAGCGCTGCTTTCTTGTTAAGTGCAGTCAGTAATACTCGCACGAGTCATTAAACTTGAATCTACTATTACCATAATAATATCTGTAGTTTCTACAGAGTGTAATCGAATTCGTGTAATTCCTTCCAACGCCGTTATTCACTACTGATACAGATTAACCTCTTTCTAACCATTAAATAAACTATTTCCTAGCGTCCGGTTTAAGCTGGCCAAGGAAATGGTTTGTATCGCAGTGCTGTCATCTGGGTAGTGGTGTGTAACTCAGCTCAGAGCCGGTTAAAATATACAGATTAATAAACTTGAGCTGATGAGCTGCAGCTCAATGACAAAATACGCAGCTTACGGCTCAAAGAAAATAATCTATCTGAGCGATGTCGTTCGTTGCACGAGAGATAAAAATGTCCATTTCAATAAAACCTCTTTGAACTGGTGAGCCGAAGCGGCGAAAAATGTGTGCGAGTCGCAGAGTTAGCCACCAGTAAGCGACGAACATGCGCTCACAGAGTACATTATTATAACTCATGCACTCAAATAGATCGAGCTCTAATAAGCTCAGTGACTCGCATCACAGATCATAACTCGAAGTAGGCAGAGGCACAAATTGAGCTGATCTGTGAGCCGGTTTACAGCTCCGGTTCAAACATGTGACTCGTGAGCTGAGCTGTGCATCTCACGCATTTTTGTTGAGTTACCCATATCTACATCTGAGCCCACAAAATGCCTCTAGTGCATAGCAGAGGTTCTGAGAGCTACTGCGCGGCCAAAATCAAGTAAAGTACCTCCAAAAGTTATCCTTTTTAAAAATCATATATAGGTAATCATGCTCAGATCAAGAAATTTTAATGTATTTCTTTATTCATGGCTTATCTTCCGGAAGGAAGAACTCCGAGCCTTTGGACAGCTTGCCAGAGGACACAGGTCTAGCTCGCAGTCCCCTTTGATAACTTTAATCTAAGATGGGATGCGCGGACGATCAACCACAACTGCACTATAGTACAATCATATTCCGTCTCGAAGGGGTGCAGGACTATTGCGAAATATGGGAAGTAAAATAATTTTGACCATAGATATGATTGTTTGATGGACTAAATACTTCGCATATTTAAATGCGTTAAAATAAGAAATTTATTTATTTATTTAATTAATTCTTTATGCACAACAGGGTACAAAGGCGGTCTTAACGCCATAGGCGTTCTCTACCAGACAACCTTAGGGTAATGCAGAGACAAAGAATATGATGGTAGATGCACCAGTAAAGTAGTAAAATATGTTTCGTACTACGGACTATAATTACATATAATAAAAATAGATAAATACCTATGTACATTATACATATAATAAAATATACATATATTACAGCCAATTATTGGCTTTAACTTCTCCAACTCTCTCTAATAGGTATATTGAAATATTTGTCAGACGGTGACCCGCAAACTCATGATCATGTATGATTATTATAGGTATTATATTTGTTTTATTTTATGTTTTGGTTTAGTTGGTTAACTTTTTTTAGTTTTGCCATTTTTAACACGCTGGAAAGTGTCAATGAGTTAATTTGGTCAGTCACTGTTCACTTATGTTAGTATATTCTGGTAGAGGAAATTTCTACAAACAATAGTCACTACGGCAGCAAAGCTCTCAAGCATAAGCAGCTGCATTCAGCAGTAGATCAATAAATAACACGAATTTGATTACATCCTGCACTATCCGGGGCGACTTGGTCAAAGTTAACTAAACCCACCTAATAAATGTTCAATAAACATTTATTTGGCATCATGTCTTCAGTTCACATTTTAATCAACAATATCGCCTCTCATATAAAGAAACCCAACAAAATATGGACTGAATCTCAGAGGCGTTTTCCCAAAGGAATTCCTTGAAAAAGATCTGATGCCAAGATGGTTTATACACGTATAGTTATATAAGAAATAATCTCTCGGGCTCAGCTGGGATAAGACCTTTTGAAATTGAGTAACGATATAATCTATCATACGATTGTTTTTTTACAGTGCTGCTATTATTATAGTCTTCACGAGTGATAAAACTTCAATACATATTGCATGTCCTGAGCAATCAGCCCCGCTTTCAACCTTGCTGACTGACTAACGCTGAGCTATTGAAACAATCCCTGTTAAGTAGCATGTAACTTAACGTTGAATAAAATTATTACCTGCAATTTTGTTTTCATAGCCAAACTGTGAAAACGGTTTTGACGGCTTTGTCTAGTTTTAAGTTATATGTAAACGTATATTCTCATATTTGAAATGGCATCACGAGAGAAGGAAAGAAGTGCTATTATGAGTTAGATTATAAATTAAATTAGTGTTAAAAATTGTCTGAAATAAATGATTCTAAGAACAGCTTACTGAAGCAAGATAGCAGAACTTCTCTGCAGCGTTTCTTTATCTGCGACATTTTTAAACAACATGACAGATATGAGTTTTCATAGTAATTTATTTACGGCCAAAATTAATATTCAATCTATCCACGATTTACTATACTAGAGATAGAAATATGACATATTTTGTACAGAGCTTATGTCAAATTCCTATCTCTAGTAGGGCAAATCGTGGATAGATTGGATATTAATTTTGGCCGTTAGCCGCTAAACAGGACTGATGGATTTTCGTACTTACAATGCCGGCCGCTGCTCGCATGTATTTGACCAGTACAGCATTTTCGATTTATCTCAAAGAAGGTTGTCAAAATATTGTTGCAATTTCCAAGAATGTTTGTTAAAAATAAAAATTACGCATTCTTTGAACTTTGAAATTAAACCCCCTTATTACAAATCCTTAGATCGTTTAGACTCTTGTTTAAACAGGGTTAAACGTCAAACTCCATACATAAAAAAAAGCCTGGTTTATTAATAAACCCGATTTTGTAAAAAGGTGGTTAGAGTTTAAGCTAAAATTAAATTAATCATTAGTTTTATGGCTAGATTGATTACAATCTATTATAATATGAATAAAATATGAATGAGTAAATAAAAATAAAAACTAGCAATGGTTAGCACTAAATGCATGGTCACTAACCACTCTAACCAGTCTATCGAGCGAGAGTATTTACTACGAACATGACCATAATTTTAGTAGTCGCATAATACTACCTCCAGCATTAGATCTCAAGTGGAGAAATTTTGCGTATAGAGAAAATCCCGCTAAACATTGACAGGTGTCAAGAATAATCAGTGTTGCAACGCAAATTTCACTTAATTATTACCTATTTTAGAAACCACACGCAGCGTAAATATGAAAATCAAATGAAACCGTATTTTCACGCGATACGGGAAAATCCCGTGTACGGAATAATTTATGCCATTAATCCGTGCTTAGCTGGCGATTCGAAAATTCTTTGATCTTTTATTTCGGCTTCGTTTTTGATGTCGTGTCGATTTGATCTTTGTACTTAGAATTTCGGGCTACTTTTTGATGTCCTCGTATATGGAAACGGAGTTTACGGAAATACTTTTTGTATAATTGTGTCGTATTCCGAGGGGAAGTACTTAAATTATAATTGCTATTACCTATTACTGCTATGACTTATAATACTCGTATAGCATAAATAAATCAAAATATCCAGGAAGTCAAAAATGCTTCTTGGGAAAGTTTTGATGTTTGACCGACGACGTTTTCACTTCAAGATCTATTGGTGCCTCTGTGAATATGATCATACTTAGGTACAAGCTAACTTGCAAATTTTATTCAGCACCTAGACCTAGAACTGCTATCTGTATCTCTACACCTTACAAATACTTACTAACGGCCAAAATTAAAATCCAATCTATCCACGATTTGCCCTTTTAGGGATAGAAATTTGACATAAACTCCATACAAAATATGTCAAATTTCTATCTCTGGTAGGGTAAATCGTGGATAGATTGAATTAAACCCACGATGCGCGTCATAAAAGTCACTTGCTCAATCTCTACGCCAAACGTGTCGTCGGATTTTTGAAGTGAAAACTTCTTTAGCCGCGTTGAGCAATTTTTGGTAGGGGCAAAGCAAAACTTATGAGTTCGCGTCACTCTACGTCACCGACATGCGACCAAAGAGGATACATTCGTCCGAGCACACATCCGAGCATGTTGTATGCTCGGACGAATAAAAAAGGCGGACGGAATCTCGCTAAGTAAAGAAGTGCTTCAAGCACTTAGTTTTTTCCTAAACCCACTATAATTTTGACAGAATTTTAACACACCAGACATATATTATTGTTATTTTAGTGTCTCTTTCACTTGAGTGGTAAAAACTTGTAATACAATAAAATTCGACATTTGTAAGGTTATTTTAACTCCTAAATAGAGACTGCCTCGTTGGTCTAGTGGTTGCAAGCGCACCTGCTGAGCGTGGGGCTCAGCTCACTTTCCTGTTGTCCTGGGTTCGATTCCCGGATCGGGCAAAGTGTTATTGTGTTTTTTCATTAGGAAATTCTCAGTAGCAGCCCGGAGTCTGGATTTGTGCCAGGTCAATGGCAATAGGCTTGCCCCCTATTGCATGGGACTATAACATAACTGGCGAAATGTTAGTGTACTATTATACCTCTGCCTACCCCTTCGGGAAAATACAGGCGTGATTTTATGTTATGTTGTGTTATGTTACATAGAGCAATGACCAGTCCAGACCAGTGAGCAGTCTACGGTAAGTGGAGAGAACCGTGTGTGATACCTGTATCAGAACAACCAATTTTATTGTATTACTTAGAAACATTAAACTTCTATGCTAAACTAATAAAAAATCGTTGCACCAATACTGAAAACAATCTGTTAAGAGTCGCTTCTAATAACGTAAAACAATGTTGGTAAATTCAATTTTTACAGAATCTTCTTGCAAAATCTATCTATTTGTATAAACTCTAAGTATTTTCTTGGCAGTCAACCAATAATAATCTAATTTCAATAGCGACAGATGTCCCGAACAGGTTTCAAGGACCGACACCCGCTCAAGTGGAAAAGTCCTCGGAGTAAGGCCACGTGGATTCACCTTGTCCCTCTAATGCAATGGAGTTTTAAGAAAAAAATATCGATGGCTTGGTTATCAAACTTCGTGACTCCTTTTTGAACAATCTTACAGGAGGAAGAAAAAACGCACGCACGTGGTAATAAAGACACTGTTTTTTTTTAAATTGATGATTACAATTAAATTGTCCCACTATCCTCAAGTCAACTCAGCCTATCGCAGTCCACTGCTGGACATAGGCCTCTTCCAAGTTGCGCCACAACGCTCGGTCCTCTGCCTTCCGCATCCAGTCCCCCCCAGCCACGTTCTTTAGGTCGTCGGTCCACCTGGCAGGGGGGCGCCCTACGCTGCGTTTGCCGATACGCGGTCTCCACTCAAGGACTCGTCTGCTCCAACGGCCATCGGTCCTTCGACTACCAACCTACTACCCTACTATTATCCTACTTCCTACCAATATTATAAATGTGAAAGATTGTGAAGATATTTGGATGTTTTGTTGGTTGTTACATAATCATGCGTTAACTATTGAACGGATTTAGATGAAATTTGGCACACAGATCGACCTAACCCGGACTAACATATAGGCTACTTTTTATCACGGAAAGATAAAGGATTCAGGTTGCTGAAGGATGCGTAATACAATAGTTCTGTATTAAGCCGAATTACATGTAGGCGAAGACGCGGGCATAGGCTAGCAACTGAATATATCTTAATTAAATATTTTAAAACATAGAAATAGTGCCCTTATTAGACATTTTTTTTCTTCCTCTTGTAAAATTGGTCAAAACGGAGTTACTAATTCCGATAACTAAGCCATCGATATGTACATTTATTTACTAGTGTTAGGAAGAAATATAAGTATTTATTATGTTTTCTTTAACTTCAGCAACGGGGTGTAGTGGTGATAAACGCAACTGCTGAGCGATAGGCTGTTAGCTTATATATCCCAATTGGAGCAGATTTTTGTAGTCTCCAGAACAGCCCAAGCAATGATTTTCTCCTTTCTCCTAGCCCTTTCCCATAGAAATCTAAATAATAAGGTAATAGAAAAGTTATCTACTGTATTTTACTACGGGAACGCATGTCGCCGATTTTCCGCCACAAACACAAATACGCAAACACCACCATGTTTCTAGCATTCAATCCAAAATAAATTAAGTCTAAAAAACATCCGCTGCTAGATATGCTGCATTTTTTTTTTTTTATGGTATTGGACGGCGAAACGAGCTAAAGGCCCACCTGATGTTAAGTGGTTACCTTTGCCCATAACAACTGCAATACCACCTAGGCTGTTACCTAAATGGTACCGCAAGTCGGTTCGCCAAACTGAGACATGAAGGTGGAAAGTCTCATGTGATTGTAATTTCACCGGCACCCGTACCCTTCAGACCGAAACACAGCAATGCAAGCATCACTATTTGGCGGAGAAGTAGGCACGGTGGTAGTACTTCCTCGGACGAGCTCTTTCACAAAGGAGCTCTACTACTACTAGTATAATAATACAATTTTAGTGACTGCATCCAAAACAGGCACTGATTATGAAGCAAAACGTTCGCGCACTGGTGTCTTAAAAGACACCTGTACGTGGCGACAAGTTCACGCGCCTTTGCCACTTGTATTATCTTTATTAGATTTCTACGCCCTTTCCTAAGTGTATGTTGGGGTCGGCTTCCAGTCTAACCAGATGTGGCTAAGTATCAGTATTTTACGCGAAGCGATCAGACCCTGAACCTTTGAAATTGTGTTTGATAACAGGAAAAAAGCTTTACCCTCTACCTAAAGGGTGTTAGCCTAACGTACACATTGCATACTCTATGCGTTCGGAAAATTTAGGCGTGGTTAATATAAATAGCATTTCTTCTCTAATGATGTCACTATTAATAAAAAAAAATGTTTGCACCATCATGATGTGCAGTATCACGTCATACCAATCTGAATGGCATAGCTTGGTTTTGTTATGATCTAGCTAGACGCATTGTTAACTTTGGAAAGATGTTTACGAAAATATCTGTTTAATTTTTTGCGAGTTTTTAAATCGAATATAAAAAAATAATTTTTTAGGTTCTTGAATAAAAATATCAAGTGAACCAGACACCGCACCAGGCAAGTATAATGAAATAATTCCTTACTTAACTCTTCTCACTTTGAGAAGAGGCCCGTACACAGGTGTGGGATATAATAGGTTGAATATGCTAGTAAATAATTAGAGACCAAACAGAAGAGAAAATAAAATTCATGCATGCATTATATTTTTATACATTCTGTCGATTTATGTGAACACAAATTTAGGGAAGCGCTGATTTTTTTTTGCGATTTCAGGGTTGTTGTCATAGTAAAAGTCTCTCTCATGTTCATACTAATGAGTACACTGGCCTTTTAAGAGATTTTCAGTTATTTCAATAAAACGTTGTATAATTTGGTACATATAATGAAAAGTAATATCTTCAACCGTAGAATCGAGAAATCGAATAAAAGTAGAGATTTAAAGTCTTTACGTAAATCTAGTAACAAACATACAAAAACTTTACTGTCCCAAACCAAGAGTTGTTAAAGTTGTCTCATTAAAATCAACCCTAAATTTTAACAGTAAAGTCTGAGGTAGACATCGCCCTAGGGCTAAAACTTCCCGCCGCCCGCCTATGTAGTCTACTTTAATGATATCTGTAGAATTTATGACGTTTGAGTTATTAACCTGCCTTTCCACAGACATCATGTTAGTTAATACTACTACCTACGTATCACAAAATTATTTATAACACTAGCAGTCTCCTTGCGGCTTTGCTCGTGTAAAAAGTTGTAACATGACATGCCCCATATACCGTCGTAGTTTTGGGAAAGTATTTTTTGAAGATTATATTGTGTCAAACTTCAACCAGGAAGGATTTGTAGTAACTTAACCACATCTTTTTTACCCTATATGATTTTCAAAAAACTAAAAGATATATTCAGGTAGGTATACCGAATTTCATCTCAACTGAGCCGTGTAATTATACTTTTCCATACTAATTTTAACACCCTATCGCACCTTCTTCTAAGATTAGTTTAAAAAGTAAAAAAATAGTATTTCATAGTAGTGGGCGTTATTTAGCATAGATCGTTTTCACAACGTTGTGACTGAGCGACAACGCCAACGTTACAAAACGTTTTCCACAACGATCTATTTCTCAAAACCATCTATTTTGCTACAATAGCAACAACTGTACTGACGTTATGATTTTCCACAACGATCTATTTCTCAGTAACGTCTATTTCTCAAAACGATCTATTTCATAATACCGTCTATTTCTCAAAACTATATATTGATGACATAACATCAATTAGACAACATGAATTAGCAGATTTTGATTAAAAACTGTTGGATTACGCTTAAAGAAGTTGATACAATAAATTAAGGATCTGGTACACTTGCGCAGAAAACACGCGCGTGCAGAGCTGGTCAAAAATTCTGATGGCCATATCTCCTAAAGTTTAGGTCCTAAACCATAGGTGTTGTTGGTTGTTGATACCCAAATGAGAAGCCTCGATGAGCTCTAGCCAAATATATGGTCCAAACTTCTGATGGCCATATCTCCTAAACTATAGCTCTTAGACCCATCATGCTGGTACTCAAACGAAAGGGTTTGACGAGATCTACCCAAATATATGGTCAAAACTTTTGATGCCCATATGCCTTAAACTATAGCTCGTAGACCTATCATGTTGGTACTCAAATGAAAGGGCTTGACGAGATCTACCCAAATATGTAATAAAAATACCCAAATATGTAATGAAATACTATTTAATTACTTACTTTAAGAATTAATTTTCCAAGTTTTGAGTGAATCGATCCAGGAAAAAAAGTTTTTGGTACAAACTTTAACACCCCATTTTACCCCCTTAAAGGTGATATTTCTAAAAATCCTTTCTTCATGGATGTTTACGTTATAAAAACCTCTTTTAGTTCTGCGTCGATGAATCAGTCAGTCAGGATATATCAATAAAAATATAGATTACCTTGTACCTACTATCAATTGGCAGTCACATGAAGTTGGCGAAGGTATTTTAAATTACAGATACTTATAAACATAAAGAGTAATCGTATACTCACTTGATTATTTATTTATCTGTTGTGGCTTTTAATAACAACAGCTATAAGTGTTTACAAAAATTGGTATTGTTTAAAAAACTTACCTGCGCTTGTTTAAAAAAAATGCCAGTTTATACATAGAGATCCTAGTTGTATGCTTCGCAGTAAAAAATCCACTCACACGAAAAAATTACTTAACTAACTTTTAAAACTCGCTTCGTTTATCGAAACACTTATTAATAAATTAGAACCATGTTACACTCCACTCAATAAATACTTCGTCTCTTAAGTACTTCAATTTTTCACTTCGAAAACTCCTAAAGAAAAGTTTTCTAAGAGCAGTCAGCGAAACCGAATTTCCATCGCAGTCTGACTAATCATAAATTTATCAATAGTTTACAATTGTGGCCCAGCGAATGGGCACAGTTTAAATGGGCCCATATTTGTAAACATAAACAGTTCGCGTGTTTATGAAGTAGACGCACGCCAGTGTACAAAACATAACATTTGGCTAGGAGTGTAGCGCGGTCGGCGAATGGCGGTAAGCAACTGCCGCGCGCGCTACATCTTACGGTCGAGTAAAAAGGCAAGTTCACTTGCATTATGTTATGGTGAAGAAGTTATATAATTTACGTAAATAGTAATGTTTATGTAATGTTGCTTGTTACCGTATGCAAAGTAAATAGAGCCTGAAGTCCTAATGATTCGGTTTTGTTCACCGTTCAATGTTGAAAACTTTCACTAAGATTTTTGTAGGGCACAGCAGATTTTTTAGATAATAAGGTACTTGTTGGAATTTCAAACAGATCATAACCACGCAAGACATGGGCAAGCTGCTGCTCTTATATAGGCGTGACTTTTTTTGTATAGGCATATTAATTTTAATTTTATTGTTATTTGTTTAAATCAATGTTTCTGTTTTTGCCTATAACAAGACTAAAATAAATTATTTGTTTAATTTTTAGGGTTCTGTACCCGAAGGGTGCCAAACGGGACCCTATTACTCTCGCTACGCTGTCCGTCCCTCCGTCCGTCCATCCTTCTGTCTGTCACAGGGCTGTATCTTTGTAACGGTTATAGATAACCAGTTTAAATTTCACACAATATGTGTTACTATGGTGCCTATCACGACAAATACTAAAAATAAAAACCAAAGGGGGTTTCCATACAAGAAACCTCTAAAAACATGCAATTTTATCAACGTTTTTGTTCCTGCTCTATCTTCAAAACGGTAATACATAAAAGCGTCAAACTTGGTCAGATTATACTGCATACTATGTAGTTTAGCAACAAATACTAAAAATAGGCCAAACATCAACATATGTCGTGGTACCTGCGTAAGAAAGAGATGCAAAAATTCATATTTGCGCACGGTGCGTTGATATATTTTGATGAACTCTCGTAAATTAAATCAGTTTCTATGAGGTATCAGGTCGTTGGGTGGTACGGAACCCTTACTGCGTGAGTCCAACACGCACTTGGCCGGTTTTTTCTTTCTCTTCATCGGTCTTGGAGCATTTGTGCTGTCGTCAGAGCCTCGTCGTAAAAGTGATCACATGCAGGTGAGGGTGACGTCGGGGGAAGTTGAATGTTGTGCGCTTACTTCCTATTATATCTCCATTATAGACTTGCGGCCAAAATTAATAACTCATCTTTCTACGATTTGCCCTACTGAGATAATCGTGGATGGATTTTTTATTAATTCTGGCCGTTAAAATGTCATTATTCAATTTTTTTTTTTTTAAGCAAGTCAGTTGGTAGAAGATGTTTAAACTTATATTAATTAAGGTCATTCTACAGGCTTTCTTAACTACTTAGTACCTACTTACAATGACATATTTTTTTATAAGAGATTCAATAGTTCCGTACTTAACTATCTGCTTTATTTTATTTTATTTAACTTATTACTTCGTAAATATAACTTATTGAAACCGATAATAATAGTTGCCTAAGGTCTATCATCATCATTTCAGCTGAAATACGTCCACTGCTGGACATAGGCCTCCCCCAAGTATAGCCACAATGAGCGGTCCTGCGCTTTCCGTATCCAGCGGATCCCCGCGACTTTCACCAGGTTGTCGGTCCACCTTGTGAAGCGACCTAACCACGCTGTGCTTTCCAGTACGCGGTCGCCACTCCAGAACTTTACGGCTCCATCGGCCATCCGTTCTGCGAGCAAAGTGCCCCACCCACTGCCACTTAAGTTTGGCAATTCTTTGGGCTACGTCGGTTGCCTACGGTCTATAAGTACATAATTTTATGTATTTATATGAATTCTTTAGAATGAGAGAATAAATAAATGCACGGACTTGATGCGTAATAATAAACTTATTCTTATATTATGATTGTATAAATGAATAAAGGTTTCAATCAAGTCATCCATAACGCCCCTCTTCTTGCGTCAAGGGCTAAAAAGTATAAGTTAAAAATAAATGAAACGTGCCACATAATTACTACGCACTTGAACGTAGTTACCTTGGACGAATAAAAAAGGCGGATGGAATCTCGCTAAGCAAAAAATGAAGCACAGAAGTAAGACGGCTCGCTTAAAGTACGGGCTGGCATGCACATATTCACACCCATAGTAAGACAAAAAGCCGCGATTACGCAACAAATCTCGTATGATAGTAGTCATTGTCATAGTGTCACAAATGAAATAATATATATCTGGTGTGTTAAAATTGTATCGAAATTATAGTGGGTTTAGGAAAAAAATAAGTGCTTCAATCTTTTCATAGCGAACTTCCGTCCGCCATTTTTTATTCCTAGACACCATACTTTTCAAAGAGTTTACCGGGATAAGTAATTCAGTCAAGATCAATACTTATAGTGACAAAACTAGTATAAACAAAGCCAGCCTTTTATGAAACTTACATACTAAGCCAGTTCCGCTTGTAATGGCTTATTTACCATTGTAAATATATACATTTTGACCGCCAAGCTGTTATAAGTGGCGGTAAATGGGCCTTTGGTCTGTTTGCAATCCTATAACATTAAAAAACAAAGAGCAATAAACAAGTGATAGTATCAAAGGCAAGCAACATTCCTGTACCGCGATACTGAACGCAGCACAACCGTTGTAGAATATTCATAGTATGCTAACGAATGTAGAACGGTTACTTTACAGATATAAGGGACAAGTGCCATGGAAGGTGATCTTCGTTAAACATCACAGACCAGTAAGCCTCAAGACGCCGCATAAACAAATGCTTGAGCACACAGTCGTAAAATGTTGGCGGGGACCGGGGAGGCGGACGGCGCAGGGGTGCTGGCCAGAAAACCTCCACGTGTGCCTGACGGCTGCTTGTCCTTCTGGACACGTCTGGAGGGATCGGCAGTAGTTTGGCCGGTGCTTCCTGGGCACGGCAATAAAATCCTGTCGAGGGATTAACCTTCGGGGGATTTTATTGCCTGTGGCGAATATTCTGGCGCGGGTGGGGCCCGTTCTGGGCCAGTGCGGAGTTGTTCCACGTGTCCCTCTGATATCAGCAGAGGGCACAGTGGAGGAGCAGGGGCGGGCCCGGTGTGCACTCACGCTGCCACTGGGCACGCAGCGGGGGGACTGTCCTTCCCTGCCCCCGTCGATCTCGTGACCCCAGGAGTGCCCGCTGAGTAGTGTTCTTGCGCCTCTTGGGACCGAGGGTCTTGGCTTCACCGCCCGGACCGCGAGGAAGAAAACCTCTATAAAAAATTACGGGAGGTAGGGCCTGCAAGCAGCAGACTCGGGGTAGTCTGCTGCCCGACCAGCAGCTGGCGTAGCTGGCACAGCCGGCGTAGTTGGCGCAGCTGGTAAAGGCCCATGAGGTGAGGTGGCGTGCAGTGTTCCGTGTGCGCCATCGAGGAGGGTGCGGCCAACGTTAGGCCACACGGGGAGAAGGGGCTCGCCTGCTTGAGGCGGGCCAGGACCTGTCGGGGGTGGTTGTGTGAATACTCACGGGTTCCCACGCCCCCGGCTAAGGTAGTTGAAGGAACACCGTGGTGGTTTTAGTCGGTAAGAGTCCGACACTGGCTCCACCTACCCCGGGCGGAGTGCGTCCATGAGGATTTCCCCACAGCAAAAAAAAAAAAAAAAAAAAAGGCGGACGGTGCATTATGATTGGTCGGCTCAAATGTTCGGTGATATGATTGGCGCCGCTCGCTGACGGAGTGACGTCCCGATTGGTGGCTGGGTTTAAGATATGCAGTGCTACTGCATATGCTTTATGACCGGGGGTATCCAGCTAATAGGCGTCTAGAGGCTTACTGGTCTGTGTTAAACATATACCATCAATGAGAGAACATAAAATAATGATTGTGTGTTTACGTAGTTTTTTTACCTCTTTTGTTGTAGGAGCAGTGTACGGATGGACTCAACTTTGAAATTCACAAATAACAATTCTTCCTAGAGTAACCCACAAGTTTAACTTAAATGTCAAGTGCTCACTTAAATCTCATGCTGATGGTGGCGTTAGTATCGGGTCGTTAAGTTCCCTTGAATATGGTTGAGTTAAGCGATGGCTGATGCTCGCGTCATGCTCGTGAACGGGTGCCGTCTGTCGGGACAGGTCAGCTTCTACATACTATGGCAACTCTTTTTACGTTTATTTCTAAAGGCAATATACTCACTTTTAAACTCTTGTTTATTTCTGACATTAACCTACATTATACTCACATTATTTGAATAAATTTGATGTAATAAACAATAACCTATTTTAAAAAGAGTTTATCCATGGAGTTTCTTGCCGGTTCTTTTCCATAGGACCCACAATTTGGAACCATGCAACTAGAGCCTGACCTTTCAAAAGTGCCTGTAATTAGGTTTATTTGAAATAAAAATAATTGAAATTGAAATTAACATTTCCACTAAGACATTTCGTTGGTGACAGTGACGACATGAGGCATAAGGCGCCGAACAAGAGACGTCTTTAGGGTTCCGTACCTCAAAAAGAAAAAAACAGAACCTTTATAGGATAAATAAAAAATAAATATTTCTTCTGGACGTTTTTACCCAGCGATGGTACTCCCAAACTAAGCAGAGCTTAATGTTATGGGTACTAGACAATGGATATAATACTTACATACATATTTTTTATAAATACATATTTAAAATACACAAGAAATACCCAAACCAACACAGACACTTATGTTAATCACATAAATATTTGTGTCCTGTGGCAATCGAACCCACGACCTCGTGATCCGCAGTCCGACACTTGAACGACTAGACCACAGACGTCAAAATATAAGGATCACTTTGTTGTCCATCCGTCTGTCTGTCTATCTGTCTGTCAGTCCGACTTTTAAGCTTCACGTTTATATCAAGAACAGCATAAGGTATCGAACTGAAATTAATATTAAATATTAATCTATTGCCCCATAGTCGTGTAAAATAATCAAGTTTCTTACTTAAGGGTATTATATTATCTGTGCTTAAGGCAATAACAATTTATGGCCTTTCAAAGACTTTATTCATGTCACTGACTCATTAAAACCTATGGGGTACTTTCCATTGACCTAGGATTTCTAAATTTGCCATGAAGGAATGTCTTGTAACACAAATAAAGAAAAAAATCTAAAAATTGTTAATTCTTAATTAAATAGTTAAAGTAGACCAACTTGCGTTGGTCCCCCTTCGTCGCAAGTTTTGGAGGTAAATTTATACTGGAAATGTTTAGATTGTTATGTATTCAATTCTAGATGATTAAATTAATATCACTGACTGAAAATAAAGCACTTGATGGAGAATAAATACATAATATTTGTGATATAATATCAATTTCTTTGTTCACGCATTCTAGTTTACCTGTATTTCTATCAAGTTCCTACAATCATGTAAGTGCGAATAGAACCTTTATAGCTCGAGCCCGACTCGCTTTTGAAGGGTTTTTTTTTGCGATCTAGATTATCAATTTTATGAAGCACCCATCGCTTACGGTGCAAAAGGAATGTCTAGTAGTACCTATCTATTAAGACGGACTGCATTTGTACTGCAAGCTAGCTGCAAAATAGCAGTTTGAATGCAGTTTTGGTGTAGTTGATAATATAATTGCGTCGAAACTGCTGACTGAATACGCAGTTCACTTGCACTTTACGTTTGAATGACTAAAGGCTAAGCAGTCGGTCAGTAGTTTCGCTTCCAAACTGTGATTTTGCAGCAAGCTTGCAGTTCAAATGCAGTCCGTTCGAATATAACCTAAATGGCAATAAATATAAAAAATAACTTAAAAAGCTGATTATACAGTATGATTGTATTTGACTTCCGGTACAACGTAAAAGTTTTAATAACAAAACAACAACGAAATCCGTTCAACGATCATATTGTCAACAAAAAATAATAACACTGACAAGCAACCGGTGGGCAAATACACTTATTTTAGAATTTACATTTATTTATTTGTTCATAGTAACTTCACAGCTTACAGTAAATAATCAAATAATTAAACTAGACATTACGCCAATTACAAAGTACACTACATAAACTTATGCAGAGCCTATCTTGGGCATTTAAATAATATCTAAGGTTGTCTGGTAGAGAACGCCTATGGCGTTAAGACCGCCTTTGTACCCAGTTGTGCATAAAAATTTAAATAAATAAATAAATATCTAATTAAAATTGAATGGGTGTGTGTGTGTGTTACTGTAAGAGTGTGTAAATGTGTGTGGAATGAGTAGTGAGGTATATGTGTGTAATTTCGGGCACTAAGAGGCGTTGACCCGTGACAACGTTTGAAGAATTTGTTTTTTTTATGTATTTAAAACTAGCTCTCGCTCGCGGCTTCACTCGCTTGGTATAGGTATTAATGTAACGTATTATAATATTTCCTTCCTCAGGATTCAAGCCAGTACACAGCGCCCCAAATTTCATCAAAATCTGTTGATCGGTTTAGCCATGACAACGCAACAGACAGACCTATTATCGTATTTAAATAATATTAGTATGACCACTTTTCTGCTGTGAACAATATTTTAATAGTGGTGGAGTTAGATAATAAGTTTATCTAAAGATATACTACTATTAAACCTGTTTTTGCTACTAACTGCCAAGCATCATTGTTATACAAACGGCATGGACACGTGAGACTTTTTACTAACTTTGGCCCTAAGGTTGGGAACTCAATCTCTTCTTCTAGGTATGATCACAGTCTAGCCACTCCAAACAGCCGTCCAACGCGACAGTTAAGTGTCCCAAGCTGCCTACAAAACAGTCAAACAATGTCCCGAGCCTTGCAATGCCTTTAAAAACTGTCAATTTCAATTATTATCGTTGAACCACTGTATGGAACAGATAATTACACTGTGGTTGTTATCATTGCGGCTTTATAATACCTGTTTTTGGGTGTAGGCCTCATTCAAATTCCTCCAATCCTGGTGGACTGACGACCTGGTGAAGGTTGTGGGAATCCGTTGGATGCGAGAAGCGCAGGACCAGTCGTTGTGGCGATGCTTGGGGGAGGACTATGTCCAGCAGTGGACGTCTTTCGCCTGAAATGATGATGATGGTAGTCTTGAGCCCTTGCCATCCAATCCAGAGCACTGGCTTACCGGTATCACCGGTTGTCGTCCACCAAACGTTTGGGCGGCCGTCCTCGCGGTCTAATGTTTTGTCATGGTCGCCACACCGGCAGTCTCCCCTCTTAACGTTTCTTGTCCATTAGAGCAATAAGTCCCAACTCCATTTACGCCTGGCTATTATGGACACTACGTCTTTGTTTTTTTATCTTGGAGCGTATCTACTTGTTCGTCTTACGGTCACGTAAGGTGATTTTTAGGGTTCCGTAGTCCTACAAGGAACCCTTATAGTTTCGTCAAGTCCGTCCGTCTGTCCGTCTGTCCGTCTGTCCGTCTGTCCGTCTGTCCTAATCCTTTACAGCTTAATAATTTCTACAGTTATAAGCATAAGTAAATGAAATTTTGTCAAAAGTAGTCTAGATATAGATCTCAATTTTAAAAGAATAAAAAAATCTTTAAAACGTATTTTAGGGGTGGCGCCCATACATGTGAAACGGGGATGAAATTTTTTTTTCGCTGCACCCCCTCTTGTGAGTCTACTAAAATGAAGGTTATGTTTCATACATAACTTTTTCATCAGGTATACCATCTGCGAAATACAGCCCGCCAAAGTGGCTTGCAATGTGTCCCCCCCCTGCCATTTCTAAACTATGCAACATAGAAACATATAATATTCCACATTGATAGACCTTTATAAAAACTCTTTTTTAAAACTATTTCGAGTATAATGTGATCATAATTTTTTGAGTTATAGTGAGAAAACTGCAAAATACTTAAGACGTCCTAATTCAAAGGTCGTTGACCTTAGAGAAAAATGATCATAGCAAATAATGCTCCTTTAGTTACTTCCTATTTTTAAAAAACACAAAAAGTGACGTTGTGTTATATTGATATGGCACACTTCTTAAATTTAGCTTCTTATATTCAGCGCTAGGGGGCGCAGTTTGCAAAAACTAAAATAGCAATGATTAATATTCGATTAGATTCGTTTGTAATTAGGAACCCTATAATACTGAGCATGGCCCGACATGCTCTTGGCCGGTTTTGGTGTTTAAGGTGGCGAGAAATATGTAGAAATATACTTCCCATAACGCGGGCCGTTAAAGCCTATTAACCAACCCCATGAGAAACTTTCTGCTAAATAACTACTGCTGACTTTATGCTGCTTTGCTTTTTGCCTCTCCCAAATCTTGCAACAAAAATCCTACATACATATATCTATCTCGTAGGATAATCGGCAAAATCTAATCTTTGCGAAAATCCTAGGACGATTGCAAAGGACTGGATTATTGAATTCTATGAAAGTTTTTCGTCCGAGCTATTTTTAGGATCATTGCAAAAGTCTGGCTTATCTTAGGTTAGTCGCAAATAACCGCTCACGTATGAGCGCTGATTGGCTGATATGAACGTTATGCACTGACGGATGCGCTGATTGGCTAAATTTCGAGGCATGTTCTGACCAACCAGAATGAAGATGTTATAAATCGACTCATAGATTAGCCAATCAGCGTTCAATTTTCCAATTATCCTAAACAAACTGGAATTTTTGCAATGATCCTGTTAATAGCTCGTATGATAACGAAAATATTTCTTAGATTTTAATTATCTGGTTCTTTGCAATCATACTAGGGTTTTCGCAAGGATTCTATCTGTCCGATTATCCTAATAATAGGTGCGAAAGTTTGTGAAGATGTTTGGATATTTGTATGTTTGGATGTTTATTACTCAATCACGCTGTAATAGCTGCACGGATTTGGATGAAATTTGGCCCACAAACAGAACATAATCCGGATTAACATGTAGGCTACTTTGTATCTTGGGAAAATAAACAGTTCCCGGGGGATGCTGGATAAAGGACATGCACGCGGGCGAAGCCGTGGGCATAAGCTAGTTCATAAATATATATAAATTACGATTATAAATACCATATTAATAAATTCAACTCTCAAACTAAAATCTAGTAGTGAATTAATAAAACAATAGAAATCAATTTTCATTCCACATTTTTCTTAACTATACAGCATGATTTCTGATTAGAACAATGTATTTTTAATGACCGTTCATAATATACGGGCTACTTTGGGTAGCCCATTATGTAAAGTTAATCAATATTTACTTTGTTCTTTTATTAGAAATTTACTTTAACTACAACATGTAATAAGGCTTTGTTTAATTTTTGCTTAGTTTTCGAATTCGCTTTGTTAAAATATAGTAAATATTTTCTAGAAATTTAATAAGATAGAATTAATTTCAGGTTTGTAATTTTAAGTCAGTATTTTTTTACAAAATACGCGTAATTTTTCTTAACTTATTTATTTTCTTCTCATTTTGAATTTTATAATTATAATTAATTATCTCTTTTATAACACCTCACAGGCCGTATACTGCCTGTCAGCACAGCTCTGACCGCGGTTGAATGCTGCTGTTCTGCCCCCTAGCCAAGTTGACAATCTACAATCGTCAACGTTAATAGAAAATAATCAAAATGTACAAAACGAACGAAAAAGTCGAAAGTAGATAAACAGGAAGGAAAGCGAGAAAATAAAAGCGTGGTAAATAAAGTGTTTACCTCATAGCTTGGGGCTGTTGACGTATTCAGCGACTGAACAATTTCCTTTTTCATCTCCTCAGCTGATTGTGTAACCACTGCGGCCATCAACTTACAAAGATGTTTATACATATTTTCCTGAAGGTTTCCAATAATTACCTACGTAGCGATAAAAAGCCTGGAAGGAAAATTCTCGGTAATATTATTTTCCAGGGGCTCGAATTTGGACGTTAATTGCAATAAATCATATCTACTTAGTTATAAAAATTAAGCGGAAATTTTGTGTTTTTTCACTAGATTGGGCCTTGTAATGGGTTTTGTCGGACTTGTACCGACTAACGGACAAAATTAATAAACAACCTGAATCAAAATGTTTAGGTTAAGGGCTCTTGTTACCGAGACTGTTTTTGCCGTGGCTACTAGCTGTAAAACGAGATGTGTAGGAAAGAAAGACTGAAGGTATGTTACCGTATGTTCATGAGACGGGCGCTAGCACCTGAAATGGCAAACGCTGTGCAATGTGCATACGCCTGGCGCACGGGCATGTATAACAGTATATGAGGACGTACGTTCTATATACGCACACAGCCAGCTAGCCATTGACTACAAGCCGGGTACAAACTGGGTTTTTTTAAATGTCTAATGGGCTTTCGTTTGACCGTCACCTCACCTGATGTTAAGTGATGGTGCAGTAGACGATGATACACGCTTGCCCAGCATAAACCTATTGATTCGAGTCTTGAAGGCCATCGGATTATACTTATCGGGAAACACATTGTTCTCGTAAACAAGTAGTCGGCACCAGCCTGATGCCGACCGACGCCCGAAGACGCTGACAGCACCTAAAGGTCCAGCGAACCTGAGACGTCTGCCTGCGCAGGTGCACCTGTACAGATAGATCGGAACGTGTATGTGATTACACCTATGCAGTTATTTGAACCTGTGCAGACAACCAGAGTAAAACCCCTGTTTGTACCCTTCTACCACTTCCTACCAAATCGTGTAGTCACAGAGTAGAATAAACTCCCTGAAAGTGTGATAATGGCACCCACAATAAACTGCTTCAAGAACAGACTGTACAAAATCTCCAAATCTCATGATACACACGCATCAGCTTACTAAGCTGCTAGTGTGGTTTCCATATAATAATAATAATAAAAACCGAATAACATATTTTAGCCTACATACCGTCGTCTTCATTTGATGCCATAGCGGAACAAACTGAGAGATTAACTGGCGACTTGTGCTTGCCCCACACATGCCACGTCGTCAGCTCAGTCAGCCTGTACAGGTGCACCTGTGCAGGCAGACCTGTCAGGTATACCGGAGCGTCTGTTAAACTACCATGATGTTTCTCCTTCCACCCTTTGGCTTATCATCAGCCATCTGATGTATCCATACTCTTTGTAGCTTCATCCAGCATTCATTACGTCCTTAGACATGGGCGCGCTGAACACAAACCCACTTTGAATCTATTCAGACAAGCCACGCCACAACCACACCACAGCAACAAAAATGACACCAGGCAGTGGTCAGGTGTGATTTTTTTTTGCTGCTGCCGCCTGAAGTTGCGTCGTCGCAGCCACAGATGACATAAAGTTGGGAGATGTAGTTGTATTGTAGCCGGTCGGGGGTCGGCCGCAGGAGGCTGTGGCCGCTGTCCCGCTACCCACACTCTAACTGAGGTCGCTCTTTTGCGCATCATCAACTCAGCCTATCGCAGTCACACAGTAGCAGTAGGCCTCTCTCAAGCTATGCCACAACACTCGGTCCTCTGCCTACCGCATCTAGTCCCCCCCCAGCTACCCTCTTCAGGTCGTCGGTCCACCTGGCTGGGGGGTGCCCTACACTGCGTTTGCCGATTAACGGTTTCCACTCAAGGACTAAGGTCTGCTCCAATGGCTATCGATCCTTTGATAGACATGGCCAGCCCACTGCCACTTCATCACATATTAAGCTAAAAATACGACAAAAGAGATTAGCCTTAAAGATTTTCACAGACCGTACCTATACCTACATTGGATTTTTATTTAATCACACAGAGTACCCAAATAACTTAGTAGATACCTATAGGTACCTACTTTGTGGTAAAAGATGAATTGGGTGTATGTAAAGTTAATTTAATTCCCTGACCCCACATCAGGTAGAAGCAATTTGTTTTGCCTCCATTTGTATCTCATACGTTTAATCTTATTCTGAAGCTCATTTATCGGGCTTCTCATATGTGTACTTTGGTAAAAATGGATTCAAACCTGACTTCTTAGCTGAAAAATTAAAACGTACCTAGATCATGTTTTTTTATTATAGTGGGAATTAGGAATCCTTGGCGTTAACATAGTTTCACGGCAAAACTAGCTTCCAAAAAACTTGAAGTGCTCAATAGAGCAAGACAATATTTCATACCGGATCATCACCTCAATCCTCACAAACTACACAAGTCGGGTTGCATATGGAGTATGCTCTCATCTCTGAGCTGGAGCACCCGAGTACCTAATCCTTTCACTTGACCGCATTCAACGCAGAGCGATTCGAATCATCGGCGACCATGTTATTTCCTATCAACTTGACGACTTTGCATCTCTATGTATCCTCTATCTTGACTACCTCGTTGGTTTAGTGGTCACAAACGCGAGTGTTAAGCGTGAGGTCCTGGGTAGGATTCCCGGGTCGGGCCACAGGTGTTATTGGGATTTTCCTATCGAGAAAATCGGTAAATAGCAGCCCGGAGTCAGGAAGTTGGTGGTGCTACACCCCCGTGCCTCGGAAAGCACGGAAAGCCATCAGGCCTGCGCCTGATCTCTCTCCGGTCGTGTCAGATTGCCGTCCTATCAGATTATGAGAGTGAGGGAATAGAGTGCATCTATGTTTGCACACACACTTGTGCACTATAATATGTTCTGCGCGAATGGCTATCTTCCATTGAGATTGCCCGCCGTAACCGAAAAATCCAGGGGGATATTATCCTCTATCGCATGTACAATAGGAAGTGCTTTGAGGGATTGTTCGACCTTGTAACAGCCGCTAACTTCCACCATCATATAAATGTAACATGGTAATTCCAATCGATTATCCTCGTGATTCTGAACAAACTAGTTAAAAATTTACGTTTTATGTTACAATCAAGACCTTCCACCGATGTATTGTACCAGTTCATTCTACACAACATTCAAAGAATTTACACGTCCATTCAATAGGCTACACGTGATAACTGCTCTAATAGGTATACACAGATATTATGTACATAAAACATATTGATTTCACGCTAATCACTTTTGAAGCAAATAAATATTTTTTCTTTCTTTTCTTTCTTTTCTTTCTTTTCTTTCTAATCTAGGTGTAAATGAATAAAAAATATTACTTTCAGTAAATGGAGATATTATGTAGGAACGATTATTTCATCGCTATCAAAGCAGCCCGTAACATCCAACGCTCTACATTCGTATTATTTTCTGGTTTTTTTTGGGGATTTTTCAATATTCGTATTCTTATAACATAACATAATATCACGCCTGTATTTCCTCGAAGGGATAGGCAGAGGTGTAATAGTACACCCACATTTCGCCAGTTATGTTATATCAACAATATCAACTCAGCCTATCGCAGTCCACTGCTGGACATAGGCCTCTCCCAAGTTGCACCACAACGCTCGGTCCTCTGCCTTCCGCATCCAGTCCCCCCCAGCCACGTTCTTTAGGTCGTCGGTCCACCTGGCAGGGGGACGCCCTACGCTGCGTTTGCCGATACGCGGTTTCCACTCAAGGACTCGTCTGCTCCAACGGCCATCGGTCCTTCGACAGACATGGCCAGCCCACTGCCACTTCAGCTTACTGATCCTACAAGCTATGTCGGTCACTCCGGTTCTTCTCCGGATAATCTCGATACGGATTTTATCCTTCAAAGAAACTCCAAGCATAGCTCGCTCCATAGCTCGCTGAGCGACTTTAAATTTATGGACTAGCCCAACTGTCAGTGTCCACGTCTCGGCACCGTAAGTCATGACTGGCAGGACGCACTGGTTGAAGACGTTTGTCTTCAAACTTTGCGGTATAGGCGACAAGAAGACTCGGCGAAGTTTGCCAAATGCTGCCCAGCCCAGACGGATTCTTCTGTTGGCTTCTTTCTCAAAGTTGTGTCTACCAAGCTGAATTGCCTGCCCTAGGTAGACGTATTCCGTTACAACTTCGAGTGCCGACCTTTCGACGAATATTGGCCTCGGCTTGACATGCATATTGAACATGACTTTAGTTATGTTACAGTCCCATGTAATAGGGGTCCCATGTAATAGGGGTCCCATGTGTAGGTATTCTTATATACCACCGTAATAAACAGTCATTGGGGAATGATCGAAAGTTTGAAGACAAAGGTCTTCAACCAGTGCGTCTTGCCTCAGTAAGCACGTAAGTGACGGGGTACAGTTGGGCTAGTCTGGCTTGTAGACCGCCCGAATGTCATCACTGCGGGAGCTGCCCAGAGGACACGGCGCAGCACACACTGGTGGAGTGCCCAGCTTAGGCCGCGCAGCGCCGTGATCTCATCACTGCAGTAGGCGGCAGTGATCTCTCGCATCCAGCTGTGGTTCTATGGTCGGGAGCGAGAGCGCTTGGGAAGGCGTCGTCTCCTTCTGTGAGGAGGTGATGCTCGCTAAGGATGCGGCGGAGAGAGTTCGGTGACCTCTCTTCCCATCCGCAGGAGACGACCTGGGCATCGTAGGAGGACGTATGCCAACCTGCAGCCACCCTAGGTGTGGGACGGCGGGCGGCTGACTCGGGGTGGCCCACCGACCGACCAGTCAAGGACCGTGACGGTGGCGCGTAGATTTCCGCGCACGCCAGTCAAGAGGAGGGTGCGGCCGTTGTGTTTGCCGCACGGGGAGAAGGGGCTCGCCTCCTAGCGGCGAGCCGGGACCTGCCGGGGATGGTTGGGCGAATACGGGAGTATTTACCACGCCCCCTAGTAACTACCATACTCATTACTCATAGTAAATTCGTATCACAACTCGTGCTCCATATCATGTTCCCCGTTGTTCAGAATGTACTTCTAGTTTACTAATCTAGATATACCTACTTACCTACTCGTATTTAATTCTTTCGAAATGTTCTTATGTAAGTAAATATTTATTACCAACATTTTCCACTTACAAGAACGTTCGCCTGTCGCAGCCGGATGATTGAATACTACACGAACTAAGTGCTGTTTAGACATAGGTACTTGCTAAATATACTTACTATTAACTTATATTCCTAGGTCTGCGGCATGCATGACGCAACGCTAACCAAACTCCTTTCACTTGCGGAAAAATGGGAAGTAATACATATTTGGATTAAATTACAACTGTAATTGATAGCTTGCTGGTTTTAATGGCTTTGTTTTAATTAAGTACTATTACTTTATGTGTAGAACGTATTGGATTTTCCCAAAGCTGGATGGATGGAACTGATATAAATAAGTATGTAAAACGTTGTGTTGGTACTTAAGTAGCAATTTTTTTACTATATTGGCTGAACGAGCTGAACCCTCGATATAACGTGGATCTTCTTTTTGCCTCTACCCGACTAAAATATAAAGTCCCTCGATATAACGTGATATTCTTTTTGCCTCTACCCGACTAAAATATAAAGTCCCTCGACGTAAATTGATCTACTTTTTGCCTCTACCCGAATAAAATATAAAGTACCTCGATATATAGTGATCTTCTTATTGCCTCTACTCGACTAAAGTATAAAGTCCCTCGATATAACGTGGTCTTCTTTTTGCCTCTACCCGACTAAAATATAAAGTTCCTCGATATAACATGATCTTCTTTTTGCCTTTACCCGACTAAAATATAAAGTCCCTCGATATAACGTGATCTTTTTGCCTCTACCCGACCATTTTTTTAGTCTAGCAAAATAACGTCCTATTGTGCAACAAGTGGGATTGTCCAATGTTGTGACACTGGATAGGGCTTCACAAGTCTAGTGCGAACTATATCCAGTTTTAAGTACAGCAATACTTATGAATTTTAAGTTACTAACAATAGATTTTAGGTTTTCTTTTGTTTTTACTAACACTAAATGGATCTACTTGTGATCTGAAATAAAGATATTATTATCTCCTTTATTTAGTGATTACCTCATAAATTACATTTTTAAATATTGTTTATAAAAAGAAAAGAAAAACATTTAAAAATATAAAAAATAGTGTTCCACCGGCATCGGGAGCAGGGTATTATTATTATTGCTGGGCACGGCTGCTTTTCAAAATAAGAAGGGTTCTTTTATTTTAGTGTTGCGACTGCGAGTAACCTTATTGTGGGCAAACAGCCTAAATAACGTTAGGCCCTACGTACGTTATTTATGAACTATTTCTTGTATATTAGGTACCTTAAGTATTCGATATAAACCATATAAACCAAATCCGAATCAAAGTAATATTCTAGAATAACACGGTTATGTTTTAAATTACAAAATCATTATAGAACAACAAAAAACTTTATCACAATTTTTTTTACAACTACGCAAAGAACAGACTCAAAATTCGAAAAAGGAAATGATTAAGAACCGGTTACCGCACAGGACAAGCTGTGTCGGAAATAATTTGTCGTGTAGACTGTACTTCCATAGGTAATTCCCCGGTGTTGATCGATTTATTCTGTGCCTATTACCTTAATAGGTAGATAATACCTCTTTCTATTGATGAAAACCGTATGAAAATCCGTACAGTAGTTTCTGAGATTAGTCCGAACAAACACGAACTCTACTACCAGTCGATGAATGTTGTTTTTTTTTATCATTTATAATAATCATGTATGTGGGTGAGTACGTATGTATATATAATATAAAGTGTTTGCAACACTTACCTTACATAATATTGTTCTTATTTTATTTTATTTTATTTTGGGTATATAATTATTGGTTGCTTTTACTGGCTTGACACCCGCTCGTCACTTGGGGTTGACACTGAAAATCAGCGCCGAGTTGTGACTACAACACAGCATCATGCTAAGTGTCAACCTCTTTGCCGCAGCTACGACATCCAAAATTACTTTTTGTTATGATATTACAACTAACATCAACTCAACCTATCGCAGTCCGTTGCTGGATATAGGCCTCTCCCAAGTTGCGCCACAACACTCGGTCCTCTGCCTTCCGCATCCAGTCCTCCCCAGCTACGTTCTTCGGGTCATCGGTCCACCTAGCGGGGGATTACAACTACCTATTATTATTATTATTTATTTAATTCAAGTAACCAAGACAATACCAACTATGTATCACTGTAATTCCTAAAATGTACCTAATGTAGTTATTTTTATGTGCACCTACCGCATGTCGTCTTGTTGTAGCAACAAATCATTTTTCTTTCTTTCTAACTCAGTGCGGTGGGGGACTTTAATTTATAACTAACATGTTGAGGGAGGCCTATGTCCAGCAGTGGACGTCTTTCGGCTGAAATGATGATGATGATGATGTTGTGATGGTTACGTCGTCACCTGTGCCTACTGTCCGTCTTGCCTGTATCAGTAGGATCACATAATTCGCAGACCAGTAAGTCTAGGTAGGATGTGTGATTTTTATTTCAAAACAAAAACGTTATCCCCCTGCGATTCCTTCTGTATCATGGGAACGTGTAAGTACAGACCATAGAAATCTAAATAAAGGTAATAGAAGTGTCAAAGGCGCGTGAACTTGTCGCCGCGTAAAAGTATTTTAGGACATCAATGCACGAACCATTTGCTTGATCATTAGTGCTGTTTTGGACGAAGAATCACTAAAATAGTAGTTTATGAAACTGTTGCATAATAGGGGTTATTAAAACACGAGTGTGAGTTTAAAAACCGAGCCGTAGGCGAGGTTTTTAATAGTGTCACACGAGTGTGGGTTTGAAGTTAACTCGACACATTGATTTGTTGAGTACTTACACAGAGAAAAGATTTACCACAAGTTAAAGTTAGGTATGTTTATTAGTTAATAGTAATGTCACAGTAATGAAATAAAATGGCGATTTTTTCTCTACGGTCTGCATGGTTTCACTTTCAAGGTTATAAGTGTATGTCCGCGCGTAGCTCAAGGTTTCATCAGGATTCATCACGAAATAAATTTCTCTTTACTACAAATTATGTATTTTCCGATTATTACATGAACTGACCAGAAGAAAAAGTTTTACAACAAGAATGACAGCCCGCGCAAAGCACAGTGTCTCCATCTTTATATTACTACAATCAAATAGACCCAACGGAGTCACTAAATACATTTTAATTTATAAATGAACACTAAAATAATTAACCAGTCGTCGTGATAAAACTAATATTAATTTAGATAATCTCTAAACATTATATAAACCAACAAATCATGGCAGATATTAAAATATGAAACAATATAAAGCGGAATTATCAGAACCACAAAATTAAATTAACAACATTTAAATTAATCATTTCATTAATCTAATTAGAATATTCGAATTATAATTATCATAATATTAACATTATTTACAACATTAATTTAATTAATACGGATCATCAAATATTAAACTTTGCTAAACAAAAAGGTATCTTCTTTGATCTTTGATGATCTTTGCAAAGTACAACAAATACAACTTTGATGATCTTTGCAAAGTACAACAAATACAACTTTGATGATCTTTGCAAAGTACAACAAATACAACAGCAAACTACATAGCAAATTCTAGAAATAATGGATATTTATTTCAAAATACTTCATAATCTAAAAGTAATTCATCGTATAAACTAGTTACCTCAAAATGGCAATAGATTCAAATAGATTGCGTTGTAAGCATCGATATTCGATATAGCATAGTCCGAGTATAAATTAATATTTGAATGTTATAAGCTATGGAAAGCTATATTACTCTCAAATTACACTAGAGGGCGCAATGTTCAACCAACGCCAGGAAGAAATAACATTCAACACTGACCAGTAATAAAGATTAATATATTAAGTTCTGTCAAAAAAGTAAAAAATAATAATAATAATAATAACCCTCCGTCGTATCCTTACGTTGACGTCGTGGTAGGGCTTGTGCGCCTTAATGAGCGCTAGGGCTATACCGGTAGATACACTCATGCCGGGCAGGTCTAGGGTGAAAGGTCAGACCAAGAGGGGTACAAATTTGTTCTTGGTCCACTCCCAGACCAAGAGCACTTTCCTTGCCCAAATTACCTTTTCCTAATCCCTATTCCTACATTTCCTTCCTTATCTTCCCTAATCCCAATCCTCAGTCCCTACCTAAGCTTCTAGTCAAACCCCAGGCTATAAGCTTCTCCATTTATTTATTTATTTATTTATATATAGTTAGTTTCCATTTCCCAATCCCTCCAAACCAAGGTGAAACAGCATACGCCGAGGGTTTCATGGCTAAGGGAGAGCTTAGTCGCTAGTATGCGAACTCTGGATACTAGGGGACCTCCAGATTTATATACCCTTACCACGGTGAACGCAGGGCTCTGCCGTGGCTGACTTATAAAGTCCCTAGCTACTCGTGGGATTAAAATGATTACTAGATCCAAAACAAAAAAAGTTATTCAGGCAAAAATGCCACATATTAATGATGAAACCACTCAGGCTTCTTCGTCATCTTCCACGAAATCTCTTTTCCCATCAATTTCATCATCATCACCATCATTTTGCATCTCTCCAACACCATCATCATCAACCAGTAGACAGTCAGTGGATGTTGCACAGGAGACAAACTCTGTCAACGAACCTTTGCCCACCACAAGCACTGCAACAGCTCGTAGGAAATGGAGTATTGATATGAATAAATTCATCCTACGCACCTATCTTCATCTAACTAATATGGAAACAGATACCAACGCATATCTACCACCTCTTCACACAAAATTCTTAGAAAAATATCCTATGATGCAAGTAAGCCGACAGAGAATAGGAGATCAGCGTAGAGCAATAGTTCAGAAGAAATTATTACCGCAAGACATGATAGATAAAATCTACGAGGAAGTTAGAACAGAATTACAACTTACACAATCGCAAATACAACAACACTCTACACAGTTTAATACACCAGTCAATATACAACCAGGAACACGTATGAAATGGACAAACGAATACAATGAAGCCATAATAAAAATATATTACAAGATAACACAACTAGAAAACAATAAAACAGCTTACAGAAAACATTTATACGAAGAATTTATAAACCTATTTCCAGAAATGTCACATATAACAGAACAAAGATTGGCTGATCAAAGAAGAGCGATCATAAATAATAAATATATTAACGACGACAGATTAGTAGAAATCAAAAAGCAGGTATCTGAAGAATTAAGTTATACAAACACTGAAACAGACAACGCAAACAATGTTTTACAACAAGAAAGACACACAGAAGAGTATTTTGTTGAATACACTCACTCACTAAATACTTCACGTACAAATACATACATAAACTCTGGCACTCTAACAAGCAGTATACATACTGACCACAATACACAAACACTCACAGATTCCCTAGATGACAGCAATTTTTTGAACAACATAAATATTGAACAATTAGGCTCCACGCAAACTAATCTTAATGGCACCCTAGAAACTAACCCAGAAATAGACAACACTTTCAAACAAGCCCAAGAATACTTTACTGATACACACCCCACTAATAGGCCATACATCCCTAAACAAAAAACATCGAGAAAATTTTCTGCTATAGTAAAATATATAAATACTATTATACTCCCAACGTACGTAAATATCGATACCAACTTCATCACCTTGCAGAGTGTAATCTACTGTGCAGCATGGACAGCAGCTAAATGTAATGGCGCAAAAATATCTCACCTTACACAAACTGAACATCGAACACAACCATTTAGAAAACCAAATTGGCAGAAAAGATTAGAAAAGAAAATAGGAAGTCTAAGAGCGAATATAGGTAGGCTAACACAATTTATAAGGGGTAATAGGAATCAAAGAGTAGTAGCAGCAGTAGAAGCAATAAAAACAAAATATCAACTACACGCACAACACGAAAACTTAAACACACAGATCGAACACTTTTTGGACACCTTAAAACAAAAATTAAATGCAGCATCTAGTAGACTCAAACGATATAAAACATGCACAGATCGTAAAGTACAGAATACAAAATTTACCAATAATGAAAAAATATTTTATAGAAACTTAACATCTGTTAACAGAGATACTAGCAATCAAACCTTAGAAACACCTTCTACTGAAACACTTCGAGAATTCTGGGCTAACATATGGGAAAACCCTGTACACCATAATAATCATGCAGAATGGATTAACGAAACAACTTCACAAATCCCAGAAATGGAGTTCGAATTCATACCAATAGACACATTCATAGACGTCATAAAACGCACACACAACTGGAAATCGCCAGGTACAGACAACATCCACAACTATTGGTACAAAAAGTTCACTAGCATGCACCCATACATACACAATCACTTAAATGCATTTATTCAATCACCCCATTCATTACCAACATACATAACACAAGGAGTAACATATATGATACCCAAAGACACCAATGACACCATAAACCCAGCTAAATATCGACCAATTACTTGCTTACAGACCCTATATAAAATCCTAACAGCTTGTATAAGTGAAGAAGTTTACAAACATTTAACTGAACATAACATATTAGCAGAGCAACAAAAGGGATGTCGTAAAAGTAGCCAAGGATGTAAGGAACAGTTGACTATTGACGCAGCTGCGATGAACAGCGCAATTAAAAACAAAAAAGACATCCACACTATGTTCATTGATTACCAAAAAGCTTTTGATTCCGTCCCACATAGCTGGCTGTTACATGTCCTACATCTATACAAAATTCATCCGACACTCATATCATTCCTACAAATTTCCATGCAAAATTGGAAAACTACACTTAAAATAAATCTCCCATCAGAAACTCTAACTACTGCACCAATTTGTATCCAACGTGGAATCTTCCAAGGAGATGCTTTGAGCCCTTTGTGGTTCTGTTTGGCACTCAATCCTCTCTCACACCTATTAAATAAAACTGACACAGGATTTACTCTAAAAAATAACGACACACAATATATCCTATCACACCTAATGTACATGGATGATATAAAGCTTTATGCAGCTGACAAAAAATCATTATTCAAATTAGCAGACACAACACAACAATTTTCTCAAGATATTCATATGCAGTTTGGAGTTGATAAATGTAAAATTTTGTCAATAACCAAAGGCAAAATCCAAAATAATAGCTACACACTGGGATCTGGTGAAATTGTTGAGCCTATGGATGAGCACAGTACGTACAAATACTTAGGTTTTAAGCAGTCTCGACAGATCCAACAAAAGATGACAAAACAGGAACTGTTTAAAAAATTCTCACATCGCTTAAACCTTATTCTGAAAACGCACCTTAACTCCAGAAACACAGTGAAAGCCATCAACACGTTTGCAATACCCATTCTCACATACTCTTTTGGAATAATACATTGGACTAAATCAGATATCAAAAAATTACAGCGCACTATCAACACACACTTTACAAAACACAGAAAACACCATCCCAAATCATGCATACAAAGACTCACACTACCACGCAAAGAAGGAGGCAGAGGATTGATAGACATACACAATTTACACAATAAGCAAATAAACACACTCAGAACTTACTTTCATACCAAAGCCGAACACTCATCATTACATAAACACGTGACAGAATTAGATATAAAACGTACACCCCTCAACTTACAAGACAGGAACACACAAACGAATGAAAAAATCACAAACACAGAACAAACAATCGCAGCATGGGCTGGAAAATCTCTTCACGGGAGACACCGATCTTTCTTGAGTCAACCACACGTCGACAAAGAGAAGTCGAACGAATGACTCAAGCGAGGTGAACTTTTCCCTGAAACAGAAGGCTTCATGTGTGCGATTCAAGATCAAATAATAGCCACCCGTAACTATAGGAAGTATATCATAAAAGATCCCAACCAACAAACTGACTTATGTAGACACTGTAATACTGCATCAGAGACCATTCAACACATCACAGGAGCTTGCAAATCATTAGTACAAACTGACTACAAACACAGACACGACCAGGTTGCCGCAATTATCCACCAACACTTAGCATATAAATACCAGTTTATAACAGAAATGTGCCCATATTACAAATACACACCCGAAACTGTCTTAGAAAATAGAAACTACAAAATCTATTGGGATAGAACTATCATTACAGATAAAACAATCCACTACAATAGGCCCGATATTACTGTTCACGATAAATCTAACAGAATCGTCTACTTAATTGACATTGCTGTCCCGAACTCTCACAACATGCAAAACACTATATCTGAAAAACTTTGTAAATATCAAGATCTTGCTATAGAATTAAAAACTCAATGGAGAGCACAAACAGTCCATATTGTCCCTATAGTCCTGTCATCCACAGGACTTATTCCGAAGTCCCTTCAACAAAGCCTAAACACCTTACACATGCCTACATATACACTCCACATGCTTCAAAAAGCCACCATTCTTAACACCTGTCGCATCACCAGAAAATTTTTAACGTCTTCTACACTATCATCCACGTATTCTATTTAATCATCCCCTCTTACGCTTGGCTTCGGCCCGCAGATGAGGTTCTTCGCCCTCCCAAAAAGAGGAGAAAACAAAAAGATATCAAAATAATAATAATAATAATAAGCCCCCTAAAATCCTACCTTACGTCCGTGTCGAACATCTGACCACGTGGGGGGCGGACACACGTAGTATACGAAAAACTTACGTGGCTAACAAGGAGGTGACCCATTTAATATGGAGACTAGAGCAAAGAAGAAACGTATAGGACCGCTACCCGAGGGTGATCGTCGGGGCACACCTGGAGCCGATGCTGGGTGTCTCAGCATGCGATCCATCGGCGGTGAGGAACTGAACAGGCGGGTTCCTGCCGATAAAATTGTTACAGCCGAAACGACAGACAGACCAGACAATAGAGTTAGAGCAGTTACCCCGACTGAGGATGCTTCGCAGGTGGCATCAGCCACTCAGCCTGCGACCACCAAAGCCGGAAAATCTAGAGTGCGCATGAAATGGACTGATGATATGAACATATTCATCATGCGCACATACTATTACATTACTAAACTTGAAGAGGACAGAACCATGTACTGCACACAATTATATGAAAACTTTAAATTACAATATCCACAACTTAATGTCACAGAACAACGCATAGCAGACCAAAGGCGTGTAATTATTAGGAATAGAATGTTATCGGAGGACATCTTAAATAGAATTAAAATAGAAGTAGCAGAAGAACTTAAAAAGGAAGAAGAGGAAAGCATGAGTTTCGCACAACACACAAACATCTTACAGTTAACACAATCTTCCAATGGAAACACACTGTATGTTCCCTCTTTATCAACACAACATGATGATATTATTGCATATTCTACTACACAGCACACTGAAATACATACACAGCAGACTAACGCAGACACACAGCTCACTAACGCACACACACAACATAGTAGCCAGTTTGATTTAGATAATAATACACAAGAACCAACACACAATGAGTCTGATCCTTCTTTAGTAGATGCACTTACTAATGAGTTAGAAACAAATATACTAAAATACAATGGAACCGACCCTTGCCTTAGACCATTGTTACCAAAAATTAAACCGTCGCGTCAGTTATCGGATATATTAAGTATATTTAATCGAACAATTATCCCACCCAAATTATCATCCCTTGAAAATATTAGTGATACACATACATTAATTTATTGCATAGCTCTTACTGTTGTAACACATTTCAAATTAAAAATAAATACAGATAGGTCTTTTTGTAATAAAACTAAGAATGATCCACCGTGGAAAAAAAGACTAGAGAAAGATATAGATTTATTAAGAAAAGATATAGGCAGATTAACACAATTCAAAAATGGTAACACTTCAAAAAAGCTTGCAGATAAAGTAAAACAAATAATAATAAAAACTAAACAACACAGCTCTCATGAAGATTTCAATAAAAGAATAGAAGATCATTTGGATACATTAAAACAAAAACTAAAAGTAAAGAGTCATAGACTCGCAAGATATAAAAAAGCTAAAGAAAGAAAGGATAACAATAGAATATTTACAACAAGTGAGAAACAATTTTATAGAAAACTTAAAGGTAGTGATACCACAATTTTAAATCCCCCGTCTCAAGAGTCCCTGAAAGAATTCTGGATGAATATTTGGTCAGATAGTACTGAACATAATAGAAATGCACAATGGATAAAAGAAGAAGTTACTAGATCAGAAACAATAGAAGAAATGCCATTCAAAGATATAGATCCACTTGATATTACATTAATAATTAATAAAACACATAACTGGAAAGCAGCAGGAATAGATGGTATACATAATTTTTGGATAAAAAGACTTCACACACTTCATACAACATTAGCTGAACAGATTGGCAATATCTTAAAAGGCAACCAAAATCTTCCAAAATTTTTGACTAAAGGAGTCACATATATGATACCAAAATCAGACCGAACTCAGGACCCTTCACAATATAGACCAATTACTTGTCTCCCAACCATGTATAAAATTATAACGTCTTATATAACTAATCAAATAATTAAACATTCCGATGAGTATAATATTCTAACAGAAGAACAGAAAGGCTGTAGGAGAGGTCATATGGGCTGCAAAGAACAATTAATTATTGATTCAACTATCTTAAAACATGTGCAGAAATGTAGGAAAAACTTATATGTCGCGTATATAGATTACAAGAAAGCGTTTGACAGCGTACCACATTCATGGCTGATTGAAGTACTAAATATATATAAAATTAATCCATTAATTATAAAGTTTCTTGAAAATACTATGGGATCCTGGAAAACTACACTTAAATTACAAACAAAAACAATAGATATTTCTGTCGACGACATATCAATTAAAAAAGGCATATTCCAAGGGGACTCGTTAAGCCCTTTATGGTTTTGTCTGGCCCTAAATCCACTCTCCCGTGCATTAACTGAATCCAAATTAGGCTTTGACATTAAGAACAATAGAACGGTACTACACCAAATAACACATTTACTATATATGGATGACTTAAAGCTATATGCTAATAAAAATACAGAGTTACATAGATTATTAGATATAACTACATCATTTTCTAAAGACATAATAATGGATTTCGGACTAGACAAATGCCGTATACTAAATATAGAGAAAGGTAAGATTGTAGGAGGGAACTACTCTTTAAGCACCGAAGAAGCAATAGAAGCTATGAAAAATGAAGAACTATATAAATATTTAGGATATAATCAGGCAAAGCTATTAGAACATAAGACTATTAAAGATAAACTCAAAAAGGAATACTACAATAGAATTCATTCATTATGTAAAATGCATCTCTATAGTAAAAATTTATTTAAATCGATAAATACATACGCGATTCCTATACTCACGTACTCTTTCGGTGTTATAAAATGGTCTAACACAGAATTACATGCACTCGAAATTAAAACAAGAACCATCCTTACACAACATAGATACCACCATCCCAAATCAGCAATAGAAAGAGTGATCATTTCTAGAAAAGAAGGAGGAAGAGGATTAATAGAAATAAGACACCTACATAAACGACAAATAATAAACTTAAAACAATTTTTTAGACAGAAGAAGAATAGTAGTCAGTTACACAAAACCATAATAGAAATAGATAATCAATATACACCACTGAACCTAAGCGAAGATAATAACTATGAAACAATAGATAAAGCAAAACATATAGAAGACATACACAGAAAATGGAAGCAGAAAGAACTACACGGAAGACATCCTAATGATCTACAGCAAACACATATAGATAGAGAAGCGTCTAACAAATGGCTTGAGTTAAGTGGACTGTTTCCCGAAACGGAAGGATTCCTTTTTGCTATTCAAGACCAAGTCATCAACACGAAAAATTACAAAAAATACATATTGAAAGATAGAACACTTAGAAATGATTTATGTAGGAAATGTCACGCCAAACCTGAAACAATACAACATATCACAGGAGCATGCATCACACTAACTCAAAATGACTACACTCACAGACACAATCAACTTGCTAACATCATACATCAGAAACTCGCAAAGAAACACAATCTCATGCAGGACCCATACACACCATATTACAAATACTCACCTAGGGCAGTATTAGAAAATCAGTTCTACAAACTATATTATGACCGCACTATAATTACAGACCACACTATATATAACAATAGACCTGATATTACTCTAGTTGATAAAGAAAAGAAACTTACATACATAATAGATATAGCAGTACCAAACACTCACAATATACAGAATACTATTACAGAAAAAATCAGGAAATATACAGAACTACAAGAAGAAATTACTAGAGTATGGAAAATGAATAAAGTGACAATAGTCCCAATAGTCATTTCAACGACAGGTGTCATCCCAAAACAATTATTTAATAGCTTAAATACACTCAACCTTTCTAAGTACACATACCTCACACTTCAAAAAGCAGCTATACTTAACACATGCCGGATAGTTAGGAAATTTTTACAGTTAGATTTAGACAATAGTATCACGCCAATGCAGACAATTCAGCCATCTCAAATTTAAGGTCGCACTTTGGTTTACACCCGTGAGATCTTAAAAAACCCCAGGTATTAGAAGCCTGAGAAAATTTAATTTAAAAAACAAAATAATAATAATAGGAGGGTGCTGGAGTTGTACAAAGTTAATACAACTCTACGCGCCTTCCTGAGGTCGTGTATGGGGCAATGGAGAACAGTCCTTCGCTATCCAGCGTGTCGGCAGCCTCAAGGTAACGGAGAACCAATAAAGATCGAGCGGGGAATATTCCAGGGTGACAGTCTGAGTCCCTTGTGGTTTTGCTTGGCCCTGAATCCTCTTAGTACTTTGCTGGAGGAGTCGGGGCTTGGCTACCGGTTGAGAAGAGGAGGTCAAGTAATATCTCACCTGCTCTATATGGATGACCTTAAATTGTTTGCCCCCACCGACTTGCAACTGATGGAGCTACTAAGGGTAACTGAAAACTTTAGTAATTCTATTAGGATGGAATTCGGTGTGGACAAATGTGCAGTCATGCATGTAAAGCATGGTGAGATTGTGGAATCCGAGGGTGTTCAACTCTCGGATTCTACACATCTTGGGTCCCTCTCCCCAACCGACACCTACAAATACTTGGGTATGGCGGAGGCGTTAGGCATCAACCAGGCCGATATGATGCAATCGTTGCAGGAGCGCTTCTTTGGCCGCCTGAAAAAGGTTTTCAATAGTCTTTTATCAGGCGGAAACAAGGTGCGCGCCTTTAACGGTTGGGTCATGCCGGTCTTGATGTACTCCTTCGGTATACTCAAGTGGACTCAGACGGGTCTTGACGCCCTGGATCGGAAAGTCCGCACACTACTGACGGCATATCGTATGCATCACCCACGGTCATCGGTGATGAGGCTGTACATCCCGCGGAAGTGTGGGGGTCGTGGCTTTTTAAATGCAAAGACCCTCCACAACCGTGAGGTGTGCAGTCTAAGGGAATATTTCCTTCACTTGGACGTGGGTATGCACCGAGATGTTGTTGCAGTGGACAAGGGACTCACCCCGCTCTCTTTGGCTAAAGAGAACTGGCGCAAACCTGTGGTACTGGATACCAATGACCGCAAGGAGGTATGGCAGGGTAAGGAGCTTCACGGACGCTTCTACCGGGCTCTTCATGGCCCCGATGTAGATTTTAAAGCGTCCGTATCCTGGCTGCGTTTCGGTGACCTCTTCGGGGAGACCGAAGGCTTTGTCTGTGCGATTATGGACGACGTTATCATGACGAACAACTACCGGAAATATATTGTAAAGGACGGCACAGTTGACATATGTCGGGCATGCCACTGTCCCGGGGAATCCATCCGACATATTATTTCTGGTTGTTCTCGTCTTGCTAACGGCGAGTATTTGCACAGACACAACCTGGTGGCCAGGATTATCCACCAGCAACTTGCCTTGAAATACAGCCTTGTGGATACTGAAGTACCATACTACAGGTATGTGCCCGACCCAGTTCTCGAAAATGGTCATGTCACGTTATACTGGGATCGGTCTATCATCACTGATAGGACTATTGTACACAATAAGCCTGATATAGTGATGATAGATCGATTGGAACGCCGCACGATGATTGTTGATGTCATCGTCCCGCATGACGGGAATCTCGTGAAGGCCGAAAAAGATAAAGAAATAAAATATCTTGACTTGGCACACGAGGTTGTCGACATGTGGGATGTTGACTCAGCAGTCATCGTGCCGATTGTCGTTACGGCCAATGGGATAATCGCAAAGAGTCTCGACCAACACCTGCAGAGGCTCTCATTAGGCAGCTGGGTCAAGGGCTTGATACAGAAGGCGGTACTTCTGGACACGGCACGTATTGTTAGGAAGTTCCTCTCTCTGAGGCCCTGACCACCGGTAGCTTGGACCCTGTTCCTGATGCCGGTGGGCTACTGTTTTTATATATTTTTAAATGCTTTTATTTCTTTTTTTGTAAAAATGTTTAAAAATTTAAAAAAATGTGTACTTTAATTAATAAATGGAATAATAATAGTAATTCTCAGTAGCAGCCCGGAGTCTGGATTTGTGCCCGGTTAATGGCAATAGGCTCGCCCCCTATTACATGGGACTTACAACATAACTGGCGAAATGTGGGTGTACTATACACCTCTGCCTACCCCTTCGGGGAAATACAGGCGTGATGTTATGTTTATGTTTTGTTTATGTCAAAAAAGTGTAAATAAATTGATGGCAACACTAGCGCGCCCATATGTACCCACCTTTTTTTTTGTTAGCCTGTACTGTCCCACTGCTGGACAAAGGCCTCCCTCAATTCCGTCTATCTATCGCGGTTCTGTGCCGCCTCCTGCCAGCTGTCATCGAGAAAGACATCGAGCTCGTCTTTCCATCTCTTGCGTGTTCTGCCGCGACCTCGTTTCGCTGTCTCAGGGCTCCAGTCCTGTGCTATACGGCCCACAGCTCACCTACTACTGAGTCCAAAATTTAATTATTGTTATTTTGTTATAATAACTTTGACGCACATCGCGGCCCAAAGCAGGTTTGCGCGTAAGCAGAAAAATGTACGGCAGTGAGACCGCACGCCCCCCCAAAATACACCTGAAATATTCACCGAGTTTTGCTGTTGACTGTAGGTACCATGCTTTAATATTGACTTAACACTTTTTATAGGTACCTACTGCAACTGACCTGAAAACATAATTAAAAAATTCGCTGAATATAAATGAAAAATTGAAAAACAATATGAATACCACCTCATACAATGACCATTATTGTGTAGTGTAGGCACAGAGGTGTATGTCCATAAAAACCTAAGTCGCTTTTCGCTTGAATAACGTGCTAGCTAAACAGCGATGCAATTTAAAAAGTTATTAAGTGGCTGCAGTGCTAGAAGCAACTCATTGTGTTGTCAGCCCCTTGACCCACTTGCTCCAAGACTGTGTCATGTCATTTCGTTCGTTGTCACTATGAACAAAGGGCATTATGTTAGGAAGTATGGGCCTTACCTACTTACATGTTATTCTGGAAAAAAAAATGTTCGATTGCTATTGCTAAACAAAAAAAATTTACTGCCTCGTGGTTCTAGTGGGTCCACGGAAGAAAATAATAGAATCGAAACAAATTATTTACTAAATTGTATCTAAAATAAACACCAGGATTTCTCTATAAGTATTTATTGAATACAGAGCAGTACTTGAGCGTTATACATGTGAAACGAAAGAGAGCGATATATAAGTGCGAGTGAGTAAGAGGGTTGATTAAGATGCGTTCTGGATTTCACACATAGAATCCTATTCTATATGAGTGGGCCCAAGTGCGACTGCTGAGCGTAGCGTCCTGTGTTCGATTCCTGGGTCGGGCAAAGTGATATTGGGTTTTTCATTAAGAAATTTTCAGGAACAGCCCGGAGTCTAGATTTGTGCCCGGTTAGTGGCAATAGGTTCGCTTCCTAATACCTACATGGGAGAGGAGATGGGACTGATAACATAACTGGTGAAATGTGGGTGTAGGTCTTTACCTACACAGGTTATGTATGGATGTGTGTACCTACGTATCTCATTTTTATTCAGAGCACGTTAATATTGCTGTGTTCCTGTGAAATTACAGATACTAACCAACTTTCTCTACAAGGCACAAAAGCACGCATGCGTTGGTGTAACAACACCAACGCATGCAAGCAATGCAATATGCAATTTGGTGATCAGCCTGACGGCCTGTTTTCTCAATATAACCGATGAAAAAAATGTATTAAGGGCGCGCATGATCTCGTTGACCTTGCTCGAATGGGCGTTGCCGATCAGAATGATGCAAAGGGAGCGCGGGGACACTTCATAATAACATCGCGCCGCCCGCTCGCTTGCGAGTTTGAATGAAAAAAGTTTTAGCCGGCAAGTTGTAACTTGTGTGTGTACAATATGCACGGGTATTTTGGCATGTCTTGTAACAGTATACGTAGTCTAGTGGTTTAGGCGTCGACTTCGGGTCTGTATAGTCTGAGATCGATCCCCGATAATATACTTTTCTTTTAGAATTTATATTTTTGCATTTTTAGTGTTCCGAAGTCCTACAAGGAACCCTTATAGTTTCGTCATGTCCGTCCGTCTGTCCGTCTGTCCGTCTGTCGTCTGTCCGTCTGTCCGTCTGTCCGTCTGTCCGTCTGTCCTAATCCTTTACAGCTTAATAACTTCTACAGTTATAAACATAAGTAAATGAAATTTTGTTAAAAAATAGTCGACATATAGATCTCAATTTTAAAAGAATAAAAAAATCGTTTTTCCGTATTTTAGGGGTGGCGTCCATACATGTGAAAGGGGGAAAAAAAAATTTTTTTCGCTGCACCCTCTCGTGTGGGGTATCATTGAATAGGTCTACTAAAATGAAGGTAATGTTTGATACACCACTTTTTTATCAGGTGTACCATCTGCGAAATATAGCCCGCCAAAGTGGCTTGCAATGTGTCCCCCCCCCTGCCATTTCTAAACTATGCAATATAGAAACTTATAATCTTCCACGTTGATAGACCTTTGTGAAAACTCTCTTTTAAAATTATTTCGAGTATAATGTAATTATAATTTCATGAGTTATAGAGAGAAAACTGAAAAATACTTAAAACTTCCTAGTTCAAAGGTCATTGACCTTAGAGAAAAATGATCATAGCAAATAATGCTCCTTTAGTTACTTTCTATTTAAAAAAATCACAAAAAGAAACACACTTCTAAAATTTAGCATCATAAATTTAGCGCTAGGTGGCGCTGTTTGCAAAAACTAAAATAGCAATGATTAATATTCGATTTGATTCTTTTGTAATTAGATCTACTTAAGGAACCCTATAATACTGAGCATGGCCCGACATGCTCTTGGCCGGTTTTTTTATTTAGAAATAACTTATATTACCTACTTAAGTTTGTAAATAATGAACACATACTTGCAATCAAATATACACAAAATACAATTATTTTATATTGTGTTACTTTACTTTGAATGAATGAATGAATGATATATTAATGATATATTTATTTGCAAGAACATAGGTAACATTGAGTTCGTCTAAAGTTAAAATTGGGTTTCACTACTTTCGACATTTCAGTCGTGCAAATATTTTGATTTTCAATTAATCTTACATAATATTTAAAAACAAATTAAAATTAACATGCAATAAAATAATTTCAGTTGTAATAACAAAAAAAAAGTGCTGCTATGACCTGCCAATAATAATTTCCATACTATTTTATCAATTTAAAATTATGCGAATCAATAATAATAAAAAACTGGGTTAGTGGTCAATCCGCACGAATTGGATTGGCACGAAACGTGCGGATCGACTCTTTTAAATATTAGAATTTTCGTTTTTATTTTCGTGCGGATATGTATACGTAGTAGGCTTGGCACATATTGTAAATAATTGGCACATATTGTATTTTAAAGAATAAAAAATATCAAAGTACAGTCGTGAACACACGACGATAAAAAAGATCGAAAAATTAATGAACTCTCACATATACACACACACACTCACAAATACTGTATCTTTTACTTACCTAATTAATCTAACTATAGCATGTATGAATGTAACTATAGCATGTATGTTAAATAGTCAAATCATTTTGGAAGATACTGGTGCTCACGACAGGGAATCCTAGTGTGGGGCCCAGCAGTGTACCTTTTAAAATATGCTTAATTTGGTTAAATAAATTATCATTATCATTAAAAAATAGGTTTTTTAGACTACTCGACTTTCAATGAGGCGATTTTAGGCAATTTTACAAAAAAAAACTTAGGAGAAATTAGGCTACTTTGTGCCATATTTTTGGCTACTTCGACTCGGCTAGACATGGTAACACTGAAGTTTAATCTGCCATTGATTGACGCTGCATGTGCAATAATGTTCCTTAGCAAATAAATGTGTATGCTTCAAATTTGTTAAACATATTGATCATCATTAATGAGAACCAGTGCTAAGTGCTGCAACTAAAACAAATAAATTGATTGGTGTAAAATAATAAGTAAATTTTGTTGAATTTATCTTAATATTATTTTAAAACGCTGTCTTTTAGCGGGGCTTTTAAATCGTACTTTTCCTGGCCCATTCTTTTGTCAGAGCACATTTTTTATAAGAATTAAATGATGTTTATAATAATTAGAATTAATAAATCAGTATTTATTTAGTAGTATTAGAGTATTCAACGTCTATTAGAAGTAATATATTACAGCGCCCCCTAGTGGACGCATCTCTACACTATCAATCACAAAGTTAATTAATGAACCGGCAAGCTGTAAATTGTTTCACTCTTTTATTAATATTGCTCTCAATGAATATTGCTCTCATATCGAATATATTATGCTATTTTCAGATAGCTTCGAAGTTCATTAATACCTACTTAGATAGATAGATAGATAAAACTTTTATTTAGTACAAAAACAAGACACAGGACATACAAGTAAAAATACAATAAAACAGTGTGATATGTGTCTCAGTATTGTACCAAATGGGTGTCCAGGTCAGCATGTGCCAGGTATTATACCTGACGCTGGTATTCTGGTACTTAATATAATGGCGGAAGAACCGTCAACTAGGAAAGGTGAAAAGGCTGAAACCAAAATCACACACATGCACCTCAAACCGTGCTCATCGCTCTCAGTACACATGTCGTGGTATCGTCCAGTAAGCATCGCGAAAGCAAATATCCTTCAGGTGCACGGTGTGTGCGTGAGCGCTGGTTGTACACGAAGGAGCACGGTTTTTTCGCTTCACTATGATTGTTCGCAGCACTTTGTCTATTTGTTTTACTGCCTGGATTTAAACTAGTTTAATATTAAATGTATGTAATTATGTATACAGTTTGATTGGTTGAACAAAGAACTTATTAAACGAGAATATTCAGTCACTGATTTTCATTCCAAATACAAAATTTTGATCTGTAACCGTGCCATATTTCTAGAGCAAATGATAAATTATGTGCTTAGCCATCTAAAAATACTTGAATAGTTCTACGATTATTTAATACCCAAATTTTCACTTCGAATTGTAGAGAGAGTTTGTGAATAAATCCCGAACGACTCTGATAATAAGTCATCGGCGGCATTGTCAAAGAGTGGAAATATCTGTAAATTGTTTTGGTGGATTCGCACGCCTCGTTTTTGTGTCGCACGTGACACACAGAGGGAATTTATTTGTTTATTAATAGGTATTTAAGTAAAAAAAGGTATTGTTTTTTTTATTGATTCGTGTTCAGTATCAGTGGTATTGTCACCTCCTTAAACATGGCACGAATACAGATCAACATGTTGTATGTAAACAACTGGTACCTACCTTAATTTTTGAAATATTTTTTCAATCAATTTTAGCAATTACTGTGACCACTATTCTGCACTTACAAATCAAAGTTGCATACAATAAGGTGATGTAAGTAGTCGAAAGTGTCCATTGGTTGGTATTTCCGCCCTCTTTGCCTTTTGCACTAGTCAGCAGACCCCTTGAAAATCGCATTCAGCCGTGATGAGCGTGGGCGATTTTTTACTCCTGTACACGTAATTTATCGTGAAGTATTTTTAACATATTTATTCATTATACGTACGGTCATTCTACCATATTCTTGAATTTTATAATGTCCCTTATTCATCCAGTCATGCTGTATAGCAAAATGTACTAACTTTGGCAACTTAAAGTTTTAAATCACGTCACAACGAAATCTAAGACTAGACGTTTATCAAAATTTTATATTTTTAACATAGATATTTTTGATTAATTCGTGTCACTTCATAAAAAAAATATTATTAATCCTACTACTTTTGTGCGCTACAGTACCTTTTTTCGTAAATTTGTTCTATAAAAAACAATGGGTGCCAATTGCCTACTACTCCCAAAAAAAATAAAAATATTTAAAAGAGTCGATCCGCACGTTTCGTGCCAATCAAATTCGTGCGGATTGACCACTAACCCACTTTACCTAATACTATACTAATACTCATTACTTTAGTCTGAGATCGATTCATACCTACTTACTTACTATTTGAAATTGTGTTTTTACTTATTTTTCTTATAAATAAAGTACCTACTCATTACCGCGCTGGTTCAAAAATAACGTACAAGTACAGACATAGTAAAAAAATATAAAAGAAGTGCCGCGAATAATTTAGTGAAGCCAATAAAAACTATGCTCCTTCGTGTAAAACCAGTGCTCCGTACGCACATGCACCTGAAACCGTGCTCACTCTCAGTACACATGTCACGACATCGTCAAGTAAGCATCGCGAAGGCAAATATACTTCAATTGCATGGTGTGTACGTGACCACTGGTTGTACACGAAGGAGCATAGTTTTTTTGGCTTCACTATGATTGTTCACAGCATTACGTCTATATTTCTTACTGTCTGTGACTATGGGTAGCACTTCCTTACTTATGATGAAATAATCGTATTTACTTATACAAAAGTAGCAATTATACTATAAAGTTTTAGGGAGTTTTTCTTAATTATTATGTACACTTTTTTTTATTATATAACATACCTACATAAAAAAGTTATTAATACGTATAACACAATGTTAAAAGTAGCAACTATACGTAGGCCATAGTCCATACAAATATTTGTTCCATGCGGGAATCGAACCCGCCACCTATACGCTCAGCCGCTGCGCCATTCTAAATAAAATTATAATAAAAATCCTTCGTATTTATCACACCGAAAATTATGAGAGAACGTAGTACAGGTCCGTATAGCACAGCGACACGTCCCGCACTGACTAAACGGGCGAGCGAGGGGATTTCAAGCCATTTGCGAGTATCGATTACGTAAAAAAATCGTTAAAAAATAATTAAGAAAGTAATTTGAAAAAGTAAGCCGAAGGTGCCCTCGGTATTGTATTTTTTTATATGCTGATTGCAATAAAAAAATCCTGTGATTGATAGTTTAGGAGAAAAAAACGATTAAAATTTTACACAGAGGTTACTTTGCATATTTATTTCAGATATTTCAAATAATATTTTCAATTTTCTGAGCCGAAGAGGCCCTGCATTATATGATGTAAATTAACATATATTTTTTTTGGATTTTTTACGATAAAGATTACGGAGGAAAAGTGACTTAAAAAACCGAAAAAAAGCCCAATTCACGTATATCGCCGCCTTAACAATAAAACATTTATTTGACAACAAAATAAAATGATAAACAATCTGCGTGCACCGGAATGCAACTGTGACCAGGGTTGCCAGATGTGCGATAGACACAAATATTTATGTGATGAACATGTTTCTGTAGGTCTGGGTGTTTCTTATGTATTATTCCACTTGACTTGGCCCCGCCCATTTTGTAGGTACCTACTTGCATTTCTTATAAGATTTTTCAATATTCTAATAAGAAACCTATACAAAAATGCTATTGTTTCGTAATCTCGATAATATTTCATACCTATTTTTATAATTTTCATGTAATTTGCATGGAAATAAAAAATTAACAAAGAGGGTAAAAAAAAAATTGTCAAATGGCGGCAATTTTGAATTTTGTCAACTTTAAACCCTAATTTAGACGTGAAAACTGTATGAAGATGTCAAAAACTGTACAAAAATAGAATAATAATTTATTCTACTTGCATTAATTGATGGTTATTCAAAAAAAAATTGTTATTCACATACAAAAAATGAACCCTTTTTTATCACACACGTTGAAGTACTTCTGATAACAAATTCCCGACATAAAAAAGCACATTAAGTGGTTTATTTATTTATTTGAAATTATGGTTGCCTTGCGCGTTTTAATGGGTAGCCCTGTTATTCCTGAATAACATAACATATAAATAAGAGTGATAGATGGCTTTATCTCGCAGTGAAAGACGTTATGATAAGACTTTACAAGACTTGCCGCCAGGCGGCAGCTATCGCTTTCGCCCAAGGAATTTTTTGCCGTCCGCTGCCAGCTGGCGATCTAGTGGTTATTTATTATAGAATGTTTTGATTAGGGTTTTGTATAAATACAGTTTAACTTTGTCCGTTATTAAAATCATATTTCACTCGAAAACATCTTATTATCTTCTGAGAAAACTTCATTTATATCTCTCTACCCTGTATACCAATTGCTTTGTTAGACTGTACCTACAAGCTTTGCCTAGTTTGGGACTAGATGATGCTGTGTAAAATGTCCCAAAATATTTGTATTTATTTATTTACATTGCCGTGGCTGGCGTGGATATGTTTACAACTCAAGATACATGTTGTTGTTATTTTTTATTGTTTTGCTTCCCACGCCTATGGTTTTATAGGAAAAAAAAATTAAGAGATTTGAAAGACTGCATAAAAATTTCGCCGTCGATCTAAAAAAACATTATCACCTCTGCACTGTATACGATAATTTTAGGACCTTATATATTTATATTTCACTTGTAGTCATTCTGGCAACTTTGATTATTCTGACAACTGTCATTGCTGTCAAAGACGTGAAGTGAAAGACGTCAAAGTCAAACATCTGAGCTGCACGGTTGGTAGGTTGGGGGTATTTTTCGCAATTTCGGGGAAAAAATAGTTTTTGGGGAATGAAATTCTCGAGTAAATTTTGGGGTGATATTTGGGGGAAAGGAAAATACAGATACAATACAAATATTGTACTAGTTTATATAATGTCTGTGGAAAAATAATTGAGGGTTTGAATACTGATGAAGTATCGAAGTTTTATATTATCATTCACGATACACTATAAAATGTTCTTAAAGTAGTTTTTAATAATAGTCTCATACTTTTCAATTAGTAAAATTACCTGTTTGAAAAAAATGGGAAAAATAGTTGCAAAACGTATCATTTTGGAAAAAAAAAATATGGGGAAAATTCATAAACTCAATCTAACAGTAACAACCCTGCTGAGCTGTCAAAGATTTAACTTTTGTGTTTACAAAATTGTATTGCACAACTTTTACACATCATTAATAATTATTCACTGGAAAATTAATGTGATTTCATATTAACAATGACTGCAGCGGCTACAGCGACTGCTCGACCCCGCGACTGCCTGTCTTGCAGAATAGTGGGGGCAGTTGGTATGGTCGGCATTGGAGGTTACCTCGCGAATAATGCCTGCAAACATAAAACGTTACCCGGGAAATATGGATTATCTGTGCTGTCGTTTGGTAAGTTATATTTTTTATTTATTTAACAGATATCTCTCTTCTAAGAATACTTCCACACGCTGTTGGGGTTAGCTCTCTTGATCTTCTTTCTCCACTTTGCCTAGTCGCCTATTCAACCACCGAGTCCGCCTCAGGATCTCTGATCTTTAATTTCACTGATTATTTCCTAATAATAATAATTTTTAGTTGGAAGCGCAGGACCTGTTGTTGTGCCAATGCTTGAGAGAGGCCTGTGTCCAGCAGTGGACGTCTTTAGGGTCTTTATGTCATCATCATCATCATTATGATGCATAATAATTTTATTTATATATAATTTATGTAGGTAAATACAATAAATAACATAACAGATCAGTAATTTGATCATTTTTGCACACTCAGTTTTTCATAAATATATACTAGCCTATGCCTGCGACGTTACCCACTTCCCCTATGACACTACATTCCAATAGCCCTTGTATACTTTTATGTTTATAATATTAAGTAGGATAGGAAGTACACAAAATACAAATAGAAAAGTTCTTATAATAAAATATATTTAATTACAGCTACAGTTGAATATGTGTTACGAGTTTACATGTGTGAAATAAACAGTTAGAATATTTAGTTTTATGTAACTTCTACACTGTTTTTTTAAGTTAGTCATAACAAGGTTATACTCAAATATTCAAATAGCATGTAATAGCTCCAATAGCGTATCAAATTGTTACAATGATAATATTGTCCTGTGATGAACTATTTTGAACTTGAGCGTGATGACCAGATGGTCATCAGTAGATACTGATATACCATATCTTTTTTACTACTAGATTTATTAATGTGAAACTATTTTTGAAAACTAATATTTTATTTAATATACTTACATGCCCCACTCCATAGCAAATGTCTCCATCTTTTTCTAATAATTGCAGTTTTTATTTTCTCGTAAAAAGTAACAAAACTATTATTTTGTTCCAGCTTTCATCTGCATGGGAGTAGCAAGGTACCGACAAACATTTCCATTCAATAAGAACGAAGAATTCAAATCTAAAGCATGATTATGATGTATAATTAAGTATGTAAAAATGTTAATAGTTAATTTGTAAGTTGTAAAATGTTGTGTGAATAAAAATTAATTTAGTTTTGTTATTACCATATGTTATATGTAGAATTAATTATGAACAAATAAAGCTTTGTTTAAAATATTTAAAATTTATTTAAATAATTTAACCAAAATAAATATCTAAAATACGAAATAAATAGTTTCATGGTTTTGCTGTTTGAAACAGCGCCATCTATCATTTCATCAGATAACTTCTTCGTCGACTCCCATGTTACTCTTTGCGTTGGAACTGCCTTCAGCTATATAAGTAGTTAAAGTATTACATAGATGGCACTAATTCAAAATACCGTTGGTAGGTATAGAATAGATGAATTTTATTCATTTGCACGATTTTCACACAAATTATAGGTACCTACTTATAAATTATTTATTATAACGCATGCGGTACAAAATCTAAAAAAAATATTGCGAATTGAAAAATTCGCTTCCCAGGAATCGCAGGTTCGAATCCTGCTCGTGAGCGATTCCTACCTTCCTACCTGATAGGTTCCGGCCTCCGGCACTTTTCGGATACGCAGCCCTACTTGCCGAGGGTACAAGCAGATTATGCAGAGCGTAGCCCGTAGCCCAGCTAGAAAGACAAGAACGCGCGATCTGGGCCCTAATTCACATAATTTCATGACGCGCCGATCAAGTTGCAGTGACGCCGCAGTTCGTTTCTGACAGCGATCGCGTAGATATGAGAGTACGAAAAGCATTGTTTTGATCGAAACTTAAGAGAAAATGCGGATGGTCTATTCTCTATACAAACAAACGCTCTCGACTGTTTTCTTTCTGTTTTTTTAATCCCGGAGCAATGGTTTTTTTAGAATAAAATAAATATCAGCTTTTTCTATGCCCCTATGTTTGGTTATTGTTGATAAATTATTTTTAGAAGCCCTCGAAAAATCTTTAAATTGCCTCTCTAGACCGATGTCTACAGAGGCCGCAGACATAGTAAAAAATATAGACTAAGTGCTGCGAACAACCATAGTGAAGCCAACAAAAACCGTGCTCATTCATGTACCTACAACCAGTGCTCACGTACACACCATGCACATGAAGGATATTTGTTTTCGCAATGCTTACTTGAAGTTGCCGCGACATGTGAACTGAGAGGGGTGGGCATGGTTTAAGGTGCATGTGTGTGCGTGAGCACTGGTTGTACATGAAGGAGCACGGTTTTTGTTGGCTTCACTATGGTTGTTCGCAGCACTTAGTCTATATTTTTACTATGTCTGTGACAGAGGCCTAGTGTATACATTTGACAACTATTAATGAAAAAGAAAAAACAGCAGCACAGTAGATACACATTTTTATTATTCAGTTTATGAAATATCTTTCAAATTGGTCCAGTTTCGGAGGAGAAAATAGTCGAGAGCCAAACCTCAAAATATGACTTTTTTACTAACGGCCAAAATTAATATCCGATCTATCCACGATTTGCCCTACTAGAGATAGGAATTTGACATAAGCTCCATACAAAATATGTCAAATTTCTATCTCCAGTAGGTTAGGTCGTGGATAGATTGGATATTAATTTTGGCCGTAAGGCTATTCAGTCGGAACTGCAGTTATCCTTATCGCATTTACTTGAGGTCAAGCGCTCGCAAAGCAACAACGATGGTTTCTTCAAATACCTAATCTTCAAGAGTCTGCCCGCATTTCCTCTTAAGGAAAACCATAAAAATATAAATCTGTAAAAAAAAAATTTGATGCCCAATCTTCTTCTTCTATCGTTTCGACATGAGCTACATAATGATTATAGCTCATGCCGTGGCGAAAAGATCAGCCAGTCAGCAGGTTGGTAGTGGGGCTGACTGCCCAGGCCAGCCAAACCTACTTACCTAAATTCCTTTAAAAATAAATGATTTTCGCAAATAAATTGTTCCTATATTTAGGCCCAGTCTCTGTCGCGACTCGCGAGTCAATGTCTGAAGAATACGTGTAATGATGAGAGCAAGGCTTTTATTAAATTACCGAAATAATATTACCCTACGTCCCTACGTTATGACTACGCTATGCTATAGGGGTGAGATCCGACGACCTCTGTGGTCTAGTGGTTCGAGTGTCGGACTGCTGATCACGAGGTCGTGGGTTCGATTCCCACAGGACACAAATATTTGTGTGATGAACATAAGTGTTTGTGTTGGTCTGGGTGTCGCTTATGTATTATAAGTATGTATTTACAAAAAAAAAATGTATATAGGTATTATATCCATTGACTACTACCCATACCACAAGCTCTGCTTAGTTTGGGACTAGATGGTGCTGTGTAAAAATGTCCCAAAGATATTTATTTATTTATGTGATGTTATAATATTACAAAACATAGAACATGGTACCTATCTACAATGTAGATTCAACATGCACATTTATAAGGTTTCCATACGGCCAAAAGGTGCTAACCAGGCACGGTCCGAGGGAGGGGGGTCGCAGGGGTCATGACCCCAAAGTCTAAGCCCAAAGGGGGTCATACAATAAACTTCGATAAAATTCATTTTTTCAGGGGTTTTTTTGTTCCTGCTCTACATACAAAGCGTCAAACTTTATATTTTTATTTTTATTTTATTTATTCAGGGACAATAAACAGCTACAATACATATGTTGGTATATAGAAAAGCTTACTGTTAGTTGTTTTTACAATATTGTAGCCCACTACATATCCACATATTAACAAAAAATGTAAGGCAAATAGTGCCACTAAAAGAGTTTATATATATATATATATATAATAACATCATTAAATTTTAATTTAAGTATAAATATAATAATTATTTAAATTACATAGTTTTTTTGTTTTTTACAAAAATTATATGACTGTAATAATGCGTTGCATATGTACTATACTATTATTATAGACATGGGGTTCCTTAGTAAGACTTATGTTTATTATAAGATGGCGAAACGAGCCAATGGCCCAACTGATATTAAGCGGTTACCTTTGCCCATAACAACTGCAATACCACCTAGGCTGCTGTCTAAATGGTACCCCAAGTTGGTTCGCCAAACTGAGACATGAAGATGGAAAGTCTCATGTGATTTTAATGTCACCGGCACCCGTAATCTTCACACTGGAACACAGCAATGCAAGTATTGCAAGTATCACTGTCTGGTGGTAGAAGTAGGTACGGTGGTAGTACTTCCCGGACGAGCTCCTTCACAAAGAGCTCTACTACTAGGTACTATTGTTCCTGACAACCTGGGTGATGCTAACTTGGTCAGGTTATTAAAACAGATTGAGAAAAGATGTTCTAGTAGTGCAACATTTTTTACGGAATAGCTGAACAATCGATGAATTCACTATATCCGCATAATATGCAAGCCGTAGCCAGCCTACAGTTTTTTTTTATATCTACAAGAAGAGTCTTTTTAAATTCTCATTATATCTTTTACTTAAAACTTCTATCTATAGTATTATATTATCTGTGCTTCTATTGAGTTGTGACTTACAATCAAAAGGTCTCGGATAGGTCCACAAAATATTAACGAGGAGAGAAAATAAATGTGGTTTGACTTTTGAAATGTGGGCGACTTTTAAAGCTCCCTTGAAAGATACAATTTCAAGTTAAAAGGCTGTGGTTAACAATGAACTCTAACATAGTTTAATTTAAGTACTTACTTAAATTGAATTACTGACTTAATGATGTCTTAACATTCTATCAACGAGTTACTTACACGCTCAACGCCTTATGTACCGTCTAAAAGTCTATCTATATTTTGAATTACAGAATTAACTCGGGAACAGAACCTACTTACTTTTAATGTTGTCTTCAACTACTTCTTTTTAATTTTGATAAATTCAATTGTTTTACCCATCTCAACTAAAACGGACATTATAATAAAACTTCGCCTCTGATTAATTAAAAATTGTACAGTAGATTAAAATATTTTTTTGGAATATCTGTAAAGACGCTTGTTGTCTTACGGCCAAAATTAATATCCAATCTATCTACGATTTACCCTATCAGCGATAGAAATTTGACATATTTTGTATGGAGCTTATGTCAAATTCCTATCCCTAGTAGAGCAAATCGGATAAATTGAAAATCGGATAGATTGGATATTAATTTTGGCCGTTAGTCTTCCTGCGACCATAAACGCTGCTTAGCTTTTGAAACGTCAGGAAAACAAATTTTAATAATATACGCAATGTAATCCGGTTAAACTTGTTTTATTATAATGTGTAGTGATCGCGAAAACCTAAGAAATTATTATTTAAAGGTTAACAAACACAACAAAACACACAACACCTCAACATCTGTATCTAATATAATGTAAGTTTAAGTACTAAGTACTTTAAGCCTCTTTTTAGGGTTCCGTACCCGAAGGGTGCCAAACTACGCTGTCCGTCCGTCCGTCCGTCCGTCCGTCCGTCTGTCTGTCACAGGGCTGTATCTTTTGAACGGTAATAGGTAACCGGTCGAAATTTTCTCAGAATATGTGTGGCTATGAGGTGTATCACGACAAATACTAAAAACAAAAAAAAGTCTAAGACCAAAGGGGGTCTCCATACAAGAAACCTCAAAAAACATGCATTTTTTTCAACGTTTTTGTTCCTGCTCTATCTTTAAAACGGTAAAATATACCAGCGTCAAACTTGGTCAGATTATAGTGCATATTATGTAGTTTAGCAACAAATACTAAAAATAAGACAACCATAGACATATGTGGTACCATAGACATACCTGCGAAAGAAAGACAAAAATTCATATTTCGCGCACTGTACATTGATGTCTTTTGATAAACTCTCGTAAATTAAATCAGTTTTTATGGGATATCAGGTCGTTGAGAGGTACGGAACCCTTACTGCGCGAGGCCGACTCGCACTTGGCCAGTTTTTTATATAACTCGACTTACAGTACTGCAGAATAAATATCGTGTATCGGCAAATATCGGAAACACTCGTATTGTACATTACAAAAACGATTGATAAAAGTAATTTGGTTTTAAAAACACTCGCAATCTCGAGTATTTTTATGCACAATATTTATTCCGCAATACTGTACAATAAACGAACAGCTTTAAGTACACTCTATTCTTAATTAATTCGAAATAACCACAGTTTCGGCATAATTGGGTTCCTCCGTGGGGTTCCGAAATTACATTGAAAAGTTTGTAATGAAACTGACCCACTTCAAAGTCACTCAATTATTTCATACCTGCGATGGTTTGCCTTATATTACAAACATCCGGTTCCCGGAACTTTATTATGCAAAAGCTTATCTTTGAAGCAGATAGATACCTACCAACATCCCTATAAATCGCAGAAAAAATTACGCTACACATTCTATGATTATTAACACAGGCAACGTCAATTTTCATAGATATGCAAATTTTTCTACTAGCTACTCTGTTTATACTGTCTCTACAGGTTGGTGAATGAACTGTGTTCATTGCTCCATTTTTATTCAAAAGGACAATAATAGCAGAAGCAAAACCAGCAATGGTTGTATATCAACTACCAATATATGTCGTCTTTGGCCAATTTGCACAGACAGCATTAGGATTCCGGACGCGAAGCCGCTCTGATAAATAAAGATACCGGAGCTATCAGTCAAGCTTAGCCTTGTTGATTTTGTTTGAATCTGCTATAGGACGTTAATTTGTTTTGTTCGCACAGCTGAAAATGGAAAACAAAAATCTGCTGTTTCTCAGTAAAATTGTAGATTCTGTATACTAACTGCGTTTTATAATATCTTAAACTTGTGTCTCATTCATGCAATTATGATACGTCCTGTAGCGAATGAAAATACATTTATTTAGCACAGGAGACTGACAGCACAACAATATACCAGGCCCCTCAGAAAGTATTGCGAAAAAAAGTTTTTATATATGGGAGACTGGCCAGTTATAATGTTTTTCGAAAATATGATTATTTATAAGTAAAAATAAGTAAGTTCCAATTTCAAAATTTCCCTCCACATTTTTTGCGAGTTAATTCAAAGTATTGTGTCTCACTGAAATATGGATCTGCGCCGGGAACATTTTAGAGCTATGATTTTATACGATTTCAAGTGTCGCCTGAAACCGGATGAATCGTACGATAGACTTCAAATGGCATTCATGGATGAAGGCCCTTCCAAGGCAACCGTGTATCGTTGGTATAACGAATTCAAGCGCGGTCGACCAACTTTGGGGGATGACGAAAGAAGCGGTCGCCCTTTGACGGCTGTTACCGAAGAAAACGTGCTAGCAGTAAAAAATTTAATCCAAGACAATAGGCGAATTACATATCAGGAGATTCAACACATATTGAAGATTGGATCGGGAAGCGTTCACGAGATTCTACACAGCCATCTTCGCGTGAGGAGGATAGTATCACGCTGGGTGCCGCACAACCTCACCGATGCTCAGAAGCAGGCCCGGGTGGAATGGTGCCGTGATATGCTTAACAAATTTGAAGCAGGCTCGTCTCGGCGTGTTTACGACATCGTTACAGGTGATGAGTCCTGGATTTATCAATACGACCCAGAAACCAAGCGCCAGTCGACTGTTTGGGTGTTTCAAAATGAGCCAACGCCTACCAAAGTGAAGCGATCTAGAAGCGGGGGTAAGATTTTGATCGCTAGCTTTTTTAATTTGACTGGCCACTTGGTATCAATTCCCTTACGGGATCAAAGAAGCATTAATGCCGAATGGTATACTACCAAATGTTTGCCAGAAGTTTTCTCTGTTATAAGCAACAAGCGACCAAACACAGGGCTCCGCGGGCTACTGCTCCACCACGACAATGCACCTGCGCACACCGCACTCAAAACGAGGGACTTCCTGGACAGCACGCCAGTCAAACTCCTGGGTCACCCTCCTTACAGCCCTGATCTAGCACCGTGTGACTTCTTTTTATTCCCAAAAATAAAAAATCAGCTCAAAGGGATACAATTTTCGTCGCCGGAAGATGCGCTGGCTGCGTTCGAGCAGGCTTAAACGAGGTGTCTGCGGCGGACTGGAAAAAGTGTTTTGAAAACTGGTTTAGGCGCATGAATCTTTGTATAGAGGCTGGTGGAAAGTACTTTGAAAAGATTTGATAAAAATATATGTACGTATAGAACAATTTTTTTTAGTTTCGCAAAACTTTCTGAGTGTCCCACGTATATACCAATGAAAAAATAAAACACAAAATAAGCAAAGCTGTCGAGTATGCCCATGCCAAAAGGACAACAGAGCATAACGGCAAAGGCCGCCCAACTGAAGTTAGATTGAGCAAGAGTGACAGGACACATCTGTCGCATGCCGGTTGAGTTGTGGGCCCATATAACACAGGACTGGAGCCCTGAAACGGAGTTGCGGCAGACCACGCGCGGTTGCGGAGATAGCAAGATGAATTAGATATGTCCTTGACAGGAGGCACAGAACCACGATATGGATAGAATGGAATGGAGGGAGGCCTTTACCCAGCAGTGGGACAGAACTGGCTAATTTAAAAAAAACATTGGCTACGTAAAAGTGTATCCTCATAGAAGTACCTTTTCCCTTGCTATTGGCATCAGCAGTTATCCCAAATTCATACCATAACAACAGCAACAAAAAGTAATGTAATTAACTCATTGGCCTTCCATTCCGGGATTAAATAAGAGAAATCACATTATTACCGCTTTCATGTCATGAATGGGCACTCAGGCTATTCAGAGCCGGGCAAGCTTACATAATTATTTGTTTATCCATCACGCCACTATCCGCTATGGGGTTCATAGAAAATGTGGGCAGGAATGCGTGGAATGTGAATGAAGGGGCTTTTTTTCAATAGAATAAATAAGAAAGATACCGCAAAGTATGAAGCCTATTATAACCTGCAGTGCCGAGACGTGGACACTGGCAGTTGGGCTAGCCCTCAGAATAATAGGCTAGCCACAGATTCAATGTCGCTCAGCGAGCTTTTCTTCGAGTTTCTTTGAAAGATTAAAATTCGTAACGAGGTTATCGTAGAAGAACCAGAGTGACCGACATAGGTTGTAGGATCAGCTAACTGAAGTGGCATTGGGCTGGCCATATCTGTTGAAAGACCGATGGCTTTTCGAGCAGACGAGCCCTTCAGTGGACACCGTGGGTGATCAGTATAGGTACCAGTGAATATCTGCCATTCTCTACGAGGGTTATAAGTACTATTAATAAAATAAAAACTGTTCAGTCATATGTTACGGTTTTAAGACACAGTTCCCTTAGTGCTTCCGCACACTGCAGACTTTTAACACGTTGGCTGCTGAAATACACACCCGCTTGTGTTCGCCTAATGTTACGCGAATGCGGCTCCAACACGCACGTCGTGTTTGCATATTTTTGTTATACAATTGTGCGGCAAATCACATACCGTGTGTGTGTCTTACGCCGCTTCGCCACGCCAGTGCGGTTACACGCAGGGCGTGTTTTAATTCTACAGTGTGGATTACACGCAAGGCGTGTTTTACACACGCTGGCCGCACGGTCGTAGCGCCCGGCTCCTACACTCCAGGCGTGTAATGGCCGCACTGTAGTTTCGTTTGCTACGACTATGCGGCCACACACAATAGGTGCGTAGCACAAGACACATCAAAGGTCAACGGGGTCAAATGTTTGCCGACAGCCAACGTGTTAATCGGCCGCCGATGATTTAGTTGGATGCCTAATCACTATCAGTGATGACATACAGAATGAGTGCGCACACGGCAGTCTCTATTTCCCATACAAAAATTATATCGCCCAAATATCGGTAAAAAAAATTATTCTGTAGGCTGCGGGTGCTCATAGTCACCTCATACGAAAATAAAACATTAAAGTTTACTTTATTTCTGAAAGCTGTAAAAAATGTCGACAAGATTATTCCATCATCTCTCATAATATTCCATTTCGTTTCCCATCTTTACGTTGAGTACCTACATTTTATAGTACTTATAGCAAATAAGTATAATAAACGCAATAGAGTCGAGACACAGTCCTTTCCTTCTGATGGTTGTTTATTGTGCTTTCTGTAACTGACAACTTGCATAATAATGTGTTAATCCTACTAATATTAAATGTGAAAGTTTGGATGTTACAATTATGTTCATGTTATTATGATTGTTTGTTTGTCCCTCAATCACACTGAAATGGCTAAACGTATTTGGATGAAATTGGACATACAGATAAATATACAATAATCCCCTAAAAATATCCCGATTAAAATATAGGCTACTTTTTATTCCGGAAAGATAAGCAGTTCCCGAGGGATGCATGATGACGTGATGACATAGACTAGTAAAAAATTAAATAAAATAAAAAACTAGACAAACTAAAACTAAACTAGACTAGTAAATTGCAATTTATTTGCCCAAGCCCTTTGGACAAAATCTACAGGACAGGATCAATAAGTTGCTGCTTTAGATCCGGCTCAAAGGACCAGTTTGTAAGATCAGAGATGTATGCTAAGATTAGGGTTGCCAACATTTTTAAGAAGAAATAGAGTAGGTAGGTATATCTGATTTCAGAGAGCGTACATAAAGAGTACAGATTAATATAAAAGAGTATCATTTGTTTCGATTTCTATGAATGTATTTTTTGTACTTTTTGGCGTAGGCACATAAGAATGTTTGTGGTTTTTAAAATAATTGTATGAATCTAAACATTCTCACTCTAGGTTCATAGAAATCAGGCGCTCATTTTTTATCAATTTCAATGAAGCCCTGTTCCTCTCTTTTCGCCATTTCACATTCATGTCCGTAAAGACTGTCAGTGAATGCTGAAGTGGCGGGAACAGAGAGTATACACACTGAAAAATGAATCGCTTATTTCCCGAAAGGGGGTCATTGACCAACCCTGAAATCGCGAAAAAAAAATCAGTTGGACCCTACATTTGTAATGTTTTTTTCGCGATTTCAGGGTTGGTCCCAAACTAAAAGTTGTTCATAATGATGAGTACAATGAACCCTTTTCGGGAATTAAGTGACTTAAATTTCAGCGTGTATAGCTAAAATATTTTTTTATAAACAAATTCTATGAATACCAGGATATTTAATTCAATACAGAGAAAGTACTTTTTTGGGCAAAGCACGGCATGGCACGTAGTCGACTGCATGACAGTGGTAACACTTCAATTCGAAAACCGCCCTTACTGCTTACGAAATAAAGATGCTGCTAATGTCAAAGTGTTACCACCAACATGCGGTCGACCGTACCAAAAAAAACGTTTCAGTTTAAAAATAGTATTTTTCAACACACATGCTCGTAATGTGGCTCTTATTGCACCGCTTTTAGGTTCATAATGCTGCTTATAACGCCCGCGTGCTTTTTACTTTACATATTCGCACTAGAGCTTTTCATTTTATAGTTTATTTTTGAATCTCAGCAGAGTTATTATGACTAAATAAAAATAAAAATAAAAGAATAAATCAACTGTGTTAAATAAATATTTCATTTCATCATTTCCTCGCAAGTGTGTTCAAAAACAAACAAAACAAAAACAAAAGTGTGTCGTATGAAACGCGTGAGCAATGTTCATTATACTCTCGGCTTTATTACGCACTCGCCTATGGCTCGGGCTGCAATCCAGCCTCGGGTATTATGAACATCTTAGCTCACTTGTATCATAATATAATGTAATAATATTGTACTCTATTAGAGTTACAGATTATGTATAAACTACATCTTCATGAAATAGAGGACAAATAACTCTATTTTAGAGCTTCGGTTGGCACCAGATAGCCAGAAAAAAGAACAGACGAAAAAAACTGAAGCCTACCTAAATCTTAAAAAAAAAAACAATAAAACCTGTTGACTTATCTAATTGACGCATTTTCATCAATTCAAGTGATACATTACCAATTACTGTGAGTTTGATGAATTCAAATGTGAAAATGGATATACCTACCTATGTATTTTGTCAATATGGCAGCAAACTCCTACTGGTCAATTCAAGAGCTGCTAATAACTATTACCTATTCGAAGACAGGTCCGTAAAACTTGAATTAGACTTGTAGTAGTCATATTTCAGGTCAGTTTAGCAAGTTTAAAAGGTCACCCCAAGCGCGGAAAACGTAGTTCTGGAACTTAAATGCATTTAAAATTAACAGCAAAACTCCAGAAGTTCTTATAATATTTCTCCTGTGAAGCAAATAAATACGTAAGTTTATAAATGTCATCATAACTCAACAAAGTAACATTTATATACCTTACCTCCAACCAGTTGACGTAAGTGCTCCGCTCCAGCAGTGTATTTATGTCATTATATGCACTTTAGCTCGCTTTAAATGAAATTGCGAATTGAATTAATTGAATTTTAAATGAGTTATTGAAGTAGCTCGTTTATAATATTATACTCAGTGCAATTACAAAATGTCATACGTAATACCTTGGACGAATGAATAAAGGCGGACGGAATCTCTCTAAGAAAAGATTGAAGCACTTAGTTTTTTCCTAAACCCACTATAATTTCGACAGAATTTTAACACACGAGATATATATTGCTATTTTAATTGTAACAATGTCTACCGTCACACGAGATTTGTTGCGTAATCGCGGCTTTTTGTCTTACTATGAGTGTGAATGTGTGCGTGCCAGCCCGTACTTTTAAGCGAGCCGTCTTGCTATGGATGCTTCACTTTTTGTTTAGCAAGATTCCGTCCGACTTTTTTTATTCGTCCAAGCATAATACGTATATAGGGTTTCTCATCGCTATGCTTCATGGAGAGAACTTTAAATATTTGAAATAGGAAATTTTACTTCAAGGAGACTTCATTTTGTTATATTTTTTTTTTTTCATTTTATTGACTTAAAGGTCAAATCTTGTAACCCGCCGACTGAAGTCGTGCTGACATGGCACAGGGAGGCGCAGGCTACCGTACTCGAGCAGTGGAGGGAGAGGCTAAAGACGCCCAGTGCCGGACACTGAACCATGGGGGCCACAGAGGGGGCTATCCAGCCGATTCTTGAGGAGTGGCTGCAAAAGCGACATGGGGCGTTGTCCTTTCGTCTGGTGCAGGTGTTGTCGGGGCATGGTTGCTTCGGCAGATACCTGTACAACGTCGCGAGACGGGAGGCTACTCCCGTGTACCACCAGTGTGGCGGTAGTGAGAACACGGCCCTTCATACACTGGCGCATTATATATTTATTATTTAGGAGGTGCAGCGCCGTGCTCTCACTGCAGCAATTGGGGTAGACCTCGTGCTGCCGGCCGTGGTCAGGGCCATGGCTGACAGAGGAAGGGCTTGGAAGGCAGTCAAGTCCTTCTGTGAGATGACATTCTCGGCGGAGCGGGTCAGGGAGGAAGACTCCCTCGCTGATCCGATCCGCCGCAGGAGAACGGGACGGCGCAGGCGGCTTTGTGGCGACCTGATGCCACCCTAAGAGAGGCTCGTGGGTGATATATTGGGGAGTCTATCATCCACATTGTAAGGCCCTCGAGCTGCGGTGATGTCCCACGTGTGCCCGGACATCGCCGAAAGAGAGTTTAGGTTAGAAGTGGAAGGCCCTAAAGTGGGCTGCGCTGGATGGGTTGCGAATGCTATGCATCGCAGTTCTCGTGGGCCATCCACCCAAGGCGAGTCCCACATATCAACACCGCCTCCCCGGGTGGTACATGCTATAGGCATTTTTCTCCAAATTGAGTGATCTTGCAACAAAAAACTTATTACTACCACGTTTTTATTAACTCTCTTTCAGTCCTGTCTGTCTGTTCGGTACAAATTTTGCGATCGATTTTAAACTAACTTCCCGATGAGTTAGACTTGAAACTTTATATATAGCTCAGAACTGGATGACAATGCTCGCTTTCGTTTTAAAAACGTGATGTATACTTTTTTTTTGTTATCAAATTGTTACTTTTTGCAAGGTGAAGACGATGGGCTATGTCTGACTCTTACCGACTAAAACCATCAGTGTTTCTCCTACCTTTGGCCGACAGCTCCAATCGAATTTAGTTACTGCTCTGGCTTAGCGATCCAAAGTGAATCATTGCCTCCGAAACGAGAACTCTCCACTTTACACGATCTGGCGCGATATCTCGTCTTCATGTTGACAGTGTCAAATATAAGGCGGTGGCTACATTCAAATACCTTGGCTGCACTGTAAAAGATTTGCACTCAAAATACCCTGCGGTGCAGCCCTATGAGCCCTACACAAAGTGTTAGTGTCCAACCTTCTCAGTAGGAATTGAAAATGCATAACGAATAAATTACCATCAAATTTTTGCCAAGGTTGACTTCCAGTCTAATCAAAAGCCGCTAAATAACATTAAAGGCCCGCACAAACCGAAAGCAGGTCAAGCAGCGCGCGGCATGAAAAGCGCGGCAGACGTCACACTAAAAGGCGGAGTTTTTAAGCGTTTTGACGGCGGGCTCGCTATAGAACTGCTTTCAATATAACATGTTGCGTCGGTTGTCAAACAATACAACTGCCACGTAACCGCTTTGACGTCACACTGACGCGCCGCCCTGTCCTGCCCCGTTGTGGCCAGTTAGTATGGCAGCCGTAGTGATACAACGCAACCGCGCGACTGTTGCCCGCGCGGCGCTGGGTGATTTGTCGCCGGTGGGTTCACAGCAAGGCAGGAGCGGCGCAAGTTTCAAGCGGGCCCGCGCTAATATTTGGTATGTCGTGTTTCACATCGTTCCTTGTATTACAACTTGTGTGGGCCCGCCTTCAACCTGCGCTGCTACTGACCTGCTTTTGGTCTGTACGGGCTTTAATTCACACATTTAACCTTCCATACCGTTACAGTGTCAATAAACCAACAAGTTCAATACATAAACGGCCATCACAATTGATTCGATGCTACAACGTTATGACGTCACAATTGTATCAAGCCTAAAACGCGCCCTTCATTCTGTTACCGCTTATTACATCATAATAAGTTTTGACAGGTTACTTTGAGAACACTACAGTAACTTAGTGTCCCCGTCAATATTTTATGAGTAGGTACGTGCAAAGAAAAATTATTTATTAATTTAATAAGTTCGTAACCATTTTCTTAATTCCTTTTTATGGGGTGCTACATACATATTCGGCCTTTCGGAACATTCGATTCGGCAGTATTTGTTGTACAACAAAGCCGACTCGAAGCAACTTATGTTCTGCTTTCATCCAGCTCGCCCTGATCGGCAAAGCCACCCGGCACTCTCGGATCAATTTCAGTCGATCGGCAAAACCCGACTTTTGTCAGCAGTTGATCTTTACCGCCCGGCTATGCCGATCAATATTCACCTGATTAGCCGAGCGGTGTTTTTCTCGAAAATTAAATAAATAAATAACATAACATAACATCACACCTGTATTTCCCCGAAGGGGTAGGCAGCGGTATATAGTACACCCACATTTCGCCAGTTATGTTATAGTCCCATGTAATAGGGGGCGAGCCTATTGCCATTGACCGGGCACAAATCCAGACTCCGGGCTGCTACTGAGAATTTCCTAATGAAAAAACCCAATAACATATTTCCCGACCCGGGAATCGAACCCAGGACCCCACGCTCAGCAGTCGCACTTGCAACCACTAGACCAACGAGGCAGTCAAAATAAATAATCGTTTATTGACATAAATGCTTACACTTAATGTAGAATTCTCTGACTCCTGCACTAGTAATAACTGTGTTGCAGGAGCCAGTGTCTTCTCGCTATCTAATAAACACAGTTATAGGTAATATGACAATATTCGATTTTTTCCTTAAACAGTAAAAAATAAGTTTTTTAGGAACAAAAAAGTTGAAAATGAATGTTAAGTCCTGCGTGTAATGTTTGTGCTAGAGTGTGGGGGTGTGTGTGTGGAAGTGTAAGTGTGGTGAGAATTTGTGGAAGTGTACGTGTGGAAAGCGTTTATGTGTGTATGATTTTGTTGGCGGTGTCACGAAGGAGAGATATATGTATGAATCTTGAACTTTGTTACTTATGTAAAACCGGCCAAGAGCATGTCGGGCCATGCTCAGTATTATAGGGTTCCTTAAGTAGGTGTAATTACAAACGAATTAAATCGAATATTAATCATGGCTATTTTAGTTTTTGCAATAATCGGCAGGATTCGCGACTCAGAGCGTGTTGTTAGTAGCGCCATCTAGCGATAAATTCAAGAAGCCAAATTTAAGACGTTTGTCATTTCAAAGTTACTTTTTGTGATTTTTTCAAATAGAAAGTAGCTAAAGGAGCATTATTTGCTATGATAATTTTTCTCTAAGGTCAATGACCTTTGAACTAGGACGTTTTAAGTATTTTTCAGTTTTCTCTCTATAACTCAAAAAATTATAATCACATTATACTCGAAATAATTTTAAAAGAGAGTTTTCACAAAGGTCTATCAATGTGGAAGATTATAAGTTTCTACATTGCATAGTTTAGAAATGGCAGGGGGGGGGGGACACATTGCAAGCCACTTTGGCGGGCTATATTTCGCAGATGGTACACCTGATAAAAAAGTGGTGTATCAAACATTACCTTCATTTTTGTAGACCTATTCAATGATATCCCACACGAGGGGGTGCAGCGAAATAAATTTTATTTTCTCCATTTCACATGTATGGACGCCACCCCTAAAATACGGAAAAACGATTATTTTATTCTTTTAAAATTGAGATCTATATGTAGACTATTTTTGAACAAAATTTCATTTACTTATGTTTATAACTGTAGAAGTTAATAAGCTGTAAAGGATTAGGACAGAAGGACAGACGGACAGACGGACGGACATGACGAAACTATAAGGGTTCCTTGTAGGACTTCGGAACCCTAAAAAAGAAGAGAGTGGTGGTTATAAGAATTTAGGTGAATTAAGTGATGACTTCATCTATATATTAGATTTTGCCGCCCAGCTGTGCCGATTAATGCCGGCGCCTGAATGTGTGTACTTGTAGCACCCCTAAGAGGAACTGTAGCTGCAAAAATTCCCCCACCAGCTGACTATATTGAGCCAGCAGAAGAACTTCTAGCTGTCCACCAACTGCCATGGCCTATCTGGAATAAGAATAAGTTTTTTTTTTTTTGGAAATCCCTAAATCGAGTTCGATGCCAGATGGGTCGGTGAAGGTTGGATCTAGGCAGCATACACAGATGATCCAAGTGGTCTGTGCTAGTCACTCCACAGACGATGCCTCAACTCCTGTCCTTCTTTCTGTACCATCCATCCATTTGCACAATGAAAGACATATGCGAGTCCAATTATAATGGGGTTGACATGGCTAAATCAAATAATAATAATAATTGGTCCACAATAATACAATTTAAAACAAAAGAATCATTGACATGAAGAAGAAGACTCCTTTATCAAAAAGGTTAGAAATTTAAAAAAAAATATTTTTCAGTGGTTTGAACATTTTTTTTATTTAATAAGAGGGGTAAACAAGCAAGCGGGTCACCTAACGGTAAGCAATCACCGCTGCCCACGGACATCTGCAAAACCAGGGGAGTCACCGATGCATTGCCGTCCTTTTAAAAAGACTGCTCTTTTCTAGAAGGCTCCCATGTCGTTATTGTTCGAGAAAACATTGGAAGCCGTATAAATTACAAAGGTCGATGATCACTTTTGTTTGGGAGATTCATCATCATCAACTCAGCCTATCGCAGTCCACTGCTAGACATAGGCCTCTCCTAAGTTTCACCACAACAATCAGTCCTCTGCCTTCCGCATCCAGTCTAGCTTGCTATTCATTATTTCAGCCGAAAGATGTCCACTGTGGAAATAGGCCTCCCCTAAGCAATCCCCGCCTTGCTTGGGGGAGGCCTATGTCATAATCGTCACGCTTGGCAGGCGGGTTGGCGATCGCAGTTGGTTGGTTAAATACTCAGAGAACGCTGCTGCCCATCCTCTGGTGAATCGCTTAGTCGCCTTTTACGACACCCATGAGAAAATATAGGGTGGTGTAATTCTTTACGTCCAGCACCACACGGAAGCTTGCTATTGCCCAGTAGAAATTCTTATGACCTGAATGGACCTAGATTTTAAACATTCTTGCTTAAATCTTCAACATTTCTTAATTGTGACATTAGTATGGAGATGTATAGCAGTTCAACATTGTACGATTACTTCGACGCAATAAAGTCAACATCGCGACACAGATCACGGCGTGCCGTCGGGGTAAACAAGTCGGTTTAATGATAAGAAGAGAGCCGCCGCCAACCAGTCGCGCGCGCCCGCCCGCCCAACGCACGTGTATAAAGTTGCAACAGATAACAACAAATAGTTTAATTCAACCTTATGGGTGAGTCACCTCTTTTTAAAGAGATATTATTTTCTTTTTTATTCGTGTAATATGGAACGTGTTCGAATTTTTGAATGTTTTTTTTTGTTTCTCTTTTCGAAGTGCAATTAATAATACAACGAATACAACTTTGTTCAGTGTTTTACTTTAGTTTTGCCATCATAGACATTAAAGTTTTTGGCGTATTCAGTGAAGGTTTTTGAACGCGTGAAGCTATCTTTATGGTGTTTTGTGCGGGAATGGATTTATGAGTGACGCGTGGTATTAGTCCGCTATCTCCGTAATGTAATGGGATAATTTCACTGAGAAGGTGTAGTTCCACTGTTTGCTTTTAGCAAAAAATTTTGGTATTTATTTTAGTTAGTTGCTATGAGTTTGTGTTTTGTTTTCTTTATTATTCATTCACGTTTTATTTTGACATAATTATATTTTTCATAGTAGTAAGTAGTGACTTACTACTAATATTAGAATCTCTATAAGTTTCCGCAAATTGTAATCTCAGATTACCAACCTTTATTATGTTAGGCTCAATCATTACGTTGAGGTTTTCAGACTCGGGATTCCATTTTCTTCACCGAGTAAATATACTTTAGTAAGAGCTAGAGAAACCGCGTGGCAGATGACACGTCCGCATTGTTTACCAGTTTTTGTGTTGCCGATACAGTGACAGAATCCATTAGTATCCATTTATTCGTGATACCTACAAAACCTAGTACTAACGTTATTCAAGAAGGTTTTAACCGATCTAAAGACAAAAAGATAAATACTATTGGTCCTTTTATCCGCAACTTTCTCCAACTAGAGAACAGTGTAAACGTAGTTTTCCATTGAAACGTGTAATCCATGCATGCCATACACAATGGATCGATGTAACACTATTGTACGTAGCTAATTTCGTTATCTACAGATAAGCAGTGGGCTGAGAGGCACGAGCATGAGACACCATGGCAATACGTGTATAAAAACATGGAGAAGGAATCCACCACGAAGGTTATAGAGGCAATGTCTGAAGCAAGAGTTGGAAGTACATCATGGGAGGTCCACGGGAACGTGTGGAGTGCTGCCGTGGGGGCTGTTATTGGGGCTGGCACTGTCCTGCTGATTGCTGCATTGGTCCTGATGTGGAGGAAGCCGCGGAGACAGGAGTTACCGCTGTTGGCACCTATGGACGTGGCGCATAATGTGAGTTGTTTTTTTTTTGTTTCATACATATAGTTAATTATGTTTAAAGGGTTTTGGTTTTGGAAACCGAAGATACAATTACTTACCTTTATGTATGTAAGGATTGAGGGCCACAACCGTGAATTGAAAAACGAATATCATCAAGATTTAGTAGAAGTTGTAAAAAAAATTAAAACCGTTATTTTTTTCAACAAATATATAAAGTTATAGCAACTGAAAAGTTGTTGCTCAATTCTTATTCTAGGTTATATAGTTAAACATCTCCCCAAAAATTCAGCAAGATGCACGAACATGCTAAACTTCACAAACACATGTTTCACTGACTTGTATGTAATCTTTATTGTACGGATTGAGGGTCATTTAGAAGAATTGCGCGTAACCATATTGAACTATATTTACGGGACTTGTCGCACACAATAAAATCAAAACATAACAAAAATTTTGACTAACCTCGACGTTTCGGCCATGTTGCATTGGGCAGACTGGACAGTCCCGCAAATATAGTTCAATATGAGTGAAATTCGTGAAAGTTTAAAAACTTCTGCGGCAAACCAGTTTAACAGGGAACAACTAATATTATTTTTTTAAATTCCAAATGAATATGGTAAAAAATATCACTTACTTTTACTAAATGCAATATATAAAATTAAATAAAGCCTCGCCTCGGCAATCCAACAAAAAACGTAGATCGTAAATTGCATTTACATTTACAGCCGACTGAATTCAACGATTCCTTTGATTCCATTTGTTTGCAAAGCAATAAGAAAGAAAAAGAACAAGGATCACCAAAGAAAAAGAACAAGAATTGCCTGATTGTTAGTAACTAGACACTACAACACTGCAGTAGATGTCCTTTATAAACAGACGGCTGAGAAATCAATACCAAGTTGGAGCTTAGTCCAATAAGATAGGTGATACTTTAGAAAATATTTTATGCTCAACACCTGCTCCTGCAGCATCACCTTGTGCGACCTTTCTGCTGTCATTGATAACTCAGTAAACGCGAATTGATCCTGGGCATACTTAAAAATAAATCCTGATTTTTGTCTTTTTTTAACCTAAATGGGCTTGCGCTTAGCCGCTAGCTACCTCAGCCTAAAATAAGCGATCTTGTGTTCAACGATGGTTCACGCTTGGCCAGCAAAAACCTATTCACTCGTGCGTTGAAGACCACCAGATTATACCTATCGGAAAACACATTCCACTCCTCAGTTCAATGCGGGATTCGAACTCATGACCAGTAACAGCAGCCAATTGCTCAGCTACTGCATCAAATGTGACGTAAAACTTACCTACTTTGTTTTCGAAGTAGAAACATTTACAAAAAGTTTCTTGTCCTTTGACCTGAAAAAGGTAGCTGGGGGGACTGGATGAGCAAGGCAGAGGTCCGAGTGTTGTGACCATGTTGTGACGCACAACTTAGGAGAGGCCTATGTCCAGCAGTGGACTGCGATAGGCTGAGATTATGTTGATGATCTTGTCCCTAGGGATTTCCATTTTAAATCCTAAAAGGGCTCGTTCATGGATATGCGGTGGTGCGCGGCGTGTGTGGCGGCGCGTTGCGCGGATAATTCCAACGTACGGCCATGTATGAGAGCGTTCACGGGGAAGCGATTTTTTGATATGCAACGTTGCTTGCGGCGGTGCACGAAGCGGGCAACGCTATGACTCCCGCGGCGATGGAGTCTGCGATCGCCATAAATGTTTGTATTTTTGCATGTGCCGCCGCTGGCTCCGCCGCAGGCCCCGTCGCTGGTATCGCCACGAAGAGCCGCGTGACGCCCCGTGTGTCACCCCGCGCTACGCGCCGCCTTTTACACCGCGTGTCCATAAACGGGGCCTAATAGAAGCTGTTCTAAATATAGTTGTACGGTCACCAAAAATATTTTAAGGGTTTCCTACGCATTTATGGATTCAAAAGACTTTATGACAACATAAAAATGTTCCGATGTTAAATAAAATATTTCAGTTACTTACAGAAACACGTGGACGTGTGGGATGAGCTTAAATTCGTAACATAAAATGTCCATTTAAATATTTTCCTTTTTGTGTTAAGTCTTTACAAAATGTGTTTGTCTGTTTAAACATATAGCCTCTTATCTCTCTTTACCTACCATTTTTTCTTACGTTCTGTTTATATTTAAAAAATTGTTTTTAAAACAGCTTGCAGTGAAAAGATCGGCTTAACTCAAATATGTAGCTTATAGAAATCTAAATTATTATATTATGTAGCCATTTATTTCAGAGGTTGTCAAAATTACATTCCATTTTTAATAAATTTAATAATACAGTTTACTTTTTACCATGCAAAAGGATACAATAATTTTTGGACCTCTCGACGAGTAAAGGCCTCCTCCAATTTTCTCCACTTGGTTTTGTCTTGCGCCATTGTTACCCAGTTGCTGCCAGCAATCTTTTCGACCTCATCTGCTGTCAGATGTCAGACGAAGAAATTATTTAGATTTATATGATGTAGCTAGATGCCAAATTCATCGAGTTGTAAAATTTGTTGTTTGGTCGGACAAATATTCACCTGAGCTACAAAACCTCCGGAAAATATTTTTAATTCTTTATTCAAGCTTATAATTCTTTCCACTTACTACCATTCCACAATCTGTAAAACTCACACAGTCTTAAAAACAACCTGACAATAAATGACACAATCACAAGAATAGAAACAGCACCTCAGAAACAAAACTTTCATTACTCGCCTAATCTGATCCAATAAACAACGGAACGTGGTCTGTTCTACAAATAGTTGGTATGCCAACAAATGGATGGTACGTGCTACTGCAACGTTAGCTGGTCTCTTATAACTTACTCGTACGAAGGCATGTCTCGAAGGACCAAGTTCGCTGGACTTTAATTGTGTTACGTCTTTTGCTGTAGTTGTAGATAGAAAAAGTGCGAATAACTGCCACTTTTGGCACTTTTTCAATTTATATCTACAACTACAGCGAACTATAATTTACAGAGTTAATAGTTTCTTAATAAACTACAACAGTACCTGTACTTCAATTGTTAAAAACTAATTTTCAATAAATTATGTATTCAGATAGTAACGAATTTTTTACTGATCGCCACTTGGCTGCTACATGCACCTTAAAGTCTTTATACAGACATGAGGCCGAAGATACTAATGTGTTGTGACTTTTAAAGCCCGCCGCACTTTCCCAGCTATACTGTTCCTGTAAGCCAAGATCTATTTATTTCTTTATTGTATTCTTGATTGTACATACATTAAGCGAAAACAAAGACAGATCTACAATCTACAATGGCGACCAACCATAAAAGCGCCGAAACAATAAGTATCGACGCGTCCCGGGGAAATGATAAAACTGTCTTGGGTTTCAAGTCAATCAGAAAGTAAATTAGGAGGAGTAGAAATAAATTTTGTTTCCACTTCTTTGTGAATACTATCTTGTGAAAAGATGCAGAGACAATATAGAGAGAAAAAGAAAAGAAAGAAAAAATATGTTTCAGTCTCGTTACAGGCGAGAGAAAAAAAATACAATAACAGTAAAATTAAAAATAACATGCCTGTAAAAGACTAAAAAAGGCCCCCATCTCAGCATATGCTACAACACCGAAATTTTGCAGCGCTGGTTTTCGGATGGGTCCCGATAGTGAGGCCACGGGTAGATACAAGCAAATAAATATAATTACAATAAACCTAAGATGTGTGTATGTATATGTGACAATTAGTGCTTACAAAATAAAATAAACATCACTTTACACATACTACTACACACATTTTATGTACAGTCACAACCCGCGAAAGTTGAGCCACTTGCTTACCTTCTTAACTTGGCCGTGTTATACAAATCGGGCAAAGTCGACTATACTCGTTCGATTGATCCGTTCGTTCGATCACAGGTTCGATTTTCAAACAGGGCCGAATTAAGAATGTTAGCAAGTGGCTCAATTCAATTCAATTCAATTCAAAACTTTATTCCTGAACAAAGTAGGTACATAAACACACACTCCCGTGTTGTGACTGTACTTTAGAGACACGTCTAGCTAAGAAGACACAGCATTATTACAACGTGTATCAGAAACGCTTGGTCACATTTGAAGAGCTCGTTCGAGAAGTGCTACCGAACATCTTTTCTTATGGGGCCAATCATGATAATTATCGCAAAACAGCTGTTCCCTACAAAATCATCGATGTTGCTCGACTAAATGTATGGATTAGCATTAGTAATTGTATGATTACGTATTAGCGTTAAAATCTTTTCCCACTAATAGGTACTATAAACGTGTAATTTTGTGAAGATGTATGGATGTTTGTTACTCTTTCTTATATGGATTTTAATTAAATTTGGCATACAGTTAGAACATAACCCGGATTAAGATATAGGCTAATTTTTATTACGGGAAGATGAATACTTCCTGAGGGATGCGCGATAAACGACATCCACGCGGGTAAAGCCGTGGGCACAGGCTAGTATTAAATAATTACATTAGATAGTATTCATAATTTCTGTTGGCTTTTCTTCTACTCTGTTTTACACGAAACCACTGCCATCTGACAAGCCAAACCCGAGTAGTAAGAATTCCAATATCTTAGTTTTGTGACAAAACTCGTAATTATAAACAATCATTAACCAGTAAATATCCTTTGCTCAAGAGAGGTATTCTAATGTCTGCTACTATTATTAAAAATCTTAGTGTTGGAAATGATGTAACAACCACCATTGTAAACAATGTAATATTATTGTTATTCTATTAAGAGGAAGGATGAATCTATTGTGTGAACTAATAACATCTTATGCGGTCACATATCCCCCTGCTACGCGTGCTAGTTATGGCAATGTCCCTTGGGCTTCCCGCGGGCTTTCAGTAGCCTGTTGCATTTAATTAAAGACATTGGATTTTCAACCTTATTATGGCTACGCTGTATTATTTTATATGTGTCGTCATGATAAGATGGGTCTGAAGGCTCTGATACACATGCCTGTAACTTGCATGCTTGCATACCAGCTCCTGGCACGTCCTGGCTACTTGCATGTGTATACGGTAACTGGCATGCCTGTGCCTGGCAACTTGATTGCCAAAAGCTTAGTTTAGCTTGCACAAAATTTGATTTACTGGCATGCAATATGAGGGCCGCGGGGATCTGTAAAACCGGCACATTTCAATGTGCGCAGCAGCTACAGGTATGCAAGTGTCACTCAAATATGTCTTCTTCTTTTCTTGTTATTTTTTCTTATTAATTTAGCTACATATTCTTCTGCTAGTAACAATATGACACTATTTAATTCACTTCGAATTATTTCCGTTGATGTAAAAACTAGAAAATTTTCGTCACGGCGACGTTGGTAGCGTGGCGTACTGGCTCGTGTATATTTCTTGCCAGTTACAGGCATGCTACTAAGCATATTGCATGAAGGTTTACTTGCAAATGTATCCACAGTGTGCCAGTTACTTGCAGATGACAAGCGTCTTTACAAATATTTCTAAAAAATTATTTTAATCTACCGTACAATATTATTAATTAAAATCGTTTCGATGCACGCAGTAATCACTCACAATATCATTATCTTTTACAGTGTTGCGTGCTGTTTGGGACTTGATTATTTTTAGGACTGGGTTCCAAACAGGTGGTAGCTGCCAACCATCTTATCTATATCATCTTCATCTAATCATCAAAAATCATTCATTCAATCTTCATTTAATCTTATCATCTTAGTCTACCTGCGACCACGAAACGCTGCAAAGCTTTCGAAACGTCAGGGAAACCAATTTAAATAATATACGCGATTTAATCCGGTTAAACTTTGTTTAATTATAACTGGAAAGTTATTTTTTAATTATGCTAGCGAGGTATTTTAAGCACACGCTTACATAAATTGGGAGTGTTTAGGTACATGATATTTCATCATTATAAAGGCATTATACGCATTTTTTTTCAAAACTTTGAAAGTAGAACAAGAACCGCGCGCGTACGAATTGGCGGGAATGAAAATTAGTTACTGTTGAATTAATTTGTGTATTTTTACTCGCAAATGAGAAAAAAGTGAGGTCCAACTCGTTATGCTGCTCACCCTATTTGGTTTTTCTGGCCACTTTATTATGCTTTCATCAATCCAAATTCAAAATTCAAAATTATTTTCATAAATGGCTAATTTTCTACTGTTTTAGCTCAGTTCTATATTGTACGCTGAAAGACACTCATGTGTCTGTGACTGTGTCTTATAATAATTATATTATTTTATTAACAAACAGTCAATGTATCAATTTACCAGTTAAGTGAGATACGGTATACCAAAAAACGTTCCTGCTTGTGTTTTTATTGTTTGTGCCGACCTACCACCTGCCTACCTGATTCCTGCCTCCAGCCAGAGCTCGCTGCATTGGCATAGCAGCAGCTCAATCGTCTTATAGTCGGAGTTTACATACCACTCCTCCGACTTTCCGTACTACTGACCCTCTGTGCCCTCCATACCTCAGAGGAGTTCCATACCTCCATACCTCTGAGTTCCGTTCCTGTAGTTCCTGTACCACTAGTTCCTGTACCACTAGTTCCTGTAGTTCCTGTTCTCCACGTTCCAAGTTCCCGTGTGTCACCGTTTTCAAGCCGCCGAACCTTCGACCCTCCGAGTCTCCTGCCTGAGCTACCCTCATCAAGGCCACGACGTGACACAAGTCTCGGCCGAAATAGCAATTAACGGCCTCGTTTAGTTAAAAAGGACTCGGCTAGCGTCTCGTCCTTTTAAAATCACTTAGGAAGTACTCGGCTTCGCCTCGTCCTTCCAATATTACTCGGCTTCGCCTCGTCCTTCCAATATTACTCGGCCGTCAATTGCTTTATTTCTGGCCTTGATAGTAATGTACTATTATAGAGCTCCATGTCAAAGAAATACAACACAAATATACAACGTGTATAAAAATGCGTGGTCATATTTGAAGAGCTCATTCAGGGAGTGCTATCTAACAACGTTTACTACGGGGTCAACCCTGAAAACGCCAGAAATAAATCAAATCAAAATGTTTATTTGTGCACACAGGTATTTTTGGTGTTAGGTACATTATAGGTAGTATAGTTTATCTGTGTGCTGCCACAGGTGACATACCTAATGTCTTTGTGACATACAAATATTAGAAGAAAAAAAATGTTAACCGACAATTTAAAAAAAAGGAGGAGGTTATGTATTCGGCGGGTTTTTTTTGTTATTGTTAAATCATCTGTTTCGTACATTTTGTTGAGCGAATGAGCTCTTCAAATATGACCACGCATTTTTAAGACTTGTTGTATAAATTATATTTTGCTGAAAATAAATTTAGTCTTGTACGAAACGAACCTATAGTTTTTATTTGAAGTCTTTATTTTAACAGTCTGTTTGTATACTCTAACTAAACGGTAGACATTTACTAGTTCTGTCTATATTATTTATTTTAACTCTAGTTCATAAGCTTCGTCTCTAAATTGAATTTTCCAGCGAACATTGATGAGTTGTCTTAGCAATTCAAAGATGAAGATTTTTCATCATTATTTTGTAATACCATAAAATTTCGTACACATATCACGTACTTTCTAATAGCAGCAGTCAATCTTGCACACTTCCTTGATTAAACACCCCGGTGTTATGACACGCATATAACTGCCATTGTATGTAGTGTGGGAGTAACGGCGCCATACATAACTGTGTGGGAATATCGTGTGTTGGTGTCGACATGTCTCGAAAATATGCAACAAGTTAGTCAATTTCTCGACTCAATTACAAAAATAGTAAAGGTGGGCACTGACGATGTATCCATTCGTACGACGTTTTAATAACTACTTCCAAAAAAGCTTGACTTGTTCTAAAAATATTCACGGACAGATTTTGGAATGCGGCCACGTCATTCGGACTTTTGGATGCATCATCAGTGGCACCCTTTATGTTTTTGTTTTGTGTTAATAAAAAAAACATTACATTACTAGGGTGCATTTAGTCTCCACGAGTGACGATATTTAATTGATCGTCCGGCGCACCCTGGACAGTCAGCCTCACTACCAACCTGCTGACTGGCTAATATTTACACCACGACATGAGCTATTATCATTATATAGCTCATGTTGACACGACAGAAGATTGTGTATATAGCACCAAAGGACCGTATTTTTGTCCTTCATTCCAGGTTGGTCAATTTGATGTTCTTTTACGGCCAAAATTAATCCTCGATTTGCCCTGCTAGATATAGAAATTTCAGAAAGACATAAAATATAATGTAGCTTATTAACCGACTTCAAAAAAGGAGGAGGTTGACAATTCGACTGTATTTTTTTTTTGTTTGTTACTCAAAACTCCGTCATTTATCAAGCAATTTGTAAAATAATTTTTTTATTTCAAAATCTAGGTCTGATAACGGGTTCCATGTGGAATTGAGGCAACTCCTCAAATATTATAGGCATACATATAACGATTTTGGTATTTTCATCAACAAATCAAGTATTTGCATTCAAAAAGTATAATTTGATTAAGATCTGATGAAGATCTTCGGAGACAAAGAAGGGAACTCTTCAATAAATAACAGCAAATCATCGGGGATTGCAGCAATCGCTTGTCTTTATATTGTCAATGCCACTAAAAGTAGAAAAATAACATGAACTTTAAAAAAGTAAAAACCGACTTCAAAAAGAATAAAATAATTTGTGTGATACAGTTTAGGAAGTCGGTGCCAATTTTTTCTTAGATCATACTGAATCAAAGGCACCTACTTCCTAAACTGTTTTACACAAATTATTATATTTTCTATATCTCATAGGCCAAATCGTGAATATTGGGATATTAATAATGGCCATTAGAGTCCACTACAAAAACTGGCACACTTCTTACTCTTTGATCGTTGAGCTAAGACAGTATGGAAGTCGCCAGTACCGTATGTACATATAGGATTCAACTATAACAAAGGAAATAAGTTTTTTGTTGAAATTTTTTTTTAAGACATCTTTTATAAGATACGGTACTGTAACCCAAACTCGCTGTATCAACGGTAACTACAGCAGAGATCTTGTGACCACCTTCCAGCTCCATTATCAGATCAGCTCCCCATCATAATATTACATTGTCATCGGGTTTACATATGTGTATCAAATTACAGCCAATTCTGATAACGAGAACTGGTTTTTTGGCTTGCAAGAACCTAAACCAACTAACAAACATTATTCAAGTTAAATAAAAGCTTGTAAAAATAGGCGATTTCAAATTATATGTAGAAGGTATCCGTCCAGATAGCTTTGAGGTGTTACAATATCCACAGAGGCCATCTGAAAAAAAAACAATTTAAAACAAAACCAGATCTCAAAACGAAGTGGCTCTCAATTTAAACTCACAAGGTCTTTAGCTTACACAAACACGAAAACTCATCCATTCGACGCGCAAACCTGGAAAATGACGTCATAAGCCGCGTCATAACTTTTATGACTTTCTTGTTTCCTGTTAAATATGTTTATAGGATCTTCGTGTTTCACACTTGACATTTACGTTCAATTTCGGCTTTTTGATACATTTATGCCTGAATTTATTCTGAAACATAATTGTATTCATATCCCAAATGGTAAAATAATTCTGGGATCTGTCCGTTTGTATTAGCGTCACGCTACGATGAAAGAACTTACAGTAGCTTCTTTATTCGTAGGCGTCACGTCAAAACAACTTGACAGTTTTTTTTGACATCTCTGTCAATCAAGAATGATCCGTCATTCTTATTTTTGTTAAGCTATTGCATAGCTTCTATCGCGGGCCTTGAGCGTGGAGACCGAATCCAGAAATTCCGTAACGAAAATAACCTAACACCCCCTCTCCGACCGGCACAGCGGTGATACTTTTTAGTTTTGCCATCTATCGATGAATAGCAGAACTTTTAATGACTTTTTGAAATATCACGCTTGTCTCTTTAGTTCTGCAAATCGCCTCTAGGTGGCATTGGTTGTATCGGCGTTACTGCGCATGCGTAATCCCCCTCTTCGTCCCGCAATCTGGTGACTCATGCCTGCTTAGAGTTTCGGCGTTAGGGCACTTATTTAATAAAAGAAAAAAAAATGTATTCTTATCGGTCACCACGCTCAAAAAGTGTAACTTGAATTAATATCAAAGAAAAACAAAGGAAAAAATATACTGCATAAATAAAATAAATAAATAATTATAATTACATAAGTTGATAAAAAATTCTATGCAATAGCTTTACCGCGGCAGTCTCCGAGAGTTTTTTACCTATAATTTCCCAGTGCTGTACTGCCAAAGATCTCTCTGTGTTGCCTTTTTTTTGTAAATTTTCCTAGTCATCACTACAAGCATTGCCTAGGATTGCTTTATCGAATCTGCCCATCTTCAGGCCCAGATCTTATGAATTCTGCAAATATCGTCAAACTTTATACAAAGTATTTCTACCCAGATCGAAAGTACCACTCGATCGAGCTTCGGGAAAAAGCTATTTTAAGAATTGGTGGTTATTAATTTTGAGTATTTTCCTCGACTCATTTTATAAATACAGCATTTTTTCAATTATGTCACTTTATAATTTCATTACAATTTCAAATTTTACAGGAGCACAATATTATTTCCTTTTAAATATGCTGAAACTAATAACAACCCCAAAAACATCTTCTTATGTTGATAGTTTATGTACCTAATCTTTGAACCCTTCTTATTCTGAAAAAAATATCGTAGCCAACAATGGGACAGTACCTATTTGGATGATTAGGCTGGTGGTACTGTGCTTACTTTCACTAGCCTAGAGCATTTACATTGAGCATTAGATAAGATAAGTTAAATTTATTCGCTCACTTGTATACCAGCTCCTTGCACATGCCATGCACCTGGCATGCCTGTACCCAGAAAAAATTTGCTTGCACAACATTTGATTTACTGGCATGCAATATGAGGGAGGGCCGCAGGGGACTGTAAAACCCATATCAGTATAAAAATGTCTTTGGTAAAACCGGCACGTTTGAACGTACGCGGCAGCTACAGGTATGCCAGTGTCACTCAAATCTGTCTTCTTATTTTCTTCTTTTTTTGTATTTTTAATTCAGCTACATATTCTACTGCTAGTAACAATATGACACTATTTAATTCACTTCGAATGCTTTCCGTTGATGCAAAAACTAGAAAATGTGCTATCACGACGACGTCGATAGCGTGGCGTACTGGCTAGTGTATACCTTCGTCTTGCAAGTTACAAGCATGCAAGTAAGCAAACTGCATGCAAATTTACTTGCTAATGTATCCGCAGTGTGCCAGTTACTGGCATATGCCGCTTGCTGGTATGCAAGGTACTGCTCCATTTTACAGCTATGTGTATTCTGGCCATAATGGTATATTTACTCTCCCACGCGTCGGGTGCGGGTACAAGCTACTCTGTCAATGTAAACGCACCCTACAAATTAAAAGTAGATACGTTCAGCTCATTTGATTACTGCCTGTCTGAATCCAGTAGTACAGTCAGGCTCACATCGATGGTAACAAAACCAGTATAAACTGATCCTCTCTTGTAAGAAATTTACATACTAAGCTAGTTCCGTTTATAATGGTTGTTTACCATTGATATGTGGTTAACTGTACCTGCCTACAGAATGTAGCCGCATTTGATACAGATGAAATTAGATTATCGGTAAACCAGTTTTGTAACGAGGTCCGAGATTCGATATAGCTTTTCCGCATTATGTGAGTTTTTATCCCTATTTTAGTAGATACCTAAGTAACATAACCTTTCATCGTATTGGCATATAAGTCCAGTCAAATTGGAATATAAGATGAAATGCGGGTGGTCTTTTCTCCGTACAAATGCTCCCGACTGTTTTCTTTCTGGTTGCAATGATTTTCTACAGTAAAATAAATATCAATTTTTCTTAGTGATGTTTTTGTTGTTTTCGTTTTTGTTGATAAATAAATAAATACATATTTTTGGGACATTTTTTACACAGCACCATCTAGTCCTAAACTAAGCAGAGCTTGTATTATGGGTACTAGACAATGGATATGATACTTGTATACTTTTTTTGTAAATACATACTTATAATACATAAGAAACACCCAGACCAACACAAACACTCATGTTCATCACACAAATATTTGTGTCCTGTGGGAATCGAACCCACGACCTCGTGATCACCAGTCCGACACTCGAACCACTAGACCACAGAGGTTGTCAAAAAAAAAAAAAATTTATTAAATAAATTATTTATATTTATTATGTCTATTTAGACCGCTGTCTACAGAGACCTAGTGTATAATTTGACAACTATTAATTAAAAAGGAAAAACAGCGGGACAGTACAGTATTTTCCTTATTCAACTTATGGAATATCTTTTGAATTGGTCCAGTTTCGGAGGAGTAAATATTCGAGAGCCAAATTCCTCGAATTTTGCCTTTTTTACGTAGGATATTCAGTCGAATGCTCGAAAAGCGACAGCGATAGGTTCTTCAAATACTTAACTTCCAAAAGTCTCTCTGCCCGCATTTCCACTTAACCTCGGAAGCAGATTTTTAGCATGAACTGTTATTTTGAGGTTCTAAAGACGTACTGAAAAGTCTCATTATAAGACAGATGCGCCCGGTCACTCCAGCGGATAAAATCTCATCATAAACTCCACAATAAATTCCAACAAACTCAAAAGCGTGACCCTCGGACCCGTCTGAGCTCACAACAAAACACAACCCGAAAGAACTTTGTCTCTGCATGAAAAGGGGTAATTAACTGCGAACGACCAAACACCTGTTTTTACTTCTCATTAAAAATAGACTCAATGAAATAACCTTCAAGTTGAATGGCTTGTGTTATATATATTTACTGTTTCCTTTAATTAACTCATCCACTAACTACACCTACGGAGACAGATAAGGTGACTTGTTTAATTATAATCCCCTTTTCTTAGAAGTTATATTTAAGTGGTGTTATGTGATCTTTGTAATATTATTATTTTTGGTAATAATAATATTGCATGATTTTTTATGGAGTGTGGAAGTTGCAATTGCAATTTGCAATTTGTATATTTTCCTTATTGCAGTAACATTATTAAAATTCACTTCAAAACAAAATAAAATTGCCTTTGTATGGCGTGCGCTACAAAATTGTCTGTGCCCTCTATACCAAGTAGATTTTTAATTGTGTCGTTCCGATAAAGAACAGATATATTGAACCAATATACAAATCTGCGCTCATTAATAATATTCTTTACATTTTGGTAATAATACAATACATACCAGGCCCCTCAGAAAGTATTGCGAAAAAAAGTTTTTATATATGGGAGACTGGCCAGTTATAATGTTTTTCGAAAATATGATTATTTATAAGTAAAAATAAGTAAGTTCCAATTTAAAAATTTCCCTCCACATTTTTTGCGAGTTAATTCAAAGTATTGTGTCTCACTGAAATATGGATCTGCGCCGGGAACATTTTAGAGCTATGATTTTATACGATTTCAAGTGTCGCCTGAAACCGGATGAATCGTACGATAGACTTCAAATGGCATTCATGGATGAAGGCCCTTCCAAGGCAACCGTGTATCGTTGGTATAACGAATTCAAGCGCGGTCGACCAACTTTGGGGGATGACGAAAGAAGCGGTCGCCCTTTGACGGCTGTTACCGAAGAAAACGTGCTAGCAGTGAAAAATTTAATCCAAGACAATAGGCGAATTACATATCAGGAGATTCAACACATATTGAAGATTGGATCGGGAAGCGTTCACGAGATTCTACACAGCCATCTTCGCGTGAGGAGGATAGTATCACGCTGGGTGCCGCACAACCTCACCGATGCTCAGAAGCAGGCCCGGGTGGAATGGTGCCGTGATATGCTTAACAAATTTGAAGCAGGCTCGTCTCGGCGTGTTTACGACATCGTTACAGGTGATGAGTCCTGGATTTATCAATACGACCCAGAAACCAAGCGCCAGTCGACTGTTTGGGTGTTTCAAAATGAGCCAACGCCTACCAAAGTGAAGCGATCTAGAAGCGGGGGTAAGATTTTGATCGCTAGCTTTTTTAATTTGACTGGCCACTTGGTATCAATTCCCTTACGGGATCAAAGAAGCATTAATGCCGAATGGTATACTACCAAATGTTTGCCAGAAGTTTTCTCTGTTATAAGCAACAAGCGACCAAACACAGGGCTCCGCGGGCTACTGCTCCACCACGACAATGCACCTGCGCACACCGCACTCAAAACGAGGGACTTCCTGGACAGCACGCCAGTCAAACTCCTGGGTCACCCTCCTTACAGCCCTGATCTAGCACCGTGTGACTTCTTTTTATTCCCAAAAATAAAAAATCAGCTCAAAGGGATACAATTTTCGTCGCCGGAAGATGCGCTGGCTGCGTTCGAGCAGGCTGTAAACGAGGTGTCTGCGGCGGACTGGAAAAAGTGTTTTGAAAACTGGTTTAGGCGCATGAATCTTTGTATAGAGGCTGGTGGAAAGTACTTTGAAAAGATTTGATAAAAATATATGTACGTATAGAACAATTTTTTTTAGTTTCGCAAAACTTTCTGAGTGTCCCACGTATAATAATAATTGTCCTTAAAGTTATGACCTCCAAGCCGTTCAGGTATCCTACCACGACTCTGTATATCGACTGCCAAGTTCTCACAGTGAGGAAGCTCTTTGTTCTCTGCACCATTTTACGCAGACACTCTTCTTTAAGATATGAACCGATTGCCAATAAAAACCGTAGATACTATGAAGTATGTCCAACACACTATTGTAGAACGGCTCTCGCTCAACGACATTATAGAATCTTGTCAAATCATCTATATAATAAAATTAATAAACTTTGCAACATATATCCCATGTGTCGACAAGAGTGTAAGACTAAGATCTGTAAATGGCTACTGATCCAAGATTATGATGAGACAGAAAATCTGATGAAGTTGTCGATTTTATAATCTAACTACATTTTTTGTTATTCTAATACTGTTTTCTTCCTACAATGTGTACAGTGTAACAACTTAAGCGCGAGAACGCTGGTACCCATACCACAAGTTAAATCTTACCTTGGGTACCAGAGTTCATCGAAACACTCTTATTTCTATTTGTATTGATAAGTCTAATGTTATTTGTAAGAAGTGTTTTTGTACAACTTTTTTGGAAAATAAACTAAACTTATTATTAATCATGTAATTTGAGATAGATTAAAAATATTTTTGCTTTAAGTCAGAGGCGTTTGCTGATCTAAGAATTTACCTCTCAATATGAAATACCTTCAAAAACTCAATTAAACATTGAAATTGTTTAAAATGGAGTCCTTCCAAATTTTTTTGAATACCCTAAGAATCAAAATCGTATGAACAGATATGGCGTTTGTACACGGCGCAGATAACATGCGCATGTTGAGGCACTTGCGCGGGTTACATGCATCGTGTGAACGATCGTGTTAATAAATCTAGTCTAGTGCCTTGTGAATGTACTGCACTAACTTGCGCATGTAGCTCACTACATTTACATGCACCATGTACAAGCGTTGTGTGTACAAGTTGAGCGTTGTGGCGCAACTTGGGAAAGGCCTATGTCCAGCAGTGGACTGCGATAGGCTGAGTTGATTGATTGATTGATTGATTGTGTACAAGCACCATTAAGTACCGTGAATCGTTATTCCAGTTGTTATATTTCTATGGTAATACATTTTGTATCCAGTTTTAGTATCATGTAAGGCCAACACATTATATGAAAATCAAGTCAACTTTAGAAGTATCAAATTTTTTTTTATTATTTTTGTAAGTAGTAGTTGGACGATAGAAGATTGACGAAGTGAGAATACGAAGCGAGAGTGGGTGGAAGATTTGGAGGAGAACGACCTCAGTGAACGTACTGCAACAAAATTGTGGACGTTCTCAAAAAGGCCAGATTAAGAGCACTCTAAGCCTGAGGATTGCATTAAATTGAGGGGTGCATTAAAAGAGTCTCCACGAGTGACGATATTTAATTGATCGTCCGGCGCACCCTGGGCAGTCAGCCTCGCTAACAACCTGCTGACTGGCTAATCTTTTCTCCACGGCATGAGCTATTATCATTATGTAGCTCATGTCGACACGATAGAAGAAGAAGAAGAAGAAGAAGCCTGAGGATGTTAATGGACGTAGATGAAGTGAAGGAGGTGTATCAGGATCGTAGCAGATGATAATCCATAGTCTCTGCCTACCCCAATAGGAGGAATACATGTATATGTATTCTAGTTGAAGTGAGTGTTAACAGGTTGACCTGTGCTAACTTGCAAAAAGTCCACATTAATTGCTTGGTTCTCACTGCCAATGAACAATGAAGTTGTAGAGACATGCGATATTCATTTTGACAACCACCTCTGTAAATGTATTCAGCACTTGGAATTGAGATTCAAAATACTGTAAAATAAAATACACTGCCAGCTGTAGTTCGTCAAGTCCACAATTCGGTTACATGGTTTTCGCTGCGTTGTAAAATATATACCTACCTAAAACCACAGACATAGTAAAAAATATAGACTAAGTGCTGCGAACATTCATAGTGAAGTAAAAAAACCGTGCTCCTTCGTGTACAATCAGCGTTCACGCACACACATGCAATTCAAATCGTGCTCACCCCTCTCAGTACACATGTCGTGGCATCGTCCAGTAAGAATCGCGAAAGCAAATATCCTTCAGATGCATGGTATGTGCATGAAAACTGGTTGTACACGAAGGAGCACGGTTTTTTTTTACTTCACTATGAATGTTTGCAGCACTTAGTCTATATTTTTTACTATGTTCTGTGCCTAAAACACGTTACTTGATTCCATTTCTATCCTTTATCTAATACCTATATAACCAGCACATATAACCAATTTCCCATTCAATTCAACACGGCGGATTTGTTCTGATCTGTATTTGTTTTTCTTTATCCTTTTCCAATACGTGGGACACTCAGAAAGTTTTGCGAAACTAAAAAAAATTGTTCTATACGTACATATATTTTTATCAAATCTTTTCAAAGTACTTTCCACCAGCCTCTATACAAAGATTCATGCGCCTAAACCAGTTTTCAAAACACTTTTTCCAGTCCGCCGCAGACACCTCGTTTACAGCCTGCTCGAACGCAGCCAGCGCATCTTCCGGCGACGAAAATTGTATCCCTTTGAGCTGATTTTTTATTTTTGGGAATAAAAAGAAGTCACACGGTGCTAGATCAGGGCTGTAAGGAGGGTGACCCAGGAGTTTGACTGGCGTGCTGTCCAGGAAGTCCCTCGTTTTGAGTGCGGTGTGCGCAGGTGCATTGTCGTGGTGGAGCAGTAGCCCGCGGAGCCCTGTGTTTGGTCGCTTGTTGCTTATAACAGAGAAAACTTCTGGCAAACATTTGGTAGTATACCATTCGGCATTAATGCTTCTTTGATCCCGTAAGGGAATTGATACCAAGTGGCCAGTCAAATTAAAAAAGCTAGCGATCAAAATCTTACCCCCGCTTCTAGATCGCTTCACTTTGGTAGGCGTTGGCTCATTTTGAAACACCCAAACAGTCGACTGGCGCTTGGTTTCTGGGTCGTATTGATAAATCCAGGACTCATCACCTGTAACGATGTCGTAAACACGCCGAGACGAGCCTGCTTCAAATTTGTTAAGCATATCACGGCACCATTCCACCCGGGCCTGCTTCTGAGCATCGGTGAGGTTGTGCGGCACCCAGCGTGATACTATTTTTTTTTTTTTTTTTTTTTTTTTTATTAAATTTATGCACACACAGATAAATAAAATTAAAATACATAGAAATGAATAGTACAAAGGCACTGCTTATTTCTATAAGAAATTTCTTCCAGCAGACCTGCGAGAGGAAAATTTGAAGCAAAGAGATGTAGACACAGTGTGTCAAGTAATACATACCTACATATATATATATATACTCATACATAAACTAATATATAACGTAAAATAAATATGGTATAAAAAAATAAACATAGCCTAGGTATACCTACACAATATCAAAATAGAAATCATAATACATTACATAATTACGTACAACCTATGTGGATGAGGAAAGATAATGCTCTTTTACACGTTTTTTGAAGGTGGAAACAGTTTTACAGTCGCGTATCACGGGCGGAAGCGAGTTCCACAACCTAACCGCGTGCACAGATAAGGAGTAGGAGTAGAAGTCAGTTTTATGGGATGGAAAATTGAGGATGGTTTTAAGATGCGACCTGCAGGGTGCGTAAGGAGGACGAGTGTAGGAAAAGCGTTCCCGCAGGTATGATGGGGATGTCGGATTATGTAGAATATTAAAAAGGAGACACAATATCCGAGTGTTCCTGCGAAGACGAATAGGGAGCCACTTGAGAGTTTTGCGAAAATCAGAGACGTGGTCGTACTTTCTAAGATTGAAGACAAAACGGATACACAAATTTTGCAACCTCTCAAGTTTATTTAAAAGCTCCTCAGTGGCATCCAGATAGCAGGCGTCAGCATAGTCTATAATGGGCTGTATGAGAGTTTGGGCCAGGGAAATTTTAGTTTTTAAGGGCAAAAAGCTCTGGAGGCATCTGAGTGAATGAAATGTGAAATGCACCTTCCTATAACGGCAGCTACCTGAGCATTCCACGATAGGTTGCAGTCAAAAATAACTCCTAAATTTTTAACAGTGTCCGTATAGGCAATTTGAATGCCATCAAGAATCAGTGGTCTTAGAGTTGCAATGTTAAGTCTACTACGGAAGACCCTGCTACCAATGATCATGGCCTGTGATTTACTAGGGTTAATGCGTAGGCCAAAAGACCTAGCCCAGATACTTATGCAATCCAGGTCACGATTCATAGCAGCAATGGCTGATTCCGCTTCGGCCACAGGAAAATGCGCGTAAAGCTGCAAATCGTCTGCGTAGAGATGAAAGTTAGATGAGATGACTTTGTTGACAGAATTTATGAAGATAGAGAAAAGAAGAGGAGAGAGGACGCCACCCTGAGGCACGCCCGCACTTAGATTGCACTGGTCCGAGAAAGTTTCATCAAGGCGGACACATTGCGAGCGGCCCCGAAGATAGGAATCAAACCACGCTACGGTAGAAGGAGAGAGATTAACAGATTTGAGGATCCCAAGAAGAATATCAAAATCAACCGAGTTGAACGCGCTACTGAAGTCCAGTAATACAAGAATAGTAAGAGATTTGTTTTCCATGGCCCAGCGAATGTCGTCAGTGACTTTCAAGAGTGCTGTTACTGTGCTGTGACCAGGGCGAAACCCAGATTGAAATGAACTTAGAAGATTGTTACGGAAGAAGAAAGAAGATAGTTGCCGGTGAACGATGTGCTCGAGGACTTTTGAAAGAAAAGGAAGAATGGAAATAGGCCGGAAATCAGAAAGAGAAGAAGGATTGGGAACTTTAGGTAAAGGAATGATGTGGGCCATTTTCCAGGACTCAGGAAAGGTGCACGAGTATAGTGAGTAGTTAAATATGTGAGTTAAAATAGGAAGAAGAATGGGAAGAATTAGAGTAATCATTCTCGAGCACAATTTATCGTTACCTACCGCAGAAGAAGTGATAGCGAGGACAGATTTTTTGACCTCTTCCTCAGTAAGAGGACAAAAATCGAAGGATGAAAACTGTGGTGCTGGCAGGCACGAGAGATCAGCCAGAGTAATGGCTTTGGTGCTGTGATCAAGGGAGACAGAAGTCGAAAAATGTTGATTAAGAGCACACAGGTCAATGTCATTACATGTGGTCGTAGGAGATTTGCCGATGCCAACAGACCTTAAGAACCTCCAGACTTCAGATGAATTACGGTTGTCAAGAGAGTTGTGGAAATGGCGCCTCTTAGAGTCTCTACACATACGACCGCAGCGATTACGAAGGGTTTACTATCCTCCTCACGCGAAGATGGCTGTGTAGAATCTCGTGAACGCTTCCCGATCCAATCTTCAATATGTGTTGAATCTCCTGATATGTAATTCGCCTATTGTCTTGGATTAAATTTTTCACTGCTAGCACGTTTTCTTCGGTAACAGCCGTCAAAGGGCGACCGCTTCTTTCGTCATCCCCCAAAGTTGGTCGACCGCGCTTGAATTCGTTATACCAACGATACACGGTTGCCTTGGAAGGGCCTTCATCCATGAATGCCATTTGAAGTCTATCGTACGATTCATCCGGTTTCAGGCGACACTTGAAATCGTATAAAATCATAGCTCTAAAATGTTCCCGGCGCAGATCCATATTTCAGTGAGACACAATACTTTGAATTAACTCGCAAAAAATGTGGAGGGAAATTTTGAAATTGGAACTTACTTATTTTTACTTATAAATAATCATATTTTCGAAAAACATTATAACTGGCCAGTCTCCCATATATAAAAACTTTTTTTCGCAATACTTTCTGAGGGGCCTGGTACTTGACCAAAAATAACGAAACCGATACATACCTCCAAAATAAATATTGATATATTTTTCGTTCTGACAAAATAAAACACACTGTAGGTTGAGTCTTGTACTCTCCAATATTTATATAATTTTTTCTCAAATTTTTTATATAATTACTTAAGGCACACAATTTTGTCATGTCAATTTATAGAAATAGTAAAATAAAAATGTGTTATTATTAAATACAAATATTACTTTAAAACTATAAAACCATAACAAATAATTACACCGTGGCCCAAAATAACGTTGACAAAATTAAAATACTAATATTTCAGAAATGGAATACTTTGCCTCCTCTTATGTTTTTCTTAATTGTTAACTCATTCTTTGGCGTCATTTTAGCATTATTTGTTAGTTAAAAATAAATAAAAATAAAACATATTTCACTGTGTCAGTGCAACATGAAGCCATAATTTCATTGCATGAGCGTCGAAAAAGGCAGTGCGAAATCGCAAAAAATCTTGGTGTTAGTCGTCAGTTACTTTCTTCGGCAATTAAACGTTATAATGAGCTTGGTAACATCGGAGACCATCCTAGGAGAAGACGCAAGACAACTGTAGAACTTCTAGGAACCGACACATTATCAAACAAAGATTAGTTCGTAATCCACAGACCAAGGTGAGGAAAATGTCGCGAGACTTGGGGATTAGTCGCTCCACCATACAGCGTATAGTAAAACGTGATCTACAATTGATACCATATGAAACTCAGAAAATCACAATTGCTTACGGACAAAGACAAAAAAGTTTGTCTTGAGAGATGTCGTTTGCTTAAACAACGATCCGCAGGGTCAAATTGGAAAAATATCGTAATTTCAAACGAAAATTTATTTATGATAGAACAAACCCATAACCACCGAAATGTCAGGATCTGGTCTTCCACTCGTCCTGGAGCTGCTGCAATTGTACCACATCACCAAAACGCAGAAACTGTTATGGTTTGAGGTGCGATTTGCGCCACTGCCAAAACTCCCCTAGTTTTTGTAGAAAAGGGGATCAAAATCGATCAAGAAAACGACCGACGAGTCATTCTTGAAAATGTGCTTCTTCCTTGGAGTCAACAGCGCTTTGGTGACCGTCCATGGATATTTCATCAAAACTCTGCTCCAGCTCACAGGGCCTTAAGTGTTCAACAGTGGTGCAAAGACAATTTCCCTGGTTTTATCAGCTCGAAAGAATGACTGCCATACTCACCTGATCTAAATCCGATGAATTACAGTTTATGATCTATCTTAGAAGCAAGATCCTGTGCTATGCGTCATAGAAGTGTTGATGAGCTAAAGGCTACTATTACACGAGAGTGGGACAAAATATCTGTAGAGGAAGTGCGGAAAATTGATAATTTTTTTACCAAGCGTTTGTCTCTGTATATTCGCGCTAAAGGAGGTTATTTTGAAGATAAATAGAGATTCTTGTATAAAATTAGGTCTATTTTTATAATTAATAACCTTATTTAATTTACGCAAAAAACTTTATAAGATATTTGAAAAATCTCTTGTCAACGTTATTTTGGGCCACCCTGTAATTTTAAAGTTTATATATTTTAAATACATTATTTTGATTAAAAAAACATATCAATTAAGATTGTTTTCCTTTATTAATTACCTAAACGAGTACAAGTTTTGTTAATTTTTTATTTATAATTGTTATATTTTTTGGATATAAATAATAAACCTCGTAGAACTTAAAGAAAGCTTTTCAACATAAGAACCAGAGATTAGAGATTTTACTTGTACACACGGCTACACATCAAGCTGTACAATTCCAGTATAAGCTGACCTCGCATTGTATAGGTTTTCTTTGAAACGCGAGGTCAGCTTATACTGGAAATATACAGCTTGATGTGTAGCCGTGTGTACTAAAAGGTATAAAAGAACGCTGTATCGCAGGACCGAAAAGAAGCTTACTCGTAACTTTGAAATTGAAAACTTTATTCAAATGTTTGCCGTAGTGTCCAAGTCTAAATTCAGAAAATATAAACTGTGGAAAGAAAAACTCATTCACAAGCTGGATTCGAACCTGCAACCTCAGGTTCAGTACACCAATCGCTTTAACCACTAAGCTTCCGTGAACTTTGCTCTTTGTATCGAATTTAATTTCCACTTTGAATACGTCTTAAAGTGGCTTCCAACAATGCGTGATTTTAGCCGTAGACCACGACGCACTGCACCTAAGCTCTTCCCACGGTGCGCAGTGCGAGCTCGTGCGTACTAATCCGTAAAATCATACATAGTGGGATGCCACCTTTAAGGTAACTTCTGCAATATCTTATTGAGAAACAGTACGTTCCTCAACTTATTTTTTTATAGTATTGAATGGCGAAACGAGTTAAAGTCCCACCTGATGTTAAGCTGTTACCTTTGCCCATAATAACTGCAATACCACCAAGGTTATTGCCTAAATGGTATTGCAAGTCTTAGAAGTTTTTAAACTTTCGCGAATTTCACTCATATTGAACTAAGTTTACGGGACTTTCCACCTTCATGTCTCAGTTTGGCGAACCGACTTGCGGTACCATTTAGGTAACAGCCTAGGTGGTATTGCAGTTGTTATGGGCAAAGGTAACCACTTAACATCAGGTGGGCCTTTAGCTCGTTTCGCCATCCTATACCATAAAAATAAAAATAAAACTTGTCGCGCACAATTAAATCAAAATATAACGAACATACATGTAGACATACCATATCGTGGAATCCGGTAATCGAGAAGTGTTCGCGTCGTGGTATGTCTACGTGTATGTCCGCCGAAACTGTCAGCATTGTGTGTCGTGATTCAGCATATCTTGTTACGGACAGCGAAGTTACGAAAAACCAACCGCGGGTAGTTCGAGAAAACACCCGCCGCTCAAGACGATGACACCCACATACTTCAGTCTGCTCGTGACCACGGCCAATGCAACTTGACCGAAACGTCGAGGTTAGTCAAAATGTTCGTTATATTTTGATTTATTTGTGCGCGACAAATCCCGTAAACTTAGTTCAATATTACAAGTCTTGTTCGCCAAACTGAGACATGAAAATGGAAAGTCTCAAGTGATTGTAATTTCACCGGTACCCGTACTTTTCCACTAGAACACAACAATGCAAGCATTATTGTTGGCGGCAGAAATAAGTACGGTCACGATCTTTCGCGGTGATACATTTTGTCGACAAAATCCCTTGAACAAATCCTGCTACATTACACGTAGCTACCCCTGCCGTCTATCATTTAGTACAAGTGATTTTAGCCTTATTGGTGGTTCACCTGAAATATTTCTGATTGTACGGTGCAAAACCCCTTGAACGAATCCAGCTACATTACACGTAGCTACCGCTGCCATCTAACATTGAGTACAAGCGATTTTAGACTTAGTGGTGGTTCACCGGAAATATTTCTGATTGTACGGTGCTAATAATTCCCCGGATGAGCTCTTTTACAAGGAGCTCTACTCTAGATATAAGACTAAAAATTTAATATCAAGATTGGAATTGGATTGGATTAGCCCCACAGCTACTATACCAGCAACCATATAAAGATCGTTGCTCCATCTCACCTGAAAATTATAAAACCATTCTATGCCAAAGATTAACATTCTGAATACATTTTCAAGTTTAAAATATAATTTACAAAGAAAGACGTTGGGACTTGTTAAGTAAGTTGCTATGTAAATAAATATAAATATGTATGAATCAGCCATGCATAAGTACCTACCGCCTACAGGTGTGAAGGCATCACAACTTTTACACTTCAAACCTGTTTTCTTCGTTTAATTAAATTAAATTAAATTCAATTCAATCGTTTATTGCGAATATAGGTAAGGTAGGTGTTACATGAATATGGTCATAAAAACAATCTTTGTGCAGCTATATTCTGCTATTTAGCATGCAACAGGAAATACACAATTCTACGCCAAGCTATTAACTGAAGCGTCTAAAGCTATAAATCATAATACATTACATACGTCCAGAATAACATAACATCACGCCTGTATTTCCCCGAAGGGGTAGGCAGAGGTGTATAGTACACCCACATTTCGCCAGTTATGTTATAGTCCCATGTAATAGGGGGCGAGCCTATTGCCATTAACCGGGCACAAATCCACACTCCGGGCTGCTACTGAGGATTTCCTAATAGAAAAATCCAATAACACTTTGCCCGACCCGGGAATCGAACCCAGGACGCTCAGCAGTCGCGCTTACGACCACTAGACCAACGAGGCAGTCCAGAATATCTATATCTTAATGTCAATGTATTTATAGTAATATACAACATGGAACAAAAACCCTGTTTTTCCTGTGAGGTACGTTATCAGAATCGATATTCATACGTAAGGACACATGCCATTTTGGAAAACTCTTCAATAACAATAATCAAATTAAATAATAAATCATTCATAAATGTGATTATATCACTTTCAATTTAAAATTAATAATGTTATTTTTTTTTTTGTGTGGGTGTGTTGCTTATGTATTATAAGTATTTATTTACAAAAAAAAAAGTATATAAGTATTATATCCATTGTCTAGTACTCATACCACAAGCTCTGCTTAGTTTGGGACTAGATGGTGCTGTGTAAAAATGTCCCAAAGATATTTATTTATTTATTTTTTTAATTTTTTTTTTTTATTGAAGAGTTTTTCCAAATGAGTTGTGACCAAAGACTTTGTATATACTGACGTTACCTCACAGGAACAACAGGGTTTTTGTTACATACTGTACTGAGAGATAACGACCAAAAAGCTCAGGTAAATTTATCGTCGATAAAGTTCAGATAATTTGACGACGTCTGTGGTCTAGTGGTTCGAGTGTCGGACTGCTGATCACGAGGTCGTGGAATCGATTCCCACAGAACACAAATATTTGTGTGATGAACATAAGTGTTTGTGTTGGTCTGGGTGTTTCATATGTATTATAAGTATGTATTTACAACAAAAAAAAAGTATATAAGTATTACATCCAAAAGTATATAAGTATTATATATTTATAGTTTGGGACTAGATGGTGCTGTGTAAAAATGTAAAAAAATAAAAATATAAAATTACAAGCTGATCCCTACTTTTGTTTTCATACAAATCGACAAAATGTAGGGATCAGTTGATTTTCTTTTCACGATTTCAGGGTTGGTCCCATATTAAAAGTTGTTCGTAATGATGAGTACAATGACCCCTCTTCATTTTCGAAACGGCAAAATTTTCAGCGTGTAGAACACGTTTTTAAATATGTGAAAGAACTAAATTGAAGCTGAGTAAAGTTAGCTAATATATTAATTTATGATTGAATGATGATTCCGCCTTCTGTCGTTCCGTAAAATTTATATTTATTTAAATTCAGAAAAATAATGAAAGAATTAATTTATTAAACACAATTTTCACAGCAGTTCACAAATTTACTTTAGTATAAATTTACTGCAGCAATTTTTCATAATATTCTTCAACATCAGTTCAATCTACCAACATTACTGAGAAGCTCTTTGGTTCCGAAAGCTCCATCTATCGGTCCTGTCTGTAAACTTAATAAGGGCAAGGCTTTCAGCGTCCCTTTACTGAAACAAGTTTCACCTTGAATTACACATTTCAAATTGCTGTAGCATTGTTGGACACTCTCAACAGATGGCGTTAATGGTATCAAAAATATATTGTAATTTGTAGTTCGTATTTTTCGTAACATAAAAGTTTTATTTTAAGCGTTTTTCTTCTGTTTCTTCTATCCACCTGTGGTTAGTCTATTCGAGTTTCAAAATCCTATCCTACTAATATTATAAATGCGAAAGTATGGATGTTTCTTTGTCTGTTTGTACCTCAATTACGCTGGAACCGCTTAACGGATTTGGATGAAATTTGGAACACAGATAAACCATGCAACCAGTCCACTGTTGAGCAATGATCTCCCAAAAAATGCAACCGCAACCACATCAGCAACTTGTATTCGAGACACATCTAACTAAAAAGTACTAAATAAAACTTATAATACACATAAACGAAGAACTTTAATATTATAATAAAACAAAGTTTAACCGGATTAAATCGCATATATTATTTAAATTGGTTTCCCTAACGTTTCGAAAGCTTTGCAGCATTTCGTGGTCGCAGGTAGACTAAGATGACAAGCGTCTATACAAATATTTCTAAAAAAATATTTTAATCTACCGTACAATATTTATAATTCTACGACGACGTCTGTGGTCTAGTGGTTCGAGTGTCGGATTGCTGATCACGAGGTCGTGGGTTCGATTCCCACAGGACACAAATATTTGTGTGATGAACATAAGTGTTTGTGTTGGTCTGGGTGTTTATTATGTAATATATGTATGTATTTACAAAAAAAAAAATGTATATAATTATTGTATCCATTGTCTAGCACCCATAGAACAAGCTCTGCTTAGTTTGGGACTAGATGGTGCTGTGTAAAAATGTCCCAAAGATGTTTATATTTATATTTGTTTAATTAAAATCGTTTCGTAAAAACTTTAATATTTTCTTAAAAGCTTGAGGTTTATTTAAGTTTAAGAAGGATGATTCACGTCTCAATCTTAGCAAGAAAATATAAAAGTTCTTTGTTTATGTTTATTAAAAGTTTTATTTAGTACTTTTTAGTTCATAAAAAACTTGTTTTTAAGGAGTTTTTTTTATTATAATTTTATTATTAATAGTTTTAATCTTAATCTATCTTACTAAACCAATAGTGTCATCATCCGTCAGCTAACTACTCAAGTACTCATTGAGACAAATCTAACGAGCCCAAACTTGGTGTGTTTACATCAACCACAGCGGAGATCCTGTGACCACCTTCCGACTCCATTATCAGACCCTGACCACCATCTCCCAGCCAACTACTCTTTGAGACAAATCTAACGAACCTTAATTCGGTGTATTTACGTTAACCACAGCGGAGATCCTGTGACCACCTTCCTACTTATCATCAGACCCTGATCACCATCTTCCAGCCAACTACTCATTGAGACTAATCTAACGAGCCCAAATTCGGTGTGTCTACGTTAATTACGGTGGAGATCCGGGTACCCACCTTCCGACTCCATCATCAGATCATCTCCTAAGTACTATAATATTGTATTGTCATTGGGTTTACATATGTGTACCAAATTTCAGCTCAATCGGAAACCGGGAAGTTGGTCAAATTTAACTTGCAAGATTTGATCACAGACACAGACCGGGACAGGTGAAACTAAACAAAAGATTGTAAAAAAACTTTTTAACAAAAAATAAAACCGCCTTCAAAAACCTTAACTAAAAAGTAAAAAATAATCATTGTATGTATTTTAAAATCTTAACATAAACCAAAATTTTAAAGGCGGCGCGTGATTGACCCTTTGCGTCATGTAATGTACAGTCGAGCGCAATATCTATAGTAAAAACAGTTCATGTGAACGTACATGAAAATCACGCGCCGCCTTCAAAATTTTGGTTTATGTTAAGATTTTAAAATACATACAATGATTATTTTTTACTTTTTAGTTAAGGTTTTTGAAGGCGGTTTTATTTTATGTTAAAAAGTTTTTATTTCATACTTTTTAGTTGATAATTGCGAGGGTTGATTCATAAATGTTTATATAACCAGTTTGAAAATATATTTTTTATTAACCTTTGCTATCCCACTGCTGGGCAAAGTCTCGCTCATGTTCTTCCAAACCTCCAATCACTATCGTGAAAAAAAAACACGCATATCGACCAAGAATTCTCAGATAAACGTACCAATGAGCAGATCATCTAGATAAGCGAAGCTAAAATAAACTGATTTATTGAAGCTGGTCAAAAAACTGCTCAACCTAAGTCAATAAAATTTATATGGTACCACCGCGCGGGCTTCCTCTACCAAATAAAAAAGCAACCACGTAAATCGGCCTATAAATCTCGGAGTAATCGGTGTACATAAATGAAAAAAAAAAACCCGCGGAATACATAACCTCCTCCTTTTTTGAAGTCGGTTAAAAAGAACATCAAATTTATCAAAACATATTATTTATTTGTCTAAAACATGATCAGTACTCATTTAAATATTCTTTGAGCTTAAAAGAAATTATCGTGATAATAATATTACGTCTCCATTTTCATTGAAAGCACTCTCAATTATGTTGGGAACCTTTTAATGTGGCGTCCGCTGCGAACGATGATAATTATACATAGAACACAACTGCAATTTAAATACAACCTTATCAGTCAAACAATAAAATTCATAATCGCCTCTCTAGTTTGCTGATTAGATCGTTTCGTTGTACAGTCAGCTGCAGTAACATCTTGCTATCATAGAATTTAACACCGCCAATATCATTTATCTGATCTAAGTCACGAAAATAACTTAAATGACTATGGGTAGTATATCTTCTATACGTAGGTACTTTGACTACCTTGTTTGTCCAGTGATTGCAAGCGCGACTGCTCAGCGTGACGGCTTGGGTCCGATTCCCGGGTCGAGCAAAAAGTGTTATTGGAATTTTTCTGTCAAGAGAATGCCTCAGTAGCAGTTCGGAGTCAGGAAGTTCGTGGTGCTTACACCCCCATGTCTCAGAGAGCACGTAAAGCCATCAGTCCTGCGCCTGATCTCTCTCCAGTCGTGTCGGATTGCCGTCCCATCGGATTATGAGAGTGAGGGAATAGAGAGTGCACCTGTGTTTGCGCACACACTTGTGTACTATATTAAGTCCCGCGCAGAGAGCTAGTCTCTGTTGAGATTGGCCGCCGTGACTGAAATTCGGCCGAGTGGACATTATTAATTTATTATTACATAGGCACATATTTATCCGTTACATTCATAGTTAGATAGTAATTGTTTGTGATTTTGAAACGTCGATAGGAAGATATTATTGCTTCTGACTGTACTTATTGGTTAGTAGTACAGTCAAGCCCGTATCGATGGTAACAATTCCAGTATAAGTAGAGCTTGTCTTGTATGGAACTTAAATGCTAAGCCAGTTCAGCTTATAATGGATCGTGACCATTGATATATGGTATCCAGCTTGTGCACTTGACCTACAAACCAATATGCAAGCGATTTTTAATTAACTTTGCCGACAAGGGAGAGCATCGAGACATTGTTTTGCATATTTCAATACCTATGTGCATTATACTGCATTTTTATGAAGGCGGTCCTTTGATACGAAAAGGTCACTCTTAAGCCAATTATATTTAAAAGAATATACGCCGAAAAAACAAACGAAAAATAATTTGATGAATAATATTGTTTAAACCACGTTTTTTAAAAGATAGTAAGTTAATATTGTATTGTCATCCAGTCCTGAGCTATGTTTAAAATTTCAAGTCTCTAGCTCATAGGGAAGTTAGTTTAAAATCGATTTCAAAATTTGTACTGAAATGACAGACATGACTGAAAGAGAGTTAATAAATAATTTAACTACAAAAACGTTGTAAAATGTTCCGTACTCAGCGCTCACAAAACTAGTATAAAGTAATTGGTTAGTTACTTTAAGTTTCTTTGGCGTCATAATTGGTACACTTTCTGTACACAAGACGGCATTTTTGTTTTTTTTTCATATCATTGTCAATAAAATTTGAAACTAGCTAGCTCCTTGTGAAAAAGCTCGTCCGGAGAAGTACTACCACCGAACCTATTTCAGCGCCAAACAGTGATGCTTGCATTGCTATGTTCCGGCGGGAAGGATACGGGTGCCGGTGGAATTACAATCACACGTGACTTTCCATCTTCATGTCTCAGTTTGGTGAACGTGACTTGCGGTACCATTTAGGCAACAGCCTATGTGGTATTGCAGTTGTTATGGGCAAAGGTAACCGACATTGAACATACAGCCCAATAGATGCCTAGTGTTGAATATAATGAGTACAATAAATTCGGCCACTAGCTGAAGTACTGCTATCCAATTGGCCCTACCATGGTGGCTATTGGCTAATCACTAAGTGGTCGAAACTGATCTGAAGATTTCAAGTGGCGAATAGTGGTGACCTACATTAGTGAAATTTCATAGGTGTGTGACAGACATCAGTCACCTGTTATGAAGCGTCTATGGGGTGTATGTTCACTGGTAACCGCTTAACATCAGGTGAGCCTTTAGCTCGTTTCGACGTCCTATACCAAAAAAATTGGAATAAAAAAGTAATTTTACTATTACGTGTATACTATTAATAAGTGTTCGTAAATTTTATTAATGCAACGTTTTATGACACTTTTCGTGCAGTAGCTCAGCAATTGGCTGTTGCAGTACGAGTCGCGGTATCGATTCCTGAACAGAATATATATTTGTATGGCCTACAGATTTTTCTTCCGCCTCTAGGTGATTGTGCATGTGAAAGTGTCAGTAACTATCTACTACAATAATAATAATAATTAGGGGCTCGTGGCTAAGTAGCAAGCGTGTGGATTGTACGATCTGCAAGGTTAAGCTGCACTAGCCGCGGTCAGTCTCTGAATGGGTGACCGTTTCGTTACACATCGAGACCCCTTCGTGCCTCGGAGAGCACGTAAAGCCGTCGGTCCTGCGCCTGATCTCTCTCCGGTCGTATCGAATTGCCGTCCCATCGGATTATGAGAGTGAGGGAATAGAGTGTGCACATATGTTTGCGCACACACTTGTGCACTATAATATGTCCCGCGCAGATGGCTAGTCTCCATTGAGATTGGCCACCGTGACCGAAAATTCAGCCGGGAGGACATTATTACTACAATAATGAATAGATAAACCTGTAGTAACGTTGCCAGCGTTCTTTTGGCAGAATCAACGCACACGATGTTCTTTTAGTGTGGATTTTAATACGCGTCCATCTATTCGAATGTCAATCTCAGTCTAAAAAAAGAGCACCCCATCTCGCGTTAGCGGGTGTTTTTCGGTACGTTCTATTTTTTTCGCGTACTTTTTGAATGACGTGGATTGGCGCGGAGTGACGTGGCGTGCGAGAAATCAACGTTCATTTTGCACGTCGTTATTTTTACGCGTGGTATGCGATGCTTCATATAATTTAGAGTTGTTTATTTTCACAGCACAATGCCGTGAAATGCATATCGTCTGTTAGGGGCGTAAACAAAACATAAAATATTCAAATGAAGATTTTAACAAACCAACTTAGTGTCTACGCCGTAGCTCTAATACTACGCCCTCCTACGCAGCGGCTACGCGGAGATGACTACGACACCGAATGGAAAATAAGCTACGGAACTATAATTTAAATTATAATAGTGGCTTCAATGGTTTTTTGACTACTCGGTATGCTATACCAGGCCCCTCAGAAAGTATTGCGAAAAAAAGTTTTTATATATGGGAGACTGGCCAGTTATAATGTTTTTCGAAAATATGATTATTTATAAGTAAAAATAAGTAAGTTCCAATTTCAAAATTTCCCTCCACATTTTTTGCGAGTTAATTCAAAGTATTGTGTCTCACTGAAATATGGATCTGCGCCGGGAACATTTTAGAGCTATGATTTTATACGATTTCAAGTGTCGCCTGAAACCGGATGAATCGTACGATAGACTTCAAATGGCATTCATGGATGAAGGCCCTTCCAAGGCAACCGTGTATCGTTGGTATAACGAATTCAAGCGCGGTCGACCAACTTTGGGGGATGACGAAAGAAGCGGTCGCCCTTTGACGGCTGTTACCGAAGAAAACGTGCTAGCAGTGAAAAATTTAATCCAAGACAATAGGCGAATTACATATCAGGAGATTCAACACATATTGAAGATTGGATCGGGAAGCGTTCACGAGATTCTACACAGCCATCTTCGCGTGAGGAGGATAGTATCACGCTGGGTGCCGCACAACCTCACCGATGCTCAGAAGCAGGCCCGGGTGGAATGGTGCCGTGATATGCTTAACAAATTTGAAGCAGGCTCGTCTCGGCGTGTTTACGACATCGTTACAGGTGATGAGTCCTGGATTTATCAATACGACCCAGAAACCAAGCGCCAGTCGACTGTTTGGGTGTTTCAAAATGAGCCAACGCCTACCAAAGTGAAGCGATCTAGAAGCGGGGGTAAGATTTTGATCGCTAGCTTTTTTAATTTGACTGGCCACTTGGTATCAATTCCCTTACGGGATCAAAGAAGCATTAATGCCGAATGGTATACTACCAAATGTTTGCCAGAAGTTTTCTCTGTTATAAGCAACAAGCGACCAAACACAGGGCTCCGCGGGCTACTGCTCCACCACGACAATGCACCTGCGCACACCGCACTCAAAACGAGGGACTTCCTGGACAGCACGCCAGTCAAACTCCTGGGTCACCCTCCTTACAGCCCTGATCTAGCACCGTGTGACTTCTTTTTATTCCCAAAAATAAAAAATCAGCTCAAAGGGATACAATTTTCGTCGCCGGAAGATGCGCTGGCTGCGTTCGAGCAGGCTGTAAACGAGGTGTCTGCGGCGGACTGGAAAAAGTGTTTTGAAAACTGGTTTAGGCGCATGAATCTTTGTATAGAGGCTGGTGGAAAGTACTTTGAAAAGATTTGATAAAAATATATGTACGTATAGAACAATTTTTTTTAGTTTCGCAAAACTTTCTGAGTGTCCCACGTATATGAGCACCCTGAGCCAACGAGCATGCATGAGGAGGTTAATGAACACAGATGAAGTAAAGTATTGTGTCAGTATCGTGGCGGGCGGAAATCTACAGTCTCAGCCTCGTTGGTCTAGTAGTTGCAAGCGTGACTGCTGAGCATGGGGTCCTGGGTTCGATTCCCGGGTCGGGCAAAGTGTTATTGGGTTTTTTCATTAGGAAATTCTCAGTAGCAGCCCGGAGTCCGGATTTGTGCCCGGTCAATGGCAATAGGCTCGCCCCCTATTACATGGGACTATAACATAACTGGCGAAATGTGGGTGTACTATTACACCTCTGCCTACCCCTTCAGGGAAATACAGGCGTGATGTTATGTTGTTGTTGTCTGCCTACCCCAATGGAAAACAGGCGTGATAATAGCATGTCGTTTATGTGTTTTATTTAAATGCTTCTCCGAATTGATCGTGTTTTGGAAAGTTTACGATAGCGAGTGATGGTTATAATTATCTAAATTTTGACGAAGTGTTCTTAACAAGACCTCTGTAATGTTGTTCATCTGAGTCTGTAATGATAGGTCGGGGAATAGTCTTTTCGTATTTTGTATGTATAAAATTGAAGAATCTGTATGTATCTAACTGCTGCCGAATTGCGTAACTCACTCGCGATCGCAATCAATAGGATTTCAGTGTTCATTGCTCCGTGTGTTTTGACAATTCGTCTTATCGGCAACTATGTATCACGCAATGAATATTGCTGCCATTTCAAGATGAAAGCTAATGTCAATTTGAATGCATTTCACAATTACCCCACTGGTTTTAATATCAAAACATAGGATATTAAGGGCTAGTTTTTCAATAGTCATACGGGTGGTATATATTACTGACATTTACAACTAAGAGTGTGATGGGTGTGTGTGTATGTGTGTGTGTGATGATGTGCCTGTCGATTAAAGCTTCGTAAGAACGCGAACGCTAGTGAAATCAACGTTATTATTTAGAGTAGGTTATGACACGAAAATTGTCACAAATATATCAATTACGCGAATAGACTATACTACATGATTTACTTTAAATGCGTGTATTGCAATTATTACTTACTGAGAAAGGCACAAACTTTTTAAGATGACGTTAGGTTCAAAGGTTTTGTAGTACGGTAAAGTTAAGCCTAAAATGCCAGATTTTTCAGAAAAAAACATGTCTAAGGTAAATTAATGTAAAACGCAGTAATGAAAAAAAAACCCGCGGAATACATAACCTCCTCCTTTTTTTGAAGTCGGTAAAAAGAGAAACGCGTGCGAAATTCAAAAATACCTGTCTCTGATTAATGCCAGCTGCACGTCTGTCTAAGCCTAAAAATGCCTGTCTTAGCCTAAAATGCCTGTCTAAGCCTTAAAACTGCCTGTCTAAGCCTTATAATGCCTGACAAATGCGGCAAAGGCCTGTCATATGGTAACTAAATATAGTTCACTTTTATTTGCATTTTACTATTACGGCAACGGCTTTCATACCAAGCATAACGCTTTTACTCTACGTGGTGCTACAATCTAATGGCCAAAATTATTATTTATCAGTCTTAATTATAAGCTCCATACATTTTAGACGACGTCTGTGGTCTAGTGGTTCGAGTGTCGGACTACTGATCACGAGGTCGTGGGTTCGATTCCCACAGGATACACATATTTGTGTGATGTACATGATTGTGTTGGTCTGGGTGTTTCTTATGTATTATAAGTATGATTTACAACAAAAAACGTATATAACTATTATATCCATTGTCTAGTACCCATAGTACAAGCTCTGCTTAGTTTGGGACTAGATGATGCTATGTAAATTATGTCCCAAAAATAATTATTTATTATACTCAGACTAAAAAATAAGATAGACGGAGCGCGTATAACAAGCGAATGAAGCCAGAAAAAGGAATACAAAGGAGTACCTATTATTCCCCTCACAGTGTTCGTGAGCTGTGGTCAGCAGCGTCGAACTTATTCTTTTAGTTTGAGGATTAGACGGACGCTCCAGATTGCAGCTCGCGAACACTGTGGACGGAATAGTAGGTACTCCTATGCCATTTTGTATTCCTTTTTCTGGCTTTATTTGCTAGTTCTACGCGCTCTGTCTATCTTATTATTTTTGTCTGTGACATTTTATGTCAATATTCTATCTCTAGTAGGGCAAATCATAGATTTAAAAGTAATTTTATGTGTGTATCTTGTTGCATTAGTATGTAACACATCATCATCATCATCTCAGCCTCCCAATGTGAGGGATATACCATAATCGCCACGCTTGGCAGGCGGGTTGGCGATCGCAGTAAGTCGGTTAAATACTCAGAGCACGCTGCTACCCATCCTCTGGTGAATCCCTTAGTCGCCTTTTACGACACCCATGAGAAGATACAGGGAAGATATAAAATATGTAACATATCATCATTACAGCCGAAAGACGTCCACTACTGGACAAAGGCCTCCCCCAATTAAGGGGGGGATATGCCATAATCGCCACGCTTGGCAGGCGGGTTGGCGATCGCAGTTGGTTGGTTAAATACTCAGAGAATGCTGCTGCCCATCCTCTGGTGAATCCCTTAGTCGCCTTTTACGACACCCATGAGAAGAGATAAGGGTGATGCTATTCTTTAAGTCCGGCACCACACGGACTAACTAACTAACTAACATACGTGGGACACTCAGAAAGTTTTGCGAAACTAAAAAAAATTGTTCTATACGTACATATATTTTTATCAAATCTTTTCAAAGTACTTTCCACCAGCCTCTATACAAAGATTCATGCGCCTAAACCAGTTTTCAAAACACTTTTTCCAGTCCGCCGCAGACACCTCGTTTACAGCCTGCTCGAACGCAGCCAGCGCATCTTCCGGCGACGAAAATTGTATCCCTTTGAGCTGATTTTTTATTTTTGGGAATAAAAAGAAGTCACACGGTGCTAAATCAGGGCTGTAAGGAGGGTGACCCAGGAGTTTGACTGGCGTGCTGTCCAGGAAGTCCCTCGTTTTGAGTGCGGTGTGCGCAGGTGCATTGTCGTGGTGGAGCAGTAGCCCGCGGAGCCCTGTTTTTGGTCGCTTGTTGCTTATAACAGAGAAAACTTCTGGCAAACATTTGGTAGTATACCATTCGGCATTAATGCTTCTTTGATCCCGTAAGGGAATTGATACCAAGTGGCCAGTCAAATTAAAAAAGCTAGCGATCAAAATCTTACCCCCGCTTCTAGATCGCTTCACTTTGGTAGGCGTTGGCTCATTTTGAAACACCCAAACAGTCGACTGGCGCTTGGTTTCTGGGTCGTATTGATAAATCCAGGACTCATCACCTGTAACGATGTCGTAAATACGCCGAGACGAGCCTGCTTCAAATTTGTTAAGCATATCACGGCACCATTCCACCCGGGCCTGCTTCTGAGCATCGGTGAGGTTGTGCGGCACCCAGCGTGATACTATCCTCCTCACGCGAAGATGGCTGTGTAGAATCTCGTGAACGCTTCCCGATCCAATCTTCAATATGTGTTGAATCTCCTGATATGTAATTCGCCTATTGTCTTGGATTAAATTTTTCACTGCTAGCACGTTTTCTTCGGTAACAGCCGTCAAAGGGCGACCGCTTCTTTCGTCATCCCCCAAAGTTGGTCGACCGCGCTTGAATTCGTTATACCAACGATACACGGTTGCCTTGGAAGGGCCTTCATCCATCCGTCTATCGTACGATTCATCCGGTTTCAGGCGACACTTGAAATCGTATAAAATCATAGCTCTAAAATGTTCCCGGCGCAGATCCATATTTCAGTGAGACACAATACTTTGAATTAACTCGCAAAAAATGTGGAGGGAAATTTTGAAATTGGAACTTACTTATTTTTACTTATAAATAATCATATTTTCGAAAAACATTATAACTGGCCAGTCTCCCATATATAAAAACTTTTTTTCGCAATACTTTCTGAGGGGCCTGGTATATATACATTCATTCATTCATTCATTGTACATTCATTTAGTAAATTGTGTAACAAGAAAATAAACTGTGGTTGACCAAGGCCCAGGGGGGGTCATGACCCCCATGACCCCCGCCCTGGATCCACCCTTGAGTCTAAAACCATGAACGAATAAAAAAGGCGGACGGAATCTCGTTAAACAATAAGTGAAGTACCCAATAGTATGACGGCTCGCTTGATTCTACGCACAGATTAGTGATATATATATTACTGGTTATAATAAAACAAGTTTTATACATCGCGTATATTGTTTAAATTGGTTGGTTGGTTTGTTTTTAATAAATAAAAATTGTACGGTAGTTTTTTTTTTTTTTTTTTTAAATCTGTTAAGGCGCTTGTCATCTTAGTCTTCCTGCGACCACGAACGCTGCAAAGCTTTCTGAACGTCAGGAAAAAAATGTAAATAATATACGCGATATAATCCGGTTAAACTTGTTTTATTCGCGAAAACCTATGAAATTATTATATCACTAGTTAGTTAGTCCGCCTTTTTTATTCGTCCATGTCTAAAACATTAATAATATTAACTAAAACTCCTAAAATCGGTCTTTATATACAGACACACTTCACTATTGTCACGATAGAACGAAAGTAGGGTAACGTAATCCGGAAAAGGGTAAAATTACATTTACCTCGAACGGGTATTATCGTGGACGGTAGCTTTAATATTCAAGAAAAAAGTATTAATATACCTACATATAATAATTTTCCTTACTTAACTGACTGAGAACGATTTTGAGAAATTAAATATTAGGTCGGGGAAAATGTTTCTTCGTATTTTATATACAAATTCATGTTTTTTTTTTTTCAAAGTTTAATTACATTTAATTAAAATATATATGTGCCATTTTGTTCGATAACTTATTGTCATCTTGTAGGTAGTAACATAATCCCGTTGCTGTAGAAATCTTGGAATTTTTGATCAAAAAAATGCAACAAGTAGTTTTGACAGTCCTGTCTTTATGTTAACCTTACACTACCCAAACTATTCTGAAGAGACCGAAACAGGTGAAAATCGGAGTGTACAAGGTTAGGACTATATGGTGAATAGATTAACATTTCCCAACCAAGTTCTCTCAATTTTTGATTTGTGGCCAAAGATCGTGGTCTGGCGTTATCATGATGAAAGACCACTCCTTCTCTGTTGATCAATTCTGGCCGTTTTTCTCAATTTTTTTGCTTGAGGCTCATTAGTTGTTGGTAGTAGAGATCCGAATCGATGGTTTTGTCCAAAAGAATAAGATCGACGCTGCTGACCACGGCTCACGAACACTGTGAGCGGAATAATAGGTACTCTTTTGTATTTCTTTTTCTGGCTTCATTCGCTTGTTCTACGTGCTCCGTCTACTTATTTTTTTAGTCTGAGTATAATAAATAAATATTTTTGGGACATAATTTACATAGCACCATCGAGGCCCAAACTAAGCAGAGCTTGTACTATGGGTACTAGACAATGGATATAATAGTTATATACTTTTTTTGTTGTAAATCATACTTATAATACATAAGAAACACCCAGACCAACACAAACATGTTCATCACACAAATATGTGTATCCTGTGGGAATCGAACCCACGACCTCGTGATCAGTAGTCCGACACTCGAACACACTAGACCACAGACATCGTCTAAAATGTATGGAGCTTATAATTAAGACTGATAAATAATAATGTTGGCCATTAGATTGTAGCACCACGTAGAGTAAAAGCGTTAGGCTTGTTATGAAAGCCGTTGCCGTAATCGTAAAATGCAAATAAAAGTGAACTATACGTGGGACACTCAGAAAGTTTTGCGAAACTAAAAAAAATTGTTCTATACGTACATATATTTTTATCAAATCTTTTCAAAGTACTTTCCACCAGCCTCTATACAAAGATTCATGCGCCTAAACCAGTTTTCAAAACACTTTTTCCAGTCCGCCGCAGACACCTCGTTTACAGCCTGCTCGAACGCAGCCAGCGCATCTTCCGGCGACGAAAATTGTATCCCTTTGAGCTGATTTTTTATTTTTGGGAATAAAAAGAAGTCACACGGTGCTAGATCAGGGCTGTAAGGAGGGTGACCCAGGAGTTTGACTGGCGTGCTGTCCAGGAAGTCCCTCGTTTTGAGTGCGGTGTGCGCAGGTGCATTGTCGTGGTGGAGCAGTAGCCCGCGGAGCCCTGTGTTTGGTCGCTTGTTGCTTATAACAGAGAAAACTTCTGGCAAACATTTGGTAGTATACCATTCGGCATTAATGCTTCTTTGATCCCGTAAGGGAATTGATACCAAGTGGCCAGTCAAATTAAAAAAGCTAGCGATCAAAATCTTACCCCCGCTTCTAGATCGCTTCACTTTGGTAGGCGTTGGCTCATTTTGAAACACCCAAACAGTCGACTGGCGCTTGGTTTCTGGGTCGTATTGATAAATCCAGGACTCATCACCTGTAACGATGTCGTAAATACGCCGAGACGAGCCTGCTTCAAATTTGTTAAGCATATCACGGCACCATTCCACCCGGGCCTGCTTCTGAGCATCGGTGAGGTTGTGCGGCACCCAGCGTGATACTATCCTCCTCACGCGAAGATGGCTGTGTAGAATCTCGTGAACGCTTCCCGATCCAATCTTCAATATGTGTTGAATCTCCTGATATGTAATTCGCCTATTGTCTTGGATTAAATTTTTCACTGCTAGCACGTTTTCTTCGGTAACAGCCGTCAAAGGGCGACCGCTTCTTTCGTCATCCCCCAAAGTTGGTCGACCGCGCTTGAATTCGTTATACCAACGATACACGGTTGCCTTGGAAGGGCCTTCATCCATGAATGCCATTTGAAGTCTATCGTACGATTCATCCGGTTTCAGGCGACACTTGAAATCGTATAAAATCATAGCTCTAAAATGTTCCCGGCGCAGATCCATATTTCAGTGAGACACAATACTTTGAATTAACTCGCAAAAAATGTGGAGGGAAATTTTGAAATTGGAACTTACTTATTTTTACTTATAAATAATCATATTTTCGAAAAACATTATAACTGGCCAGTCTCCCATATATAAAAACTTTTTTTCGCAATACTTTCTGAGGGGCCTGGTATTTAGTTACCATATGACAGGCCTTTGCCGCATTTGTCAGGCATTATAAGGCTTAGACAGGCAGTTTTAAGGCTTAGACAGGCATTTTTAGGCTAAGACAGGCATTTTTAGGCTTAGACAGACGTGCAGCTGGCATTAATCAGAGACAGGTATTTTTGAATTTCGCACGCGTTCCTCTTTTTTTTTCATTACTGCGATTTACATTAATTTACCTTAGACAAGCTTTTTTCTGAAAAATCTGGCATTTTAGCCTTAACTTTACCGTACTACAAAACCTTTGAACCTAACGTCATCTTGAAATGTTTGTGCCTTTCTCAGTAAGTAATAATTGCAATACACGCATTTATAGGACATCGCTTAGTAAATCTGGGGGTCTATTCGAGTAATTGATATATTTGTGACAATTTTCATGTCATAACCTACTCTAAATAAATAACGTTGATTTCACTAGCGTTTGCGTTCTTACGAAGCTTTAATCGACAGGCACATCATCACACACACACACACACACACCCATCACACTCTTAGTTGTAAATGTCAATAATAGCATTTATTTTTTATCAGACGTCAAACACCATGTTATTGACATTACACTCCAAAAATTGTGTACGAATTCATAAAAAAACACAATATTTGTCTACAAATTTGTTTACGAAGTATGTACTACGTCCGATACATTCGGAGCAGTATCGTGTCTTTTGTCGATATTCTTAATTTGATTATGTCGTTGTTGATTTTGAGAATAGACTCTCAGTTTTGGGGCTCGTCTAGGGGCGGGGCGGGGCTCGACGTCGCGGGGGAGTGTGTGCGGGGCGCTGCTTACGTCACTGATCGATGCAGCACTTGTTGCCGCGTTCAACAGGCACCGAATATCTAAATACAATCGCAACAGGCGCCTAACTCTTCACGCTTATGTTTTCCTGGTCCCCGAGATTCTTGATTTCAGTTAAAATAGTAAAGTAAAGTAATAGTTTTAATTGTGGTAATAGTGTCCAGAAAGTTTACTGTTTATTACCGGATAATTATTATAAGACATTATTAAATATGTATAAACCACGCATGTATGAAAAAATTTATGAATTTAAAAGAAGTATGCAACGCAATACTTACGTACCTATCTATGTAATGCACCAATCAAGAGGGCAACATTCGTGATTAAATACTAGCTTCTGTTAGGCACTAGTAGTTGCTATGGTCTCGTATGAAATTATTTTAGAACCACACGACTCGCGGCATGCAAGGCTCGAAAGCTAATCGTGCATTGGGGGAAGCGCCGCGCGGCAGCTGCAGCTGCCACTGCCGTCTGCCGCTCAACTTCAAAGTTTATCTTTATCACTAACCTGCGGTCAACTATATGTCAGTGACAGCATCATTTGTTTTCGAGGTGGCTTCTTTTGATGTTCGATCGCATGCATGCGCATTGATGTAGATCAACTCTGCCTATCGCAGTCCACTGCTGGACATAGGCCTCTCCCAAATTGTGCAACAACACTTGGTCCTCTACCTTCCGCATCCAGTCCCTCCCAGCTACTTTCATCAGGTCATCGGACCACCTGGCTGGGGGCGCCGTACACTGCGTTTGCCGATTCACGGTCTCCACTCAAGGACTCGTCTGCTCCAATGGCCATCGGTCCTTCGACAGACATGTCCAGCCCACTGCCACTTACTAATCCTACAAGCTATGTAGGTTACTCCGGTTCGTCTCCGGATAAACTCATTACGGATTTTATCCTTCAAAGCATAGCTCGCTCCATAGCTCGCTGAGCGACTTTGAATTTGTGGACTAGCCCAACTGTCAGTGTTCACATCTCGGCACCGTAAGTCATGACAGGCAGGATGCACTGGCATGCGCCTAGCGGTGGTATTAAAAATCGCCAATATAATTGAGCGAGTACTTTACAACCTAAAATAAACTTACGTACATAATTCTTCGCTTTTATTCTCTACCACGGTAAGGACCAAAAATTAAATTGTCTATAAACGACACGTGTCTTGGTACTACGTGCTGAAGTTTAAAACTTGAGTACGGTAACATAATTCTCGTACTCCGCAGGTGCTCGCTTTACGCATTTTGATAACTTAAGTAACACTCGAATTAATTACGTGCTTTGTTACCAACGGGAATGCTCGGCGAACCGCGGCTTGATTATATTGTTCCTGTAAATTTAAAAGGTGCTAAGCTAAATCATTAAGCTTTACGTACAAATATACATTTTCGTCCGTGTGGTGCCGGACGCAAAGAATTTCACCACCCTATATCTTCTCATGAGTGTCGTAAAAGGCGACTAAGGGATTCACCAGAGGATGGGCAGCAGCGTCCTCTGAGTATTGAACCAACCAACTGCGATCGCCAACCCGCCTGCCAAGCGTGGCGATTATGGCAAATCCCCCCCAACGTGATTGAGGGAGGCCTATGTCCAACAGTGGACGTCTTTCGGCTGAAATGATGATGATGACAAATATAAATTGGGACTTCTCAAACGTTTTTACGTTTGAGAAGTCGCGGAAGGATTTGAATTTGTACTCGATATAGGTCTCCCATTTTATGAAACTTTATTCCGCAATCGCATCGGTGCAACGTAAATATTTTAAATGTAGACATTATTTTCTTTAAAAAAAAAACCTGTGCGGTCAGGGGAGGTAGTTGAAGCTGAGTAAAGTGAGTTCCGTGTGGTGCCGGACGTAAAGAATTGCACCACCCTATATCTTCTCATGGGTGTCGTAAAAGGTGACTAAGGGATTCACCAGAGGATGGGCAGCAGCGTTCTCTGAGTATTTAACCAACCAACTGCGATCGCCAACCCGCCTGCCAAGCGTGGCGATTATGGCATATCGCCCCAAACTGCTTGTCCAGCAGTGGACGTCTTTCGGCTGAAATGATGAAATACAGGCATGAAATTGTTTACTAGTGAAATGCACAATTAATTAAATCCTATGAGAATAATAAAAGAATTGTATGCTGTTGTACCCGCGAGGAAAAATTGTGGGATATACGAATCAACTGCAAGTTGATCTTAGAATCCCTAAGCCAAGTACGCGCATTCGCATATTCTTTAAAAGATTATTACCATTCTAGTTTCCACATGCGATTTGAAATCAAAAATCACTGTCATGAATTTTATTTGTGTAATTTTAAGGTTTTATATTACTGTGTGTATTAATAAAAAATAAAAAAATATATTCGATGCCGTGGCATGTCGATGAAAAGTCATCGTCCTCGGCGCCTTTTTCTCAATTATATTGGGGTTGGCTTCTAGTCTAACCAGATGCAGCTGATCATCAGTATTTTATACGGAGCGACTGCCATCAGACCGACAACTCGATTTCGATATGTCGATAAAAAGTATTTTTTGTTTTTAATCCAGGACATGGTCTATCGGTGTCTCAAATATCATCCAAATCGGTTAAGTAGTTATTACGTGATGCTTGTACAAACAGATAACTACAGTTTTATAAAAGTTATTATTATTCACAGAAATCACAGTCATAATAAAAAAAATATAGACGAAGTGCTGCGAACAAACACAGTGAAGCCAAAATTAAACTCTGGTCCTTCGTGTACAACAGCGCTCACGCGCACACAATTTACCTGAAGGATATTTGCTTTCGCGATACGTACTGGACGATGCCGCGACATGTGTATTGAGAGGGATGAGCACGGTTCGAGGTGCATGTGTATGCGTGAGCGTTGGAACTTGTACACGAAGGAGCATAAACTTTTTTAATTTCACTAGATTGTTCACAGCAGTTGGATAGGCTATCCAACTGCGCAGAAGGGTGAGACAAGGGGATGTCATATCCCCAAAATTGTTCACTAACGCGTTGGAAGACGTCTTCAAGACGCTGGACTGGACTGGACAGAGTATCAACGTTAACGGCGAGAACATCTCACATCTCCGCTTTGCCGATGACATCGTTGTAATGGCTGAGTCGCTGGAACAACTGGGCGAAATGCTGCACAGCTTAAACGAGCCTCTCGGCGTGTCGGTCTCGGCATGAATCTGGACAAGACTAAAGTCATGTTCAATAGGCATGTCATGCCGAGGCCGATATTCGTCGAAGGGTCGGCACTCGAAGTTGTAACGCAGTACGTCTACCTAGGGCAGATAATTCAGCTTGGTAGGCACAACTTCGAGAAAGAAGCCATCAGAAGGATCCGTTTGGGATGGGCAGCATTTGGCAAACTTCGCCGAGTCTTCTCGTCGCCTATACCGCAAAGTTTGAAGACAAAGGTCTTCAACCAGTGCGTCCTGCCTGTCATGACTTACGGCGCCGAGACGTGGACACTGACAATTGGGCTAGTCCACAAATTTAAGTCGCTCAGCGAGCTATGGAGCGAGCTATGCTTGGAGTTTCTTTGAAGGATAAAATCCGAAACGAGATTATTCGGAGAAGAACCGGAGTGACCGACATAGCTTGTAGGATCAATAAGCTGAAGTGGCAGTGGGCTGGTCATGTCTGTCGAAGGACCGATGGCCGCTGGAGCAGACGAGTCCTTAAGTGGAGACCGCGAATCGGCATACGCAGCGTAGGGCGCCCCCCCGCCAGGTGGACCGACGACCTGAAAAACGTGGCTGGGGGGACTGGATGCGGAAGGCAGAGGACCGAGTGTTGTGGCGTAACTTGGGAGAGGCCTATGTCCAGCAGTGGACTGCAATAGGCTGAGTTGATGATGATGTTCGCAGCACTTGATCTACATTTTTTTAACAATGACTGTGTTATTATTATGATTTTTACCAATAACCTTATTAATATCATCATCCACGCCCACACAGAGACCTAAAGTCGTGTTACCCGATGCGTGAATGCCTATAAGATCCAATTACGGCGTCGTATCAGATGCCATATAAGATATCAATCATAGCGCGCGAAGCTCCATCATTTATTTAGACTCTATAGCCCGATGACGTTCCCCTCTTATGGAATTTACTAGGAAGCTAGACTATAAATATGGCGGCAAAGCTGAGTAGACTTAGGCAGCTCGCGAATGAGAGATAAAAATTAGTAAGTTCACTTCTATCAATTGATCTCTCATTTGCTTAGTCGCTCATTGAATAGCTCATTAGCTCACCGCCTCAATCCGCGCTGCGTGCATTGTAAATTGATCTTTCCGTTTATCGAAATTAAATATAAAATATGTGAAAACGCACATTGACCAAGTCAAATGAGCCAAGTAAAAGAGCTTTTGAGCAAGTCGTTCTTGTTCATTACTGAATCAAATGAACTATAAAGTTAAGAGTTATTCAGTGAGCTAAAAGAGTTATACGGTATTTATCTCTTTTCCACAATCGTAGCACATGCTACGGTGTAGCATCCTAGTATTTCTGCTGTCACCTTACAAGAAAGTACAGTCTTGCAATAAAAATTAAATGGGAAATAAAAATCTATCTTTGTCAGTATTGTGTCAATCTGTGTTTTATCATGCAAAAAATTCACCTGTTAACACTTAAATTGAATCTATATGAATAAGATCATACAAAATTCTGCCTAAAATATGATTTATAAAGTTTATATTTATCAATGTATGATTAGGCACCCCCATTTTGTGTACTCTTTTATGCCAAACTGTAGAGGTATGTAATGAGGACATTCGCAGGAGAACGAAAGTAACCGACATAGCCCGAAGAATTTCCAAACTTAAGTGGCAGTGAGCGGGGCACATTGCTCGCAGAACCAAGGCCGATGGGGCCGTAAGGTTCTGGAGAGGCGACCGCGTACTGGAAGGCGCAGCGTGGGTAGGCCCCCAACAAGGTGGACCGACGACTTGGTGAAGGTCGCGGTAAACCGCTGGATGCGGAAAGCGCAGGACCGGTCGTTGTGGCGAAGCTTGGGGGAGGCCTATGTCCAGCAGTGGACGTCTTTTGGCTGAAATGATGATGATGATGATTATGTAGAGGTATACTTATTAAAAATCTAAGCAAGCTTAGCAGTTTATCAGAGCAACCACTTTTTCAACTACTTGCTAGGAGTACATTAAACTACGTACATAAGCACCCTAATTAAAATTGCATACCAATCTCACACGTTAATAAAGTACTTTTATATTATGACGTGTTGTACAATAAATTGCATGAAACAGCCTTCAATTAAATATTGTTAACAATATGGCCCTCAATTATTGTGTTTCTATAACTGTATGTGAGTTTCTTGGTATTAGTTAAATCAATTGATGAATAAAAGAAAACACGAAAACGCAGTTAGTGTAGTGTTGGCGTATCTGGGGTTTTGAGTTATTTCAATAACACAATGTATTCTATATTTAAAGAAGAAAAAAACAAAAAACAAATACTTTATTAGGAGGTGTCAGTGTAAATTACGTGAAATAAAAAACCGATAATTGTAAGCTTACTAAAAGGCCATAGGAACTTCAAACTATATTAATATAACTTACACAACTTCACGTGATTTCCTGAACAAAATAGATTCTGCAGCCCATTAGTATAACATTGTAGCAGCAGCCTCGGATTTGTAAAAGGGGGGTGCAGAGTTCCGAATAGCCACCCTCTAGGGTAAAAAACCTTTTTTATCCAAAAACCGGTCGGTTCCAGCATAGTACAGACAGAGAGATTGGCTGGTGGCTGGCTACTCCCGTCTTCGCCACCCAGGTCGCCTGCCCCCCTCACCGGCTCCTAGATCCGGCTCTGTGTAGCGGCTATACAAAAGGAACTATCTAGACCCAGTTTAAACCTAAGACTTCAAGGAAAAAACTACTTCCCAAAACACGGAAGTTTCAAGTAGGTACAAGAAGTCTCAGGAGTGTATAGAATTCAAACCGTGAGGAGTAGTAATGTGCTTACACACGTAGGGGAGACTCGGTCAACAAAGGCTCGTAATATACACTTACATTTATGCTTTTAGTGAAGTATGGAGTTCTTAGAGTTCGGGGTCGGAGTAGTACGTGTATGTAGTGTCTTAGTGAAGTTTCTATAAAACTAAAAGCACAAATGTGCCGTGTGGTGCCAGACGTAAAGAATTGCATCACCCTATATCTTCTCATGGGTGTCATAAAAGACGACTAAGAGATCACCAGACGATGGGCAGCAGCGTTCTCCGAGTATTTAACCAACCAACTGCGATCACCAACCCACCTGCCAAGCGTGGCGATTATGGCATATCCCCTCGTTTTGTGAGAGGTCCAGCAGTGGACGTCTTTCGGCTGAAATGATGATGATTTTGTTGACAAGCACAAAATTGGCCGGTAAAAACAGAAATGTAGGACAGATTTTAAAAAACCCAGTTATTTTCATTTACCCTTACCTCTAGGACAAATTCTGCTACTAGAGAAGACTCCGTGACTTGGTCAAACTATCAGAAAGTCTCGAAAGACATATTCAGTTCTGGTGTTATTTTCTTCTTCTGCTGCTTCGTCCCCTAACTGCTGCGGGTGCCGACCACATACGACGCGTCTCAAGCTATGCGATCTTCCGCAGCGTGGACTGCTAGGTATATGCTTCATCCTCAGACTTAGGCTCGTATTACAGAAGCTTCCTCAAGTACAGTTTAAACTCCAATCACCTGATCACTACTTAAGGATAGAATCGTTACTTGAGTATCGGTCTTATTCCAGAACGGTAATTATAAACTTTAATTCAACAACAAAACACACGAATTTGACCTGAAATATAATAGAAATCTCTACTCAAGCGTAGTCTGGACCACGCTTGAGTGATAACAGATCAAATATCTGCCCAAATACCGAAACAGGTGACAATATAAAACGAAACTAAACTCAGCTGAACTGTGATCAACAAATCTCTGCTTGAGGGACGTTCTAAAATCAAAGCTCAACATAAAACTAGTTTTAAACAGAGATCAACGCTTGAGTATCCTTCTGGAATACGGGCCTAAAAGAATAAGATATATGGAGCGCGTATAAACTATGAGTGAAGCCAGAAAAAGGAATACTAAATAGCAAAACATTACCCACTGTTCCGCCTACAGTGTTCGCAATAATTTGTGTGAACTGTTTTATTGGTTTTGAAGTCAGTTTTTACTTTTTTTAAAGTTTATGATAATTCATTAGTATTGTAGAAACAATACTTAAACTTGTTTTATGTAGACTAAAGTTAGATAAAAAGATTAGCCAGATTTAAAGATCACAACTTGATACCACTCCACTGTAGACTCCACTGATAAACATTCATCTCCATTTCCATCCAAGATTTACATAATATTATACACTTATGAAAAGAATTAATTAAAGCACCACCAAGCATGGATATATACTTGATATTACCCCTTGGTCGCTCGTCAAACCACAGATCACTTAACTTAACTTGTAGAGTGCGACCGTCTTAACTGTTCAAGCGGCCATAACGTGAACTGAAGTTGCCATCCAAAATTTACGTCAGAAAGAGTGAGAAAGAAGTATGTCCTATTACTATTAAGCAACACCGTGAACAACACTATATGTAGTTAGGGTTGCCATACGTCCCTTATATAAGGGACTGTTACCGTATTTCACAATGGAGTCCCGTATTGCAATTTGTCCCGTTTTGTCCATAATACCTACGCGTAATATGGCTCGGGACTGAGCCGCACAAGTGAAATAGACTTCAAAATATGGCTGTGCGAAAAAAGATAACCCCTTATTTGGATTTTCTTCTGGTAACGTAGTTCATTTAATTTGATTTGAATATCAACTATTTATTTATTTATGTATGTATGCTTTATTGTACACCGTAAAATACATTACATTTAATATGCATTTAAACTTTTGTACAAATGGCGACTTTATCGCCATTAGCGATATCTTCCAGGCAACCTTAGGATGGACAAGAATGAACTGTACAGAAAATGGGGTTGTCCGAAGTGCAAATTAGTAATATAAAATACTGTACTAGTACCTATTATAAAATGATTAATTAATGATTGCTTAACCTTTATCGATTATTTTATGAAAGTAAACGATTTTTCATGTTTTTATTTATTTAACATTTAAACGTCCCGTATGAATTCCTAGCAATTTTTGCAATGAGCCCTTTTTGTAGCTACCACAACATTCTATATTATAGCTGCCATAATAAATAAATAAATAGTTAGGACATTTTACACAGCACCATCTAGTCCCAAACTAGGCAGAGCTTATACTATGGGTACTAGACAATGGATATAACACTTATGTACTTTTTTTTGTAAATACATACCTACTTATAATACACAAAGAAACACCCAGACTAACACAAACATTTATGTTCATCATACAAATATTTGTGTCCTGTGGGAATCGAACCCACAACCTCGTCATTAGCAGTCCGACACTCGAACCACTAGACCAAAGACGTCGTCAAATAATATCCCCATAATTCGCTTTAAAAACCTGTGCAGTTGTAAACAGACTACATTATTGTAAACCAGCTGACGCCCGTTGCTGTTTTGCGTGATTCAAGGACAAACATACATATTATAATAAAACAAAGTTTAACCGGATTAAATCGCGTATATTATTTAAATTGGTTTTCCTGACGTTTCGAAAGCTTTGCAGCATTTCGTGGTCGCAGGTAGACTAAGATGACAACGTACATACATACTCTCGCATTTTGTAATATTAGTAGGATTCCTCATAACAAACCATTTCAACTGTTGACACGTATACGTTTTCTAAATGCGCTTGTCATATAGATAACATGTATTCAAACATGTTCTGCTACATAAACATGTAAGGCCACTTTCAGAGCGGCGAGTAATTTCGAAACTTTGGACAAACGCCTCTCGGCTGAAAGTCAAACATTGAAAGCATACAACACCGAGTAGGGAAGCTGCACGTATTCAACATAGGATCCAAGCTTTTAACATGTGTTTAGTGATATTAACGCTGGACATTTCGCTCAACGAGTTAATGTTACAAATGTGTGGATGTTCGTAACTAAACTATAGGTGCGGCACGCTATGATGACGTTTTTGACGTTTGCCTGCTCATGAAGATCCGTAAATATTGACAGCCATGTATGAAGGAATATTTGCCGTACTTTATTGTCAATAGTGATGCACTGCTACAGCAATATATTTTTTCGAATTTTGAATCTTTTATTCAAATTCAAATTCTATTTATTTCTACTGTTTTTTTATGTATGTCACAGAAAATTTGATTAAATAGCGATTAAACAAAATAGCTAGACTAGATAAATGTGTTTGGATAAAATTTATATCGATGTAGAATTTTGTATTAACACAGAGCTCTTCGAATCGTACCGCGCGGTCATAGCCGGGGACACAGCTCATTTATAATATATAATGTTCTTATCTGTCAATTTTATTTTATAGGATCTGTCATTGGCACATAACCAGTCCATGAGTGGATGCGAAGGTGACACGGTACGTGTCTGCTGCAGGTTTTGTCGAGGTATGGTTGCTTCGGCAAATAGCTGCACAAAGTAGCGAGACGGGAGGCTAATCATGTGTGCCACCAGTGTGGCTATAGTGAGGACACGGCCCTTTATACCCTGGCGCACTGTCCTGCTTGGGCGGTGCAGCGCCGTGATCTCACTGCAGCAATCGGAGCAGACCTCACTGCCAGCCGTATTTACCAACATCACCAACAAACAGATAAGGTGTGGTTGCCACTTAAATTGGTACGACCCAACTTCGCATTGAAACGACTCGTAGTGACCCTACTAGACACTTTGACGTACAAACTTGACGTCCAATAATTAACCTACCTCACCAGTATTTGACACTTGCTTAGTGCCCGGTACAATATTCTATAGGTAGCAGGTACCTCTATACAAAGGGAATCAAGTATTCCGTTGGAAGTGAGCCGATTAACCATTCTATTCTACGTCACGGTATATTGGAGTTTACTCGCTGGGAACAATGAGAATAATCCACTGAGCATGTTGGTATAGTAGTTCTACTCCGTTCTATTCCGTCAATATCTGTTTTATCATACAAAAAATATGCCTGTAAACACTTCATCATCATCATCATCATTTCAGCCGAAAGACGTCCACTACTGGACATAGGCCTCCCCCAATTAAGGGGGGAAAAACACTTAAATAAACTGTAATTAACTGTAAACACTTAAATATAATTAAAAGCAATAGGACAATCCAAAGTTCTACCATAAACGCGATTGTAAAAGATAAAATTTTTCAATGTATGACTAGTAGCGTCCTGCATTTTGTGTACTCTTTTGTGCCAAACTGTACGACTGCAAAAACTCCTTGGTTGGGCCGAAGTGGTATTAAAAACTCCTTAGTTGGGCTGAAGTGTACTGTTATGGTTTTTTTTTTTTTATTATGGTATTATTTTGTTCAGCAAACTGTATCGTAACCATAAAGGTATTATACTTACGTCAGTATATACAAAGTCTTTGATCGTAACCAGTATACAAAGTCTTTGATCGTAACGAAATTTTTAAATTCATTACAGGTGCATGTGCGTAAAGTCTGTCATTATGACATTACTTTTGAGTTAATAATTCGAATTTTACGATATTAGTGTAGATAAAATAATTTATAAAAAGCTATCTCACACTACATCTCGCGTTCGGGAAGCTACGCAATATCTTCTCGTCCAAAATACCGCAGTGTTTCAAGACGAAAGTCTTTGACCAGTGTGTGTTGCCAGTAATTACTTTCGGTACTGAAACGTGGTCGCTCACAATGGGCCTGATAAGAAGGCTCAAAGTCACTCAAAGGGCAATGGAGAGGGCTATGCTCGGAGTGTCCCTGCGTGATCGAATCAGAAATGAGGAGATTCGCAGGAGATCGAAAGTAACCGACATAGCCCGAAGAATTGCTCATTGCAAGACATTGCTCGCAGAACGAATGGCCGATGGGGCAGTAAAGTTCTGGAGTGGCGACCGCGTACTGGAAGGCGCAGCGTGGGTAGGCCCCCCACAAGGTGGACCGACGACCTGGTGAAGGTCGCGGGAACCCGCTGGATGCGGAAGGCACAGGACCGGTCGTTGTGGCGATGCTTGGGGGAGGCCTATGTCCAGCAGTGGACGTCTTTCGGCTGAAATGATGATGATGATGATGATCTCACACTAACACTGGCCTATGTTCACCAATTCCATGAATGGCAGCAATATATAATTAAACATTCGAACAAATTGATATTTTTAAAGCTCCATGAAAAAATTTCGAAGCATTTTATATGAGACAAGAATTGTCGTGCATGTACAGCTCATTTATTTGCAACTTCAAGCTTTTGTGGTAATCTGTGATCAGCGCTGTGGGCTACATTACTATGTATTTACATAAGGTATACATCATCATCATCTCACCCGAAAAAACGTCCACTACTGGACAAAGGCCTCCCCCAAAGGGGGGGGATATGCCATAATCGCCACGCTTGGCTTGCGGGTTGGCGATCCTGGCGGTTCGGCGGCGATAAGGTATACTGTTAGTTTTATTACATAATGTAGCTGTTTGTTGTTCATCTTTAAATAAAATAGGAATAAAATAAAATAGCAATGAGAATATAGGTGTGGTTGAAAAATATGCTTCTCACAGAGTTTGCCGCAAGCGATGTGGTTAATCGTGTTGTTGTTTTCGTTATTTTTATACATAGCTGTGAAAGTGAGAAGAACAAATAGCACGATAATAATAATGGTATGCGCGTTGTATCATCATAGTTACAGACATTTATTCACTTTAGAGTTTATACAGATGTCATTTCAGTCACATCATCACAAACACACCCCATCACACAGCACCACACACTTATCATCATTACACCACCACACTCCACACTCACTCACACACATCACATTCATTTCATCTTACTTTAAATTAGTGACTTAGAAATATATATTAGCAATAAGAACCAAATGTATATTGAGCGCTAATCCCGCCGACAAACTGTTGGTGGGTGGTGTACGCAGTTTGGTGGGCTTAAACTGTTTTATTTAATAGTTTAGTTAGCTGTAACTTAGACGTTACTTACCAGATGGCGCTTGAATATGAGGTCAGCTGACAACTCTATCTCTGTATAATCAAAGTATTCTATAAAAAAAAAAAAAAAAAAAAAAAACATTTATTTCGGATTTAACCCATATCATAAAAAACATGTCGTACAAAATTAAATTCAATTAAAAGAAATTCATACATAATTTCATGCCAGAAGTAAGGGCACTAGATTATATTTAACATGTAAGAAAATTAACAAAATAAATAATGAAATAAAATCAAAACAAAATTTAAATCATGTCAGTTAGTAAAGATTTAAATTGCGAAAAGAAAAAAATCGCTCACAAGCAGGTTTTTTTTCTTTTCACAATTTAAATCTTTAGATTTCATTATATATTATTATTATTATTTTATTCTATGGGTATAACGCAAATCTTAGCGTGACGTGACGCTTCGTTCCAAAAATTTCTAAATTATCCACTGCTGTCGTACAAAATTGCCAAAGCTTTAGATGTATTTTCGTCGCCTTCGACGCTTTTGTGTGAGAAAGCTTGCCATCTAACAAAACAGAGTGAAATTTCTGTACCTGTTTACTTGTGTACAAACGTTGATAAATAATTTAAGATAGCCTTTAGCTCTGTAGAGGACAAATAAATCATAAACATCTAGTGTGAAGGCCAATGTACTTAGTGATGTGGGGCTTAGTTTAAGCACAGAACACAATAGTATTCAGCACATCATTAGCTAGTCGAATTTAAAGCTTGGCAATACAGAATTTATTTGAAGGTTAGACCATGGCCTTATTCATAACCGTCGGAAAGTATTTCGAATCAGAGAGGAAAGTTAAAGAACGTGTTCTCTAAACGCTATTCGCAAATCCGAAATCTAAAACTTTTGACAGTTCTAGACGGATCAAAGACGAAAATCATGGAAACTCTTCCGAGAGCCATTTGCTGTCGGAAAGCACTCGATGTGAAAATTCAAGAACTATGAATAGCGTTTGCGAATCCGTTCGGTTCGTAATCGTTTTTTTTTCATAATAAATAAGTTTAACCGCATTTTATCGCGTATATTTATTAATAGCTGAATCTGTATAAAGATAAAAAATTTACGATAATTACATTCGTATTTTATCATTACTTATTAGGTATTTATTTATTTATTTCCACAAAAAAAAATACATAGGGTAAAAGCCGGATAGTTGCCCCACTTTTCGAAAAAGCTTTATTTAAAAAAAAATTAACTTGCTGGAAATTATTCAGTATGTATCTCAAAACATGGGTCTTGTATCTTCTATATTAGCCTATTTTTGTATACATAATTAACAATGGTTTTGAATAAATACTGTTTTATTTCAGCTCTCAGAAAAGGGATAGTTGCCTACTATGGCGGAGTAGCCTATCGTGGGAAATGCTTCGTGGGATACTTGCCTCATGGGGATTTACTATCTCCGCATCCCCTCGGTATAATTTTTATTTTGTATAGAAATAAATTTATATCCATAAAAGAATCTTTATTATTTATTTAACAGTCTTTATAATTTACTGAGATCTTTTATTAAGTACACCTTTTTTTTTTTTTTGCCGTGGTATCTTCATGGACGCACTCCACCCGGGGTAGGCGGAGCCAGTGTCGGACTCTTACCGACTAAAACCACCACGGTGTTCCTTCAACTACCTTAGCCGGGGGCGTGGGAACCCGTGAGTATATATACTCACGTATTCACACAACCACCCCCGACAGGTCCTGGCCCACCATAAGCAGGCGAGCCCCTCCTCCCCGTGCGGCCTAACGTTGGCCGCACCCTCCTTGGCGGTGCACATGGAACACTGCACGTCACCTCACCTCATGGGCCTTTACCAGCTGCGCCAACTACGCCGGCTGTGCCAGCTACGCCAGCTGCTGGTCGGGCAGCAGACTACCCCGAGTCTGCTGCTCGCAGGCCCTACCTCCCGTAATTTTTAATAGAGGTTTTCTTCCTCGCGGTCCGGGCGGTGAAGCCAAGACCCTCGGTCTCAAGAGGCGCGAGAACACTACTCAGCGGGCACTCCTGGGGTTACGAGATCGACGGGGGCAGGGAAGGACAGTCCCCCCGCTGCCCAGTGGTAGGGTGAGTGCACACCGGGCCCACCCCTGCTCCTCCACTGTACCCTCTGTTGGCAACAGAGGGACACGTGGAGCAACTCCCCACTGGCCCAGAACGGGCCCCTCCCGCGCCAGAATATTCGCCAAAGGCAATAAAATCCCCCGAAGGTTAAACCCTCGAAAGGATTTTATTGTCCGTGCCCAGGATTTACCGGCCAAATAACTGCCGTTCCCTCCAGACGTGTCCAGAAGGACAAGCAGCCTTCAGGCACACGTGGAGGTTTTCTGGCCAGCACCCCTTATTAAGTATAGCTATCTTCTGTCCAGTTGATGTTGCGTGCGCACGCCTGGTTTTCACGCATCGCACGCATCACGCACGCAGTTACAACTGACTGAGTATGACTTTCAGGCTTTTGACTACCCGTAACGACTGTGACAACCGAAACCTTGTTCAGTCTCAATGTGTAACGAACGGTCACTCATCTCAGGACAAACCGCGGCAAGAACAGTTAAGCTGTACACCTCGCAAACCGTACAATCCACGCGGTTGTTACTTAGCCACAAGCCCATCGCACTACCACCACCACCACCACCAATACTAAGACCACCACCACCACCACCACCACCACCACCACACCATAATTCAATCATTAACTTTATAAAAAGTTACTTGATGACGGATATATTTTAGCAGCATAGGCTAGTATAGTAACTCACTACTAAGCCTCTCCTAAGAGTAGATTTCTCAAGGTAAACATCAACATAACAACATTAACATTATTCAATACTAATAGTCACCCACGGCTTCGCTCCCTTAGTATGTCGATAAAAAGTACCTTATGACATAAAATAGATCAGACAGATCATGGAACCCAATGTTTCGGCAAATCCGTTTAGTCGATTCGGAATAGCAAAAAACATCCATACTTTCGACAAACATACATATATTTATAATATTGGTAGGATTTCGTAAACATTTTAACACAAAACAAATCCAAGCATGGGAAATGACCACTCGACCCTGCGCCATTTGAGTAGCCGATATACGACTTAAATATATTAAGACTTAAGACAGTCTTATTCTCCAAAGGCAGACTACTTGGACGTTTCTTAATTAACCATTCTCTTTAACGGGCACTCTCAATTAAGTTTTCCCTATTAGAAAGGTGAATTAGATCTCTTTGGAAGATGCTCACAATGCTAAGCCGTTAATGCATTGAAAGGGGTTTGCGTACATAGTAGTGCGTTATTGTTGTGATTCCAAACTGTGCAGTTTGTCACAGAGTTAAAAAAATAAAGTTTAAAAAACATAGCATAATGAAGGGAGACCTTGCACTGTCACTGAAGCGAAGACTCATGTGGACATGCGTATTCTTCCCATTCTAACCTGCGGTGCTCAAACTTGGTGTTTGACAAACCTTCAGATGTCCAAACTCATGGTTTGCCAGCGTGCTATGGAGCGCAGTATCTTAGGTTTTAAATTAACGGATAAAGTTTGAAACGCTACACGGCGCTCTAAAACGCAAATCACTGATGTAGCTCGAAAAGCCGCTAAACTAAAGTGAAATTGGTCTGACCATATCTGCCGGATGCCGTCTGAGCTGAGGGCCAAAATTACCACACAGCGGAGCACTGACACAGCGAAACGACTTCGAGGCAGACCGCGAAAGTGATGATGGGACAAGCTGGACCACCAACCATCACTGGTGCTAAGCCGCACAGATTGGAACAGATTGGAAATCAAGGGCAGAAACCCTTGCCCATCAGAGGGACGTTACAGACTAACAGTATTTAAATACAGTTAAACATTACTAAGCTGAGTGAAAGGAATAATTCACCCAACCCCAAGCTGAACTGACTGAAACCGCCAACACTCAGTAAACCATAGAGTTATTATCATGGTTATTATACTGACGTAAGTATGGAAATGTCTTTGCAGTAAACCAATGATCGGTGACCGTCAAATAAAGAAAAAAAAAAAATTAAATAAAACAATAATTTTTTGTTATCTGTATAAATAGATGCCTTTGACCTGCAGTGAAACAATTATAGACTGGAATGATTAATAATTTGCTGCTATACTAAGCATAATCCCGAGACAGTCTTGTGTGATATTCTTGTTGCAGCTTAAGCAATTCGCATTTAATATAACTTTCAGAAACTTAACCTTGTCTGTTAATTCTAATCTTGGATCACTTGGATGTTAATTACACAAATAATATTATTAATGAGGCATCGCTTTCGCTGAAATGTCTGTAGTAATTGGACGAAACACACAATGTTGCAACGTTTCTCCTGGCTGTATTGTGTAAGCTGGTTTAATTTAAATTTTATGTAGTTTCTTGTAAACTCATTTATTTATTTATTTAAGCTTAACATAAAATGTACAACGACGGACTTAATGCCTTGGGTATTATCTACCAGTCAACCATAGGGTGGTGCAGAAATGATATGGTAAGATAAGATAAGATAAGATAAGATAAAGTTTATTTTTCAAAAACAGTACATTTTTTACAAATATAAGACTTAATTTTAGGATAATGTACACAAAAGTATTAGCATTTGAGGCCGAACTAGGCATAGCCTGTATTTCAGCCCTCAACGCCGATCCCCTTGAACTACAAATAAATAAGAAAGACATATTTTTATTGATCTCGTGAGATTAGATGTACTACAATAAAATTTAAGATGAGGAAAAAATTAAAATAAATACTATTGATTAAAAAGAGATTACATGGTAGATTGGTAGATTTGGTAGGTGTGCAGAATGTCCTCTCTTTGTGTGTTATGTGGTAGGTGGAGTTACAAAATAATGACGTTAAAGCAATGAAAAATTAAAATACTGGTACAGTCGACAGCACATAAAAGTCATTCTTTTGCTCACGTTATCATCAAAAAGAAAATGTATTAAATTGGTGATTAATAAATCATCCATAATTTGTATAGATTTTATCAGTTTACACACCAAACAACTGCAGACGCAATATTAATTATACGAGAAGTGAAATTTCACATGAAGATTTTAATTTAAGGCTACTTTTACCTAGAAAAAAGATACGTTTTCCCAGTTATAAACCGCCTAAAGTTTCACTAATATAAAAGTTACTGTGATCACTCATATATACAGGGAAATTAATCATATACCCAAATAAATAAATAAATCAGTAAAGTTTTCGAGCTCGACGTTAGCCACAGATCCATCATAATTATTTACAATTCATCAAGCCAGTATTTGCTCAGAGTCAGCCATTTATGGGAAAGTTCGATATGCCTTCCGAATCCAATATATTGTTTGGTTGAAAATTGACAATTTCCGTTGAAACACGTGAATGGAATAAGTACTTTTTTACCATTGCCACTCGAAAAAGGGCATTTGATTCATCGATAACAGTGAATAAAACTCTCTTTTACGCACAAGTGAATAAAAAAAAATTGAATTTGGAACAAGCACGAATAATGTACAAAAAATAAATAAAACGTGCTGAACGTGCCTACTGGCTGGCTGCCATTCAGCCAGCCCGTAGGCACGTAGCCATCAAATTTAAATAAAAAAACTAAAAATACTACAATTTGACTGTTTAAATGAGGGAGTTATTGAAGGAGGATGTTTAGTACTTGATTCTCGTTCCAAATATTATAAAAAATGTACCTTAATTTTTGAAAAAAATTATCTTATCCATTTCATCAATTTCTGTCGACACTGTTCCACGCTTACAAATTATGGTTTCATTTGTGTGAAGTAGACACGTTTATCCATTTTGACAAACGAGAACAATTTATGAGAAAGAGGATAAGAGTTACGTAGCTCAGGTACTTTTGTCCAAAAGTTTGTCCCAAAATCAATAATGTCATTAACAATTAACAAGGCGGCAAATACACGTTGGAAGTCGGCTATTGTACATGGGATGTGCCAGTGCCTTCCGGATATAATATTGTGCGCTTATTGTGCGGTTGTCAAATTCGACATTGGTAAAATGTATTGTTTTGACGTAAAATATTGTATACAGAGGTTACCACAATATTTTGTTTACATAAAATTATGACTGTGTGCTTGTCAGGCAAAGTAGGCCTACCTTCAGCAACATCCAGTGCAGGCCCATTGGGAGGCTTGCTTATTGTGAGGCTTCTAACAGACGACACTCGATATCACGGCATTCTTTTTGCACGTGACAAAATAGAAAACACTAAATTATATGAATCGTCGCATACGGTACGCCGTGTAAAAAGAACGACGTGCAAAATGAACGTTGATTCTCGCACGCCACGTCGTCGCTCCGTGCCAATCCACGTCGTTCAAAAATTTATTATTATATTATATTATTTTATATTTTAAGCCTGAAGGTTCCCACTGCAGGGCCTTCCTACACTCCTTCCACTTCTCCCTGTCTATTGTTAGAAGAGTCCAGTCCTTTTGGAAGGAGTCCAGCTCATCCCGTCATCTCCGTCTGGGCCTCAATCCACATCGTTCAAAAATGTATTATAACATTATATTATTTTATATTATAAGCCTGTAGGTTCCCACTGCAGGGCAAAGGCCTCCCTACTCTCCTTCCACTTCTCCCTGTCTATTGCTAGAAGAGTCCGATCCTTTTGGAAAGAGTCAAGCTCATCCCGCCATCTCCGTCTGGGCCTGTCGCGTTGACGTCTGCCATGTAAAGGGACCCATTGAGTGGTCAGTTTGGCCCAGTGGTCGTCTGACATGCGGCAGATATGTCCAGCCCAGTTCTAGTAGTAGTAGTAGTACTTTAGAGTGGCAGCCTTCCGGGTGACGTCAGCTATTTTTGTTCCTTATCCGGTCTATAAGTTTATGCCCAGAAGACTCCGTTCCATAGCTCTTTGGTAAACCTCAAGCGTGGACCTTAGTTGATTTGTCCATGTTTGGGATCCATATGTGAGTATCGTTCAAAAATTACTCAAGCGAAAAAAATAGAACGTACCGAAACACACCCAGTAACGCAGACGTGATGGCGCTCTTTTAAGTCTGTGATTGGCATTCGAGGAGATGGCCACGTACGAAACTCCACACTAATTGAACGTCGTGTGCGTTGAGTCTGCCAAAAGAACGCGGGCAATGCGGCGGGCCCAACTTGCAAAAATAAAGTCAAGTAAAAGGTTCGTTCTCAATCGCGCAAAAAGAACGTCGTCTGAGAGGCCTAGTGATGCTTATACTGTCATACCTTTTTGTCGGTGGACTGCTCAGTAACTTGTAATTTATAGTACACGCTCAGAAGTCTGCTTATGCTTTAAATACGTCATATATTTGCCGTCCGTAATCTCGTCTCATCAACCTCGGGTCAGTGGTAACAGTTTGACCTTCACGGCGTCTTTATATCGTAAGCAGTAGGGGTGGTTTTCGTAATTAAAGTGTGATACTTGTCAGTTTGATGTGCTGCCACTTTCTGTAAAAAAATTACCTGAGCAAACTGCATTTTTTCATTTACTTGCTTCTTTATAGAAACACTTTTAAACTAGTAATTTTATACTTTTTCCTCTAATAACTAATTAGACGAATTTATTTTATATTCATTATGAATAAAAATCTCCTTAAATATATTGACGACGTCTGTGGTCTAGTGGTTCGAGTATCGGACTGCTGATCACGAAGTCGTGGGTTCGATTCCCACAGGACACAAATATTTGTGTGATGAACATAAGTGTTTGTGTTTGTCTGGGTGTTTCATATGTATTAAAAGTATGTATTAACAAAAAAAAAATGTATATAAGTATTATATCCATTGTCTAGTACCCATAGTACAAGCTCTGCTTGTTTTGGGACTATATGGTGCTGTGTAAGATTTCCCAAAAATATTTAATATTTATTTATTTTATTGAAATTTTTAATGAATAAATAGATGAAATGAATGACATGAACTGGCAGCACCGATCGTGACGTAGTTTGGAGGCATCTTATTATACCATGAGAGTATCATTATTTTTTGTTGAATAGGGCCCCTGATGTCACCCACATTCGGTACGCAACTCAAGCCGTGTAGCCCCAAGCTAATAGAGTCCACCCGTCTTAAACAAATATTACTTTTATGGCTTGTTGAACTTTAGTTAAACTCCTTTACGGTTTTTATTCCCTTAACAGTTGGCAGTTTCCTCAGGGTACACTCTATATTATTTCTTAAATTTCATTTTAAGTTTCTGTTTGTATTACATAACCACATCGGCCTAATTCCTAAATAATGGAAACCCTTGATTTAAAAATCTTACTTTTAATACAGTCGTAAGTTTCGTAATAAATAAATAAAATAAATATCTTTGGGACATTTTTCACAGCACCATTTAGTCCCAAACTAAGCAGAGCTTGTGCTATGGGTACTAGACAATGGATATAATACTTATATATATATTTTTTTTTTGTAAATACATACTTATAATACATAAGAAACACCCAGACCAACACAAACACTTATTGTTCATCACACAAATATTTGTGTTCTGTGGGAATCGAACCCACGACCTCATGATCAGCAGTCCGGCCCTCGAACTACTAGACCACAAACGTCGTCAAAAAAAAAAAAAAGAAAGAGAAAGAGTCTTTTATCAGAATGGCGGTTGTCATGTACCAATTCGAATTAAATAAATCTAAAATAAAAGTACCTACTGTGTACCTACCTCTGTGTATCTAACGTGAATCTGTTCATCCACAAATCTATGTCAAAATTAAGATACACTCGCCATTCTGACGTCAGATGTCCTCCCGACTTTGGTGACGGCGCCGGCGGCCAAACTCAACGGAGACTAGCCATCTGCGCGGGATATATTATTATCATTATTAAATTATCATGATTATTCTAATATCGTTTACGATAATTAATTTCCCCCTGCTAGATTTTCGTTTTATGACCAATGGTCCACTTACTTTTTACATAAAATGTAAAAAGTTTCAGCTGTAAGAAGTATTTAGTGTTTTTATTTTTAAGATACGACCAAGACCAAACCATGAAGCGACACTTAAGCATGTGTGCTCGTAAAATTGCTCGCGGCTATGTGTGCAGGTCGGGGCGAGCGCGGGGGCCATGCGCGGTGCGCGGCGTGTGGAACGGGAAGTCTCTCGGCTGCCTCAGCCAAGGCCTATTGCATTCGCTCAAGGCATAGACCAGTAAGCCTCTAGACGCCGGTTAGCTGGACACCCCCGGTCACAACGCATATGCTCTACCACTGCATATCATATGTCCCTCCGCCAATCGGAACGTCACTCAATCAGCGAGCGGCACCAATCGTAAGGAATCATTCCACCGAACTTTTGAGCCGGCCAATCATAACGCGCCGTCCGCCCCCCTGACCCCACCAACGTTTTACGACTGCATTCGAATACAAAACTTTGTTTATGCGGAGTCTTGAAGCTTACTGGTCTGTGGCTCAAGGTTACCGGCGAGCGAGCTCACACGTACACGGAGTGTCACCTCTGTGACCAAACTGCATTTTAAAGAAGGTGGGCAAACGCGCACTTTTTGACACCCGCCTTTTACAGGTGGTTGGGCACACGAACTAATCTAACTTAAATAGAGAACAATCTGCAATGTTGCTGTGATTAGAATGTATCATCACTTATATTGAACTAAGTTTACGGGACTTGTCGCGCACAATTAAATCAAAATATAACAAACATTTTAACTAACTTTGATTTAATTGTGCGCGACAAGTCCCGTAAACTTAGTTCAATATGAGTGAAATTCGCGAAAGTATCATCACTATTTTCACATAGTTCACACATGACAATACCAATACGCCAATAGTGGCGCAGTGGTTGAGACATCAGCTAATGGTCTCGGGTTCGATTCCCGCTTGGAATAAATATTTGTGTGATCCACAGATAGTTGTCCCTGGTATATGAGTTTGTGCATTTGTATTTGTTTAACGCACCCACGACACAGGAGAAACACTAGTGTCGGGCAAAGTTTAAAAATAACTGCAACTTGATATCACAAACTCGTACAGCCGACTGCACGTCAGTGTTAACAGTTTGACATATACAGATTTCCTAAGCAATAAGGGTGGCTTTCGTAATTTAAGTGGTACCACTGACCTGCGGTTGATCGTACATAATAATTCACAAACAACCCTTTTTCCACATAAATTAAACAAATCAACTCGCTAAATTACATAAACCCTTAACCGAATCAATGACAACTATCGATTAGGCTCACTGCGTTTCCTTCAAAGTAATTATGTTTTTTTAAAGAAATCGATATTCTTAACGTCATTATCTCCTACTTTAAAATTCCAAAATAACTCATCTCATAAGTCAAATATTCGTAACTAGAAAAATTACCTAAACAATTAAACAGAATCGATGACAATTAACTATCGATTAGGTATCAAGTGCTGGTATTCTCCCAAAACAATTAAGCCATTCAAAAGAAATATCATTAATATCTTTAGCGTTATCATCTCCTACTTTATAATTCAAGAACAACCCTTTATATAATATAGTCAGATATTTCTAACTTACAAAATTACTTTAACCACCTAAATAGGATCGATAACAACTATCGATTAGGCTCAAGTGCTACGATTCTTCCAAAGCAATTAAGCCGTTTAAAAGAAATATCATCAATATCCTTAGCGAATGATATCGGTTTGGTTGTCTGCTGGCCTGCCACTCTTACCTGTTGCTTGAGTCTCGGGAAAGTGACGCGGCTGAAATGCGCCACCGCCCTGTGTTGCCAGAAAATATAAATTTCCAAAAGAATTGGAGATTTGAATATGTTCGGACCTTTACGAATTTGAGGGATGACATAAATATTTTTTTTATTTTTTTTTCGAAAGTACTATACCATTTTTAGGTATGTTAACAATAATATTGTTTCCTGACCATAGTGTCTATGCCAGTATACGTCTAGACGTATTAACAAATTATGCAGGAATACTAATTTCTAATAATTTTTGCAATGTGATGCAAAATTAGGATACAATTTTTTAAACAAAACTACCTACTTATAATCACACAATCCGTCTTTTGCATATGCACAAGATGACTTGTTTACACTGGTAAACAGGTCACGTTCCGAGAAGGTACGCAGCTAAAAGTAAATTGACATTCTGTTCGTATTGCCAAGCAAATAAAATTACCGAAGAATGTTGTCCAACGAGACATTTATGATTGAGGCTAGAAATTAAAAATATCGTTTTATTGAAAAGGCAGCATCTCAATAGCCTTACAGCAGCTTGAAGCTATTACGCAAGTCATAAATAATAAAGTTCGTCTAATATGACGGGAATCCGATAGATGCAGAAAGCGCAAGACCAGTCGTTGTGTCGATTCTTGGAGCAGGCCTATGTCCAGCAGTGGACGTCTTTCGGCTGAAATTATGATAATGATGATGATTATCACGCTTGCGTATCACATCCTATTTCACTATAACCACTCAAAACTAGCTTGAAGCTCGTTGTCACATGATTTAAGGTTATAGAATATTCGATTAAACTTCGATCTTTAAGCAATTGGAAAATACAGAGTAAAGCGTACTTTATCAGTTTGCTTACAGCAACCTTGATCGTGGACGAATTTAATAATTTCCTGAAACCCCTGTTTCTAAATGACTGATCAACTTGAAATTTAACTAACAAAAAAATATGAAATCTCATCTTAATATTCAAATCTCATGTCAAACAGCATAAGTAATTGGTTTTTTTTTAGTATTTGGGTTGACCAGTCATAGAAGATAACATGATTAACAACAGATACAATTGATCAAATAATACTTTTTAAATGAATAATTAATTGAATAAAATATACTTACAAGTTATAATAAACAACGTCTAAATACCTTAACAGCAAAAGAAAGTAACAATATGTAGCTACTAGTCGAAGATACTACCTACATGGTACTGAATAATTCCGCTCATTTACATCCACGTAATGAATGACAATTAGTCTAAATTCTGCACATCCGCGCTGACCCGAAAGCCCCGATTACACGGGCGTACATTTGCAACTATTACGGGTACTGATGTGGGGAGGGCTGGCAACTCCAGCCCGGGCGAAGGCAGTGTGCGCGAGCCGTCAGCCGCGCCGACCGCTCCCCGACAACCCTAGTAATAAGTGACAACAGACTGTATAGCACATCTCTAATTAGTTACACGTGTTTAAAAAAAACTGTGTTATCTTCAAAACGCTTGTAATAGTGCTCAAATCGGTTTTTAGGTATCAGAAGTAGTTTTTTTTTTATATATATATTTTTTTGCTTTTGAATTTAGTGTTTGCGAGTTTTTGTTTAAAAAAATTACTAACATTAAAAAAAATACGTGATATATCACTATTTAAAAAAACCTCGGTTGAATCTAAAAATAACCTCATAAACATGTTTGTTATTATAAATTCTGGAGGTACATAATTTGTAAAATTCTTCGTGTTTGTTTGCAAGTCTGTGGCGCACATTTACATATTTATAATAAAAAATTACATATTTTCTCAAAGTGTCAGTGCATGCTGCTCTGTGAATTTCGGTGTTTGGTTTTCTTTATATAAACAAAAACATCGTAGTTGCTAAAATAATGCAGAAAAAAACACAAAAATCAAAACAACTATCTTGTACGCAACGTGTACGCATAACCTGTAAGTAAAATGAGTTTTTAAATCGCATTCAATGAAATAATCCGATTTCAAAAATAAATCATCAGCAATAATCAAATTAATCCTTCAAACGATAAAACCGCAACCTCTTTCATACTTGAAACGTAATCACAAAATCAGCAGTTCCGAATTTAAATAAATACGCTATCTCTGTGATAATATCCCTCGGGGAAGCGTTAGAGGCGCAACAGTTAGCTCATAATCTTACCCCGAATTTTATCACGGTCGCTTTACTCATGTATGAACAAACCTCCTCTAGTAGCTAGGCAACTCCTTGTAACATTTAAAAGACACGAATATTACTCGTTTCGTACGTGTGACGTGTAGGTAAACGAAAGCCCTCGCATTTGCTGAAAGTAATTAAAATGCTGTCAGAGAATAAATTGGATTTATGATGCTCCCGTGAAAACATCTCTCAATTGCTTGTGCTGAGAGTCACTTTTAATTACTTTTGATAATGTTCAACGAATGGTAAGAAAATGTTAAAGTCGTTAGTTAGTACGTGAATTCTATTTTTGGCGCCCAACGTGGGGCCAAAGTGGATTGATGTCCTTTACTGAAACCTTTACTTAATAAGTAAAGAAAAGCAATTACACGAGACGAACGTTTACGTTCACAAAATGTCAATGTGAAATCGATATAGTTCACAAGAATTGTATCGAGGCGCGCCTGTCACATGTACTTTCGTATTAAATTACTAAACCGTTGCTTGTTTTATTATGTAGATAAAAAATCAAATTACAAAATCCATCTCGCTTTTCTAATTTACTAGCAGAGCACATCCAATCCATCAAAACTTGGGACTTGTTTTTCAACTTTCGATATAATGTTTGTCGTGGTTATACGCTGTACAATTTATAGAGAGCTATGAAATATGGATTTTCCGTGGAACGAATGCTTCGGTTTGAAGCGGAGCATTGATTAGAGGCGAGGAGTAAACAAACACCCACCTTCAACGTCGTAGAATTACTACGATACGTTGTAGCTATTACTACGAGCAAAAATTAGATTGTTAGAAGGTCCACTTATAAAAAAACCGGCCAAGAGCATGTAGGGCCATGCTCAGTATTATAGGGTTCCTTCATCATCATCATTTCAGCCGAAAGATATCCACTGCTGGACATAGGCCTCCCCCAAGCATATGTATGTTTATGGGGGGATATGCCATAATCGCCACGCTTGGCAGGCGGGTTGGCAATCGCAGTTGGTTGGTTAAATACTCAGAGAACGCTGCTGCCCATCCTCTGGTGAATCCCTTAGTCGCCTTTTACGACACCCATGAGAAGAGATAAGGGTGGTGCAATTCTTTACGTCCGGCACCACACGGACGGAGGGTTCCTTATGTAGGTCTAATTACAAATGAATCAAAACAAATATTAATCATTGCGATTTTAGTTTTTGTAAACAGCGCCACCTAGCGCAAAATTTAAGAAGCTAAATTTAAGAAATGTGTCATATAAATATAACACAAAGTTTCTATTTGTGATTTTATACCTGATAAAAAAGTTATGTATGAAACATTACCTTCATTTTAGGAGACCTATTCAATGATACCCGACACGAGCGGGTGCAGCGGAAAAAAAAAATCATCCCCATTGCACATGTATGGGCGCCACCCCTAAAATACGTTATCAAGATTTTTTTATTCTTTTAAAATTGAAATCTATATCTAAACCATTTTTGAACAAAATTTCATTTACTTATGTTTATAACTGTAGAAGTTATTAAGCTGTTAAGGATTAGGACAGACGGACAGACGGACGGACATGACGAAACTATAAGGGTTCCTTGTAGGACTACGGAACCCTAAAAACACAGCAAACTCATAAAATTCTCTAAAACTGCTACAATCACAATTACGTGCGATACTTTTGTCCTGTTTGGCATCTACACCCATATAAGCTTGTTACCCTACATTGTATAGTCCAATTATTATTATTTATTTGTCCTTCTATACATCTTTCTATTATGTCACGAGTACAGTTGCACGGCGCCCACGCAAGTCAAAGGCTGTCTGTGACCCCGACAGCGATGGCGGCGAGCCGTCTGGCTTAAATTAAAAATATTACTAATGTAGCTTACAAAAATATTTCTTTTATCTTTTTCATAAAATAAATGCTGTCGTAAATTCTCTTGAAATTAATTGAGAGCTTAAAAGAGATGGCAATAAAATTCTGAATTTGAATGGTTTATACATTCGGTGTTAGAAAAAGAAAAGAATACAAAAGCCACAACAAGACATTCAGTAGTAAAAAGAAGAAGAAAAAGAACAGAAAGAACGGAAGTACAGTTTTTTTTTTACATTGAAATAAAAGATATAATAACCATAATTTAATATAAAACGATCATATGCATATCGTAGCTGCGGCAAAATATTATATTTTAATTAAAATAAAATTGTTTCCAAATTTCTTAATCAACAAATTGGCAATTAAAACGTGTATAATCAATTAGAATTGCTACTAACTAATTAAAACAGAGAACAGACGACAATTAACAAATAGGGATTGACTGATACTACTGACGTAAAAGCTGATTTATACGCCTCCAGCCTTTAGTCGAGTCTAAAACATTACAAAATCTATTTGTGTAGACTCCCGGGAGTCTCTCGAGTGCTTAATCATTTTTTTATTACAAACAAGCCACTTGACTGAATTCGAAATTTAGTTTCATAGTTGGTTCACCTGCCGAAACTAGATTTTTAGCCGAAACCAAACGCCCATCATGTTTCTAACATTCAAAGCAAAGTCAATTAAGCCAAAAAAATCAATTATGCTGCAAAATACCATTTTAGTGACTCTGTTTCCAAAACAGCACTGATGAAACGGTTCGTGCACTGGTGTCCTAAAAGACACCTGTACGTGGCGACAAGTTAACGCGCCTTTGACACTTCTATAACCTTTTAGATTTCTACAGTTGGAGTATTTGGCACATTTTGTTGAGGTTAAAACTGCTTTCAAATTGTAAAATATCGAGAAAATATATGGCTTTTTAAGATGTAGATAATTTTCTAGAACGTTCAATTTTGTTGAGACCGATTAGGTACTTTATTTATGAAAAAGGGACTTATACTATTTATTTATTCTCCTTCTTCCTATCTTTTTTTTCTTTCTTCTTTTTCCAAATTTAATTTTCAAAACGATTTTCACGTAAACAACAAAAACAACACAGTTTAGTGGGTTTAAATAAATGTACAAATGTTTTGTTCCAAATAAAATAAAAAATAAAATGTTAGGCACACAAATTCATTCATCAATCCTTAATCAATTTCAGTTCCCAGCCAGCCAAATAAAACAATAACACAATAATAAACAACGAAATAATCAGTACCTAATAAATTCTAGTAATAAAAGTGTATAAAACAGCCTACATAGCCTAAGTGAGTAGTGATGAGACCAGTGTAAACAAAACAGTCGCAATGAGTGGGTTAGGCCCGCCTGGAGTTTGGGCCGCACAGAAACGGCTGGAGTCTTGGGCCCGGGCCGCACGGGAGAGGACATCGAGTGCCAGTAGCGGCCAGAGCCATAATTCTACTGATAGCTTCGGCGATGACAAGTCTCATGGCAGCCTTAATGTAAGTACCTAATTTAAGAGATTCTTCCCTCGGGAAATATCTTTAAGATAAAATATTTTTATACATACCATTACATTATTTTTATTCTTCTAAAGTCGTGGCTATAGATGCTATATCGCCGGAGACTTGTTCATAATATAATAACGTTCTAAATAATGGACTTGTCACCCTGTGCAGGCAGGTATAATAATTGAACAATGTTAATTATGATAAATGATTCCTTTCTTCTGTGAGACTTTTATAAGACTTCTGTTGAGTTCATTTTTTAAATCGAAAGGACAAGGTAATTCAATATTCAACAAAGGCAGAAAATTAAGTGGCAGCGCTATTATTTAATTATTTGTCTTGAACACGAGAGTGATTCCAGTTGAGAATTCATATCGCAGAAAATGGTTTCCGTGATGAAATATAATAACTAGTAGTAGAGATATTTTGTGAAAAAGCTCGTCCGGGAAGTATTACCTCCAACTACTAGTAGTACTACCTATTCCTGCTGTCAAACAGTAATGCTTGCATTGCTGTGTTTCATTGCGAAGGGTACGAGTTTCGGTGAAATTATAATCACATGAGACTTTCCATCTTCAGGTCTCAGTTTGGCGAACGTGATTTGAAATACCATTTAGGCAACAACCTACACAGGCGGTATTGTAGTTGTTATGGGCAAAGGTAATAATCACTTCTATAGCTCGTTTCACCATTCTATGTCATAAAAACTTGTCTAAGTGAACGATAATATCTCGCACAGTATTGAGACAGTTCAGAAGAAAAATGTAATAAAATGTATTCGCTCGAGTACCGAACATGTTATGCTCCAGTGATTATCAACGGTACGAAATCAATACATGTAATATGTACTCGTGGTTATTCAGGCGTTCAATAGGTACATATTATGAAAGAAAAGTTCCGTCTGCCCATATAAAAGAACTCGAGAAGTAAATTATTGGATGAAAGAAAGAAAGAAAAATATTTACTCGGACACACAAAACTAAGACTGCTAAGACCTTTGGGATTATGGATACTTAAAGTCCAGGACTCGAAATGTTTATTAAGCAACCCTAGGAAAGACACCAGCACATGGTGGTCGTGTGCTGCTGTGGGGCAAACAAAATTGTTTTCCTGGGACGTGCCAAAGGCGTAGTACTAGAGGGGCACCGGTAGGAGTCCGACATATCTCTTCCCCAGACAAAGGATATCCACGAGGATTAGGAATAAACCAGAAACCAAAAGCGCCCGCAAACTACATCCAACCCAGCGAAAAGCTACCTGCAGAGTATAATCTTCCCTGGCCTACATGATAGTCCCTAAATCTATTGCGTACCCAGATAGAAAGATGCAGGCTTAACATGAGCAAGAGGGGCTATATAGACCAAACCGCTACAGCCTGCAGATGTGGCATTTATCCTCAATCAATGTCACACTTGCTATGCTGCCCTTTATGTCAAAGCACTTGCACATTGAGTGACCTTAACAATGCCACAGACAACGCACAAGATGTGGCTAATTTTGGGGCCAGCAGCATCTGATTACTGTGCCACTGTCAGTAAATTTTTGTACCGTCGACACGACGAAGAGTGTGATTGAAGGCGAAATAAACAAACATCCATACTTGTACCAAAAATTATATCACCCAACTATAGGCCAACAGTTTGGTCTGTGGCTTCCGGGGGCTCGAAGTTAGCGTTTAGGAGTGCTCGATGCGATGCTGTGTACCTACTCCACTTTGCAACTTATTAGTTGTTCCACTTTACAACCACAACAACTTTGACACTACGACAACAAATATTAAACCTCTTACTTTGAGGATCGTTTTCATGTTAATCATATCACTCGTAGGTATGTGCCAAGCTACTTGAAGCAGTTATTAAAACATTAATTAATATTTTCATCACCAATTATTTAATTACTCTTTCGCCAGTCAAAATTAGAACTTTACGTCTTGAATCCTGAGTTTATTCCTATATGTATTTAGATGTATCTTATAGCCAATTCTGCTAAGTAGATAATGACTGAATCATCCTCTTCATCATTCATTAAAAATGTTTTTTTGTTCATTTTTTGTTTTGCTGAAATGGCTCAACGGATTTGGATAAAATTTGGCGCACAGATATACCATAACCGAGATTAACATAATATAGGCTACTTTTTATCCCGGAATGCACGATCTTTAATATTCTTACGGCCAAAATTAATATCCAATCTATCCACTATTTACCCTACTGGAGATAGAAATTTGACATATTTTGTATGGAGCTTATGTCATATTTCTATCTCCAGTAGGGTAAATCGAGGATAGATTGGATATGAATTTTTTGCGTTAATCTATTTTTATTATTATTATTTTATTTGTTTTAGACTATATACTATATCTGAAACCTGTGAGCGAGTAACATTAAATTTATAAATAGCGCACATAATCTTACTCTTTTAAGATTGAGCGCTATTTTTTTTGTCGTGTAGTTATTGAACGTGTGTGAAATAAACAGTTTGGAGTTTTAATTTTTTATTACGTCTTTCTGTGATAAGCTGAATTATACGCGGCTGAAGCTGTGGGCAAACGCTATCCGTACCAAATATGTAGGGATCAAATGTATACATAAATATTACTACACAAACAGAATACTTTAATTCAAAATAATAGTATTCAAACTTATTACTTACTTATTGCTCGCAGAACGGATGGCCGATGGGGCAGTAAAGTTCTGGAGTGGCGACCGCGTACTGGAAGGCGCAGCGTGGGTAGGCCCCCCACAAGGTGGACCGACGACCTGGTGAAGGTCGCGGGAATCCGCTGGATGCGGAAGGCACAGGACCGGTCGTTGTGGCGATGCTTGGGGGAGGCCTATGTCCAGCAGTGGACGTCTTTCGGCTGAAATGATGATGATGATGAGTATTCAAACTTTGTACCAAAAAGTTCAAATATCAAAAACTCGGAGAAGATCCCCGGTTTGTAGATCTTGTTTTGACGGGCACGGCCGCGGGCAATCCGCTGGTTGGAAAAAAAATAAGCCCGTTTAGCTTATTATTTTTTCAATTCAAGAGTTCGAAATAACGAGGTACCCTCTTCTAGTAAATCAAAAGAAGAAATCTTTCCTAGAGTAATGGAGATTATGTTATTTTTCTTGTTTCGGTGGTCTGTAAATATTTTTAAATGATACCTTAGTTGGTTTGTATATTTATTAGTGATTGGCTGACTATGGGCAGTTTTCTGACCGATTAGTCGGTGTGTAGTCGGTCCATCTCTAGTCTTCAAGTATATTTTTAGCCGCATGGTTGACAGATCAGTTCAGTTACATAATTACTGGCTATATACACTGCCCCGTGGGGTGAATTTCATTCACCAACCAACTCACTCTTTGGGAGTGGTCTTTGTCCAGGGAATTTAAGATGTCAAATATAGCGATACCAACTTGGCGTTGAGTAAAAATAGAAGCTTGATTACTCAGATATATTAACTTTTTACTGTAATCCTGGTTTTCGCTGGTTATAATAAAATTGTAAGATATAAGCGTAGCATCAATTACAAAATGTTACTATACTAAGTAACTCAATATTTTCCGAATATTAGACTGTTTGATAAACAAAAAAACTGACCAAGTGCGAGTCGGACTCGCGCACTAACGGTTCCGTACCACCATTACATTATATGTGGTACCACCCATCGATCTGATACCCAACAGAAACTGATTTATGAGATTTCACCAAACGCGCAGTGCGCAGCGTTGATATATTTCATATTAGCATCTCTTTCTCACGCTTTGTGATTTTACTGTATTATCTGTGTTTTGTGTTTATGCTATACTGTAAACGATCTGTGCAAGCCAAAATAAATATTTTTCTTTTTTTTCTGTCTTTCAAAATAAAACTGCCATGTATCGGTCCACATTACAGTCGATTTTCCAACTTCTTCTTCTTCGTGTCGACATGAGCTACATAATGATTATAGCTCATGCCGTGGGGAAAAGATTAGCCAGTCAGCAGGTTGGTAGCGGGGCTGACTGCCCAGGGTGCGCCGGACGATCAATTAAATATCGTTACTCGTGGAGGCTCTTTTAATGCACCCCAACAACTACTTACTTTTTCCAACTGAAAATGTAAGTTTGTAATCTCAAAAAAAAATTTTTTTCCTATGATATAACCACAAATTCATGATTTTCGGATATTTTCCTTTATTTGTACTATGAGACCTTGCTTCTTGGCAAATTTCATGATTCTAGGTCAGCGTGAAGTACCCTATAAGGTATCAAAATATGGTTGCGAGTATCAAAATATGTGACATAAATGGCCGTATCCTTTAATTGTGTTGACTTAAAAGTTTGAGTTTTTATCACTCCAAGGGACCGTCGACCTTGATATTTGATATTAATTTCAACATCATACCTCTACCCGTTTCTGATAAAAAAAATCTTGACAGACGGACAGACAAACAGACAAAAAGATCCTAAAAGGGTTCCGTTTTTTATTATGAGGTACGGAACCCTAAAAAGAAGTTAAAATGATCATACGAGCTAGGCTGTGATCTATATTTTGTGGAAAACCAATCAAAAATACATGAAAGGTCAAAACCACACATGAGTAACTGTAGCCAAAACGCCCAAGTTGTTCAGTTATTCACTATTCCGTGTTGGCACTAAAATTTCAAGATGGCTGCTACAACCATGCTCGCAGCAAGCGATCCTTACAATAAATAGGTAGAACAGTAGAACCACTCGAGTAAAATCTGATAAAGAAACCCATGTAGGTACTCATAGAATCAGTTTAATAAAATATATAATAAATAAATATATAATTACATTGTAAAACATAATGAGACTGTGAGTGATTACTGCGTGCATCAAAATTATTTTAATCTAGTGGTTTGCCCCGAACAGAACCCTCGCGATAAACGTTTTGACCTCAGCGTTTTGATTAACAAAATCGACACATTACTCTGAAAAAAAAACAAACCAGTTGTAAGACTGTACAATTGATGTTGTACTTATCTTTTCAAAATATAAATCTCATTTTTATTACATAATGGCCTTTGAATATACAGCAGCGTTCAAAGATTGGCTAGAAAATGCTATTGAGAAAATCACTCTTAGTTATGAAATACTCAAATACCAACATAGTTTACTAAAAATATTATTTAATGGATGGTTGGCCATGGCTAATGGCCATGGTTGTCCGAATAAATAATTAAATCATTAATTATTATTATTAGGATCAATTTTTTTTTTTTGTTATGCTGACCTTCTATACCTTTTTGTTTAGTGATGTTTATAATTGAATATTGTTCGAGAATGGCTCGCAATTGTTTACTTCGTGTTTATATTCATACGCTTAAACCAATAAGCCTTATTATTCTAAGTTCATACGTATGGGCCTGGATGTAAATAAAAGCCGTACTTTATCATATGGGTATTACGAAGAAGAGTTGTGTTTGTATTGGATTTACGTAAAACCGGATTTTTAGATTGACATTTCAATTATTCAGCTGAATTGAAACTTTGGGACTAAAAGCGAAGGTCATACTTGGAAGAGACTCACTGATAACATATTTTCCAGTAACTTATAATAACATTGATGTCAAACGAAAACATGAATAAATTTACTATCTGTTTGATACGAGAATGCCGCGGTCGGCCGTTAAAAATGACGTCATAAAGCACTTTTCAGCATTGCTATTGGTCAGTATTGGTACAGTCGACTGCACGACAGTGGTAAAAAAAAAAAGGTTTTTTTTTTATTAGAAAACCACCAAGTTTGACGCTGGTATTTATTACCGTTTTGAAGAAAGAGCAGGAACAAAAACGTTGAAAAAAATGCATGTTTTGGACCCCTTTGGTTTTAGACTTTTTTTTTTAGTATTTGTCGTTATAGGGGTCATAGCAACACGTATTCTGAGTAAATTTCAACCGGTAACCTATTATCGTTCAAAAGATACAGCCCTGTGACAGATAGATGACGGACTGTGTAGCGATGAGAGTAATAGGGTCCCGTTTAGCACCCTTTGGGTACGGAACCCTACAAAAGTGCTAAAGTTAGTGCGAGACGGCTGTGAAAAATAAAAGGCCACTTAAAGGGTGAATGTACTTATCATAACGAACAACTTTTAACTATGAGAGCAATCCTGAAATTGCAAAAAACGTCTTTACCAAGTCTCTACAAAGTCATCGTTGTCGCTGTACAAAATGTATGAAACGTCTGTATTATTTTCGCGTTTTCATGGTTGCTCTCGCAGTAAAAGACACCCCTTAAAAGCACCTCATCTAATAATGTTACATCTTATATTTGATAAGTTATTAAATTGCAAAGATTAAATATCAAAGCATTCACTTTACAGTAAAAATACCTATAAAGGCTGCTACACACTTTGCCGACGGCACCACGGCACGCGCAGCGGCATGCTGTGTCATGACTGGCGGCTATCTAACCCGGCCGGCGGGCTTGCCGCGAAAACAAGCCGCTGCCGTTGTAACTGTACCTTTCAAAAACAATATACTGTGTAGACATTATGCTATCTAGTCATATTGCGATCAAGGTAAAATGAGATATAGTCAAATCTACCTAGTCATTTCGAGATGTAGACGTAAGGATACCTAGTCTCAATTGAGATCCAGTCATTTCGCGATCTTGTCTTACTGGCAGCCTAGACATATCGAGATAGAGACCAAAAGATACCGACCCCTATTCCTCCCACAGACTTCGCGAGCCGCGGTCGGGAGCGCAAATCTTATTCTTTTAGTTTGAAGATTAGACGTCCAGGCGACTAGGTCCAGATTGGGGCTCGCGAACACTGTGCGTAGAACATTAGAAACTCCATTGCCATTGTGTATTCCTTTTTCTAGCTTCATTCACTAGTTCTACACGCTCCGTCTATCTTATTCTTTTGGTCTGAGACTGTCAGTGTAGTGACTCCATACGAAATAGAAAGTTAAACGACCAAATCATATCAGAATAACTTACCAAAATACTAAAAACCCAATTTTTTTAGAAATATTAACCCTGTTTATTATACAAAGGGCCATTTACGTATGATATATTACTTTTCAAGTTTAGTGTTTTTGTTTCAAAAAGGCTAGTCGAAGCAGTTATGAAAGTTACAAGACCGATTATCTAACTTTACAATAGATATTTATCAGGAAGAAGCAAGTTTTAAAAGAGACAATGATTTTGTAAAAAAATACGGTCAGAAACAATATTATCCGCCTATCGACGGTTTTAAAATATATGCATATCAGTAGAATGCATAAATATGTGCTTATGTATAGAAGAGATATTCCATCTTCCCATAATAATATAATATATATATATTTATTCTAAAAATATTTATTTCTTGGGTCATTTAAGTAATGTTGAAAGTATTACCATAAGAAAAGTATTATTACATATTCTATGGTATTACATCCGTCCATAGCTACATAATAATTATTCTGACTGTACAAAAAAGTTTGAAATATTTTTAGTGATAATAACGTTTATTTTTAAGACAGCTTAAGGTACAACTGGTAAACACGTGTGTTTTTCAAAATCCCTCAGACGCCAGACAATATCCTACCACTAACTGTCTATATAGACGAAAAAGTATCCAATGGATATTTGTTCGTTTATTTGTCCATCCATCACACTGAAACGGCTGAACGCATTTGACACACAGATAGGCCATTTCCTGAATTACATACTTTTTATTGACATACCACGGGAAAGAAGCGGCGAACGTCAGCCTACTTAAGGCGCATGTAGCAGACAAGCGAAAAAAAAAAAAAAAAAAAATTACCACCAGTAAAAAACTTATTACTCGCTGAATACATCATATATCCGAAAAATTCTTTTTTAAAAATTGAAGTACAGGTACTGTAGTTTAATCAGAAACTATTAACTCTGTAAAATATAGTTCGCTGTAGTTGTAGATAGAAAAAGTGGTACAGCAAAGTATCATTTAGAGAGTTAACAGTTTCTGAATAAACTACTGTACATGTACTTGAATTGTTAAAAAACGAATTTCCGATAAATGAAAATTAATTAATTAATTTTCGATGTATCCAACGAGTAATATGTTTTTTACTGATGGGGGCGCCACTTGGCTGATACATTCCCCTTAAAAGGATATTTTTCTCATCATTATAAATAATAATAATAAATAATTATTTATTTCAAATTCAAAAATCCATACCAGAAAACAAAAACAAAAAATACAATATATATTAAGAGAAGTTACTAGAACTTCTTATTTCATTAAAACATAACGTTATTTCGTCTCCCCATTTAATTAAATCGTCACGATGACTTGTCAGACTTCAAGGGGAAAGTTAATTGAATTATTTCCTCTTGAGTCATTTAGATAGAGGAAAACAACAGTGATTAGCTGCGGAGGGTATTCTGAGAAAACCCGACACCGATATAGACAAACACTGAGTAATTCAATATTATAATTATTCATTTCAATTTCATTCAGTCTCTGGCGGGCTTCCAGTAAAAACGGATGCGGTTATATTAAGGCTACTACACACTATGATGCACACCGCCGGCGGGTTCTTGCCGCGAGGGTAAGCCGGCATTATCGCCAATCGGCTTGTTCGCGCAGCAAGCCTGCCAGGTTAGATAGCCGCCAGTCATGACACAGTATGCCGCTGCGCGTGCCGTGGTGCCGTCGGCAAAGTGTGTATCAGCCTTTATAGGTATTTTTACTGTAAAGTGAATGCTTTGATATTTAATCTTTGCAATTTAATAACTTATCAAATATAAGATGTAACATTATTAGATGAGGTGCTTTTAAGGGGTGTCTTTTACTGCGAGAGCAACCATGAAAACGCGAAAATAATACAGACGTTTCATACATTTTGTACAGCGACAACGATGACTTTGTAGAGACTTGGTAAAGACGTTTTTTGCAATTTCAGGATTGCTCTCATAGTTAAAAGTTGTTCGTTATGATAAGTACATTCACCCTTTAAGTGGCCTTTTATTTTTCACAGCCGTCTCGCACTAACTTTAGCACTTTTGTAGGGTTCCGTACCCAAAGGGTGCTAAACGGGACCCTATTACTCTCATCGCTACACAGTCCGTCATCTATCTGTCACAGGGCTGTATCTATTGAACGATAATAGGTTACCGGTTGAAATTTACTCAGAATACGTGTTGCTATGACCCCTATAACGACAAATACTAAAAAAAAAAAGTCTAAAACCAAAGGGGTCCAAAACATGCATTTTTTTCAACGTTTTTGTTCCTGCTCTTTCTTCAAAACGGTAATACATACCAGCGTCAAACTTGGTCAGATTGTAGTGCATACTATGTTATTTAGTAACAAATAATAAAAATAGGGTAAACATAGACATATATGGTGGTACCTGTGTAAGAAAGAGATACAAAAAATCATATTTCGCTCAAGACGCGTTGATCTATAAATACCTAAATGAATATTTTTGGGACATTTTTACACAGCACCATCTAGTCGCAAACTAAGCAGATCTTGTGCTATGGGTACTAGAAAATGGGTATAATACTTTTATACTTTTTTTTTGTAAAACCATACTGATGTACTCTCGTAAATTAAATCAGTTTATACGGGGTATCAGGTCCATGGGTGGTAAGGAACCTTAACTGCGTGAGCCAGATTCGCAGTTGGCCGATTTTTTTATGCTTTCAAGATATTTAAGACGAAATTGAAAAATTTATTCTATTATTAACCTTCTGAGTAACATTATGAATATTTGAAACATACGAATATTGAATAAGCAAACAAAATCATCTGTTCTATAAAAAATTGTTTTATACTTGAACAAAATGGATGAAACTGTAGTTTTTTTACCCGACTGCGCCAGAAGGAGGGTTATGTTTTTCGAGTGTATGTATGTATGTATGTATGTATATTTCTTTGGCACGCTCTGTGGCCTAAACGGCTTGATGGATTTGAGATTGAGAGGTGTCGTTAGATTCGTCTTAATCCTGAGAGTGACACTGGGTACCACAAAATTTAAAAAATTAAAATGGCCGCTTTTTGGCGCCATATTACCTCTTCAAAAAATTTTTTTTTCCGTCAAAAACTATCAAGTGGGGTATCAAAATAAAGGGTTTTATAAATGCTTTACAAAAATATATACAACTTATATGTTTAAATGTAATTTGGAATGAAAAATGCTAAAAAACAACAAAATATTCAATGTTAAAAATGAATTTGACTTTTCAAAAAAAACATTGATAGTATGATAAATAAAACATGACAAAACTAAAAAAATTCAAATAAAAAAATTAATTAACAAAAACAAAAAACCCGACTGCGTGTAAAAATAACAGAAAAGATATAAACAAGACTTATCAACACGCAGGCGGAGGCTACCTATGAACTATTATGTAATTCATGACCAAAAACATCGTAGCCTCCGACTGCGTGTTGATAAGTCTTGTTTATATCTTTTCTGTTATTTTTACACGCAGTCGGGTTTTTTGTTTTTGTTATTGCTAATTCTAGTTTAACGTCATAATTAATACAACAAATAAGTTTTTAGGGTTCCGTATTCAACAAGCATCCCTTATAGTTTCGCCATGTCCGGCCGTCTATCTGGCTGTCCGCGGCTTAGCTTAGAGACTCTTAGTACTAGAAAGCTGTCATTTGGCACGGATGAGTAGTCTAGTTAACGAGTAACAATCGACCATCTTAACCATGTAGTTGAAGTTGTACAAAATTCCTTATAAATAAACTGCAATATTAAGTTTGTATTTATACATACATCGAGTATGGTCTCAGAAAGTCAATTCTTTTAATATTTACCAATGCTTTAAATCTCAAACTCCTGACAGTAGATGTGTCTGACTGCCGTTTATTGGTGACATTACGTCGCCTCAGTGCTTGAATGTCCAACCGACCATTGACCAAATTTTACCGGAGACGTATTTTAGTTAATATTGATTTAAGAGAAATATTTTTAAAACTTTGAAGACTTAAGAATAACGATTTAAATTGTGGAAAGAAAAAATCGCTCACGAGCACGAGTGTTCACGGTAGCTTAGTGGCTAAAGCACTGGCGTACTGAGCCAGGAGTCGCAGGTTCGAATCCTGCTCGTGAGCAATTTTTCCTTTCCACAATTTAAATCGTTAGATTTCATTTCGCATGCGTAAAATGCGTTAAAAATAATAAATACTTAAGAATAATGTAATATATACTATACTTTATTCTTAAATCATCAAAGTTTTTAAAATAACATAACATAACATAACATCACGCCTGTATTTCCCCGAAGGGGTAGGCAGAGGTGTATAGTACACCCACATTTCGCCAGTTATGTTGTAAGTCCCATGTAATAGGGGGCGAGCCTATTGCCATTAACCGGGCACAAATCCAGACTCCGGGCTGCTACTGAGAATTTCCTAATGAAAAAACCCAATAACACTTTTCCCGACCCGGGAATCGAACCCAGGACCTCACGCTCAGCAGTCGCGCTTGCAACCACTAGACCAACGAGGCAGTCTTAAAAAAAAAAAAGTCAATCGTCAGTTTTTAAAATATTTCTCTTAAATCAATAATAAACTAAACAAAACGTCTCCGGTAAAATTTGGTCAATGGTCGGTTGGACATTCAAGCACTGAGGCGACGATTAATGACCGAAGCTTCGTAAATAAATGGCAAACAGGAACATCTGTCAGGAGATTGAAATTTAAAGCATTGAGATTAATTTAAAACTACATTTTAAACGTTTTTAATTACGAGACTGCCTCGTTGGTCTAGTGCAGCGGTTCTCAAACTTTTTTTGTCACGGAACCCTTTTGACAAGCAAAATACTTGACGGAACCCTACAATAAAACAATAGTTTTTAAAAGTGTATTCTTTATTATATAAGCATAATAAAAGTACAATGTAACAGTTACTAATTATTACTTACTTTAACCACATGCCAAGTACAATAATAGAAGATATTAAAAATGAAAAAATCTTAACTAATGGGAGGTATGAAACTGTTTTTTATTTTTCATCAATTGGTTGATATCAGGTTTGATAGAAGACATTTGAAGTCTCATATCAGGTTCGGCGTCCAGTCTATTGCGATATTTTGTTTTCGTGGCTGCATAGGTTGAGAATCCTGTTTCGCACAAATATGTTGTTGGGAACGGGAGAAGAATATTCAGAGCCATTCTGCCAAGCATTGGATATTCATCACGGATTCTGCACCAAAAATCGTTGAGAGGCGTCGTTTTGAACAGTGACTCCATACTTGTGTCTGATGACATTTCTAAAAGAGATTCATATATCTCGTTTGACATACTTTCGGGCTTTTGCAAGTTGGGTAAAAAAGGATTATGAATCCATGAATTCAGCTTCATTTTTGTATTATGTTCTTCGGGAAAATACTTTACAAAAGATGCGCGCATCGAAGTGAGATATTGGACCAATTCTTCAAACACATCATCTTAAAATAATTTTCGCATGCCTACAAAAAGGCAAGATATGACGGACTTGTAATTCATTATAATATCTTTGTACACGATATCTTGTGGCGAATAAATGATTTGATTTGATTTGATTTGATTTGAAACATTTCCGAGTCGTTATCGCTAACAAACTCACTGAGTGACGTAAAGCTTTCTATTTCTCTCTTACCAACGCAAATAATCCAAAAATCTAATTTTCTTTTGAAGGCAGTTATTTTGTTATAGGCCTGGAACACTGTTGTCTGTTTACCTTGCAATGATAAATTCAATTCGTTCAGTTTTTGAAAGATATCCGCCATAAAAGACAATCGGAACAACCAAGTTTTATCATACAAACGGTCTTTCAAATTAAAAGAAACTGTATCTGCTGAAAGAAACATTTGTAACTCGGCTCTAAGTTCAAATAGCCTTGTTAAAGTTTTACCCCGAGACAGCCATCGCACTTCTGTATGGAGCAGCAGTGTTTTATGTTTGCTGCCATAATCTTCACACAATAATGAGAACAATCGGGATTGTAGTGGTCGTGATTTGATAAAATTAATTATTTTTACCGCTTCATCCATAACTAATTTTAGATTTGACGGCATTTGCTTCATCGCAAGTGCTTGTCTATGCAGAATACAATGGCTGGAACTACAATTAGGCGCTTTACTTTTTATTCGTGATACTGCTCCTGCTGTTTTACCTGTCATCGCCTTGGCCCCATCTGTACAAATGTCAATGCAATCGTTCCAACTAAGATTATTTTCTTTAAAAAATATGTTTATTTGATTAAAAATTTCTTCCCCGGTAGTGTTTGTGGGCAGCGGTGAACACATAAGCATGTCTTCTTCAAAAGAACGTTCATATGGATATCTCACGATAACCAGCAAGATAGCCAGACCAGTGACATCAGTTGACTCATCCATTTGCAAGGCGAATCGTGTTTTTTGTAGACGTGCAACTAGTTCTTGTTTGACGTAGCTTGCCAGATCATGGATTCGCCGTGAAACAGTATCGTTTGATAGCGGTACAGTAGAAAGATGTGTAGCCACCTCACGTTAAATTATATATTTTAATATTCTATAATTTCAAGATATTATAAATTTACTTATTTACAAACTATATACAATATTTTATTATTAATATCTATTTACAACTATTATCTATACACACAAAACAATGACAACTTAAATTATCCATTAGTATATTGTTTACATTCACAAGTTGTGCATTGGAAACGAGCTAGCCGCCCCGCGCCGGCGAACCCGTTACGATCACGCGGCAGGCGCGTGCGCATACACGTGCCGCCTCCGCGCCGCCACTCATGAGCCACCAGTCGACCCACTACCATCGTACGCGAAGCCCGTGTCGCCTGCTACCGCGCGCATACCGTTATTTCGTGTCGCTAATATTTACCGTTCTATGTTTTGCGTTAATCTTTACTCTGTCGCTAATATCTTCCGTTCTACTCCTTCAATCTCTATAGCTTTTGACTTTGTGTTGTGTTGTGTGACTGTCTATTCAGTGTTTGTAACTGTGACGTTAGTTATTATATACTGTGCTACATACTCGGCCTTTATTTATTTCACCGAGTGACCTACACGCTTACACCACACAAACACAATAACTTTCCACTATATCTGCTGGATGCTATAACTGGTGACCCCGACAAGGAACACAAATAACAATGAGTGACAGTGATTCCGCGCATACCGCATCGGAGCGGCTAAAGTCCAAGTCCAACGTGACCCAGAGAGCGCCTCGAACAAAGCGCGTTTCCATTGAATCGGCACACGATATTTATCGGATGGCAATTAAGCTACCACCATTTTGGCCGGAGGAGCCAGAGATCTGGTTCGCTCAAATTGAGGCCCAGTTTGCGAACGCAGGAGTGACGGATGACGTCACAAAATTTAATCACGTTATCGGACATCTTGACCCACAAGTTTCGAAAGAGGTCAAGGACGTGATTATGTTACCTCCAGCTAGCAACCGGTACGATAAACTGAAGTCGGAGTTGGTGAAGCGCCTCTCAGCCTCCCAAGAAAAGAAGGTGAAGCAACTCCTCATCCACGAGGAGCTGGGAGACCGGAAGCCGTCGCAGTTTCTTCGCCACCTTCAGGGATTAGCAGGACCTAACATACCTGAAGAGTTCTTGCGCACCATCTGGACCAGCCGACTTCCCACCAATATCCAACCGCTTCTTGCTTCGCAGCCGCATAGCACAATTGAGGCATTAGCTGAACTGGCAGATCGCGTTCAAGACATCGCCTCACCACCTAGTCAGGTGGCTTCGACCTCAGCCTCAGGATACAGCATCAGTGAGATGCAATCTGAAATTGCTGAGCTGAAGCGTGCCATGAGAGACCTGACCACGCAGCTGCAAGATAGCCGCTCAAGAGGCCGTTCGAATACCAGGGATCAGAGCCGCAATCCCCGCCATCGATCATCGTCCCGTTCGCACTCGAGCTACCGCAACTACCCGCTGTGCTGGTATCATTCTAAATTTGGTGCCAAAGCCAGCCGATGCGTGAAGCCTTGCGACTTCAAGGCGGAAAACTCAACGGGCAGTCATTAATGGCGACAGACGATTGCCCATCTTCAGTAGGTCGCCTCTTCGTTACCGACCGCAGCACGAATACCCAGTTCCTGGTGGATACTGGCAGTGACCTTTGTGTCTACCCTCGTTCTGCACTTCGGGAGCGTCGAGCCAAAACAGACTTCCAGCTTAGCGCAGCCAATGGAACTATTATCGACACATTCGGCTTTATTGAGCTTAGCTTAAATTTAGGCTTAAGGCGTAAATTTGCATGGCGATTCATTGTGGCGAATGTTACAAAACCTATAATAGGCGTTGATTTTCTTTGCTTTTATAATTTAGTTGTAGATTGCCGCAATCAACGCCTAATAGATAATACCACAACTTTGTCATCCAGTGCTTCTCTAGCTAAAGCTGATATTTTTTCTGTAAAAGTTTTGACAGGCGACACGCGTTTTCATGATGTTTTGGGTAAGTATCCGGAAATCACACGCCCTTCAGGCACGCCGATCATTCCAAAGCACAACACAGTACACCACATTAGGACTACACCAGGACCTCCTATCTCATGTACCCCTCGTAGACTGGCACCTGACAAACTCAAGATCGCTAAACAGGAATTTGAGCTCATGCTCAACAATGGTACAGCGCGTCCTTCTGACAGCCCTTGGGCTTCAGCCTTACATCTTGCCCCTAAGAAGGATAACGGCTGGCGCCCTTGCGGTGATTATCGCATGCTTAATGCACGGACTATCCCAGACCGTTATCCTATTAGGCATATTCAAGATTTCGCCCACTCTATTGCTGGTTGTACTATTTTCTCGACTATTGATTTGGTGAAGGCGTACAACCAGATACCGGTAAATGAGGCTGATATACAGAAGACCGCTATCACTACACCCTTTGGATTATATGAATTCCCTTTTATGACTTTCGGTTTGAGAAACGCAGGCCAAACATTCCAGAGGTTCGTTGACGAGATGACGAGAGGTCTCGAATTTTGTTATCCCTATTTGGATGACTATTTGGTATTCTCCAAGGACGAGGACGAGCACGAAGCCCATCTTCATCAACTCTTCACACGTATGAAGGAATATGGCGTACTCGTCAACACCTCTAAATGTGTTTTCGGAGCAAGTGAGGTAACATTCTTAGGTTACCAAATCTCCGCATCCGGCACCAAACCTCTGGAAACTAAGGTCAAGGCCATAAATGACTTCCCCGTCCCTAAGACAGTCAAGCAACTTAGGCGTTTTCTAGGGATGCTTAACTTTTATAGGCGGTTTCTACCTCATTCTGCCTCAATTCAAGCCCCTTTAAACGCACTGTTGACTGGCAGTGTTAAAGCATCTCACCCTGTTGACATATCAGGTGATGCACTGCTAGCTTTTAACAAATGCAAGGAGAGTCTCGCTAATGCTACACTACTTGCCCACCCAGATTGTCAGGTCGAACTCGCTCTGGTAACAGACGCGTCTGATTTGGCAATGGGTGCAGTTTTGCAGCAATTCAAAGACGAGGTTTGGCAGCCCTTAGCATTCTTCTCGCGGAAGTTGAGCCCCTCTCAACAAAAGTATTCACCCTACGACCGCGAGCTCTTAGCCATATACGAAAGTATTAAATACTTTCGTCATATGCTAGAGGCAAGACATTTCGTCGTGTTTACTGACCATAAGCCGCTCAGTTTTGCTTTCAGCGAAAGGAAAGCTAACTGTTCGCCTCGGCAGTACCGTCACCTCGACTATATCTCGCAGTTCACGACCGACATTAGACACATTTCAGGAAAGGACAATGTTGTCGCTGACCCACTGTCACGTGTCGAGGAACTGCAGATACCAATCGACTTAGACGTGCTGGCATCATCTCAAGCGTCTGATCGAGAGTTGGCTCAACTTCTGGAAGGAGAATCTTCACTCCGCCTAGAAAAGTTAAGGATCCCAAACTCTCAAACCGAGCTTTATTGTGACGTCAGCACCACCTCACCTAGGCCCTTTATTACCAAGCCTTTGAGGAAACAACTCTTTGACAGTCTTCACAGTCTCAGCCACCCAGGCGCCAGCGCTTCCGCTAAACTGGTTGCAGAGCGATTTGTTTGGCCTGGTGTGCGCAAAGACTGTCGAGAGTGGTCTCAAAAATGTTTGGCATGTCAACGCGCCAAGGTCCATCGTCACGTGTCTGCTCCATTGGGCACGTTCGATCTACCTCGCGCTCGATTTGCCTTCATTCACGTGGACATTATTGGCCCTCTTCCTATTTCTCAGGGCTACCGCTACTGTCTAACTGCTGTGGATCGTTTCACACGCTGGCCAGAGGTCACGCCAATGGTGGATATGACTGCTGAAACAGTTGGGAAGGCATTAATATCGTGGATATCCAGATTTGGATGTCCAACTGATATTGTCACCGACCGCGGTCGACAGTTTGAATCTTCACTTTTCCAATATCTTGGAAAAATGATTGGATTCAAACATCGCAGAACAACCGCGTATCACCCAGCTTGTAATGGGCTAGTGGAACGATTCCACAGACAGTTAAAAGCGGCCATAATGTGCCACGCAGATTGCAATTGGGTGGACACATTGCCTTTGGTGCTATTGGGCATTAGAAGTTCATTTAAAGATGACCTTCAAGCTTCTTCTGCCGAGTTGGTTTATGGTGAGCCGTTACGTTTACCTGGAGAATTTTTCCAGACAGCGACTTCGCACTCCACCGACATATCGGACTTCACCACTCGGTTGCACCAATTTGCATCAAAGCTACAACCTTCACCCGCTGCACGTCACAATAAAGACAAAGTCTTCATATACAAAGACTTAACTACGTCTAGTCATGTATTTTTAAGGGACGATGCATTACGTGCATCCTTGCAGCCTCCTTACTCCGGTCCCTATGAAGTGCTAGAACGTAGTAATAAAACATTCAAAATTTTAGTTAAGGGTAAAAGCGTCACAGTATCCATAGACCGCCTCAAACCGGCCTATACACTAGTAGACCCATCTCCTAACCCTATCCCCACTCCTACTCCCTCATTTAACCCCACTCCTTGTCCCTCACCTGATCCTGTTCCTATCGGGCAGAATGCTCCAGCTCAGGATATTGTCAAAAGGACGCGTTCAGGCCGCATAGTTCACTTTCCTGATTACTATCGCCCGTAGTGACGGTCTCTGGAGGGGAGTGATGTAGCCACCTCACGTTAAATTATATATTTTAATATTCTATAATTTCAAGATATTATAAATTTACTTATTTACAAACTATATACAATATTTTATTATTAATATCTATTTACAACTATTATCTATACACACAAAACAATGACAACTTAAATTATCCATTAGTATATTGTTTACATTCACAAGTTGTGCATTGGAAACGAGCTAGCCGCCCTGCGCCGGCGAACCCGTTACGATCACGCGGCAGGCGCGTGCGCATACACGTGCCGCCTCCGCGCCGCCACTCATGAGCCACCAGTCGACCCACTACCATCGTACGCGAAGCCCGTGTCGCCTGCTACCGCGCGCATACCGTTATTTCGTGTCGCTAATATTTACCGTTCTATGTTTTGCGTTAATCTTTACTCTGTCGCTAATATCTTCCGTTCTACTCCTTCAATCTCTATAGCTTTTGACTTTGTGTTGTGTTGTGTGACTGTCTATTCAGTGTTTGTAACTGTGACGTTAGTTATTATATACTGTGCTACATACTCGGCCTTTATTTATTTCACCGAGTGACCTACACGCTTACACCACACAAACACAATAACTTTCCACTATATTTGCTGGATGCTATAGATGCTTTGCAGATTTTTCATCGAGCATACATTTTGTTATGTCTAACACACATGGCTTTATTAAATTCTCAGCGATAGTGTGCGCTTCACCTGCTTGTGCAATGCGATAGCTAACTAAATATGATGCCTCCGTGGCCTTTTCATTGATAGTTTGTGTTACATGCATCATATTTTTTTGACTTTCCAATAACTGTTCTTTTTTACGAACAAAAAATTCTTTATTCTTGTCTTTAGACTCGGGGTGTACAGTTTCTAAATGTCTGCGTAATTTGGCAGGTGCCATGGAACTATTAGGAAGCAGTTTACTACATAACATGCAGAGAGGTGAGCCGTTGGAATCAACAAATCCGAAACTGATATATGATTCATCATACTTCCTTTTTTTCGTCTTTGAAACCGTGGAGCTTGACGTCGTGGCATCATCGTCTGGATCGGTAATTGCTGTATTCTCCGCGCGTACTGCTTTTGAACATTCAGCGTCATTAGAAGATGTCGTTGCAACACGTTTAACACCTTTAAGCCAACGTTCCATTCTTCTTCTTAACTATTATAAAATTGTAAACGTCTGTTTGTTTGTTTGTTTGTTTGTTTGTTCCAGCATCACGCTAAAACTACTGGACCGATTTTGATGATTTTTTTTTTGTTTGAAAGCTGATGATCTGACTTAAAAACTGGTATGGGTTTTGAGAAAGAAAGAAAGAAAGAAAAAAATAAAAAAATTAATTCGTGGGTTGCGTACTCACCCGACAGATCGAAGCTTCTATGCATGTGCACCAGCGGATAGTAATGTACGATGGAGTGGAGTGGAGTGGACAGGGGATGGGACTGGGGACGGGACAGGGGACGGGACAGGGGACGGGACTGGGGACGGGACAGGGGACGGGACTGGTGATGGGACAGGGGACGGAACATGGGATGGGAAATGGGACGGGACATGAGACGTGACATGGGACAGGACAGTGGGATGGCACATGGGACTGGACATAGGATGGCAGCGTGCCAGCGGGGCGGTGGGGTACCGGGGCAGCGGGGCTGTGGGATAGTGGGGCAGCGGGGCAGCGGGGCAGTGGGGTAGCGGGGCAGCGGGGCAGTAGGGGAGTGTGGCATCGGGGCAGGCAGTGGGGCAGTGGGATAGTGGGGCAGCGGGGCACTGGGGTAGCGGGGCAGCAGGGCACCGGGGCAGGGGCTTACCGGGGCAGCGGGCCAGTGGGGCAGTGGGATAGTGGGGCATCGGGGCAATGGGACAGTGGGGCAGCGGGGCAGCGGAACAGAGGGGCAGCGGGGCAGTGAGGAAGCGGGGCAGTCTGTGGGATAGTGGGCAAGCGGGGCAGTGGGGTAGTGGGGCAGCTGGGCAGCGGGGCAGTGGGGCAGTGGGTTAACGGGGCAGTGGGGCAGTGGGATAGTGGGGCAGTGGGGCAGCGGGGCAGCGGGCAGCGGGGCAGTGGGGCAGCAGGACAGTGGTACAGCGGGGCAGTGGGGATGCGGGGCAGTGGGGAAGCGGGGCAGGCTATGCGGCAGTGGGATAGTGGGGCAGCGGGGCAGTGGGGAAGCGGGGCATAGGATAGTGGGACAGCGGGGCAGTGGGGCAGCGGGGCAGCGGGGCAGTGGGGCAGTGGGATAGAGGGACAGCGGGGCAGTGGGGCAGTGGGGTAGCGGGGCAGTGGGGCAGCGGGTTAGCGGGGCAATGGGGTAGCGGGGCAGTGGGGTATTGGGGCAGCGGGGCAGTGGGGTATTGGGGCAGCGGGGCAGTGGGGCAGTTGGATAGCGGGCAGGTGGGCAGCAGGGCAGCGGGGCCGTGGGGCAGCGGGGCAGCGGGGTAGTGGGGCAGCGGGGCAGTGGGGCAGTGGGGCAGTGGGGCGGGGGCAGCGAGGCAGCTTGGCAGCGGGGAAGTGGGGCAGCGGGGTTGTGGGGCAGCGGGGCAGTGAGGCAGTGGGGTAGCGGGGCAGCGGGGAAGCGGGGCAGGTGTAGGGCAGTGGGATAGTGGGGCAGCGGGGCAGTGGGGCAGTGGGGTAGCGGGGCATAGGATAGTGGGGCATTGGGGCAGTGGGGCAGTGGGGTAGCGGGGCAGTGGGATAGTGGGGCAGCGGGGTAGTGGGGCAGCGGGGCAGTGGGGCAGTGGGGTAGCGGGGCAGTGGGGTAGCGGGGCAGTGGGGCAGCGGGGCCAGTTGGCAGCGGGGAAGTGGGGCAGCGGGGCAGTGAGGCAGTGGGGTAGCGGGGCAGCGGGGCAGCGGGGCAGTGGGATAGTGGGGCAACGGGGAGTGGGGCAGCGGGGCAGTGGGGTAGCGGGGCAGCGGGGCAGTGTGGGGCAGCGGGGCAGGCAATGGGGCAGTGGGATAGTGGGGCATCGGGGAAGTGGGGCAGTGGGGTAACGGGGCAGTGGGGCAGCTGGGCAGCGGGTTAGCGGGGCAGTGGGGTAGTGGGGCAGCGGGGTAGTGGGGCAGCGGGGCAGTGAGGCAGTGGGGTAGTGGGGCAGCGGGGCAGTGGGGCAGTGGCGTAGCGGGGCAGCGGGGAAGCGGGGCAGCGGGGCAGCGGGGTAGTGGGGCAGCGGTGCAGTGGGGCAGTTGGGTAGCGCGGCTGTGGGGCAACGGGGCAGCTGGGCAGCGGGGCAGCGGCGCTGTGGGGCAGTGGGGCAGTGGGGCAGTGGGATAGTGTGGCAGCGGGGCAGCGGGGCAGCGGGGCAGTCGGGTAGCAGGGCAGTGGGGCAGCGGGGCAGTGGGGCAGTGGGGCAACGGGACAGCGGGACAGTGGGACAGTGGACTGGACTGGAATGGACTGGACTGGACTGGACTGACGTGGGTTAGCAGAATTTAACGCGAGCGGAGCCGCGGGTAAAAGCTAGTTATTAATAATGTTACACGTCAGGATGGTAGGGTCAAAATAATGCACAATCGTTACTGCGTTTATGAGACAAAGTTTAGTCCAAAGAAGAAATGTACAAAACTGATACAATCAGAATACAGCGGGCAGTAGAACTTACAAGAAGGCAGCAGGCTAGCCAGCTTGTAAGTAGGTAGGTACGAACTTATCGCTCCGAACGCTAATCGTCAACTGACTGACGAGGCGCGACTTTTTTTATATAATAGCGCTTTTATACTTAGTCCTAGACTCGAACTCGAACATTCTCAAAAATACTCGAGTCGGCGCCTTTGATAAACAAAAAGCGGAAATAAAAATATAAATACAAAAAAATGCGTTGTAAACAATCTCGACTTTATGCTTTTGAAGATAGAGCCGAAAGTCGCTTGTTCACAACTATAGCGTCTAATTCAGAGGCGGCTTTTATCAAAGGGACTGCGCGCTCACAAGTATACGCGCGGCGGGCGGATTCAAAACGTTCGACCAGTGACCAGAGAGAGGTGTTTTGTTTTTTTTTTCTAAATTCTTGCGGAACCCCTACAGGGGTATCGCGGAACCCTAGGGTTCCGCGGAACACACTTAGAGTACCGCTGGTCTAGTGGTTGCAAGCGTGACTGCTGAGCATGGGGTCCTGGGTTCGATTCCCGGGTCAGGCAAAGTGTTATTGGGTTTTTTCATTAGAAAATTCTCAGTAGCAGCCCGGAGTCTGGATTTGTGTCCGACAATGGCAACAGGCTCGCCCCCTATTACATGGGACTATAACATAACTGGCGAAATGTGGGTGTACTATTACACCTCTGTCTACTCCTTCGGAGAAATACAGGCGTGATGTTATGTGTTATGTTGTTATGTTAATTACGAGAATTGGGCTTCAGATGATGATGATGATGGCGCAATGGGTTGATGATATCACCAAAGCCGCAGGAAACACCTGGATGAGGGATGCACAAGAGTGAAGAGGCTGGCAAAAGACACTCACTTGGCCGGTTTTTACTCAAATTGATGAGAATAATAATTCCTAAAAGAGGTTTTAATGAATTAACAATAACCCTGCATATTAGTTTATCATTATATTAAAGTACAATCAATCAGGAGTTTGTCACTCCAGCTTAATTGGTAGTCAACCGGAGCAAATGTGAACACAATATTTCACTGCAAGCGAACTAACCGATGTTGTTGACCGCATTTTACGAGCATTGACGAATCACTCAAATGTTGCCTACATTATGTCGAGATAAATGAACATAAATGTATGGGGCAGTTGATTTATTTTTCGTGATTTCAGGGTTGGTTCCATAGTAAAAATCGCTCATAATGATGCGTACAATTAGCCCTTATTTCAATAACACATTGTATAATAGAACTACGCATATCATACAATTAATTAAACAGCCAAACTTAAAACTTCTAGTCGTAAAAATTGTAAACATGTAATATTGGAAAGAAAACTTGAATTTTTCCATCAAAATAAGGAAAAAATAGTTTTAATGCAAGTTAACTTCATTTGTTGTAAGCATCGAAATCTAAATCTTCTTAAGTCATAAGTCATTTATTCATTTGTGTAACATAGGTACAAAAAAATAATATAAAGTGAAGTGAAGTCTTCTTCTTCTTCTTCTTCTATCTTGTCGACATGAGCACATAATGATAAGCTCATGCCGTGGGGAAAATATTAGCCAGTCAGCAGGTTGGTAGCGGGGCTGACTGCCCAAGGTGTGCCATCAAATAAATATCGTCACTCATGGAGGCTCTTTTAATGCACCCTAAATCTATATAATAATAATAAAACACGGTCAAACACGGGGTCGTGGGTTCGATTCCCACAGGACACAAATATTTGTGTGATGAACAATAAGTGTTTGTGTTGGTCTGGGTGTTGCTTATTTATTATAAGTATGTATTTACAAAAAAAAAAAGAAGTATATAAGTATTATATCCATTGTCTAGTACCCATAGCACAACCTCTGCTTAGTTTGGGACTAGATGGTGCTGTGTAAAAATGTCCTAAAGATATTTATTTTATTTATTTATTATTAAAAAGAAATCGAAATAATAAGGTAATAGATACATAGAGATCGTTGGTAATAGAAGTGGTTTAGGGGCGTGAACTGGTCGCCGCATGCAGGTGTCTCGTAGGACACCAGTGCGCGAATGGTTTGCTAGATCATCAATGGTATTTTGGATTAGATTAATTTTATTTTGCAGCACATCTAACAGCGGATTTTTTAGGCTTAATTTATTTTGCATTGAATGCTAGAAACATGGTGGGAGTAATTGCGTACCTATTTATGTGTTGGCAGTGGCGAACCGGCGAAAGACAGTAGATAATATTAGTATTACCGGAGTATTTATATTACTATTATTACAATTTTGATCTACGTACAGTCAACAAATCCGAATCATGACCCACTCAGACGATAATTCGTGTGAAATTGTCAAAACAGTAAAATTTTCTTCTTATTAGCATGGTGCTGCACTTAGGACATTTTGAATATTAAGGAAACTGCGTACGGGTCAGAGGTCTATGCAATTTTGAGCTTTGTTATTAATGCAATAGATTGATGATTGGATAAAAAGTTACGTTTTTGATAAAGCTGGAATTATGTTTTGAATTTCGAATTAACTGTCGTTCCGCATAGCTTACCTATAAAAAATTGATCTAATTGTACTAGAATGTTTGCAGAAAATTAAGCTTATGGTGGGTCATGATTCCGTTTGGTTGAGTGTACCTACAAGTTTTAAACTTTCGCGAATTTCACTCATATTGAACTATATTTACGGACCACGTCTGCTCGTGACCACGGCAAATGCAACTTGGCCAAAAGTCGAGGTTAGTCAAAATGTTTGTTATGTTTTGATTTTATTGTGCGCGACAAGTCCCGTAAATATAGTTCAATACTTACCTACATTTATACAAAGTACGGTATTAGTCCGGCCATCGATGTGTGTGTGTGTGATGTGATGAGTGTGTGTGATTTATCAACAAACGGTTTAATATATTAATATTTAAATTTTGGTCAGAATTTATTAATAAATATGTTATTTAGGTTGAAGTAATGTTTATAGAGTATGTTTCGACGAACTAAATCGACTTATCGTCGTCATCATCATTTCAGCCGAAAGACGTCCACTGCTAGACATAGGCCTCCCCCAAGCATCGCCACAACGACCGGTCCTACGCTTTCCGCATCAAGCGGATTCCCACGACCTTCACCTGGTCGTCGGTCCACCTTGTGGAGGGCCTACCCACGCTGCACCTTCCACTACGCGGTCGCCACTTCAGAACTATACTGCCCCATCGGCCATCCGTTCTGCAAGCAATGTGCCCCGCCCACTGCCACTTAAGTTTGGCAATTTTTCGGGCTATGTCGGTTACTTTCGTTCTCCTGCGAATCTCCTCATTTCAGTAATTACTTATGGCACTAAAACGTGGTCGCTCACAATGGGCCTGATAATAAGATTCAAAGTCAATCAAAGGGCAATGGAGAGGGCTATGCTCGGAGAGTCCCTGCGTGATCGAATCAAAACGACTCATTTCTCTCAAATGAAAAAATTATACAATTCTTCAAAGTCTTGCTGATAAAATGACGTTGTGCGTACTTTTCCAAACATAAATTTTATTTTTGTTGAGTTTTAACCCCTGAATGTACAGCAGAGATCAAAGACTGACCAGAAAACATTTTTTCTTCGTGATAATTGATAAGTTGTAGATTTTTTTTTTTGATCCATTAGTAACAACTTTTGGCGTGGAGCAGTCAGATAGACCCCGGGACAAAATAGGTCTAAAAACAGCTACTTTAGATGCCCACAAAATTGTTAATTTATGACCTAAAATATTTCTAAAAACAGTTTTATACTCTGTTAAAAAATTTCTCTTCAATGATACCCCATATGCATTAGGATAATGAAAAAAAATGTCCCCTCTTTGTATGTATAGACGTCCCCCTCAAATTTCTTTTTTATTTTAAATATCATATTCGGCTTTGGCCTAAAGTTTTACGTATTATGTGAGATTTTGAAGCAATCATATTGGTTGGATTGAAAGTTGATTGGAAGTTATAAGGTTCTGACAGAGAGACAGACAGACAGACGGACAAGTGCTCAGCTGCCAAGTTCACTCGGAGACCTCACTTGGCTCGGTAAATTAACGAATCGTGTCAGCTTTGTTATTCGTAAAGTAGCAACTGATGAAGGAGACGATGTCGACAATATGTATCAATATATTTAGAATTACTAAATCTTTTATGGATCATTATTTGTTAGCAAAAATAATAAACAAGTTTTCATTCATTAACCAATTTGGAAAATAAACAACCATTACTTACTTTGGATTTTAAATGAAACAATCCAATAATTATAGTATAACAATGACAGTTTAACAATAAACGTAATTTATTATTCTCCTACCAACCATTTTTAACTGCGGTTGATACTTATAAATGAAAGGAGACCGCACAGACTACTAGGGGATACTACGTATCAGACGGACGACTTAGAACATTTTTTTTCGCCAATAGCCGAGTGCTTCCCTAGAGTTTGACATTTAACTTTTTTTTAAATTCGGCTTGATTTCGTAGGCACATTGTGGGCGAAGGAATTATCCATACATCCAAGCGCGGCGCGGGGGGCGGGGGTTAGACTTTCTATTGAACATTAATAATTATTTGAATATTTATAGGAATAATTCAATAAAAAAACATTTCTTTTAAACCATCTTTTTATTTTTTAACTTTTAGACACAAAAGTTAAACAATTCTGTTATGCCGAACATATTACACTAAATTTTTTCTGACTTGTCTTATTTAGTAAATAATCTTGACACATCTTTTGCAATTCGTTAATTACAATTATTTTTAAGCCATAATAACTTACAAGAATATAACACAATAATATTGTTACTTAATACGGGATATTTACCATGTACAACATTAAAAGACTATATGTTAACAATTTCATACACTAAATATTATTTTTTTACCTAATAACATGTGCAGAACTTGTAATTATATTTTATCAGTAGTTGTTTGAATAAAGAGACATGCCAAGATTGTTTACTAAATAAGTCAAGAGAGAAAAAACAGACTTAAGGTCCTTTATATTATGTTACAGCAGCCCTTAGTAGTTTCTCTCTTTTTGCTGACCAATGCAGAACCATTACATGAATGTAAGCTGTGTAACAAATCGTCGAGAAGAGATATGAACTCCGATGTTTTCTTCAGAGCTTCCCTTCCATCAACATAGCAATCTGTAAAAAATAATAATACATATTATTTTAAAAGTACTTACGCAGGTTTTTTTTTCTTTCCACTATTTAAATAGCTAATAATACAGATACTAAGTTATCCACTAAATAGCCCAACAAACTGATAAGAGAAAGATATGAACTGCATTCCTAAAGTATCTTTAATTTAGCTTAAGCCCGAACAGTGACTGTTCTGTCGCAGCACTGTAACTGTTCAGGTGTTCACACAGTAGCAGTACTGTTATGCTCACTGTTTTGCCTCACTGTCCTGCCCTCGTGTGCAATAGGCATTTCTTAGTTGAAGCAGTCAAAAGAAATATAAGTAATATGCAACCCACACTCAAGTCTTTCTTTTAAGTCACAAAAAAAGAAGGTTGTTGAATATATAAAAATGAACTAAAACTTACCGGGTTTGGAGTTTGTCTTAAGTTGTTGTTGGAGCCAATTGGTTTTAGCGGGGCTTAATATGATGTACATACACCGTTTATTGGAAACATTTGGCCCTAGCCGGGGCTGAGCGATTAAATCCATTAAAGGATTCTGAAACAGCTTGTTGTATGTGTGATCATCATTTTTCCTTTTTCTCGTATAATCATGATCAACGTGAGGCAGGCGTTTTTCTGTTAAAAATATAAATATGGTTAGGTACTGCAGAGGTTATTCTTGTTCTGTTGGGTCGACATGAGCTACATAATTATAATAGCTCATATTGTAGTGTAAAGATTGGTCAGTCAGATGTCTTTTAATAATAATTAATAATTTAAAGTGCAATTCAACTTAAGTCTACATCTGTACGTGGAAGTTACCACATCTGTACTTGTTTCTCGTCTTTCATAAATATGAAAGAAGAAGGATATGTAAGCCGAATGCAGCAGTCAGTCTTTTCAAAATGCTTATGGCACACCCAGTTTCTGGAGGTCCTTTGGAGTCATATTTCAAACATAATCACTATTGACGCACTTCACCCACTGTTTGAGTCCTATTAGTGTCTTCGGGAATATCTGTAAAACTCCTTTTGTTGGACCAAGCAAGAATACAACAACGCCTAACATTGCGTACACAAAGACGTATTACAGGTTTAATGGAGATAAAACACGGAGAAAAATAGTCGTCGTTACTTGAATCAATCAACAATTTATAGTACTTATAAGTAAATAAACCTCAAAAATTAATAAATGAAAAAAAGACAAGACTGAAGGGTTGTCAGATCGAGTTTCTGAATTTTCCCCATATTCACTAATTTGGCAAAAAAAAATCCCCATTTTTTTCAACCAGGAAATTTTACAAATTGAAAAATATAAGACAGTGTTTATTCAAAAAATTGCTAAAAGAACATTTTATAGTGTATCGTGGATAATTTTTGAAACTTCCGGTACTTCGTCTGTATTCATACCTTCAATTATTTTCCCAGAGACATTATATAAACTAGTACAATATCTGTATTGTATCTGTGTTTTCCTTTCCCCAAAATTTGCCCAGGAATTTCATTCCCCAAAATTTCCCCAAGAATGATTTTTTTACCCATAATTGTGAAAAAACCCCCACCCCTAACCATGCAAGACTGATTATTATTTTCTAAATGGCCAGCGGGGGGTAAGAGCCGAAGTAAGGGGAGGGCGGTAAATGTCAATATCTAGGTGAGCGCTCATCTATGTTTGTCTATGATTATTCTGTATAGCGCAATTTTTTTGTTCGAAGATAACCTGCCGTGGTAGACCGTTCCGCCACTGAAGCGTAGTGTGTATGCTACGCTGCGCTACGGTTATTCGTAGCACGCTTATTCGTAGCTTCGTAGCAGATGCACAAATCGTAGTTTTATTAGAAAGAAGAAATAAAGAAAAATATTTATTAGACACAACTGAGACACATACAAAAGAAAGGATATACATGAACAAGAAATAGATATAGTGAAGAAGTAACAAAGCGAGGAAAAATTTATTTATTAAATGGTAAAACGGGTATTAATATCATGCATCCCACGAGAACTGTTAACCTTCCCGATATAAAAAGTAGCCTTTCCAAAGTTCTTCTCCAGGTCCCAGGCTACCTCGTATTTCACGACAAAGTTCAGTTAAAAAAAATCTTATCAGGGTGAGAGCTCGTCGTAATAGATATTTAGGTCATGATAACAATATTTCAAAGTTATCGCTGCTTCTTTGTTTTGTTTTGATTTAATTTAGTCTGAGTATATGTTCATATTTGTTTTAGTTTTAGTTTTGTTCTTGTTTTAATGTAAGCACTCACGTAAAAAAATATTGCAATTTTTACTTCTCTTTGGCGATTCATCTATCTCTTTATAGCCAACTAGTTATAAGTGTTATGTACGCCGTTATTGCCAGGCACATCAGACAAGATACTGTTTAGTTCTAAGTGTAGTGATTATTTTAATGTATGTGATGTGACTATACTTTTTATAAATAAATACCTCTTTGCCAAATTTCATTACGATAGGTTCAGAGGTTTAGCCGTGAAGAGGTAACAAATAAACAAACAAAGTTACGTCCACTTTTGTAATATTTGTGTAATTTGTAGGCTTTCTGCTAACTACAAATTTGTAACCATGTATTAGACTACGATGGGGATGATAGGCCTATTAAAAATGGAAGATAGACTCAGTGTGTTTACGACCCATACCATACCTCGTTCATAAAATGAGCATCAAAATACATATAAGTAGAAAGATAAAACATAAAAGTGCTCATTTCATAAAGTTATAAAGCGTGATATTGCGTATAAAGTGAAGCTAAAAGAAACCTGAGAATTTTCCACGGGAGGTCGGGATTTTATAGACTTTACACTACGCTGCAAGGAGAATATTATATTGCTTAAGCCTCTTATATTTTTATTTTACCAGACAGAAAAGATTTTTATCTCGTTCTGCAGAACACGTGCCATATTTTATTAAAAGAAAAACATTATTAGGTATTAGTTAGTTAATTTTAATAGATTTACGCTTCGAAAAATATAAAATGAGATAAAGAATCATACTAAGTGTACGGCCCGAGTGGAAAAGCGTCCGGCGGGGCGTGCAGCGGGGCGTGCAGCGTGGCGGGCGAGCGGCGAGAAGAGCGTTCATTGAGTGGCCTCAGTGCACGCTAGTACACGCTCAGTAATATATCAGACGACTTATCTGAACCGAGTCAGGTCTAAATAACAAGCAATACTATTGTTACGAAGAAATATTAAAACAATAATGTTTAGCTACATTATAAAATTATACCTAATTATAAAAAGTCCATTGCGTTTTTGTTGTGACTGTACAATGCGCGTACCAAATCTGCAGGTAAATTCCGAGACTTAAAGAACCGTAGCAAGATAAATATGTAATATAGAAATAATAGTTAATAATTAATAATAGTAGTTTAATAATAATTTATAATGTTCAAATTAATAAGAGTTAAGTTAATAATACATAGTTAATTAGCATAGTTTATAATTTGTACGCCGTAAAGGCAGAACATGACTGATATTTATAATGAATGTTACCATCTTGCATGTCCTGTGTGTTTATACTCATGTTTTGAACAAATAAAATGATCTTGTTTCTCAAGTATTGTACTTGCAAGCGACGCCACGCTGGACGTCCCGCTGGACACCCCGCTGGACGCAAACAAACCCGCTATCCCGGCCGCGCTGCTCGGGCGTCACTTAGGACACTTTCATACGATTGCATGTGTTTAACACGAATGCTTCACGCCCCGCCCCGCCCCGTCACACGCTTGATTTGAGCGTGCACTTAGGCCGTACACTTGGGCCGTACACTTAGGCCCACTTGCGTCATGCCATGGGTTAAAAGAATAAATCAAGAGTTTGTTAACTCGGTGTTAAATTTTTAAAACGTTAACTCGACATTTGTCTTGCACCAACCAAAAATAGCTTTGGGCTAGGTAACCCTGAAGTATTACCAATACGACAAATAGAAATATACGTCAATCTCACTTACACTCTGGCAGTTTGTATATAGTTGTCTCATGGTCACTTGCTTCGTTTACAGATAATTAAAACAAAAGATCGAAGAAGCGAGACTAATAAAAAAAGGTTAATTTTTTTCTCAAGACCTTTTTTTATTGGTTTGAGCCTCCACGACAAGCAGAATGCGTATTTGAATGTCATTCATTAGTGGTCCTACATACTCCCGTACTCTGGAACAACAGTATCATAAAAATATGAAGAAAATCAAATACTTTACCGTCCATCGAAATACATTTTATTCTCGCCGTGTGTTTGAAAGTCCGTATTTGGAATTTTCTATCAAAAAATCTATGCTTAAATATTTAACAATTTCTTCCTCATCGTCAAAAAATAATTACATAATCAAATACATATTTTCATAACTTCAATGTAAATTTACCACGCCTTATGATACAAATAACCTCAAACGGAACAATAACAGCCAGAGTTAACGATTTAACCCTCCATCATGGGTGGGTTATTTTTTTACCGTCTTAATCCAGTGTTAACAACTAACTCGCGATGGCGCAAGACAAGTTAACGATTTAACCCAGAGTTGCTGCATAACTCTGAGTTAAGCACGCTAACCCTGTTTGACGCAAGTGGCCCTTAGGCTTTTAAGGAAAGGCTTTTAGGCTTTTGATGGAAATTTACATAGGTAGGTATATAATTTATTTATTTTTGATTATTGATTCGCATAATGAAATTGTAAGGAAATTATTTTATTGCATGTTAATTTTTATTTAAATTTTGATTTATTTTTAAAAATGATGTACAATTAATTGAAAATCAAAATATTTGCACGACTGAAATGTCGAATGTAGTGATACCCAATTTTAACTTTAGACGAACTCAATGTTACCTATGTTCTTGCAAATAAATATATCATTCATTCATTCATTCATTCATTCATTCATTCATTCATTCATTCATTCATTTAAGTTAATAACGTAACTCGTAAAGGGAATTATTAATAGTTTTTTTCTTTTCTTTGATTAAGATGTTTGAACCTCTTCTTCTTCTTCTTATCGTGTCAATGGTTCAAATATGGTTGGAATAAAAAGTGGCCACTTCAATGGCGTTTTCAGTGGCGGCGAATAGATCATCTCTTGTGCAGGTGTTCGGGCACAAGGGACACGTTAGCAAGTGCGACATGGATTGCTCTGGGTCACCGCAGTCATAGTGTGCAAGGCTAGGGTCCCTAAACCCCCATTCACACATATTAAGTCTACACCTCTGAGTAGAAATATCAAACCAAACTCAGGGATCAATTTTAAAGTCCAGACATGTTTCATTTGTGTGAGGCCAGTGTAGGGTAACGCCTGGCCTGCCCTTTTGAAGAAAGTGCTAGGGTGATTTGAGTAGACTTGTCCCAACCGATGGCACGTATGCATCAGCCATCGTGTAGCACAGCCATATTTTAGGGGGCTCAACTACCGACGCACTACTTTACCTACTACTAGCCAGGACTATCCAAGTAGGTAGGCCAAATTATACCACTGAAGTTTAAAGATGGAAATACTTCTAATCGTCTTTTTTATACAACGTGGATATGACAATACGACAATAAATAAAAACACGGTTGTTACTAGTCTCTAGAAGCATTTTAAACACATAAATAAATTGTTTATCAAAAATTAAAAAAAAAACGAATCTTTTGAACAATATAAATATTAAAACATCGAAATAATAAGTAACACCATTTGTAATCATCTGTAATCATTGAGAAAGAGAGTTTAAAATCATATGGACTCGCACAGGTCTTTGACGTAACGATCTTTGCCTTGAAAATGGTCTTACATTCAAAATTAATGAAATTAAAATAATTTCCTGTGGCTAAGCTATTAACTCGATTTGATTGATTTTTTGTATACAGTCAGAGGACGTGATACTCTGTACGTGATTTTATTTAATGTCGTATTGTTATATCCACCCTGTATATGTATATTATAGGATGGCGAAACGAGCTACCCCAACACCTCACCTTTACCCATAACAACTGCAATACCACCTAGGTTGTTGCGTGTTTCCGCAAGTCGGTTCACCAAGCTGAGACATGAAGATGGAAAGTCTCATACTGAAAATACTAAATTCTTCTCACTCCCATCTAATCCGTCCCTGATAATCATCTCTTCTTGCTCCTTCAGTGTTTCTATGTATTATTATTGTCGACAGGAGATGCTGATACCAAAGGAGCAATGCCGCGTGCAGCCTCTAGCCGCTGAGGGTCGGGCAGCCAGCTCGCTGCCCCACGCCAGGCTCGCCAGGACCCCCTCGATTTCTTCGCAGAGCAGCCTTGATAGCGGGACTTCGAGAGCTACTGTGAGTACAATATTATTATTGCCACTAAAATATCATGTTAGCCAGCAGTGGCCAGCAGAAGAAAGAGTGAGAACACTGATAGGCTAGTGGTTGAAGGCTTGCCTTCCATGCAAGAAACTTAGACCGAGTTCAATCTGGCCCACACCTCTAACTTTTCGGATTCATGAGTGGATCATAATTTAATTATCACTTGCTTTAAGAGCGTATGTTCGATTTAGCGCAAGTCAAAATCTACACGATCTATCGAATGGCACACTCCCTACGGCACGATACGATGGTTCCTCTGTGTGCGTGAGGCGCGTGAGTGCTGAACCGTTAGCACGAATAATTTTGATACTTTTATTTCTTTAGGATCTATTTTATGACTATTTTTTTTTTAAAGTAAACATCGTGATGAAACCTATACACCTAGAGAGTGCTCCATGACGGAGTGTGTTGACTTTTTTTGTTTCAGTTTTTAGTTCAAAAAGACATAAAAAATTAATGACGTCCTTTTAGTTGCTAGTTTTATTTAATCGTAAGGAAATTTGTGAGCTTAGTTGTGTGTTCAAGTGTTTTGGCCACTAAAAACCGCCGTTGTTTTTTATTTAATACATAACATATGTGTAGGGTATCTTCGGCCGCATGGGAAGAAGGGGCTCGCTTACTTGTACTGAGCCGGGACTTTTTGGGGGTGGTTGACGAATGTAGTCTATGCCATGCCCCGGCCAAAGGTTGTTGGAGAAAAACCGTGGTGGTTTTAACCGGTAAGAGTCCGACACTGTCTCCGCCTTCCTAGGGTGGAATGCGTCCATGAGGATATCCCCATAGTAACAAAAAAGGGTATTAAAAAGTATCTTTGTGTGGACGCAAAAAACGCTACCTTCCATAACCTTTGTTAAACATGGGCCTCCTTTTTCCATAAAAGCTAACATTTTTTTCAAACTGAGGGGAATCAGGAAAAGAATCAAACTGAAAAGGAGGAGGTTCTCAATTCGACGCGTCTCTTTTTTTTTTTTTTAACATTTTACAGTGTGGGCCGATTTTGATAATTCTTTTTTTAACCGACGAAAAAAAGGAGGAGGTTCTCAATTCGACGCGTATATTTTTTTTTTTTTTTTTTTTTTTTTTTTTTTTTTTTTTTTTTATGTATGACCACGCATAACTTTTTACAGAGTGGTCCGATTTTGATGATTCTTTTTTTATTGGATAGGGTATATCTTGAAATTGGTCCCATTTAAATTTCAAAATCAAAATCCACCCCTAAGGGTAGTAAAACAGGGGATGAGTGTTTGTTCACCCACTGAATTCTTACCTGTTAACCGATTCTGTTGAAACTTGACATACATAAATATAGTTCTAGACACTACGACATAATGGAGACCTGGATTTAGAGTTTAACCACAAAAAAATGAAAAATAAAACTTTTTAACAAAAAATTGAACCGACGAAAACAGAAACTGAAAAGCGAAAAATAACTAATTATGAGTCGGCGCCAAACAACCAATCAACGAAGATCATTAAATTACTTTAAATAAATAATAAAAACAACGTCACATCAAATACAACGTGAGATTTTCATCGATAAACAATAACTTTCCAAAAATGCGTTCTCCGCTCGGCCACTTCCAACTTACACGCACTATGCTTGTTAAAAGTTCGTTTGGCGCCGACTCATAATTAGTTATTTTTCGCTTTTCAGTTTCTGTTTTCGTCGGTTCAATTTTTTGTTAAAAAGTTTTATTAATGGATAGGGTATATCTCGAAGTTGGTCCCATTTAAAATTCAAAATCAAAATCCACCCCTAAGGGTAGGAAAACAGGGGATGAGTGCTTGTTCACCCACTGAATTTTTACCTGTTGACCGATTCTATTGAAACTTGGCACACATAAATGTAGTTCTAAACACTTCAACATAATAGAGACCTGGAGTTAGATTTTAGCCACAAAAAAATTTAAAATAAAACTTTTTAACAAAAAATTGAACCGACGAAAACAGAAACTAAAAAGCGAAAAATAACAAATTATGAGTCGGCGCCAAACAAACAATCAACGAAGATCATTAAATTAAAGTAAAATTTTACACTGTCAATTTTGCTTTTTGGTGTAAAGACAATATTACCTACTACTACCTACCAATATACCTATAATAAAAACTCTTTTCTCTTGTTTTGTTTTCTACTATAACCAAATATCATATTGATGCTTTCTCACTAATTAGGATATTAATGCATCACATACATAATCAGCCCATTATTGTCCCACTGCTGGGCACGGGCCTCTTCTCAGTATGAGAAGGTTAAGGCCTTAGTCCACCACGCTGGCCTAGTGCGGGTTGGTGGACTACACTACTCACACCATCGAGAACTGTATGGAGCACTCTCTGGTGTGCAGGTTTCCTCACGATGTTTTCCTTCACCGTTAAATTTATTTATTGTTTATTTCAGACACAATGCATCCATATTTTTGTTAGTAGTACTTAAAAACTATGTTAGTAATCATTACAAATATAAATACACCACAATAAAAACAAAAATACCAAAATTAAATTAAATAATAAATATGTGAAATGCCGATTAAATAAAAATTGCAATTCAATTAAAATAATAACAATAATTTAAAAAACTTGATTCATTTTAGTCTAATTCAATTCAATTCAATTCTTTATTCGCAACCCATGTTAGGTTATAATTTAATTCAACTAAACTGTCCTTTTTACATGTAATTGTACACAATGTCATATTATTGGACAGTCTATTCGTCCAGTCACAACTGCAAGAATGCTGTTGTCACTGCCACGGACACGACTTACTAATGACGCAGCTCTCTTTCTGATGATGGCATGAAAGCCATCGATACGAGCATCCGCAAACATGCCCGATGCACTGCAGTGCCTCGGCAGCCTTATCAGCATCCTATAAGCGTTGTATATACTGAACGCAAGTGTTAAAGCAAGTGATAATCAAATTCTGATCCGCACATGAATCCGAAAAGTCAGAGGTGCGGGCCGGTATCGAACTCGCACCCTCCTGCATGGAAGGCAAGCGTTCAACCACTAGGCTATCACTGCATCACAAATGAAGCTGTCATCCACTGCACAGTATAATTTACTCTGAAATACTGTTAGCCTATCCAATTTACGATGCGGTTGCCTCACTGAGCTTAGGTTGGAAGCACTAATAAACTATGAACCTGTATGTACTATTAGATATTCTGTGCGTGTATAGTGTATACTGCAGACACTGCAGTATGTATAAGTCAAATCCATGGAGAACAGAAAGGAGCGGAGGTGTTGCAAGGCAATATCTCTTTACAAAGAAGCGTCGCCTGAATGCGGGTGACAGGGGGACGAGGTACAGCAATGGCTCCACCTCACTATGGAAATCCGCCCATTATTAGTAAATCCATCTAGCGGTGAAATGATTTATCACAGCGTAACAGCACTAACAATTTTCCATTTTAGTTAAGGCGCATGACCTAATTGCCTTGCAGCACCTCCGCTCCTTTCTTTTCTTCTTGGTCAAATCAAATCAAATTCAAATTTATTTTTATACAAATTATTAGTGCATCATATAAAATAGCTGACTGACGCTCAAACTGAGACATGCTTGTATTTCGGGAGTCGGCGGCTCTCCGCTCTAGACTTTTTATATATAATTACCCTAGTTTGTGAACCCTAAATTGTACATAGCAATGTTAAAGGAATGATGTCTTACTTGACAGTACTAAATTAATACAATGCAATTCAGTCCAATGCTACAGTTTTGGTTTTGATTACTGCTAAAATATACATAAAAAAATATTTTCAAAAATATTTATTAAGTATGTAATACAGGTATACAGAAACTTTATAGATTCGTTTCGTTGTATGAAATATGCCCAATTCAACATCTCGACCTTTTTGGCCCACTGAAAGAATGTAAGAAAAACGATTTATTGCCGCTTTTAGACACGCATCGGTACATAAAAACTAAACATTGACGAGGTCTGTGGTCTAGTGGTTCGAGTGTCGGACTGTCGTGGGTTCGATTTCCACAGGACACAAATATTTATTTTATGAACATAAGTATTTGTGTTGGTCTGGGTGCTTCTTATGTAATAAAAGTATGTATTTACAGCAACAAAAAAGTATATAAGTATTATATACATTGTGTAGAACCCATAGTACAAGTTCTGCTTGTTTTGGATGGTGCTGTGTGAAAATGTCACAAATATTTATTTATTTATTTTAACATCTATGTTTAGCAAAGATATAAAAAAGAACAGATATAAAGTCAATAAAAAAAAAAAATTACATATACTAGGAAATTACAAACATAAATAAACCGCTAAAGGTAGGTGGAAGAATAACATCTTACATTACATAGGTACTACACTCTAACAATCATACTTACATGATTCATCAAAGGTTCGTTAATGAGACAAAATAATTAACAACGACTTGAACGTGACCTACTTTTCATTGTTTCGTCTCGCTCCCACAACCAGGACATTGCGCACATGCTCTCTTGCATTTGTTTATTGGACTGACACTTGACTCCTGGACATAGGGTCGGTTTTCTGTTAAGCAGTAATACTTAAGTATCATTTGAGCATGACTTTGTACGTAAAACCCATACTCAAATGATACAACTCAAAAGAACAAACTTGTACTTACTTCTAATCTGCCATTTATTTTGTGTATCCTTTGTTGGAGATCCATAAGTAAATGAATAATAAATAAATAAGTATTTTCTAGTAGTAGTAGAGCTCCTTTGTGAAAGAGCTCGTCCGGGGCAGTACTACCTACTTCTCCGCCAAATAGTGATGCTTGCATTGCTGTGTTTCGGTCTGAAGGGTACGGGTGCCGGTGAAATTACAATCACATGAGACTTTCCATCTTCATGTCTCAGTTTGGCGAACAAGACTTGCAATAACATTTAGACAATAACCTTGGTGGTATCGCAGTTATTATGGGCAAAGGTAACAGCTTAACATCAGGTGGGCCTTTAACTCGTTTCGCCATCCTATACCAAAAAAAAAAAAAATACTGCTTAACTAAGATTTCTCAACTCAGAAACCGGTCCTCTACGCAACAACACTCGGTTTTCACATACTGTCTATCCCATCATGTATTTACATACTGGCTTAATTAAATTTATGATTAACCTCTTGCTTTGCTTTTGTATTTTATTATTTATTTTTTCAGTGGTAAACATATCAAAAACATTCTAAAGATGTAAACAAAAACTCATTAGAGTAGTAGGTACTTGATTTCAATGTAACTAGGAAGTTATTAAATTACATAATACACATATTATATTTTCCGAAAATGCAGCTCTACGTAAATTCAGAAGCTCGTTGAAATATGCTATTTATTATTTATTACCTCTGGCACAGATTATATAATATTATACTCTGTGGGCTCACCATGATACAACGGCTTATTAACTAAACATTAACACTGAATATAAATTATTAATTTTCAGTGTCCTATGCTGTTATAAACACTCTTATGTCACAGTATACATATTTTAATAATTACCAACCAACCACGACACATTCAGAATTAATCATGAGGGCCTGGGGCACTGCGAAAATTGTACGAAACATTGTTTTGTTTTAGTTATTCTGTGGAATATACTCTTGCCCTCCGTCAGAGGTCTATGTTTTTGTAGAAGTAATGAAAATAGTGCTTTGGTCTTTGTGAAGCTGAAAACAATGAAGTAAGGAAAGGAATACAGATGCTTTTTTTATATTTAGTTTTCGGGCGTGTCTTTTGTATTGAATCAAAATTCCTACACGCCTAGTCTTTAAAAACATAAGGAGAAACAGAACAAGGCATACTAAATTTCTCATAGTTTGTGCAAAATGATCGCAATTTTGAGCTCATATAGAGCTCCAATATTGAAATAGTCAAACAATAAAGTTTTCGCACTATCAATTACGTTAAAATTCCCAGAAATTTTTATTGACCTCATAAATATATCATCTGACATAAACATATTTTTATATATGCTTGAATAGAAATATGAACCTTGATATGCGGCTTATTTCGCACTTTAGGAACACCAAAATATATGGTCCATTTAGATAATGAATGAGGAAACAGTCCGACAGTAATCTATCATCGATATGCAACGGAACTGACACTTAAATTTATTTTTTAAATTTTTATGTATCTAATTCTGTATGCAGAATGCAAAAATCTGAATTAATTCAAACCGTGCAGAGAATCCCCGATTTGCAATAAACCCCTTTTTTAATTAATTTCATCCCTCTTTCCCATTAATTTGAAGTACGGTAGAAAGTTGAATTAGTTAAAAAGGCATTACCTTTTTGCTTAAAGGGATGAATGACGTTTCTGCCCTTCATCCAAGTGTTTCACTCACAGATTTTAATATTCTTTTTTTATTCAATCGTTTTCTAAAGGAAGTAATTATTTATGATTCATTCGACTTAAAAATATAATAAATTGGAATAAAATATATGTCATAAGAATCAACGGTGATTTTATTGTTCGCAAAGTAAACAAATTTTAAACTATCGCTCTATTTTACTAATAGTAAATACAAGAAAGGGATGGCAACAATTTTAGTGCTGTGAAATTAGTTCACGTGTTACACTTCTTAGTATTTTTAATCGGCACGTTCCGAGATCACCACTAAACTTATATAGAAAAATTCTTGCCATCTCTGTCTTGTCTCTACTATTAGTAAAAGATGGCGATAGTTTAAAATAAGTTTAGTTTGCAAACACGAGAATCATAGAAAATTATAGAATATCCTGTTGCAAATTAAAGGGAGGAAATAAATGAACCGAAGGTACTTCGATACCATTTAAATTAATTGCTACGATATCTGAATATGTTTAGCTTAGAACTAGCAGCTAGTTTATATTACTATGAGTGAAGTTGATTAATTCCAACACGTAGAACTAATATCCAACTCTCCTCTAAAATATTCCAGTTTGTTTTTAAAACACCAAGTGGGGAGTTGTCGGCAGTTCTGACAGTCTAACAAATAGACGTAGTCGGAAACTTTGTTTTATAAATTGTTATTATGGGACTTGAAGCTTCAGGCTGCCTCATTTTATTAACAGCTGGATGTGTTTTTTCGGACAAAGACACACCATACTGAAAATAATAAATAGCTAAACTAATTTAGCTACTTCAAAAATTGACAAATTTTAATAAGGAGAAACATTTTTTTTGCTAAAATAGCTAAACTTATTTGCTGCACATTTCAAACTAGTTAACTACTAAGTAGCATCAGTTTATTAGTCGCCTTTTTATGTTACTATATAATTTTTAGTCTAACAAAGCAAGTAGTCTTAGTATCCAGGGTCACCAGATATAAAAGTTTTCTCAGAAGATTATGGATGTTTTCGAGTGAAATATCATTTTAATTACAGACAAAGTTAAACTGTATTTATATAAAACCCTAATCAAACCGTTCTATAATAATTTCCTGAGAAATCTTCATCTATATCTGGCGACCCTGTATACTAATTGGTTTGTTAGACTGTACTACTCATAACAAAACTTTTTTTCATTGCAACTCTTCGGATGATTAAATTATGTAACCAAGTAATATTGACTATATAAGCTAGTAAAATTAATGATCTAAGCTAGTATTTTTGTTTTTTTATATACTTAATGGGCTTGCGTTTGACCGCCACTTCACCTGATGTTATGCGATGGTGCGGTCGACGATGGTACACCCAGCAAAGGTGAGAGGATGGCAGTGAAATATTTCGACCCATCCTCTCAAGTGGCTACACTGGGCATCGTACCGGAACACGACTAGGTCGCTTAGCGGCACGTCTTTGCCCGGTGGGTGGTCGCAAGCCTTCGGCCGTGGCCTACCACCAGTATGTCACCTGATTTGCACCACCCAGGGATCACGTGTAGGGATTCGGAAAAGGCGTACTCTCCTACGGACGTGGGTGACTCGAACCCCAAAAGTAAGTAAGTATAATTAATTTATTCACAATAATCTCTAGTAGGTGCCATGTAACTACCTCATTGGTCTAGTGGCCGTAAGGGCGACTAGTAAGCGTGGGGTCCTGGGTTTTATTCCAGGTCAGGAAATTTTTTATTGGGTTTTTTCATCAGGAAATTCTCACTACTAGCCTGGAGTCTGGTTGACCTCGGTTAAAGGCAATAGGCTGCTCCCTATTACATGGGACATAATTGGCGAAATGAGGGTGTACTATACACCTCTACCTAAACCTTCGGGGAATAAAGGCGTGATGTTATGTATGTATGTGTAGGTTCCATGTAATTTTGTGTGATCAAGTGTGTAACCTGCCAGGTCAGTTTTCAGTGAACGTGTTAACCACACTGCTAATAAAAGCTATTGTCTCGTCAACGAAGCAATGTGGTTTATTGTATAGCGAAGCACGTGGAAGTGGCTTATGGGTTATCGGCTGTTCAGTTTAGAAGTCTGAAATAAAATTATCACAGAAAATCACGTTAATGATCTGTGAAAAGTTAATTGGCGTTGCATTATCAGAAAATTAATTTGCTGTAGATACAGTCAATAAATTATCAGAAAATTAATTTGCTGTAGATACAGTCAAAAAACTGCTACTTTTGGCACATTTTCTATCTACAACTACAGCGAGCTATAATTTAGTAGTAGCGACTTAATAGTTTCCGATTAAACTACAGACCTGTACATAAATTGTTTAAAACGAATTTTTGATAAATGATGTACTCGGCGAGTAATTATTTTTACATAAACTAAGAATAGCATTGTAAAGCTGTTCAGTTGACAGCATCGCTAGTAGTTATATAAACGGACTACTTTCTCGCTTACACACTGCTTTTAATACTGAACAGTATAAGTAGTCGTTCGGTGGCTGTATAATGGGCCTGACAATCGAGGCGACTTGTGTTAAGCGTCTTTACCAGTCTCAGGGATTTTGTGACAAAACGTATGTGTTCTTGATGTTTCCCTAAATTATGACTACAAAACCATTAATTACCTACTAAAGAAATCCTTAAGTAGTTTTCTCATACAAACCATGAACTTATTGATCTGGCGATAAGTTAAGACGAAATGCGGACAGAGAGACTTTTGAGGATTAGGTATTTGAAGAAACTATCGCTGTCGCTTTGCGAGCGCTAGGCCTCAAGTAAGTGTGATAAGGACAAACTGCAGTTTCGACAGCCTTAGTAAAAAAGTCATAATTCGAGGTTTAGCTCTCGACTAATTTCTCCTCCGAAACTGAACCAATTTGAATGATATTTCATAAATTGAATGAGAGGAATGTTTACTGTGCCGCTATGTTTTTCCTTTTTCATTAATAGTTGTCTTTATACACTAGGCCTCTGTAGACAGCGGTCTAAATAGGCAATTTAAAGATTTTTTGAGGGCTTCTAAAAATAATTTATCAACGAAAACGAAACAGAAAAAAAACAAACAAAAACATGAAAAAAAAAAAGAACAGGAAAAGCTGATATTTATTTTACTATAAAACATCATTGCTCTGGGATCATAAACCAGAAAGAAAACAGTCGAGAGCGTTTTTATGGAGAAATTACCTACAATTATTGATTTTACAGTAAATGTGAATTACATAATAAAACAAGTTCCACCTTATTACCACCGTGTTTCATAATAGGTTTTACTTACTGTGGGTTTGCACCAAAAAAAATTTAACATGTAATGTCTCGAAACTTGTCATATAAAACTAATGTCACAACTTGTTTTGTTGATTGTTACGTTCGCACTGCAGAAAACTGGGGAAATTCTTTGACAGATTTCAAGATTTGTTGTTGGCTGTGTTTGCACTGACTAAAAACTTATACATTGACATGTTTGTCTATAGATTTGTCACCGCTGACGTTCGCACTGATGCTTTGTCATGTGTCAAAACTTGTATAAATCTCGTTTTTTGTGTTATACAATGAGGTCGGTAAACATGTATGGCCGAAAGCAGATACTTTGAAGTGTATCGAAATTAATTGTGAAACATGTCAATAGACTATGAAATGTCAAACAAGTTTCGTTTCAACAAGTTGTGTGATAATGCGAACGCGATTCGATACATTGACAGAAAACTGACTTTTCAACATGTTTTTATGTGAATGTTCCGTCAGTGCAAACTCACAGTTAGGCCAGGCATAAACACCATTTTATGTGTGGAGTTTGACGTTTAACCCGGTTTAAACAAGGGTCTAAACCAGGTCTTAGCTTTTGTAATAAGGGGTTATTATTAAGTTGTGATCGCGAAAACCTAAGAAATTATGGTTCATGACTCGTGGCTAATGACCAATTTGACCCACCAGTGGTACAATAGTACATTAGGATACAAGTGAGCTAAGTTGACTATTATACTCGAGGCTGGATTGCAGCCCGAGCCGAAGGCGAGGGCGTAATGGAGCCGAGAGTATAATAGTCAATGCTGACGCGTGTCATACGACGTTTTTCAACACACTTGCGAGGAAAAAAACATACATTTTAGACAAATATTAAATTTTTGAAAAATGACGCGCGATTTACTGTAATGTCATCGCACGGTGACATACAGCAATGCGCGCGCAGGTGGTCGAAGGAAACCGCCAAACAGTCTAATATTAAAAATATTATAAATTGTTTTTTTTATTTAAAACACAAATTAATATTAATTTGTTGACAAAAATAAATAATTTGATGAAATGAAGTGTGTAGTGTAGGGATTTTTTAATGAGATCCGCACACCAACATTCGCTATATCACACACTCAATTTTATGCAGCGCGAACGGGGTCTGAGGTGCGGGCGGCGTGACCGCACGGAAGCCTGCCACGGACAGTTAGCGTCAGTGGTAAGCGCTGTGATTGGTCACCGCATTGACAGGCTCACTTGGCGCGATATTCAAACTGTATGCGCGCTACATCCTCCTCCTCCAAGTCACGACATCGACCCGAGAGTGATTTGGGCTTAAATCTAAGAGCGCGCCTTCCCTTTTATCTTAGGCGGCCGACCTCGCAGACGGCGAGGCTGGTCCGGCTCAATAGATTCGGTTTGGTTACAAATTGTCTTAGGCGGCCGACCTCGCAGTCGGCGTGGTTGTACCGGCTCAATTGTTTCAAGGTGGTTACAAATAAGAGCCGTCAGATCCGAAACATGAAAACGACCTAACAACTGATCCTGACTATCGACCAACTCATAGGCTGTGGGGCTAATAACTCTTTTGATAGTATATGGCCTTTTGATAGTGTATAGTATATGGCCCATCTCTCTGAGGCATAAACTTTCGGGTTAAGCCTTTGGGAGCATTGCTAAGAGAGTGAGTAGTTAATAATACCTGGTCACCAACCTGGAAAACTGGAGATGGTCGTCGGGAAGAGTCAGCATATTCTTACCTTAGATCTTGTTGTTTTTCAACACGATCTCGTATATCCTGTAGGGAATCAATAAATTTTGACAGATAAGGCGTAGCCTGAGGAACATACGTTTCCTTATCCAAGACTGCACGCAGGTCATGCTGTGCATCGAATGGTGTCCGCAGTTCGCGGCCATACATCATGTACGATGGTGTTAGTCCTGTGGTTGAACAGGTAGCAGTGTTGAGGGCGAACCGTACCTGGGGTAAGAATTGGGGCCAATTGCGATGTTCATTCTTGACCAGCATTGCCAGTTGGATCTTTAGTTCCCGGTTCTTCCTCTCGGCCGGGTTGGCCTCTGGATGATAAAGTGGTATCAAGTTCTGCTTGACACCGAATAGAAACATGCACTGTTGCATTACCGAAGATATAAATTGGACTCCATTGTCTGAAATGACACGCCTAGGAAAACCATATCGAAGAAAATACTCTACGATCATTATTTTGGCACATACCTCAGCCGTAGCCTCCTTGAGGGCATATAACTCCACCCATCGAGTGGCAGTATCCTCGACAAGGTACACTCATTTTTCGCCTGATTCAGCTTCTGGAAGAGGACCGAATAAATCGACGGCCAGTACTTCACCTCTCTGGTGTAATATTGGTGTCTGCAAAAGACCGGTGGGTTTCTGATTGGAGAACTTATACCTTTGGCAATCAACACAGTACTTGAGGTAGTCTGTGACGTACTTGCGCATACCTGTAAAGTAGTATCGTTGCCTAATACGGTCAATTGTACGATCCACGCCTTGGTGACCAGCAGTAGGAGCGTTATGGAACTCATTCATAACATCCTTGAGCATGGATACGGGAATTACCAACTGCGGCTCCTCGGACTCAGAGTCAGGAGCGTGACGATAGAGGACACCTTGGTCCATAAGATAACCGCGCTCTAACCAGCGGGTAGGGGACATGGGGTCCGTGGTGCTTTCTATATCCTTGATAACCTTACTCACCTCAGGATCGTCTAACTGAGCAGATCGAAGATCAGCTGCACTCTTGCGCGGTATGTCTATGATAACCGAACAAACCCCACATGTTTCTTGAGTAGCCTCGTTGCAGATAGGGCGGCTAAGCGCGTCGGCAATGACGTTGGCCTTACCAGGAGTGTACTCATATTGTATATCAAAAGCTTGTAATTTGAGAGCCCAGCGCAGCAACCTGCCGCTGGGAGACTTTAAGGTTAATAACCACTTCAGTGGTTGGTGGTCACTACGCAGAATTACAGGATGACCCTCAATGTATGGGCGATACTTTTCTGCGGCCCATACTACGGCGAGAGCTTCTCGCTCAGTAGTGGAGTACTTGCATTCCGCAGAAGTTAGTAAACGACTGGAGTACTCGATGGAGTGCACGTCGTTACCTTCACCTTGCAGGAGGACGGCACCCAATGCATAGTTACTTGCATCGGTATGGATAATAAATGGTTTACGGTGGTCTGCCTGTACGAGGACTGGTGCTGTGATGAGCCTCTTCTTCAGCTCATTAAAGGCTCGTCGCTGGTCTTCGGCCCAAGCCCATGATTCATTTTTCTTAGTAAGCTTGGTGAGCGGTTGAGCTATTTCTGAAAACCCTGGCACAAACTTCCTGAACCAAGAACACGTTTGTAGGAAGCTTTTCAAGTGTTTGAGGTTGGTCGGCTCATTCATCTGCTGAATAGCCTGCACCTTGGACTCATCAGGCATAATACCCTTAGGAGTAATAAGATGGCCTAAGTACTTAACTTGGTTACAGGCAAAGTTGCACTTGTCCCTGTTGGCACGTAACCCAAAAACACGTAGACGGTTGAATACGGCCTCCAGATCTTCCAGGTGTTTCTGGAAGGGCCCATCCGACAGGATCAACAGGTCATCTAAATAAACTAATAAAGTAACGTCCTTCAAAGCACTTCCAGACCTAAAACGGTCCATTAACCTCTGAAAAGTGGCGGGGGCGTTCTTAAGGCCGAATGGCATGCGAATGAAACGGTACGTACCAAAAGGCGACACAAATGCTGTCTTATCCCTGTCCACAGGTGATACGCTAACTTGCCAGTAGCCTGACCGGAGGTCTATGGTACTCATGTACCCTTCCCTCTTGGTAGCGTGAAGGAGGTCCTCGATGACCGGCAAAGGGTAAGTGTCACTTTTAGTAATAGCATTAAGTCGACGGTAGTCGACGCAGAACCTATACGTACCATCTTTCTTAGGGACGAGGAGGGCGGGTGCAGCCCATGCTGACTCGCACTCCTCAATCACACCATCAGTTAACATCTTGTTGATCTCTGCCTCCATTGCGGTCTTCTTCGCGGGCGTGAGGCGGTATGGAGGCACTGCGATAGGTGAATGACCTCCCGTGTCAATATGATGCTCGGCGAAGCGAGTCGCCTCTCCTCCTAGACGGAAGACGTCTTCATGGTGCTGAAGTAAATCTTTGAGCTGCTGGCGTTGGTCACAGGTAAGCAACAAGCCCTCGTCAGCCCTTAACGACATTGAAGACACAGAGATTGGATTGCGCTGTGACGTTGATTCTCTCTCATACTCGAGCGGGTAAGTCTGCGTGCGCCCAGAAAAGCGCCAAGAAGAAGCAGAAAAATCAATAACCATACCTGCGGCGTTGAGGAAGTCGATTCCCAGAAGAGTTTCATTGTTGTCAGCTTCAGGAAAAATCACGAAGTCCACTCGAACACTTTTGTCCACAGAGATGATGACGTCAACGCCTGCCACCAGGACCTCGCGTGAACGGACAACACCATCAGCCAGCTTTACGTTAACCTGCTTAGAACCAAAGGTAAGTCCCTTTTCTTTAAATATTTTATATAGTGCATGTCCGGCTATTGAGCACCTAGCAGCTGTATCAATCAAAGCTATGCCCCGTAAGCCAAGAATCTGAATACTGAGCACAGGTCTCTGCTGCGTTGAATGCACGGTCGTCGTCCGCAAAACGCGAGACGCAGAGAGAGGGACCGCAGGCTTAACACCACCCGAAGAAACAGTATTTGTCGCCGCAGTGTCGGCGCAAAGTGAAGAAACTACTGAAGGCGTGTTAAACTGATCAACATTAGAGCAGCACAACCCATGAGTCGGGACGATAACAGGTGAGTTCACCCTATCAGGTGACAGACTATCACTAAATGTGATAACAGGTACGTCTACCCTATCAGGTAAGACACTAACATAATTACCGATAGTTGGGGAATTCACCCTACTAAGTGAGGTACTATCGCTACATATGACAACAGGTACCTCTACCCTACCAGATAAGTCATTAGCGTGATTGCCGATATTCGGGGTTTTTACCCTATCAGGTGAATCAACAAGAGTACCCGAAATCGATTCATTAATTACCGGAACATCCGAACGCACTTTATCATCACAATAACACTCGCATGAATTACATGTTATAAGTTGAGATCGACAATCGCAACAAAAATTATTATTAAAACCATCACGATCGCACGGTTGCGATTGTAGGCAAGATGATTTACGGTAACTAGCACGCGTATCGTATTCGCGTGTATGTTTACATAGATAGACACTATTACTACTATTATGGGTAATATCATGACTTGGAGTGTTATCCGAGAATGTAGTAATATGATTGTATTCACTTACCAAATCTGGTGAATCTGTTTCGATTGAAAGAGATGAAAACGACAAGTTATTGTTACATTTAGGGCATTGCGACCTCACTACCCCTTTCGCTCCGCAACCGTAACAATAGAGAGACTTATCATTACCACCGCACTTATTTAACTTATTACAATCTTCACGTACGTGTCCGTATTGTTTACAATATACGCATCTAGGTTTCGCGATATGTTGATTCGGTCGCGGACTAGCGTTATTATCATGAACAACCGTTGAGTGTCGTGACGTCGTCGTGGCCCCTGTAGATGTATTCGACGGTGGCGCTGCGCTGACTGAGCTCGGCGCTGCTGGCGGCGCGGAGCGGCGCGGCGGCGGCGGGGCCTGCGCCGCGCTGCCACTGCGACCGATGACGTACGCTGACTTTACTGACCGGGCGTTGGACAGTGGGCCGGGCTGCGACTGGGTACGCGCATCGGATTCTTCAATCTCGATGGAACGGGCGAGGCGAAGCATACCAGAGAAATCCTTAAAATCTTCCCTCCTCAGGTGTTTTCGAATCCGTGCGTCCAGTAGGCCGTAAACCATGTCGACTTGCGCCTTTTCAGTTATGTCGCCGACAGGAATCTTAGACAATAACGCACGACATTTGGCGACGAACACGTCTGTGTTTTGATCACATTGTTGTTGTTCAAACAATTCTTTATAGATACGGTGCGGGGGTCTCCTATCACCGTAGGTATTGATCAATAAATCTATGGCAGCATCCCGTGTATGTATCTCCTTTTTTACTCCCTGGTACCATATTGCGGCGTTATTTGTGAGCACCATAGAGAGGCCCCTGAGAGCGTTCTCCTCTGACACATTAGCGCAGTCCTTGAAACTTTGAATGGCGTCTATAAAGGCGTCCACTGACTCGTCGGCGTCACCGCCGAACCTGGCGGTGCAGTGCGTGAAGGTGCCGCTGCCGACGGGTGCAGAGTTTGGAACTGGGGATGACGACTGGCGACTTATTACTTTGTCCAGCAGGCGCTCGAACGCTTCGGTTTGGGACTGCTGCATGGCGGCCATCATGGCAGCCACCTGTCCTGACGAAAAATTTGCGGCGTTGTCGATGCCCTTGTCATCGTCGACGTCCACGGCGACCTCGTCGTCTGAGGGCGTCGCCTGATCCCTGCGCGTACGTGGCATGGTGATGATGAACACACGCGAATTATGTAAATTACGGTACTAACAACAATAACAATGAGTTCGAACGAGCAGTTTAGGTATCTCGCGGCACGTTGGGCAGCCACTTGTAGTGTAGGGATTTTTTAATGAGATCCGCACACCAACATTCGCTATATCACACACTCAATTTTATGCAGCGCGAACGGGGTCTGAGGTGCGGGCGGCGTGACCGCACGGAAGCCCGCCACGGACAGTTAGCATCAGCGGTAAGCGCTGTGATTGGTCACCGCATTGACAGGCTCACTTGGCGCGATATTCAAACTGTATGCGCGCTACAAGTGTTTATTTAGCATGTTTTAATTAATACAGTTGATTTCTTCCCAAAATTGTTTAATTTTGCTTAGGCATAAAAACTCTTTGCTGTGATTTAAAAATAAACTGTAAAGTAAAAAGCACGAGTGCGATAATGTAATGAAAAAAGCACGCGTGCGTAAAAAACTACATTATGAACCTAAAATTAGTGCAATAAGAGCCACTTTACGAGCAAGTGTGTTGAAAATATTATTTTGTATGCCACATTATTGTGAACTAGCCTGTGCCCGCGGCTTCACCTGCGTGGATGTCGTTTATCGCGCATCCCTCGGGAACTGTTCATCTTTCCGGAATAAAAAGTAGCCTTTATGTTAATCCGGGTTATGTTCTATCTGTATGCCAAATTTCATTAAAATCCATATAGTAGTTTCTGCGTGAAAGAGTAACAAACATCCATACATACATCCATACATCCTCACAAACTTTCATGTTTATAATATTAATAGGATAGGATAGGATTAACTGCTCAAATAACTTTACCATACAATCGGGCAATGTAATTATCTAGAGCTGTAGACACACCTACTCAGTCTGGCTTCTAACTCTCAATCCCTGTGAGACTCTCAACGTGTAAACAAGGTACTTGAGCTCCTCGGAGGCACTCACAAGGGGGATCGGATTTAATAGAATTTTCTGGAAAATAAACTAAATCTTTGTTCGGAAGAATTGAATACGTACTTATTCGTGAATACCTAGAACCTACCTAGAATAACTATTTTATAGCTTTAATGTAAAAAAAAGTAATCCCTCAGTTGTGCTGCTGCATTGCAAATGCTAATCTCTGTGTTTTCTTACTAGTCTTATTTAGTAAACAATCTTGACAATGTGCAATGCCATGCTTTTTAATGCAATTCGTCAATAAATTTATTAAGAGACATAACAATTTCACACACTAAATAACATATTTTTACCTAGCTACATGTGCAGAACTAGTAATTATATTTTATCAGCAGTTATTTTAATTAAAAGATGGGCCAAGATTGTTTACTATATAAGACAAGAGACAAAAAACAGAATACCTATACCTTGTCTTTATTCCTAACATTCAAAACGACTGTTCATCGCTTTTGTTTCTAGCACAGACCAGAAAGCCTCTAGACGCCTATTAGCCGGATACCCCCGGTGACAAAGCATATGCAGTAGCACTGCATATCTTACGCCCAGTCACCAATCGGGACATCATTCCGTCAGCGAGCGGCACCAATCATATCACCGAACATTTGAGCCGACCAATCATAACGCGCCGTCCGCCCCCCGGTCCCCGCCAACATTTTACGACTGTGTTCTCATGCAAAACTTTGTTTATGCGGCGTCTTGAGGCTTACTGGTCTGTGGTTTCTAGTATCTATTCAACTATCCCTTGTCCGTGTTACCGATAAATACAACGTGTTATTGAAATAACTGAAAACCTCTTAAGGGGTCATTGTACTCATCAGTATAAACAACTTTTACTGTGGGACCAACCCTGAAATCGCGAAAAAAGGATCAGCTGATCGCTACATTTCGTCCCATATTAAAAGTTGTTCATACTAATGAGTACAATGACCCCTTAAGAGGTTTTCAGTTATTTCAATAACACGTTGTATAATCTAGTGGTCTTCAAGGCTCGAGTGAAAAGGTTCTTGCAGGACAAGCTTGTCCCATCGTCGACCTTAGCACATACAATTATACATCAGGTGAGGTGTGGCGGTCAAACGCAAGCCTATCTATCTTTATATATAATTTCATGAAAAAACTTTATTTATTTATTTATCACTTTTTTTTAAACGATCGAATAGGATTTACAAAGAAAAATTCAACCTGTAGTTTTATTTTTTCTACATACATTTGTTTCCTTGAATTTCTCCTCACATGAATTGCACATACCAACATCCAGACTCGACACAAATATTTTGTAAGCCATGCTTTGTCTCCACGCGGAATTCAAACCCGCATGAAATAAATTGACTAAACAGGGCCCTAATTCACGTATAATTTCTTGACGCGCCGATTAAGTTGCAGTGACGCTGCAGTTCGTTTTTGATAGCATAAGCTAGAGTACGTTCCATATCCGAAACATGTCCGGCTGAAGCACGTGACGCAAACTAGTGACGTCAATGCCATGCATCCTACAGTGACGGTGTATTTACTAGTGACGTCATTGATTGACACTGGGTTGGTTTACGGCCAAAATTAATATCCAATCTATCCACGATTTACCCTACTGGAGTTAGAAATTTGACATATTTTGTATGGAGCTTATGTCAAATTCCTATCTCTAGTAGGACAAATCGTGGATAGATTAGATATTAATTTTGGCCGTTAATCGAAACTTCACTGCAACTGCACTCTTTAGTTAGAATTGGCCTACTGTTCTAAATCCCTTGTCAGTCGCCTTCAAGTCGCCACCTTTACCCTTTCCTTTTACATTTTTGTTCCGAAGTAGAAAGTGTTCAATTCCCTTTACGACTGCCTAATTTACCTACAACTTCACGGCGAGTTTCGCGATTGTAATAACAGATAAAGTCTAACTTGCTTTTAAAAGAAAAGCAATCATGACTTGCACGCGATTCACAAACTATAGACGCTGACGTGTTATTAGGGTTTTCAGTGTTTTTAGCATGATTCGAATCCTTAGAAATGGCGGTTGAGGTTATTTTAGTGGTACAATAAGGAATAAAGTGTCAAGTATCAATGGAAGTCATTTTATTTAAATGTGTAAAGTTACTACTAAACCCACAGATAGGTATAGGTAAAAAATATAGACGTAGTGCGGCGAACAATCGTAGTGAAGACAAAAAACTATGCTCCTTTGTGTACAACCAGCGCTCACGCACACACCATGCATCTGAAGGATATCTGCTTTCGCGATGCTTACTGGACGATGTTGCGACATGTGTACTAAGAGGGGTGAGCACGGTTAGAGGTCCATGTGTGTGCGTGAGCGCTGGTTGTACACGAACGAGCATAGTTTTTTTTAGATTCACTAGATTGTTCGCAGCACTTCGTCTGCTGTAGACGCAACTTGGTATCAGTCTTTGTCCAACAGTGGATTGATTTTCACTTAATTCTAATTTTACTGAGATCATAATTTTATTTTATTTTATCTAGTTGTTTTTTTAATAATACATATATGTAGGTACCTAATGTAACCTAATTAAACATGCAATTTTTTTCTATTTAGATATTTTGTTTTAATGACTGATTTGGAAAAATTCATTCTTTTGAAAAAAAAAACAACCAATAATAATAATTTCTTAGGTTTTCGCGATCACTACACATAATAAAACAAATACAAATTTAAATAATATACGCGATTTAATCCGGTTTATCTTTGTTTTATTATAACCAATAATTTTATTGTTAAAAGTACGCTATGAATCTTAAAATTATGCTAAAATTACGATACTATTGTGTCATAATACCCGCCGCTCGGAGTCGGTTATGTGATGTTATTACTGTTAACACACGAGCGGATGATGCTGCCCATCACTTAAACACTACGACACTTGTGGGAAGTAACAGCCAGTCGAGACCTTGTGGTCTGATGTAAAATTAAAATGACACTGACAAATTCATGAACCTTTTTTATACCATTCCCTGGTCTCATAAAATTTAATAAAGGACCTTCGTTTCCGGGTTAATGACAAAGGAAAATGAGCATTTTTATACTACCCAATAGCAATGATTTATACACTTGAAAGCGCTTTTTATTAGAGTACAAATCATTGTTATTACTTGGTAGTACAGTGCCCATAAATTTCTACCCACTTTTCTTAAAAATAGCTTTATTAGTTGTATTTTAAAGCCTCTTCGAAGTTGTGCTCCTCCTCCTATCATCATCAGCCATATTATAGTGCACAAGTGTGTGCACAAACACAGGTGCACTCTCTATTCCCTCACTCTCATAATTCCATGGGACGGCAATTCGACACGACCGGAGAGAGATCAGGCGCAGGACCGACGGCTTTACGTGCTTTCCGAGGCACGAAGGGGTCTCGATGTGTAACGAAACGGTCACCCATCCACAGACTGACCGCGGCTAGTACAGCTTAACCTTGCATGTAATTTTTTAATGTAGAAAAAAACATCCCGATTGATTCTCCTGGTGATTCTGAACAGTTTCTTAAATTGCGTAAACAAAAAGTAACGTATATTTGTTATGAAGAAAGAAAGAAAGAATTTTCCTCCCCATTACCACTTTCGACGGTTTCAAAGCCATATTTTATCCTACTTCAGAACACCTTCAGGCACTGTAATAAAATCTAAGTGAAGCCAATACTTTTGTGCGGTCACGTAACGGTAACGTGGCTTTAAATTTTCATTGAAACTGGGTCGATGTACTAAGGCGTACGCCTTCTAAGTGAATTACTTATTATTTTATTATTTTTAACGCATTTACGCATGCGAAGCGAAATCTAAAGATTTAAATTGTGGAAAGAAAAAATCGCTCACGAGCAGGATTCGAACCTGCGACTCCTGGCTCAGTACGCCAGTGCTTTAGCCACTAAGCTACCTTGAACACTGCTCGTGGTATCGAAATTATCCTCCACTATACGTCTTTGGGTGACGTCAGCGATATCTTATTAAGAAACATTGTTTCTTAGAGTTATTGTTGTTTATTTGTTGGTGTCGCAGGTTCGAATCCTGCTCGTGAGCGATTTTTTCTTTCCACAATTTAAATATTTTTGAATTACTTATATTATTTCTGCGTACATGAACTGATTTTTTTCAATTTAATAGATACATTGTAGGTAGAATTTTCAGTTTTAGCCTTGCTTGTCCCTATTGAAATTGTTAGAGATTTAATTTCTATGGGTAGAACCATTAATATTATTCTTAACTACGAACATTTGTCACAAACTTGAAACCGTTTTTAAAACAAAACCGACTTCCAAGCTCGAACTTCGTCCGCTAAATTCATTTCAAACTTTCATAAAGGAAAAAGGAACTGACAGAAATAAGTATGGTATGAGCGAAAGATAACCTAAAAGTGTTGAACTTTTTACGTGAAGTGAAAACGCATGAATAATAGAGTTTTCCTGAGTCACTTGCGGTACGTAGGGGCAGTTTTACCTGGTAAAACTGTGGTAGGGGAGTAAAGTTAAACAGTAGAGAGGGGTGAGGGGGGCAAGCGGAGTATTTTTATCGTGACTCGATAAACCACACACATAAATGTTTTTGGTTGTTTTTTTTTTTTATAAATGGAAAATACTTTAACACGACATATAAAGCGTAAATAAATCTGTCATTGGATCTTTCCATGGTGAATGGCTTTACGCTTGCTTTCAATTTCAGAATTCCGTCTAAACTTTTCATCTTTAATACGAGCAAAGCCGTACAGCTAGTTTTCAATACAGCTGTACAGTTATCTTGTTTATTATGGAAATAATAGAACTATTTACTCGACCTCGACCTTTGACGACGTCTGTGGTCTAGTGGTTTGAGGGTCGGACTGCTGATCACGAGGTCGTGGGTTCGATTCCCACAGGACACAAATATTTGTGTGTTATGTTTGTGTGTGATGAAAATACGTGTTTGTGTTGGCCTGGGTGTTTCTTATGTATTATAAGTATGTATTAAAAAAAAAGTATATATTATAATAAAACAAAGTTTAACCGGATTAAATCGCGTATATTATATAAATTGGTTTTCCTGACGTTTCGAAAGTTTTGCAGCATTTCGTGGTCGCAGGTCACAGACCAATAAGCCTAATTAGGCTTACTTGTCTGTGTCGCAGGTAGACTAAGATGACAATCGTCTACAGATATTTCTGAAAAAATATTTTAATCTACCGTACAATATTATTAATTAAAATCGTTTCGATGCACGCAGTAATCACTCACCATATCATTATCTTTTACAGTGTTGCGTGCTGTTTGGGACTTATTTTTAGGACTGGGTTCCAAACAGGTGGTTATTATAATGTGTAGTGATCGCGAAAACCTAAGAAGTTATTAAAAGTATATAATTATTATATCCATTGTCTAGTACCCATAGCACAAGCTCTGCTTAGTTTGGGACTAGATAGTGTTGTGTAAAAATGTCCCAAAGATATTTTTTTTTATATATTTATTTGTCCACAGAGCCATCGCGGGTCGTCTCCAGCAATACGCACATTTGCTCCTGACGGGCGAACGCTTGAAGCAGGAGCTACCGGCGTCCCCCGCTCCCCTTCGCCCCTCCGAGCCGCGTCCCTCGACGTACGCGCAGCGCCGCTTGCGCATGGCTCTCTGGCTTCCCTCGCTGATACGCCAACACCTTCAAGCCCGAGGCATGCACCGCCACGATGTCTTTCACCGCTTCTGATGCCACCGAGGTAATGTTAAGTTAACATTATTCTTATTTTTGTGTTCCTTAACACGGCTTGCGGTAGGTGTGATTCGGGAGGAAATTTAACGTCACGTATGGTTTTTGCGTTATGAGTTGGCATATACCCACACCACGCGCTCTTTCTTTCTCTTTCTAGTGTGTCTCTGTGGGGGGGTGTGTGTGTGTGTGTGAGGAACTTCGTTCCTCGGGGGTCCTCTGACCGCACACGTTTTTTATTGTCTGGCTACGGCCAAGTCTTAGTTTTTGTCTCAAGTCTCTCGACGTACGCGCAAGGTTCTTAGACAGACTTGACAATACTTTAAAGAAGTAGGAATGCATTTTATTACGTGTAAATTCCCTTTAAACATCTCTTTTTAGGTAACTCTCTGTAACATATTTAGCGTATAGATACTCCAGCATCACTAAACACAATGTTCCAGTTGAATTTTTTGTTTAAAATTAAATTTAAATTATTAATAATAATTAATTATTAATAATTAATTAGGAAGGCAAACATCACAATTTACTTAAATAGAAACACATTTTAACAAAAGTAGGCCAATTAAATGACTCACAAACAACATTAAACCCGCCGAATACATAACCGCCTCCTTTTTAGAAGTCGGTTAAAAAGAACATTTTTAGGGTTCCGTAGTCCAACAAGGAACCCTTATAGTTTCGTCATGTCCGTCCGTTTGTCCGTCTGTCCGTCTGTCCTAATCCTTTACAGCTTAATAACTTCTACAGTTATAAACATAAGTAAACAAAATTTTGTTAAAAAATGGTTTAGATATAGATCTCAATTTTAAAAGAATAAAAAAATCTTGATGACATATTTTAGGGGTGGCGCCCATACATGTGAAATGGGGATGAAATATTTTTTTTTCGCTGCACGCCCTCGTGTGTGGTATCATTGAATAGGTCTACTAAAACGAAAGTAATGTTTCATACATAACTTTTTGATCAGGTATACCATCTGCGAAATACAGTTCGCCAAAGTGGCTTGCAATGTGTCCCCCCCCCTGCCATTTCTAAACTATGCAACGTAGAAATAGATAGATGTGGATAGTCTTCCACATTGATAGACCTTTATAAAAACTCTCTTTTAAAATTATTTCGAGTATAATGTGATTATACATTTTTGAGTTATAGTGAGAAAACTGAAAAATACTTAAGACATCATAATTCATAGGTCATTGACCTTAGAGAAAAATGATCTTAGCAAATAATGCTCCTTTAGTTACTTTCTATTTAAAAAATTCACAAAAAGAAACTTTGTGTTATATTGATATGACACACTTCTTAAATTTAACTTCTTAAATTTATCGCTAGGTGGCGCTGTTTGCAAAAACTAAAATAGCCATGATTAATATTCGATTTGATTCGTTTGTACATAATGACAGACGACCATACAGACGACGACAGACGACCTTAAGCTACTGATGGCCGTTGAAAATGAACGGGATTGCATGCGGCTACAGCAGGATATAAACAGGGTAGTCGAGTGGAGTAACAAAAATAAACTCAAGTTCAATGGCAATAAATGCTCAATCATAACTTTTGGTAGAATGAGGGATCCGCTTCGCTATACTTACGAGCTGGACGGTGCAGCAATGGAGCGGACTGAAGTAGTGCGTGACCTTGGGGTACGCCTTAACACTGAGCTGACATTTCGGGAGCACATAACAAATGTTTGTAAGAAGTCGTACAGAAGTTTAGGTTTCATACTTCGTCGCGCAGTGGGTTTCACAGGCATAAAAGCTATAACAGCACTGTATAATGCTCTCGTGAGAAGTCAACTTGAATTCAATGCGGTTATATGGGCTCCACATGAAGATAAGTACAGTCTCATGTTGGAGCGCATACAAAATAAATTCACAAGATATTTGTATTTAAAACTTTATGGAGTATATCCTTTTTATCCACTGATGTACCCAACCTTGTTTGTCCTAGGCATGGTTGGGTACAATAAGTTGAAAACAAGGAGGGACTTGGCTCTTGTCACGTATATGTTTAGTTTGCTAAGGGGCCAGACGTGTAACCCGGGTGTATTGAAGGAGGTGTGCCTATATGTGCCGGACAATTACGTGGGGCGGCGGCGGAAGCCGCAATTATTCGCAGTACCGCGCGGACGAACTAACTTGCTCGGCAAAGCGCCTATGACGCGCGCCTTGTCTACACTTAATGAGGTAGCTGAGAGAATAGATTTATTTTCCTGCACTCTGAATGAATTCACAAAAATTACATTGTACGTGTTATGTTATGCATAATTAAGGACCACACTACCGCATTGGGAGTGTCCTGTAATGGTAGTGGTGATTGGGATAAATAAATAAATAAATAAATAAATAAATAATTAGACCTACTTAAGGAACCCTATAATACTGAGCATGGCCCGACATGCTCTTGGCCGGTTTTTTTTAAATACCTTTACACAACTGTACCTACTCCTAATTTCTGTTCATATTTTATGGTAAGACTGCATTGAGACAATGACTGTCGATAGCGCAGCTGTCACGACAGCGCTGGCGTCGCGCCGCTTTCACGACAGCTCTACCGTGGATAGACGGATGCTCTATACGATCCAGCGCTATCTGCCAGGACTGTATTGGTAGGAAAACTTGTTTACACGGAGCCACAACCCCGCCAGCACTGTCACGACAGCCGCGCTGTCGGCAGTCACTGTCGACAGTCACTGTCTCAATATAAGCCTGCTTTTATTCGTAGGTCAGTCAGTCAAGTCTATTTTCGGAAGACTTGTTACAGAGTCAAAGGTAAACTAAAATAACTGGATGTCTTCACGTCAATCTGAAGTCTGAACTCCAAAAGCTTTACTAAGTCTTGATCCTATCTAAGGCTCAACTTAAAGTGTCGGTTACATAGTAGGACGGTGAAGTATTGATTAAAGTTGGAAGCTATGAAGCTATTACTTATTCAAGCTGTACCTATTTGGCCTTAGCCTCATAAATTCTGTATTCGTTAATCAGTTTCAGGTTACAAAAGGTAATAATTAGTAATACATCTCTACGAATTTTGTTTTGTTCTCCAGTTCCAAGTACTGTTTTTCTTCGTTCCAAGTAGTCTTCTTTGTCCATCCAAAGGTTGACTAGAAGATATACCTAGCTATTAGCGATGAGACCGCAATTGTACTTATATACCCTTAATTTGACTTACCAACTGCCTCTTTGGTCTAGAGGTCGCAAGCGCGACTGCTGAGCGTGGGGTCCTAGTTTCAATTCCCGGGTCGGGCAAAGTGTTATTGGGTTTTTCCTTAGAAAATTCTCAGTAGGAGCCCGGAGTCTGGATTTGTGCCCGGTTAGTGCAATAGGCTCGCCCCCGCTTACATGGGACTTTGTAACATAACTGGCGAAATGAGCGTGGCGTGAGGCGTGATGTTTATGTATGTATTTCGTATGTATACCCTTTATTTACAATTTGTTCTTAATCTTCTCATTTGGAGAAGAGGCCCGTGCCCAGCAGTGGAACAATAATGAGCTGTTTATGTACGTACCTACCTATGCATTTGTTACTGTTATGGTGTACAATAAAGACATTCTATTCTATATTTACGGCGATAATAAAGTTAAGTGACATCTAGAACTGGGTCAGTCGTGATCGTGATTACAATGGAACAAGTTCTGAGCATGGGACTCGAGACAGCTGCCTCTGTCTTGGCAGCGAGGTCGTAAATTCACGGATTATTTGGAAACGATTAAAACAAAATTCTTGTATGGAATATGACATAATAGGCAAAGAAATGCTACATACCATACCCAACAGTAAATAGACACGGGCAGTGTTCCGTCAGGTGAAACTCGTTCTGGCTTTATCTTCCTCGGCGATAAAAAGAGACAACATGACACTCGCTTTGAAAAACTCTCCTCGTGGAAATGAGCCTTTATTTGGCTTTCAATAAAAAACACTTATTTCGCATGTCGATAAGTTTAATCCATTTGTAAGCACATGAGGGGATTTGGATAAAATAAAAAACTTTACCAAAGGATTTTTGATCCAAAATGAGACAAGACCCCTAAAGGGGGATTCTGTGACTGCCTTACAGGAATACTGCCACAGAACGTCGAGAGTAAAGAGACGATGACCTTAGTCTTTGCCGCTACCGTTACTTGATTATTTGACATAAAGTGACTTTCGCCTGAGCTAATTGGCGCCGTACGTCAACATACCCGAAAGTACTTACGCGAAGCGCCAAGTTTGGTTTGAACGACATAAGAGTTTGTATGCATGGCATGCAACTAAAGAACAGAAAGTGACTGTTATATGCCATTACTTTTTAAACGTATGTTTCAAAGAAAAATATCACAATGACATAAAAGTCACCCACTCGACAACAGCTGAGCAAACTGACACACGCAAAATATGTATACCATAAAGGTATTATACTGACGTCAGTATAGAAATGTCTTTGATGTATACCTATGTTACAGTTTTATGGCCAATTTTGTTAGTTAAGTACCTACTTTGTAAATAACTTCTATCTATAACATTATTTTTTATACCACGTTTTTAAAACGAAAGCGAGTTAATATTGCATTGTTATCCTGTTCTAAGCTATGTTTATAGATTCAAGTCAAAAAAAAAAGTTTTTTTATTTCAAATAAACCTAATTACAGGCACTTTTGAAACTTCTCACCGGAAAGTTAGTTTAAAATCGATTGCAAAGTTTCTACCCATGGAACTACTAGTTTATTTTATTCCGTGTTTCTACCGAACCGACAGACAAGACTGAAAGCGAGTTAATAAAGACGTGGCAATCAAAAATAAATAACGTTTATTGAACCATTATTACGATAATAAGAAGAAGGATACATAAAGAAGACCCTAATCAAAGCATTTCCCTCTATTAACAGAGTGACAAAATCCATGCACAAATCTTCAACATCTGAACGTAACACTCACACATTGACTCAATTATTCTGAGTTAGTGCTCCGTTCATCAATTATTTAGCAAGTGATACATGAGCATGTGTGCTTCGTATAACCCTTCACCTCTAACCTTTACCTCTGAGACTAAAAGCTTTGGCACTTCGGCAGTTACAACTCACCAATGTCTGGAATGACCTTTTAAAGGCACTGACATTAGCTGTAATTATTTTGAGTGATATTCTGTTTTCTTTTAATTTTTAGGGTTCCGTACCCAAAGGGTGCTAACGGGACCCTATTACTCTCGCTATGCTGTCCGTCCGTTCGTCCGTCTGTCTGTCACAGGGCTGTATCTTTGTAACGGTAATAGATAACCAGTTGAATATGTGTTACTATGGTGTCTATCAAGACAAATACTAAAAATATAAAAAAAGTATATGTAAGTACACAAGAAACCTCGAAGAACATGCATAGTTTTTAACGTTTTTGTTCCTGCTCTATCTTCAAAACGGTAATACATACCAGCGTCAAACTTGGTCTGATTATAGTGTAGGTACATAGTAATGTAGTTTAGCAACAAATACGAAAAATAGGGCAAACATAGACATATGTGGTGGTACCTACGTAAGAATGAGATGCAAAAATTGTCATTTCGCGTACGATTGTAGATGTCTTTTAATAAACTCTCGTAAATTAAATTAGTTTCTATGGGGTATCATAGGAAGAAGGGGAAGGCGCTTACCGCGTTCAACAGAGAATTGAGGAAGGCCAAGAGAAAGTCCTGGCGCGAGTTCTGTGAATACATTAAGAGTACCTCACAGGCAGCAAGGATCCACAAAATAATCTCAAAGTCTCCTCAATCCCATTTAGGGCTATTAAAATACCCGGATGGGACCTACACGAGATCCGCAGAGAAAACACTGAAGCTTTTAGCTAAAGTGCACTTTCCGGACTCTGTGCCAATAAATGGTAACGGAAGCCATACCAATCAAAACCCTCGGAGCAACAGACCAAGGATAGAAGACTGGAGGATGGCTTCTCTTATATTTAGACCCGATCGGATCGAATGGGCCATTAACAGCTTCAAGCCCTTTAAGACCGGAGGGGAGGATAATATCTTCCCTGCCTTACTACAAAAGGGGTTGGATATTATCTTACCAACGCTGTTGAAGGTTTTTCGAACCAGCTTCGCCTGGGGCTACATACCCACAGCGTGGACTAGGGTGTCCGTCACCTTTATCCCCAAAGGGGGAGACAGGGACAAATCGATGCCCAAGTCCTATAGACCAATTAGTCTTACCTCCTTCATGCTCAAAACCATGGAGAAGGTACTCAACCAGCACATCAGGGCTACCTACTTAGTAGACAAACCCCTGCACGTGAGACAACATGCCTATCAGAAAGGCAAGTCCACTGAGTCCGCATTGATGGACTTAGTGGATAACATAGAAAAAGCTGTTGAGGACAAAGAAATTGCTCTGTGCGCCTTCTTAGATATAGAGGGGGCATTTGACAACACCTCAACAAATGTCATACTAAAAAGTATGGAGCAACGCAACATTGACCGAACGACCATCTACTGGATCGAAGCAATGTTGCGTAACAGAGTAGCGTCAACATCTCTCTTAGACACAACCATAAGGATGAGACTAAACAGGGGTTGCCCACAAGGGGGCGTCCTGTCTCCCCTAGAATGGTCTTTAGTTGTTGACAGCTTACTGAGCGAGCTCAATAGGGCTGGCTATTACACGCAAGGTTACGCGGACGATCTGGTAGTGATTACCGTTGGCAAATGCCAATCAGTCATCTCCGATCTGATGCAAACGGCCTGTAGAATAATCGAAAGATGGTGCAAAGACTCCCAACTTTCGGTCAATGCAGACAAAACTGTCATTGTACCTTTTACAAAGAAAAGGAAGTTGGATGGCTTAAAACCACCAACCCTCTTCGGTAAAACGGTCAACTTTTCGGATGAGGTCAAATATCTAGGCATTATCCTAGACAAAAAACTCACGTGGAATGCACACATTAAACATGTGACAAGGAAAGCAAAAATTGCTTTGGGAACTTCCTGCCGACTGGTCAACTCGAAATGGGGCCTTAGACCATGGGCAACGCTGTGGCTGTACACTGCTATAGCAAGGCCCATGATAACCTATGGCTGTGTCGTATGGCATGGAAAAACCCATCAGACTACCTGCAGGGATGCTCTCTCAAGCCTCCAGAGACTCGCGTGTCTCATAACAACAGGAGCAATTGCATCGACTCCGACCGCTGCACTTGAGGCTCTGCTTAATCTCGTTCCTTTGCATGTGCAGGTGCAAATGGACGCTAGGGCAGCAATGATAAGGGCCAGAATAGCGGGAAGGACAAGATGGAAGTCGACTGCCATGAGGGCACTGCAAGAGAACCTTATGAAGAAAGACATCATTGCCATGCCCACTGATGCAATGTTAAAAGAATACAGCTTTGATAGGCTGTTTAGGGTATTCATACCTCAGAGGACTGAGTGGAAGGACGACACGCCAGGCCAGCCTCAGTCCACTGATGTTGTTTGGTTCACCGACGGATCAAAAAAAGAGGGTCTAGCAGGAGCCGGATTCCACGGTGGGCGGCCAAAGGTAAAAAAATTCGCCAACCTAGGCCAGCACACCACTGTGTTTCAAGCGGAATTATTTGCCATTATTGGATGTGTCCGTTTAAGTCTGCAGAGGACCTATATTAATAGGCGAATCTTCATCTTTTCTGACAGCCAGGCTGCTTTAAAAGCCTTAAATTCAGAGGAAATTGACTCCAAACTTGTAAAGGAGTGTGTCCAGCTATTAAACTCACTAGGAGCGCCAAACTCAGTGGCACTAGGATGGGTACCTGGACACTGTGGCATTAGGGGCAACGAAGCCGCTGATGAACTGGCTAGAGCTGGTGCTGAAAGCCCCAATGTGGGCCCGGAGCCAATCTGTGGCATTCCTAAATGCACCACTACAGCCTACCTTAAAAACTGGGGAACTGACCAAAGTATTAGCCTTTGGGAAAAATCCCCAGGCCAAGAACACTCGAAAGCGCTACTTGTGGGCTTCAAAAAAAGGTTTACGAAAGAAGCGCTTTCGTTGAACAAAAATCAGATAAGAATCCTGACAAGAACCCTTACTGGGCACTGCAAGCTGAACAAACACCTTCACAGGATGGGCCTCAGTGATACCACAGTTTGCAGGTTTTGTCGCGAAAAGGATGAGACGCCCATCCATATCCTATGCGAATGTGATGCAGTGCACCACATCAGAAGCCAGCATCTTGGAGGCCACGTCATCTCAATGCAGGAGATCAAATCCTCCTCCCCCAAGGTCATAGTCGACTTTATGATTGACTTGCAGCTTGGGGAAGTGCTGTAATGCTGCAAGAGGCGTCACAATAGATCTTTTAGGTCGCAGTGGCTTAGGGGCGTTCAAGACCCTACCTCTTTCCTCAAATAAAATGGGGTATCATGACAATGGGTAGTACGGAACCCTTACTGTGTGAGTCCGACTCACACTTGGCCGGTTTTTATAACACAACTAGGTTATTAACACCGAAGTTTTTACAATAATTTCTTAGGTTTTCTCGATCACTATACATTATAAAACAAGCCAACCTATTTTATTATTATACGCGATGTAATCCGGTTAAACTTGTTTTACTATAATACCAAAGTTTTTGTTATTCATGTAGAAAAGAGGGTTTTACTCCTGCATTTGGTGAACCCATTTCTCATATTATGATATCATAAAAGTCAACTTCGTAAATTGTTTAAATCTTTAGGGTTTAACAAAACTCTTTATTGTTGAGAACTGCTGCTGACTTCGGAGACAAGATTACAACATCAAATCATCACTATCATTACTACATAGTATAAAACAAAGTCGCTTCCCGCTGTCTGTCCCTATGTATGCTTAGATATTTAAAACTACGCAACGGATTTTTATGCGGTTTTGTAGGGTTCCGTAGTCCTACAAGGAACCCTTATAGTTTCGTCATGTCCTTCCGTCTGTCCGTCTGTCCGTCAGTCCTAATCCTTTACAGCTTAATAACTTCTACAGTTATAAACATAAGTAAATCAAATTTTGTAAAAAAATAGTCTACATATAGATCTAAATTTTAAAAGAATAAAAAAATCGTGATTACGTATTTTAGGGGTGGCGCAAAAAAATTTCATCCCATACATGTGAAATGGGGTTGAAAATTTTTTTTTCACTTCATCCCCTCGTGTGTCATTAAAATGAAGGTAATGTTTCAGACATAACTTTTGTATCAGGTGTACCAAGAAGGTGAGGAGGGCTCTTAACAGGGCAATGAACACCAGCTCAGATGAGGACTGGGATAAATACCGGGCTGCTAAATCCAGCTACAAAAAATGCATCAGGCTCTATAGTACCATGGGATGGCGAAAATTCTGTGGCAACATCGAGTCCTGCCAGCATGCAAATCGGGTAAGGAAGATACTGGCTCAGCAGAAAGATGTGGGGCCGGGAACTCTTCGCAAGCCGGACAACACTTTTACAACATCAGCGGAAGAAACCAGACGCGTCCTTCTTGAAACTCACTTCCCTGGGTGCGTCTTTACTCAGGTAATAAACTGGCGTGATGTCCCAAACAACCCATCTACACACGATTGGCAATACGTACACGAGCTGGTAACAATGGAAAAACTCCATTGGGCCATCAAAAGCTTCCATCCCTTTAAAGCGGCTGGTCCAGATGACATCTTTCCTGCATCACTGCAATGGGGAGGTGTAGTGGTCATCAAAAGACTAGCCGCCATCATGAGAGCATGCCTGGCCTTTAGATACGTTCCGAAGGGATGGAGGGAAGTGAAAGTCATTTTCATTCCTAAACCAGGCAAGAGTGATTACTCAAACGCAAAATCCTTCAGACCCATTAGCCTAACCTCCTTTATGTTAAAGGCGCTGGAACGGCTATGCGAAAGGGAGCTGAGGAACGGCGCCCTAAAACACATACCACTACATGCGAATCAACATGCCTATAGTTCCGGCAAATCTACAGAATCGGCACTTCATTTGGTTGTTAGCCAGATAGAAGAAGCCATTCAGCATAAAAGCATTTGTATAGGTACCTATGAAGGTAAGGTTTTGTCAATGATGACATCGAAGGTGCTTTCGACAAAACAAATTTCTCCAGCATAAGTAATGCCCTCTCCAGACATGGAGTGGAACCATTGCTTTCAGACTGGATCACCAACATGCTCAGCAAAAGAGTAGTACGCTTAGAAGGTGAAGTTAATGCAGCCATAATAGCTAAAGGCTGCCCACAGGGAGGAGTACTATCCCCCCTGCTATGGAACCTGGTCATCAATGACCTCATCAAAAACTAAACGCGAGAGACTTTTACACGGTGGAATATGCAGATGACCTTACAATCCTTGTTCCAGGAAAGGTCACGAGTACTGTCTGCAATCTTACCCGACAAGCACTACGTATCGTAGAACGATGGTGGAGAGAATATGAACTATCGGTAAACCCCACCAAAACCGAACTTATCATGTTCACGCACAAACGAGCACTAGGATCATATAGCCTCCTTAGTTTGTTCAACACAGAACTCCAGCTGTCCGCCGAGGTCAAATACCTTGGCGTCATACTTGATAGCAAGCTGACATGGAGTAGTCACATCGAAAACAAACTAAACAGGGCCAGTATCACGTTATGGCAGTGTAGGAGAATGATAGGCAAACGGTGGGGACTGTCTCCTAAAGTAATCTTATGGCTGTACAAAACAGTGATCCGACCCATGATAACATATGGTGCAGTGGTTTGGTGGCCGCGAACAAAATTAGTTACAGCCGCAAACAAACTGCAACGGCTCCAGAGACTCGCCTGTGTGGCTGGAGAAACTACAAAACACACCACACTCTTATACTCGATGAACTCTCTGAGGAATTACCATTTATGCGAGCAATTAACGACCGCATACCGAAGGAGTTCATTTTTGACAAAAAATACAAGATCCAACTGTACGAGGACCATCTGTGCGAGGGTTTGAATCCCAGAGAACTTAGGATCTTTACAGATGGATCCAAAACGGAATCAGGTACAGGATGTGGGGTATTTTCAGAAGACCTAAACATATTCATCTCTACGCCACTGGGTGTCTACAACACGGTATTTCAAGCTGAGTGTATGGGCATCTTACTGGCAACTGCAGCAGTCATGGCACGGGAGGTAAAAGATCACTCTATTAGAATACTCTCCGACAGCATGGCGGTTCTACTGGCTCTCAACAGTTGTACTGTCAACTCTGGGCTCATCTACGAATGCCACCAGAAATTAAATCAGGTAGGCAGCTCCAACAATATAACCCTACAATGGATTAAAGGTCATAGTGGATCTAGAGGCAATGACGCAGCGGATGAACTCGCTAGGAGGGGATCGAGTACAGACGCGGTAGGACCTGAACCCATAATACCTCTCCCCTTCGGTCATTTTCGTACTCTGGTAAGGAAACGCACTAGAGACAAACACAACTACTCCTGGATAAACCACGAGGTATGCAGACAGGCTAAGGAAGCACTCCCCGTCATCGACGGTAAGATCACCAAACAGCTCTTCCGGCTGTCAAAACAACATCTACGTACGGTGACAGCCGCCTACACCGGACACGGTTCATTTAACAAACACCTCTTTGTCATAGGTGTGACTGACAGTCCTCTGTGCAGAGCCTGCATGGAGACAGAAGAAACAGCGGCCCACGTGCTTCTCAACTGCCCGGAGGTCGCCTCATACAGGGCTAAGTACTTCGGAGATCCGGGTACTCTCCGAGAGACAGTCAGCAACATCAAGCGTTTGCTGGCCTTCCTCGAGGAGCTGGGGTGGCTCGAGTAAACAAGTTATTCCCACCCACACGCAAAATACACGCCAAGCGTGGAGTTGCGGAAATTGGCCCGTTATACCAATACCAATACCAAAAAAATCAGGTGTACCATCTGCGAAAGATAGCCTGCCAAAGTGGCTTGCAATGTGTCCCCCCCCTGCACTTTCTAAACTATGCAACGTAGAAACATATAATCTTCCACATTGTAAAAACTCTCTTTTAAAATTATTTTGAGTATAATGTGATTACAAATTTTTGAGTTATAGTGAGAAAACTGAAAAATACTTAAGCCGTCCTAGTTTAAAAATGATTTTAGCAAATAATGCTCCTTTATTTACTTTCTATTTAAAAAAATCACAAAAAGTAGCTTTGTGTTATATTGATATGACACACTTATACAATTTAGCTTCTTAAATTTAGCGCTAGGTGGTGCTGTTTGCAAAAATTTGATTCGTTGGTAATTAGACCAAGGAACCCTATAATACTGAGCATGGCCCGACATGCTCTTGGCCGGTTTTTAATAGATAGAGTGATTCAAGAGGAAGGTTTATATATACATTCTGTAGTATATTTAGTATCAGCATTGCACCCGTGCGAAGCCGGGGCGGAAATAAATGATAAAATACTGTTCTTGCTATGTACGAACAGTTTGTTCGAAGATAAGCAATCTGTAATACAAACACGGTACTGGAAGTACAAACACTGAACAAACAAATAGAAAGACAAATAATGAGGAAGAAGAAAACTAAACACAAATAAATTATACACCGAGAGTAGTCTATCTGAATTTCCTAACAAAATTCCCATTAAGGGGAATGTAGCAGACAAGTGGCGCCCCATCAGTAAAAAATATATTACTCGCTGAATACATTATTTATCGAAAATTCGTTTTTAACAATTGAAGTACAGATACTGTAGTTTAATCAGTAACTATTAACTCTGTAAAATATAGTTCGTTGTAGTTGTAGATAGAAAAAATGCCAAAAGTGGCCGATTATCGCACTTTTTCTATCTACAACTAGAGCGAAGTATAATTTATAGAGTTAATAGTTTCTGATTAAACTACAATACCTGTACGTCAATCGGTAAAAACGAATTTTCGATAAAAGATGTATTCAACGAGTAATCTTTTTTTTACCGATGAGGGCGCCACTTGGCTGCAAAATTCCCCTTAATATGGAACTAGGGGAAAACTCTTATAGAAAAGTAAGCAGGTAGGTACATAAAGTTCGTCTACACTATCAATTTCCACAGGGACTTGCTTAGGGCAAGGCTGTATGTTAAATGTCTTATCCCATCCAAACGCAATTCCACTCACAATTTAGATTCTTGAAGATTCCTATATAAGACGAAACTATTTCCCGTTTCCTCTGTAAGGCTCCGGTTAGATGCGCTCAAAGCTAGCGACAAACCGTTTACGAGAAATTCTAAATCACTTATGCATTGAGTTCTTGCTTTATCGATAGTCGATACGTATAGTGCTCAGTAAGCTGAGGCACTGTCGGTGTGTCCTGGCTTTAAGCTTCAAGCAAAGATCCATCACGAGATCCGATTATGTATATTTGAGTTCGGCGAAGAGCTTTTCGTGCTCGCCTTCTTCTGGTGTTCAAGCCAACACCGGCTGATTGCAATAACAGCTCGATAGGACATTGATCAACTTATACGGGGCTTCCGGCTACAATGTACCTATTTCTTGCAAATAAAGACATTCTATTCTATTCCTCTATTCAAAAAAAATCTTGAGTTGTAACTAAATAAAACTTAAGTTGATTTCAAGTACAAAATAATGACGTACATTATTACTTCATACGTAATCTGAGCTTCATACTACTATAATATCTAGCAGGGTTGTAAACGTTATAAATTTCAAAAATGAATCAACCAAGTGAATGTTTTTAATGAGTCTGCAGTCTTTATTTACCTTATTTGACGTTAGATGTACTTCATTACTTCTAAAAAAAGTTGGCATCCCTATTTTATCTTCTTACGCATACTATACTACCAGTGAAGCCGAGGACTTTAGCGAGTCACTCATACTGCTCATGAGATTCATTTACCTCCGTTCCTTAACAGAGTTTTACCAAAATTTGAGGTGTTAAAACTCGACTAAATATTATATTGGCTATTTACAGTATTCAAGCCACCAAACAGTAACCCAAGACTCACTCTATTAGAGACTTAGAAATCGCATTACAGCCCACGTAAGTCTCGTATGTGTGCTGATTGAATCACGTCACGAGCACTCTTCGTTGTTACTTCGGATGCTCAGATTCGATTTTCCCGAAGTTATACCTCACAATTTATGTATACAAATTTAGACTGAGGCCTGAAACCTTCTCTTTTTAATAAGTCCTAGTGCCCAGCAGTGGGACAGTAATAAGCTGACAATTGAATTTTATCGGATATCAACCTTAGGAGAAAGGTATCAGCTTAATACGTATAGTAAGTGGATACGTATCTGTTTAAGTTCAATTTTTTTAAGTAGCGGGCACATCTGTCGTCGGGTTCGTCCCTTGTGATTAACGATAAACGCCGCAGATGTTCGACAACACTGTATATTATGTAATTGTCCTTGTTTTACGGCAACAAGTCTTTTAACTTTTTCCCAAGCTTGTTGGGGTCGGGTTCCAGTTTAACCAGACGCGTCTAATATAGGTACTAATTTTATAGCAGTCACATAAACACAACACACCACACACCCTATATCTTCTAATAGGTGTCGTAAAAGGCGATTAAGGGATTCACCAGAGGATGGGCAGCAGCGTTCTCTGAGTATTTAACCAACCAACTGCGATCGCCAACCCGCCTGCCAAGCGTGGCGATTATGGCATATCCCTCCAAATTGCTTGGGGGAGGCCTATGTCCAGCAGTGGACGTCTTTCAGCTGAAATGATGATGATGATGACATAAAAACAAAAGGGGCAATTTGAAACACAAAGATAAAAATCAGTCAGCGAGGACTTGGGACTTGTCGGTGGTTCGGAAACGTTTTTTAGGCTTACAGATAAAATAATATGATGAAAAATCTTTTTTAAGCCACGTTTTTAATAAGAAAGCTAGTTAATATTGCATTGTCATACAGTCCTGAGCTATGTTTAAAGATTCAAGTAGAGACTTGAATCTTTAAATTAGTTATCTCATCGCTCATCGGGAAGTTAGTATATAAAATCGATTGCGAAATTTACACAGGCAGACATGAATGAAATCAGTTAAAAAAAACGTGGTAATAAAGGAGGAAGAGCTAATAAACAATGTCAAACGTCAAAGTGGAAATATTCCGGACAATAAAAGTTATACGTGCCATAGTCATGAATTTTCTTTTATAAGAAGAAAAATAAAAGATCGACTGTTATGCGCAGCCATGTAAGTTACGTAAAAAGAGAGTCAAAAGACTTCCAAGTGCGCTGTTCAGGATTTCGACAATCCAATTGAAGCATGACGCTCCACATCATCAAGCATCAAACCCCATAGAGACGTACATCTGATTTGTTTGAAATCAATTCCGCCAATTTTCGACTAGACATAACGCGCTACTATTGACTCGGTCAATGCAACACGTGGGCGTGGCGTTGTGTGAACCAATAACTTATTGGCCTAATTCCTATAAACCTGTGCAAATCAATAGAAGAGTATCGTAATCGGACAGCTTTATAATTGCAAAGCTCATTTCTCGTTGCGATGAACCTTAAAGTCTACCTAAGTATAGTAAACTATATTGCACCTTTGCACCGAAGTGTGAAAAAGTATTGTTGCACAGGATAAAACAATTGTTTTTCATGCAAAGTTCGGTATTACCACAGATAATATAATACTATACTAGTAGTATTACTAACGATTTAAATTGTGGAAAAAAAAATCGCTCACGAGCAGGATTCGAACCTGCGACTCCTGGCTCGAATCCTGCTCGTGAGCGATTTGTTTTTTCCACAATTTAAATCTTTAGATTTCGCTTCGCATGCGTAAATGCGTTAAAAATAATATAATAATTAGGTATTACTTCCCGCGAAGAAATCGTATAACTTGCACTAACTACACAAGACGGTGCTATGTTAACACCATCAACGATTGCACTTAGCACTTGATAACTGCTAAGGAGTATTTTGCAAATTGCATTTTAGGAAAGGAATTTGCAATTCTTGTTATTTGAATGAGGGATGATGTTCATGATCCAGTTCAAGTTTATCAAAGGAATCTACAACACGTAACAGAATAAACGCAAGTCCTGTATATCATGTTATATTTTAGCAAAAAAAAAAAACATTTCGGATAACAAGAATAAATAAGTAACCTATCAGCGCATTCCGAGTACGTCCTTGAGGTCCAGGAAGATCATTCAAATGGATTGGCAACATATTTTAAATGTTAACGTCATGGAAATTTGGAAGACTTTCTAGAAGACAACAAATCAAATCTCATGTCAGCTCCTGTGATTGGCCGGCAAAAATGTTAACAACCAATCACATCGCTTGACCTGAGGTTTGACAATCCATTAGTTAATTTTTGTGTTGATCAGCCTTTCGGAAACTGGGGTTTACCGCCAGTTTCTCGAAGGCTGATCAATTTAATCTGTTGTCAAATCTAATGTCAGCTCCTGTGATTGGTCACAACGCTTGACATGGGATTTGACAGCTGATTAGTTAATTTTTGCGTTGATCAGCCTTTCAGAAACTGGGGGTGAGTGGGTCAACGTTTGGTTCGGGCGTGCAAACCATAAGCCCCACTGCAAAGTTGCCTGGTTTTGGCTTACCCCGATATTTGTGGTGCCGATTGAACAGACACTCGGGAATTAATTGATGCTTGAAAAAAAACAAAAAATTACCAGATAGTATTCATATTATTCTAATCGGGGTGTTTGAGTTCTTGCGTTAATTCTGTTGACTCTGTTGTTACACGTTGTTTAAGCATTTCATTTCATTTCATTTATTTATTCATTAACAATTTCAATTAATAATAATGAATAATGAAGATATCTTGATTATCTTACATTAGGTAGGTATTCGTTTACCAAATTATTTTACAAAATATCTATATTATAATAATTTGTATAAAATGTCACGAAACTGTGAATCAATGCGCCGCGTCCCGTCCGACATAAATTGTAATAAACTCAATTTTAGATACCCTTCGCACAGAGTGCGCCATTCACTCAACCCGTCCTGACTGGTTGCCAACAACCCTCCCTCCTCCCCCCCCCCTTATATTGTGCTACAATCATAATAGGAACTCTGTAAAAGTTAATTAGTGAAAATTCCCGGACTCAACCTCGGAAAAATTTGAACAAAAATGTTTAGCTGAGAAGTTTTTTGAATGACCTGTTAATTAAAAATATGGTATTTTCGATAACATTTTTATACTAAGTATTCTCAAACAAACTCAATTAATTCGTAGGCATTTGGATGGGTTATTTTGATCACACTTTTGTGGTTTTTATCGCTGATGGCATGTTTTAGTAAATGACTTCTACTCAGCAATTGAGCTATGAAGTTAGAGAACAAAAAAAATGCAACTCATCCATTATTATTGCATGTGTTCTAGAAAACATCGGAAAAAAGAAACGACAACGAAATCAAATTTGACCTATTTAAATGAGAACCCAATAAAATTGATACTGACTGAAAAAATCAAATTGTATTGGACGAAATAAGAGGCGTTCGTATTTTGAACAGCAAAGTTAGTAGAGATGTATAATCAAACACCGACGTTCTACGCCCTGTCCCCCGCCAACATTTTACAACTGTGTTCTCATGCAAAACTTTGTTTGTGCGGCATCTTGAAGCTTACTGGTCTATGATGAAAACATTTTAAATTACAAATTCACTGGCCCCGTATTATTTTTACGTTACCGTCATGAAAGTCCAATGTTTGGCCCAGTGCATGTTATTCATAAAGCAATAAGGTTTTATGCTACCGAAAACAAACAGTTTTATTTTTTCTACAAAATATGTATCTTTGCAACTTATAGATTTACCCCTTTTAATATTTCTGAATAACAATGTAGGACCTTATAGATTCCCACTAGTATTCAAAAAATATTATTATCTAATAAAGCCTAACAAAAAAGAATGGGTAGATACCATTGACTACAGTAGAAATTAATTGAGCGATACTGTTCAACTGAATCCAACGTTATGTTCATGTTTCTAAGCCGTTTGATCAGTAAACAGTATCGAATTCACAGATGTCTGGCATGTTCACTCATCATTAATACCAATAATACCGTTCAATATCTACAACATGTAACAGAATGAACGCAATACCTCAGACACCCCAATTCGAATATTATGAATACTATCTGGAGCTTAATATATTTTTTAAATCACAAAATTATATAGTTTTTAGTAAGTGTCAAAACACAAAACTGCGAAACGGCACGATGTGAATTTGCAACGCAGAAAACTGCGACGCGAATTGTTGCGTTGCGAGTGCGAGGCGGTGCGATTTCGTGCGGCAAGGTGACTTGCAGGCAGGGCCAGCAAGTTACCCGAAAATGTAGTTCAAAATGTAGTCCAAAATACACGAAAAATATAGTAAATAGTATGCAATGTAAAGGTAGTATTTATTAGGTGTTAGTTACAGTCAACCGCATATTAATGGTAAAAAAAAGTAAATTTCATACAAGACAAGCTCTGCTTATACTGGTTTTGTTGCCATTGATCGCTTGACTGTACATAAATATGTACGACTCTCTTCACTTGATGCCTGATGCCATAAGAACCGATAATGTCTCAAAGTCTTTCCATTTCAATTTCCCACGGAAATGGAATTTCAACCTAACTTGAAAATCAATTCCGGGACGTGGATAAGCGGCACGATCAAATAAAAAATATTGCACAGCCAAAAAACCTTGATGCAACCAACGTTCACTGTGCACGATTAATCAAATAAAAGTTCATCGTTCCATTTATGGAAAGCAGAACTGAAAAAATCTATTCCCCACATATACGAGGATTTTCATGCATACAACCAGCATTTGACCCAGTTAGTAGTAACGTTTTACTCCGCAGCTGATCCGAGAGTAAAACCTTTTTCTTCTTTAATGTGAGAGCAAAAAAAATCGCTTTCCGTGCCGCATTTAAGTTTGAACGAAATGCTAGTTACTGGGCGGTTATTTTTAATGGAAATACGCATTTTTTTTGGGATTCACCCAGATACTTTGTCTACCTAAGGCGTCCCATCATCATCATTTCAACCGAAAGTTGTCCACTGCTGGACATAGGCCTCCCCCAAGCAGTTTGGCATAATATAATAATAATAATGCCATAACTGCGACGCGACTGTTGAGCGTGGGGTCCTGGGTTCGATTCCCGGGTCGGGCAAAGTGTTATTGGGTTTTTTCATTAGGAAATTCTCAGTAGCAGCCCGGAGTATGGATTTGTGCCTGGTTAATGGCAATAGGCTCGCCCCCTATTACATGGGACTATAACATAACTTGCGAAATGTGGGTGTACTATTACACCTCTGCCTACCCCTTCGGGGAAATACAGGCGTGATGTTATGTTATGTTATGTTGTTAATGCCATAATCGCCACGCTCGGCAGGCGGGTTGGCGATCGCAGTTGGTTGGTTAAATACGTATGAATCCAATCATACCACTAGCTGTACCGCGAAGACTACGACTGCGGCTAGCGCGGCTTCTGAAGTGAGCGCGTCGATTTAGGGGTAAGATTGAAATGGTATTAAAGACGATTCGTCTCTATCTTCATTTTCAATCTCACCCCTAAACGGTCAATATCATTGCGCAATTGCAAATATAGCACAAATATATTGAAGGTGTATGGGCCGCCTAATAGGTATGTAGGTACTTAAGAAAAATGTTATTTATAATGAAGAGTGATAAAAAGGACAAGTCCGTTAATTCTACATTATAATGCAAGGGTGGCACTGCGCTGGTAACCTGAAACTACAGAGTTTAATCTTTTTAAAGATGAAAGGAATCATCGTAAAGAAACTAGCTCCCCTGAGGGCTCCAAAACCTCATTGGGAAAGTGAGGCAGGCATGTCCCAAAAAAGGAGCTCTTCGACTACTAAAAATCTTCTTCTAAAACCTTATAGTCTCGATAGCGTGGTGAGCGTGGTGGACTGACCACTAATCACCCAAACCCTTCTCAGAAGTCTGTGGCCAACAGTGTAACAGTAATGGGCCGATTAACGGCCAAAATTAATATCCTATCTATTCATTATTTGGCCTACTGGAGATAGAAATTTGACATAAGTTGTATAGAGTTTATCTCTATTAGGGCATATCGTGGATAATTTGACATAAGCTCCATACAACTTATGTCAAATTTCTATCTCTATTTGGGCAAATGTGCATAGATATGATATTAATGTTGGCTGTAAATGATTATGCTTTTGCTATAGGTCCTATGAGGTAAACTCCACCTTTACGGATCAAACGCGCAATATTTCCTGTATATGTTTACCAGTTGTAGGACTTGTAGGTGAGTACCGTTAAAATATTGATGGGCACATGGATTTTCCGTTCACCCTTATCTACAAGTAGGTATAACTGTTATGAATGACATGACCCAGTTTAGCCCAGTTACCTATGTTGGAATAGGTATAAACGTAGGTATAACCGTGGGTATACCAACATCTAGATTATAATTACGAGGAACAGTGTATGGAGATATTTTAAGTACCTACCTAGATCCTTAAAAATAAGTAAATAAATGCAATGCCTGGGGGAGGCCTATGTCCAGCAGTGGACGTCTTTCGGCTGAAATGATGATGACCTAGGTCCTTTAGGAACCTCTGTCGTAATTGATTATGGTATGATCAAAGAGAAGTTAGGTAGGTACCTGTACTACCTGTTTATTTATGAATGTAGTGTTTCATTGAAATATATAAATAATTTTCTCGCTAGCAAAGATGGACAGTGTTTGAGAAAATACAACCAGCCCTTATGTCCCATAGCTGAACACAGACCTCTTCTTAGAATTAAATTAATTGATTAATATTATACCTGAGGGGTTCGTAGCGAAGCAATGGCTGCGTGGATTGTACGATCTGCAAGGTTAAGCTGTACTTGCTGCGGTCAGTCTGTGGATGGGTGACCATTTCGTTACACATCGAGACCCCTCCGTGCCTCGGAGAGCACGTTAAGCAGTCGGTCCCGGTTGTTATACGAATACCTATGGCAGTCGTTACGGGTAGTCAGAAGCCTGAAAGTCTGACAACTGGTCTAACCTCCGAATGTCGGTATTACCCAGTAACTGTGTTGCGGGGGTCTGATGGCAGTCGCTCCGTGTAAAATACTGATGTTCAGCCGCATCTGGCTAGACTGGAAGCCGACCCCAATATAATTGGGAAAAGGCTCGGAGGATGATGATGAATTAATATTATACCTAATAAGTTTTGTTTTCAACGTGCGTGTAACGTCATTTCCTCAAGCAAAACGGTGAAAACAATTATGTAATGTGACCTCCCATTTGGCTTATTTTTGTCTTCGTAGCATCGTTATTGGCAAGCATCGAAATATAATATGTATAAGTCTATCGTCTCCCCTCTCTGAGGTATGCGCTAATGACTGCGACACAGCTCTCTGAACGAATGCAGCTGTTAACATACACAAAAAATGTAAATCAATTTGTTCCAAAAATAATTTGAAAGAAGAAAAAAAAGGTACATCAACATCATCATATCATCAACCAGCGCTCACGCACACACAGTGCAGCTGAAGGATATTAATTTGCTTTCGCGATGCTTACTGGACGATGCTGCAACATGTGTAATGAGAGGGGTAAGCACGGTTTGTGGTGCATGTGTGTGCAAGAGCGCTAGTTGTACACGAAGGAGCATGGTTTTTTGGCTTCACTAGATTGTTCGCAGCACTTCGTTTATATTTTTTACGACGTCTGTGGGTAAAATACACACTCACACAATAACCTAAATGAAGAAAAGTGCTTTTTCATTAACTGTACGTATGTACTTAGACTTACCGACCTAAAGAGAATGTGGGTAGCTACGTACGAACTACCTACCTAACTCCGTTCTCTCTCGCAATAATCACTCGTTGCTGTTAAGACGCTTAGCATTGGCATATACCGGTACCTATTACCGTTCCATCCATTACGTTCATTGGATTTTATATCAACGAGTAAAGTACAGTCAGCTGCACAAAGATGTTACCTTCAAAATCCGATTTTAGGCAAAACTAGTTTGGCGTCACAGACATTGTAAAAATATAGACTAAGTGCTGCGAACAACCATAGTGAAGCCAACAAAAACCGTGCTCCTTCATGTACAACCAGTGCTCACGTACACACCATGCACCTGAAGGATATTTGTTTTCGCGATGCTTACTGGACGATGCCGCGACATGTGAACTGAGACGGTGAGCACGGTTTAAGGTGTATGTGTGTGCGTGAGCGCTGGTTTGTACACGGAGTCTTTGTCTATATTTTTTACTATGTCTGTGTTTGGCCTAGACAGAATTAGTTTTACCTAAGCCAAAACTAATTTATCCTAAATATCCTAACACGTTTAGGCAGAACTAGTAGGTAGTAAGTAGACCAACGCAATAAGAAAAAATATACACAAAAAGGTGAAAACTAGGTTAGGTTAGAACTGTGTGTTATAAATTTAATAAAAAGTCGGGATTTAAATCCTTCAATATTGCACACTTAGCATAATGCTAATACATACCTACGAATACCTCGTTTGTGAAATATAAAGTTATAATCAACAAGTTTTTCTTAGCGTTTTAATTTGGTGAAGTGTATATCTTTGTGCAGTTGACTGTACCACGTTTTCTCGCAAATTCGCAGTGTTTTTCTTTGCTATTCGAAGTTACATTCACTTTTCATTATTTTGCGTGTTAATTAAGGTAAACACGTGGTTACGAATTATATCTTTGTTGTCCGATTTTTTCCACCTTAGTGAAAACAAAGAATTATTGTCGATCTGATCTCGCCTTTCTAAGTTCATCATCTACCTACTTACTTACGGCCATAATAAAATTAATATCCAATCTATCCACAATTTACCCTACCAGAGATATAAATTTTACATAAACTCCATACAATTTATTTTGTCAAATTTCTGTATCTAGTAGGGCAAATTATTTATTTATTTACAATATACATTACTCTACAAGATACAATGATATTGCGTACACAAAAACCACTAAGGGCTAAAAAAATCGTAGATATAATTGAATATTAATTTCGGCCGCTAGCCCTGTTGGAGTTTGGAGTCTGCTTCCAGCGTTACCAAATACAGCTCAATTGCACTTTTGAAGAAGATAGATGCAAAATCTGCCTACACCTACCCTTCATTGTTTAGGAATTATCTTGTTTATCTAAAAATTCGACAAAGAATCTACACGTGTTTTCCCAGATTATTAAATAAATAAATATATACCTTCGGGACATTTTTACACAGCACCATCTAGTCCCAAACTAAGCAGAGCTTGTGATATGGGTACTAGACAATGGTTATAATACTTATATACTTTTCTTTTTGTAAATACATACTTATAATACATAAGAAACACCCAGACCAACACAAACACTTATGTTCATCACACAAATATTTGTGTCCTGTGGGATCGAACCCACGACCTTGTGATCAGCAGTCCGACCCTCGAACCACTAGACCACAGACGTCGTCGTACCTATTAACTAAATCCGATTTGTTTTAAAGAGTTGGTAACTTACAACCGATGTTATCCTTAAGAATTATCTACCTACGTAAAGTTGTAATTATAATTAAAGTACCTAGGTGGTATTTGTATGTACCTACATGAGTCAATGAATAGCAAAGCACCGTTGCACTAATCAAAATGTCACAACTCCGGATCCCAAGACTCAGGCACAGATTATTTAATAGTTAGGTTAGCAGTGTAATTACTCTGTGACGTAAACAGTTTGCAGCGTTGCAGGCTAGCCTAGTTGGAAACCGCTATCTCGACATCTGAATAGAATAGAATAGAATAGAATAGAATAATAATTTATTTGCAAAGAATGTAGGTACATGACATAAAGGTGTTATCGGTAGAGTGACCCTTGTACAAACTACCTTGAATGAGGCATGCAAACATTTTTGAGTTTAATTAATTAATCAATTAAATTTAAAATCCATAACACCAATAAAACAATAATCAAATATATTACATTAAACTGAATAAAATATAAAAATATGTAGGTATGTCACGAGTTAGGTAGGTACTTAAATAGTAAAACTAGAATTTATCATTTTCAAATCATTAATTAAATAGTAACATTCCTGCAATAAAATAATAATAATCAAAACAATTTCAAATTAAATTTAAAATATTAATGTCATGTGTTATCTACATTGTAAAACTAGAATTTATCATTTAAAAAATCATTAACTGAATAGTAGCATTTCTCCAACAATAATGCTGACAATTTCTTTTTAAAAATGTGTGTAGTTTCTTTTTTTATAATATCAGGTACTTTATTGTATATTATAGGGCCCATGCTAAGAACACTTTTTTTAAGTAAAGCTGTGTTATAACCGCCAACATGTAAAAGATTTTTATATTGGCTTCTAATAGGTCCCCTTCTAGTTTCTGATACTGTAATGAAGAGATTCTTGTTTACTTTAACAAAAACAGCCATTTCCAAAATATACAATGCCGGAAGTGTTAATACCTTTAGGGACTTAAACACCGGTATGCAACTATCTGTCATCTTCATATCACACATTGCTCTTATGCAACGTTTTTGGGCTCTAAACACCTGTAACCTCAGGCTGCTATTGCCCCAAAAAATTATTCCAAACCTCAAAATGGAAGCAACCAAACCATGGTATGCTAATGTTGTGTCAATACTAACTTTTTTTGATAAGTTAAATAAGACGTATGCTGATATGCTCAATTTTTTACACACCTCTTCTGCTTGAGGTTTCCAGGTAAGTTGGCTGTCTATCAATATTCCTAAAAATTTTACAACATGCACTCGTTCTATTTTATGTTTATTATATTCTATAATTAAATTTTGTACAGGTAACCGTTGATGAAAATGTATTATATGAGTCTTTGGCAAGTTAATAACCAAATTGTTGTTGTTAAGCCAGCGTATTATATCCTTAAGTGTTTTGTTTATGTCTTGTTCATAAATGTTTGAATCTGTACATTTTATTAAAGCGGTGCTATCATCGGCAAATAAGACCATTGGATGCTGAATGCGTCGTGGCAAGTCATTTATATAAAGCAAAAATAAGAGTGGGCCCAGCACACTGCCCTGTGGTACGCCATATTTGATAACTCTACATTCAGAAAGGTATTTCTTTTCGCGCTTGGTTTTTAAACAAACTCTAGATATTTCAGTATATTGTTTCCGATCACTGAGGTATGATTTTAGGAGATTGAGCATGTTTCCTCTGATCCCATAGGCATTAAGCTTTTCAAGTAGAGTTTCGTGACTGACACAATCGAAAGCCTTGGTCATATCTGTACATATTGCACATATGGGTAGTTTCTTATCAACATTACTCATTACAACATTTAATAAATCATAAATAGCTACATTTATACCTTTATTTTTCCTAAAACCCTTCTGTTCATCGCATAATATATTATATTTCGATAAAAAATTATTAATTGACTCGTAAATTATCTTCTCTATGACCTTGGAAAAAATGGGAATTAATGCAATCGGTCTATAATTTGACAAATCTTCTTTTAGGTTTTTTTTAAAAAGCGGCTTGACAATAACAGTTTTTAAACCGTTAGGGAATATTCCAGAGCTAATACATAAATTAATTATGTGACTAAGATGTGAGGTAGCTGTTTGCAACTCCCCTTGTATCTGACAGTGTTTTCTGCACATTGTAGGTATTTAATTAGCTCGCATTGTGTTGTATCTGCAAGTCAGTGTAATTAAGAGTCCGACACTGGCTCCGCCTTCCCCGGGCGGAGTGCGTCCATGAGGATTATCCACAAGTAAAAAAAAAGGCCGGTAGTCACTACAGATTAGAATGTAAATAAATATGCAAATTTAGGTAGATAGCACTTTCCTAGGAAAATGGGATGCTAACGGTCTTTAGCTTCATGAAAACAAGTCCCTATGAAAATCATAAATGGGAAGACTAAAAAATACAGAAAAACGTAAACAGACCAAAAAAACATGAAAAAAACAATAAGAACATATTTTTTACCCGACTGCGCCAGAAGGAGGGTTATGTTTTTCGAGTGTATGTATGTATGTATGTATGTATGTATATTTCTTTGGCACGCTCTGTAGCCTAAACGGCTTGATGGATTTTAGCTTGAGAGGTGTCATTGGATTCGTCTTAATTGTGAGAGTGACACTGGGTATATCAAAATTATAAAAATCAAAATGGCCGCTTTTTGGAGCCATTTTATGTGACTTCAAAAATTTTTTTTTGCTCAAAACCTATCGAGTGGGGTATCAAAATGAAGGGTTTTATAAATGGTTTACGAAAATATAAACAACTTATATGTTTAAATGTAATTTGGAATGTGAAATGCTAAAAAACAACAAAATATTCAACGTTAAAAATTAATTTGACTTTTCGAAAAAAACATTAATAGTATGATAAATAAAACATGATGACAAAACTAAAAAATTTCAAATGAAAATTTTTATTAACAAAAACAAAAAACCCCGACTGCGTGTAAAAAGAACAGAAAAGATATAAACAAGACTTATCAACACGCAGGCGGATGCTACATAGGAACTATTATGTAATTCATGACCAAAAACATACGTAGCCTCCGACTGCGTGTTGATAAGTCTTGTTTATATCTTTTCTGTTATTTTTACACGCAGTCGGGGTTTTTTGTTTTTGTTAATAAATTTTTTACCTATTACATTAACAGCCAACCGAAGGCAATGTGTTGCTGATTATGTTTTTAGGTACAAACTAAACTAATTTACCTAGTAACGAGAAGCTTTGAGTTTTTAGCTTTTAGCTTTTTAGATATCAACGCGTGATGCTGCACTATTACAGTAAAGTATGATGTGATATTTGCATCCCTTTCTTACGCAGTACCAGCATACATGTCTATGTTTGCCTTATTTTTATAATTTGTTGTTAAACTACATAAGTATGCACTAGAATTACACAAAGTTTGTCGCTTGTATATGACCATTTTTTTAATGGAGCAGGAACAAAAAACGTTGAGAAAGTGCACTTTTTACCCGACTGCGCCAGAAGGAGGGTTATGTTTTTCGAGTGTATGTATGTATGTATATTTATTTGGCACGCTCTATAACCTAAACGGCTTGACGGATTTTAGTTTGAGAGGTGTCGTTAGATTCGTCTTAACCGTGAGAGTGACACTGGGTATATCAAAATTATAAAAATAAAAATGGCCGCTTTTTGGCGCCATATTAAATGTCTTCAAAAATGTTTTTCCCTCGAAACCTATCAAGTGTGGTATCAAAACAAAGGGTTTAATAAGTGCTTTACAAAAATATATACAACTTATATGTTTAAATGTAATTTGAAATGAGAAATGCTAAAAAACAACAAAATATTTAACGATAAAAATGAATTAATAATAATAATAATAAATACTTTATTTACAGACAACAAAATCCAATACAAACACGCTGTTAGTAACAATGAGCCTTATAAACTATGTTAGTACTTATATTCTACTACGGACAAGGTGGTTTTTATAAGATGCCGCACTAAAGGGCTCTCATCATGCCTGTCGGCAATAACTTTCAAGAGGCTGTTGCCGCTGTCCCGCAGTCTAGTGAGCAAAGACGCATTCTTTTTGCGCACGACCGCTGAGAAACTATCTGTTCTGGCCTGCGCAAACATATTTGATGCACTACAGTAACGTGGCAGCCGCAACAGCGCCCTGAAAGCATTGTTATATTGAATTATATTTATGTGTGACTTTTCAAAATAAACATTAACAGCGCGATAAAACATGACAAAACTAAAAAAAAAAAAAAGTTAGTTAATAAAACCAGAAAACAAGACTTGTATAGTTTCACATGTAGTTACCTATACAAGTCTTGTTTACATCTTTTCAATTATTTTTACACGCAGTCGGGTTCCTTTTTGTTTGTTTTGATTTAGACTTTTCTGTTTTTAGTATTTGTCATGATAAGAGGCCATACTAGGTAATAAATATTCTGTGACAATTTCAACTGGCTACCCTGTGACAGACAGACGAACGAACGGGCGGACAGGTGGACAGGCGGCGTAGGCAGAGTTAGGGACCCGTTGGCGAAGAGCTTAACCAAACCCTTCGGGTACGGAACCCTAAAAAAGACAATGTTAAATATTATATTAATATTTTAGTCCTCTCAAATTAAGTCCACTTGCTTTTTTTCTACGTGAATCTTTATAGGTCGCGAGTTCGTGACTATTTTCCTAAAATTAACTACTGAAAATTACAAGGGACAATCATCAAGACATAATAACTGGTGGGGAAACCTTCATTCATCTAAGCATCAAGACCATCGATATATATGTACTAATCATAAAGGTATTATACTGACGTCAGTATAGAAATGTCTTTGGTACTAATACTACGTACTGGATGCGCTGTTTAGAAAAACAACATGGTTTCACGAGTTATGGTCCCGGAACCACACTATCATCTGTCATTAGTTCACTTGACAGATGTCTCGCAAACACACGTAAATTTTATCAACGTTTCAATCAGTCAATCTCTCTAGTAGTCTATCAGCCTATCGCAGTCCACTTATCAACGGTTGCGTCAACTGAATTTGGAACATGCTGCTTATATGAAATCGCGTGTCTATTTATTGACGTCGTTGATCAAGACTATTATAATTTGACATTTCTTAACATTTTTGTCCTTTTTCAAAGATTTTTATAAGAAAGATAAACATAAATACGGAAATAACACTAAAGATCTAAAAACAGTGACTATATCTCGTCAAAATATTAAATGACAGTATAAAATAAAAAGTTGAAAGACCTTGGCCTTACCTCTCTTGAAAAGCGTAGACAGAGGGTAAGTCTTATTGAAACATATAAAATACTCACTGGTTGCTACAATGTTCCCGGAATTGAGAATTTGTACACTCTCAGTGCCAACAAAAACCTACGTGGACACCCATTAAAATTATGGAGAATGCTATCTAAAGGAAACCCTTTCTACCACTTCCTACCAAATCGTGTAGTCACAGAGTGGAATAAACTCCCTGAAAGTGTGATAATGGCACCCACAATAAACTGCTTCAAAAACAGACTTGACAAAATCTCCAAATTGCAAGACACGCACGCATCAGCTTACTGAGCTGCTAGTGTGGTTTCCATATTATTATAATAATAATAATGCAGGACCCATACACACCATAATATTACAAATACTCAATAAAAAAAATTAGAAAATCAGTTCTACAATAGTAGTTTATGAAACTGTTGCATAATAGGGGTTATTAAAACACGAGTGTGAGTTTAAAAACCGAGCCGTAGGCGAGGTTTTTAATAGTATCACACGAGTGTTTTAATACCTAATTATGTCAGTTTCATACACTATTTTATCTACACTCATACAATTTTAAATAAAATACCAAAGTCAAAATCTTGGTAACATTGTCGTTGTTTTTCTTGATTTCTCTGGTAAAAGATTGTTCGTCATTTACGTTGCTGCATCCAGAAATTCAGGCCGGGTCATATTCTCCTCAGTTCAGTATCACTGCTGTAGTCAGATATTTTTGCCCAGAATAAAACTTTCGACATACAAAACCATAATAATAACGTAAACAATAACAATAAATTTACGAGTAACGATGACCAAATCCAGTAGGCCAGGCGCGCGGCCGCGCACGCGCGCTGGTGCGCGCCTACACAGATAATAAAATATAGTCTGGCGAAAAAATTATAATCGGAACTAATTTTCTATCCTTGTCAGGATTCCGTCAATCTCTGTTTTATCATACAAAAAATATGCCTGTAAACACTTAAATATAATTAAAAGCAATATGACTATAAAAAGTTCTGCCAAAAACGTGATTTTAAACGATAAAAATTTTCAATGTATGACAAGTGGCGCCACCCTGAATTTTGTTCACTCATTGGTGCCAAACTGTACAACTGCTAAAAAAAGGTTTGAAAACTCCTTTGTTGGGTCGAAGCGGCATTAAAAACTCCTTAGTTGGGCTCAAGTGTGCGGTTATAGAAAAAAAATTAAATTACCGCATTGTTTTGTTCAGCAAACTGTATCGTAATGAAACTTTTTAAATTCATTACAGGTGCATGTGCGTAAAGTATGTCATTATGACATTACTTTCGAGTTCATAATTCGAATTTTACGATACGAGTGTAGATAAACTATATTATGACCGCACTATAATTACAGACCACACTATATATAACAATAGACCTGATATAACTCTAGTTGATAAAGAAAAGAAACATACATACATAATTGATATAGCAGTACCAAAAACTCACAATATACAGAATACTATTACAGAAAAAAACAGGAAATACACAGAACTACAAGAAGAAATTACTAGAGTATGGAAAATGAATAGAGTGACAATAGTCCCAATAGTAATTTCAACGACAGGTGTCATCCCAAAACAATTATTCAATAGCTTAAATACACTTAACCTTTCTAAGTACACATACCTCACACTTCAAAAAGCAGCTATACTTAACACATGCCGGATAGTTAGGAAATTTTTACAGTTAGATTTAGACAATAGTATCACGCTAATTCAGACAATTCAGCCATCTCAAACTTAAGGTCGCACTTTGGTTTACACCCGTGTGACCTAAAAAAAAAAACCCCAGGTATTAGAAGCCTGAGAAAATTTAATTTAAAAAAACATAATAATAAACATATTTCTATGTATCTGCCTATAGTCTAAATCAAATAAGTTTAGCGCGGCTTACGAGAATTGCCACCAACCAACAAGGCATAAGTCAAAATTCCAAAAAAAAACGCTTTTCAACTTTATTACAGAAACCGGATAATAATATTATATTAATTTGTTTATTTCAGACGGATAGACCGCAGCAACTCCCTAGTAGAAAGCAGCAGTGGCGTCGGCCCGCTGAGTCCCAGCGCCAGTGCAGCCATCAGCTCCCTGGGGGCACTGCAGCCGGACCTGTACACAAAAAGAGAAGCCCCTCTCGTAATAGAGCTGGAAGGAGCTGGCCCATCGCTCGGCAGGATCCATCTGCGCTTGAAGTATGACTTTGATCGGTCTGACCTGGAAGTACATCTTATTGAAGGTATGGAACATGGAATTCTTGATTTTTAGACTAATAGGGAAGTTGCTACACGAACATTTGGTTTGAAAATGCAAAATTTCATAGAACTCGTAACTAGAAAACTTTTCAGTCAATAATTGAGTGTAGTTTAATTTTGTGTTTACGTACCTTAGTATAGTAGGTATTCACTTAAAATCACGTTGAAAAAGGTTAAACATAGGGCTCTTGTGTAGGAGCAGAATAGTAGTAGGTATAGAAAACTTGCTTGCTTGCTTGGATACATCCAAAGGATATGGACAGTTGCACTCATCGTAGTTGTACCTAAGTACAACGTGTTATTAAAATTAACAAAACCAAGAAACCCGACTTCGTTTAAAAATAACTGAAAAGATGTAAACAAGACTTGTGTAGGTAAGTACATGTGAAAGTATCAAATCAACACGCAGGCGGAGGCTACGTATGTTTTTGGTCACGAATTACCTACATAAGCAGTGCATAGGTAGCCTCCGCCTGCGTGTTGATTTGATACTTTCACATGTACTTACCTACACAAGTCTTGTTTACATCTTTTCAGTTGTTTTTACACGCAGTCGGGTTTTTTGGTTTTGTTAATTAACTTTTTTTTTTTAGTTTAGTCATGTTTTATCGCGCTGTTAATGTTTATTTTGAAAAGTCACACATACCTAAATATAATTCATTTTTAACGTTATATTTTTGTTGTTTTTTAGCATTTCTCATTCCAAATTACATTTAAACATTAAGTTGTAAGTATATAGTTTTGTACAGCACTTATTAAACCCTTTATTTTCACTTCGAGGAAAAAAAATTTTGAATACATTTAATATGGCGCCAAAAAGCGGCCATTTTGATTTTTGTAATTTTGATATACCCAGTGTCACTCTCACGATTTCGACGAATCTAACGACACCTCTCAAGCTAAAATCCATCAAGCCGTTTAGGCTACATAGCGTGCCAAAGAAATATACATACATACATACACTCGAAAAACATAACCCTCCTTCTGGCGCAGTCGGGTAATAACTGAAAACCTCTTAAGGGGACCACTGACCGGGCACAAATCCAGACTCCGGGCTGCTACTGAGAATTTCCTAATGCAAAAACCCAATAACACTGCCCGACCCGGGAAACGAACCCAGGACCCCACGCTCAGGTAAAATAGGTAACATTCTACAACGAGTTATTCAAATAACTAAAAACTCATAAGGGGGGTACTCATTAGTATGAACAACTTTTACTATAAGACCAACCCATAAATTGCGGAAAAAAAAAATAGAACATTTTGTAGATTTATGTGAACACTAATGTAGGGAACAACTGTTTTTTTTTTGCGATCTCAGGGTTGGTTGGTTGGTCCCATAGTAAAAGTTGTTCATACTGATGAATACCCCCCTTATGAGTTTTTAGTTATTTGAATAACACGTTGTAGAGTGTTACCTATTTTACCTGAGCGTGGGGTCCTGGGTTCGATTCCCGGGTCGGGCAGTGTTATTGGGTTTTTGCATTAGGAAATTCTCAGTAGCAGCCCGGAGTCTGGATTTGTGCCCGGTCAGTGGTCCCCTATTACATGGGACTATAACATAACTGGCGAAATGTGGGTGTACTATTACACCTCCTCTGCCTACCCCTTCGGGAAATACAGGCGTGATGTTATGTTACCTATACGTATACCATGAGCCACGGAGATTGCTTGCAATCAAGTGACCCGCTTGCTCGTTTGCCTCCATGTTATAAAAAAAAAGTTACTACTGATGTGCGGTGGACTGCACCTATTATTTAGAAATAAATAACAATAATAAAATAACAATTATATTATATTTTCTCATGAAATAGCCGTTCCAATAACAGCAAATGTAAAAATGACATGACACCAAAATAAAAAAATAGAAGTACCTATGTATCATTGTTTTATGGTCATGAATGTCACGATCAAGTTCATGACAATATTTGTCCACCTTGGCTCTTGGCTATATTTCAATAAAGGCATCGGTTAGACTATAATCGTAATCCGTAAATACGAGTACCTAGGATTCTAAATATTTTTACGTTTGATCGTAGAATCTTAGACTACATACAAAGCATAGGTACTCGCCTTCTATAAATAGCCTAGGTCCTAAAAAACACTCGCAATTTCGAGTGGTTTTAGGACCAAATTACTTTTGTGAATCGTTGTTGTACCTAATTTACAATACGAGTGTAACCGATGTTTGCCGATGCACAATATTTATTCTGCAGTACTGTTGGTAGGTACCTACTCATAGAAGGCTTTCTTCTGTGTTTGCACAGGTTTATAATAATTCACTCATTAGTTTAGGTAGGTACCTAACTAGGTACATTTTTTCGTGGAAATATTTTTCTTACATTTAGGTAGGTTCTTGAAGAATTTTCTTTCCACAAAAACTATAGTTACTATTCGAACACCTAATTGGTATTAAGTAACCTTTTTACCCGCCTACGTGAAAGTTTTACAGACAAATACTAGGAAAACATCCTAATCAAAAGTTCTTGGTAATAGTAGGTAGGTACTTAACTGTCATGAAGTTTTTTTATTTAGTCCTATGTAATCGCTAACTTAAAACTAATATCTACTAAAGATACCTGTTTTAAAATTTCAGCCCACGACTTAGCGGGCTACGAAGCGGGTGGTTTTAACGACCCTTACGTGCGCGTGACCTTACTACCCGAAGTGGACACGCGGGTTCGTCAGACCCCGGTGCATCGGAACGAAGCTAACCCGTTCTTTGACCAGCATTTCAAGTTCCCCGTATCGCACGATGAGCTATCTGACAAGACGCTGTTGCTTCAAGTCTTTGATTATGACAGGTACCTAATCTTATTTCATTTGACGTCTGTGGTCTAGTGGTTCGAGTGTCGGACTGCTGATCACGAGGCCGTGGTTTCGATTCCCACAGGACGCAAATATCTGTGTTGAACATAAGTGTTTGTGTCGGGCGTGGGTTTTCCTTATGTATTATAAGTATTTACGAAAAAAAGTACATAAGTATTAAATCCAGTGTCTAGTACCCGTAGTAGAAGCTCTGCTTTGTTTTGGACTAGATGGTAGTTACTGGGTAAAAAATTTTTTTTCGACAAAAAACCACATGTAAATCCCTTGAAATACGTTGTCCCAATCTGATAATTACAAAAAAACTTCTGAAGAGCCAACAGAGTTCTCTTCAGAAGAGAACACAGAACTATGTTGTTTGTGGTTGAAGTTGCAACCGCTCATAACCATAGCTGGCTAGCCATTCCCATAACCGATTAGGTAATGGAAATAGAAAAATCTTGATGCCAAATAGATAATGTAGGTACTTCTATACAATTCCGGTATTGTGTTCGAAGCAACTGCTGCCCGTTTTTCACGAACATCTGACGAACTTTAGGGCTCGTACTATCTTCGATAAATTCGTCAGTATCCACTACGGAATAACCATAAGTATAATCATGTTTCCAGGTTCTCTCGCAACGAAGTGATGGGTTCTGCAAAGGTGCCTCTCTCCCGCGTTGAAGTGGCGGGAGGAGCTGAAGTATGGGCCGAACTCTCCCGAGAGCGACGTCCACCGGAGGAGCTACAGGAACTGTTGCTGTCTCTGTCTTACCTACCGTCAGCAGAACGACTGACTGTTGTCGTATTGAAGGCGAGGAATCTGTTGCCGCCACAGGAGGGAAAAGATGCTTTAGGTAGGTATCTAATATTTTAGTAACGTATGTAGCTATTAGTACTAGTTGCGCTTGGAATACTCCCTTCCTACACGCAAGGGGTGGGATTTATAGCTACGCAAGAGGGTTTTGTAGCTACGTAAGAGGACTTTGTAGCTACGCAAGAGGACTATGTAGCTACGCAAGAGGACTTTGTAGCTACGCAAGAGGACTTTGTAGCTACGCATTGGGCTTTTTAGCTACGCAAGAGGACTGTAGCTACGCAAGGGGATTTCGCAACTACGTAAATTGACTTCGTAGCTGCACAAGGGGTTTTGTAGCAGGGCAAAGGGTTTTCGTAGCTCAACAATTGATATATGTAAGCAATGGGATTTACAAAACACTGACCTACGTTTATTGTCTTTTCCAGATGTGTATGTAAAAGTATATCTGCTGGTGAACGGCAAACGTGTGAAAAAGAAAAAGACTAACAGAAAAGAGATCAATAGCCCCGTGTGGAATGAAGCTCTCTCATTCAGCCTGCCTTCGGCTAACCTTCAAGAGGCTTCAATTGAGGTAACGGATTTTAGTCATTACATCAAGAGCCTATAAACGTTGACCTCTGAACATTGATGTGCAGGCTTAAATGGACACGCAACATGGAAATTGCCAATCACCACGTTTGGCAGATAGGTTGATGATCGCAGTTTGTTTTGTTATTATCACAAGAGATGCTCCTATGTAACTGTTGGCCTGCCGAGCTATCACCCATTAACATAATAGGTTAGTCGAATGTCCTCTGGCTATTCTGGCAGTTCATTTGCGACTAGTGGCTCTCCTAGCGTATCTTTTCTTTCTCCTCGCCTTTTCCCAATCATGTTGGTATCGGCTTCCAGTCTAACTATGCGGCTGAACACCAGTACTATACATGAAACGACTGCCATCAGACCCCTCAACCCAGTTATGGGTAATACCAGCATCCTGCGGTTAGTCAGTTGTCAGACTTCCGGGCTTCGGACTACCTTAACGACTGTCATAGATATTCGTATGGCTACCGGGACCGACAGCTTAACGTGCTCTCCGAGGTACGGAGTAGTTTCAATGTGCAACGAAACGCTCACCCATCCAATGACTGACCGCGGCTAGTGCAGCTTAACCTCACAGATCCTGCAATCCACCTCCTAACGTATACCTAATCTAATGTCGATATTGGTATTGACTCTCGTTCACAAACTAACCTTATTTTAATTTAACTATCGCTCTCTTTTACTAATATTAGATAGGTACAAGAAAGGGATGGCAACAATTTTAGTGCTATCAAATTAGTCTGAATTGAAATTTCCATACAAGTTTAGTCGTGATCTCGGAACGTGCCCACTAAAATACAAAGAAATGTACCTACTACTCCACCAAAACAAGTACCTAAGCGCATGACAGTTATGTGGTTTCGGCCCCCGGACCTCGCCTCAATGCACGCGCTTCCCCTAGTGACGTAGTCGTAATAGTGCTTGAAATTTTTGTCATACAAGTCACTAGCATGAACTAAGGACCTACTTACATACTGCATTGTATCAACCAGTGATCCGGTGATTTGGTGTTCTTTTTCCTAATTCCAATTACTTCTTACCTGTCATGCGCCTAATTGTTTTGGGGGCGTAGTAACCATGGAATTAAATGAAGCTTGTACTATGGGTACTAGACAATGGATATAATAATAAGATACCTACATTTTTTGTAAATACATACCTACTTTTAATACATAAGAAACACCCAAACGCTAACCCTCATGTTCATCACGCAAATATTTATGTCCTGTGGGACACGAACCCACGACCTTGTGATCAGCAGTCCGACACTCCAACCACTATACCACGGACGTCGGCATGAGCTATTATCATTATGTAGCTCATGTCGACACGATAGAAGAAGACAGACGTCGTCAATAATAATTAATAAGTACTTACTTAATAATTCCATGGTAGTCTCAATCACATGAGACTTTCCATCTTCATGTCTCAGTTTGGCGAACCGACTTGCGGTACTATTTAGGTATCAGCCTAGGTGGTATTAAAGTTGTTATGGGCAAAGGTAACCGCTTAACATCAGGTGGGCCTTTAGCTCGTTTCGCCATCATATACTATAAAAAAAAAATAAAAAAAAATAGTACCTAATACGTGAACTAATTTGACAGACTAGAATTGTTGGCATCTGTTCAAGCTTGAGTGTTCGTTTTCAGGAACAGTGAAATAAAAGAGTGGACTGTAGGTTACAATTTGTAACAAGTACCTACTAGGAAAACAGATTAATATAAAATTACAATAAAATAACGTAGTACCACCGTCGTGGTAAGAAATGAAGTGAGGGTCGGCGCAGGCGCTGCACCGATGCCGCCCGCGCCCCCCTCAGCCGCCGCGAAGACCGGACGCGCGTTGCCTCAGCCAACGCGCTCCTCCAGCCCGTCATGGGCATACCGTGCATAGACAGCATATCTTTCTTGTATCTACTATGAGTACAAGAGAGCGATAATTTAAAATACCTAAGTTTAGTTCGTGAACAAGAAAATCGACAGCATAGCCTCGTTCCGGCAGCGGCCTTACTCTTGAAAAGAATTCCGATCGATCGGCATTGGCCTAATGTCAATTTGTACTTTTAAATGCAAAAGTTGCAATAAATCTATTTGAAATTTCGTTTTTTTAGAATTAATTAAACCTCATTAGAATTGAATTAGATTGCCTCGTTGGTCTATTGGTTGCAAGCGCGACTGCTGAGCGTGGGGTTCTGGGTTCGATTCCCGGATCGGGTTTTTTCATTAGGGAATTCTCAGTAGCAGCCCGGAGTCTGGATTTGTGCCCGGTTAGTGGCAATAGGCTCGCCCCCTATTACATAGGATTATAACATAACTGGCGAAATGTGAGTGTGCTATACACCTTTGCCTACCCCTTCGGGGAAATACAGGCGTGATGTTATTAGAATTTAAATTGTGTATAGTTTCAATCAAGAATACCTATTAATTTTTGTCAGTTTTTTAACCGACGAAAAAAAGGAGGAGGTTCTCAATTCGACGCGTATTATTTTTTATTTTTTTATGTATGACCACGCGTAACTTTTTACAGAGTGGCCCGATTTTGATGATTCTTTTTTTAATGGATAGGGTTATATCTCGAAGTTGGTCCCATTTAAATTTCAAAATCAAAATCCACCAGGGGATGAGTGCTTGTTCACCCACTGAATTCTTACCTGTTAACCGATTCTGTTGAAACTTGACACACAAATATAGTTCTAGACACTACGACATAATAGAGACCTGGAGTTAGATTAAACCACAAAAAAATTTAAAATAAAACTTTTTAACAAAAAATTGAACCGACGAAAACAGAAACTGAAAAATAACTAATTATGAGTCGGCGCCAAACAAACAATCAACGAAGATCATTAAATTACTTTAAATAAATAATAAAAACAACGTAACATCAAATACAACGTGAAATTTTCAACGATAAACAATAACTTTCCAAAAATTCGTTCTCCGCTCGGCCACTTGCAACTTGCATGCACGTTGCTTGTTTGGCACCGACTCATAATTAGTTATTTTTCGCTTTTCAGTTTCTGTTTTCGTCGGTTCAATTTTTTGTTAAAGTTTTGATATTGGTATTGGGTTGAAATTGTAATTATTTCCAAGAGTAACCCCACAGGTGTGCGTGGTGAGCGGCGGCGGCAGCGGGCTGGTGGTGGGCTGGTGCTGCGTGGGCGCGGCCGAGCCGGCGGCCGAGGGGCGCCACTGGGCGCAGATGGCGCACGAGACGCGCAAGGCCGTGGCCATGTGGCACACGCTCAGATAGATCAACCACCAACACTCGACTAGTTTATCCAAGGCCGATTCGTGCGATGATACTTCTGTAGCTCTGTAGGTACTATTCCCTACACAGAAATAGATAGAATGGTTGTAATCACAATTTTACTTGCATTCATGCGTGGCAAATTACGCCTTCCATATTGACGTCATTAATTTTTAAAAAATAACTTCGATCAAATCTAGGTTTTGGTTACTTTACAGCTTTTGTTTCTGCAGTTAGAAACAGCACAATAAGGCATTTTTGCGGGTTTTTGTTAAAGAAACAAGTCATAAGACGTGCTGAGAAAGGCTTTGAAATGCGCTGCACTATGGTGCAAAGTGCTGCCACGCGTGCCCCGCCGACTTTTCCATTCTATCTATTTCTGTGGTTCCCTGTCTTTTAGTTGCGTCTGATAAGCAGTGACGTCATGGGATTACAAAAACAAGAAATTGAAAGATGTGACGTTCTGGAGCTACGTTTTTTCAGGAGTTGTAAGTAGGTACTGAAAATTTTACATTCCTGAATTACAACAGAATAAAATGACTAAATTAGTAGGTATGTGCCAGCCCTGTCATGTCCCGCGCTTCCATAGTGCAAAGTCAGGACAATTTATTATTACAAAAAATCGCCAATGATTGCCTATAGTGATTTTACGAGGATATACCCAATACACAGTAGGTATGTAACAAAAACCCTGTTGTTCCTGTGAGCTACGTTATCAGAATCGATATTCATACGTAAGGACACAACTCATTTAGAAAAACTCTTCAATAAAAATTATCAAATTAAATATTAAATCATTAAAGTATTAGGTACCTACATATTATATCACTTTCAATTTACAATTAATAATTATTTTATATTTAATTTGATTATTTTTATTGATATAATCACCGAGTGAATGAGTTTTGAGTGATATAATCACTTTCAATTTACAATTAATAATGATTTAATATTTAATTTGATTATTTTTACTGAAGAGTTTTTCCAAATGAGAAAGTAAGAAAGAATAACTGATTTGCGTAGAATACAGATGGTACCAGATATAAAATTGGTGGTTTAGGAACAGTGCTTATATTAAGCATGCAAAAATCCAGTATTGATGAACCCAATTGAGTTGTGTCCTTACGTATGAATATCTATTCTGATAACGTAGCTCACAGGAACAACAGTGTTTTTGTTACATACTGTATTTTGGAGTATCATTTATACATGCTGAAATTTTAATCGCTTAATTCCCGAAAAGGGGTCATTGTACTGATCATTATGAACAACTTTTACTATGGGACCAACCCTGAAATCGCAGAAAAAAATTAGTTGGTCCCTACATTTGTGTTCACTTAAATCGATAAAATGTAGGGACCAACGGATTTTTTTTTCGCGATTTCACGGTGTCCCATAGTAAAAGTTATAGTCATAATGATGAGTACAATGACCCTTTTTCGGTAATTAAGCGATTAAAATTTCAGCATGTCGGGATCCAAACGAAAATCTTGCTTTATGGCATGCCCCTCGATTTTTCCTTGAATGACGTCACAGCTATACAAACTTTGTTACCTGTCTGTACCAACTGTCGTAAGTACCTAGTTGTTTCATTATTATAACAGCATGCCTTATCTAGGTACCTACATTAACTTTACCCTATATCTACTGATTAGAATACTGTATGCGTACTTTTCCGCATAAAGGCTAATTTACACGGCGTGCTTCGCCGGGCGAGAAACGTTGACTTTGTCGTCCTCTGTGAGAAAAACAGACAACATGACACTCGCTTCGGGAACTCTTCTCGTGTAAATATACGTGTTTTATCCTTTGACATAATAAACTCGCATAATAAACCCAGCCCACGCAAGTAGTAGGGATTCGCCGATACTGGATCAAGTCTGGGGGCCGACGCTGCCGACTAGTCTCACATGGCACATATGACCGCGAAATGATTAAGTTAGTCTTATAAAACCGCGAATTAATTTGATTACACGTATCAAACCGCGAATTAATTTGATATCAAACCGCGAATTACTTTATCGATCCGCGAATAAATTTGATATCAAAACGCGAATTAATCAGACTACACGTATCAAACCGCGAATTATGTTGATTGATCGATCTGATCGCGGGTTTGGTCTTTGCTGGTAGTAGTAGGGATTCGCCGATACTGGATCAAGTCTGGGGGCCGACGCTGCCGACTAGTCTCACATGGCACATATGAACGCGAAATGATTAAGTTAGTCTTATAAAACCGCGAATAAATTTGATTACACGTATCAAACCGCGAATTAATTTGATATCAAACCGCGAATTACTTTATCGATCCGCGAATAAATTTGATATCAAAACGCGAATTAATCAGACTACACGTATCAAACCGCGAATTATGTTGATTGATCGATCTGATCGCGGGTTTGGTCTTTGCTGGTAGTAGTAGGGATTCGCCGATACTGGATCAAGTCTGGGGGCCGACGCTGCCGACTAGTCTCACATGGCACATACGACCGCGAAATGCTTAAGTTACTCTTATAAAACCGCGAATTAATTTGACTACACGTATCAAACCGCGAATTAATTTGATATCAAACCGCGAATTACTTTATCGAACCGCGAATAAATTTGATATCAAAACGCGAATTAATCAGACTACACGTATCAAACCGCGAATTATGTTGATTGATCGATCTGATCGCGGGTTTGGTCTTTGCTGGTAGTAGTAGGGATTCGACGATACTGGATAAAGTTACTCTTATCAAAGATTCACCGGCTAAGAGAATGCCATAATCAGGTACTTCTTTTTTTGTTTTGGGGGGCATTGTTAAGCGTTTATGAGTTGTATTTTTTGTAAGGATTTGCCTTATTCTTCTCAGAAACTGGCTATTGTGTTTTATTTCAATTACCTTTTGAAGCATTTTTAAATCCAATAGAGAGTTGTTCTAACGATCTGAGTAAATCATCAACTACTAATATTCAAAATCATGAAATGTATAGTTTTGGGTATTATATAAAGCGTTCATATGACGACATATTATCAAAATGAGATATATAGTGCCCAAAAATTGTGTACAAGTATTCATGAAACGTTTATGTAAAGACCTAAAAACAATGTGTGAAAAAATTGCTTCAATCATGTCCTGTTTCATTAAAAAAAACGAAGATAAAAATATTATTTCAAACAAAAAAATCTGTCGTATTTGTGAAACTTAAGTAACAGATGAACATTTTTATGATTTCGATTGGCATACTAGTATATTTAGAGGTGTTGCACATGAAATATGTAATTCTAAGTTTAGAACACCCCGTCATATTCCTGTTTTTTTTTTTTTACGTAACTTAAGTTATTACGACGCTCATTTTATTGTTCACGGATAAAATTTTGATAACGGTGAAGTTGAAATTATTCTTCAAAATAAATAATCATTTTATAAAAAGTTGAAAATAAATAATCAACAAGTTAGCTAAAGGTTCGTAGACTCTTTAAATTTTTTATTATGTAGTTTAGATCAGTTGGCTAAAATTCTATAAAAGTGTTTTTAATTTTATATTATCAGACTCTAAGAAAATGTAATGGACATTATTCTTAGTTAATAAACATACAGGTAACATAGAAAAATTATTTAAATTTTGATGACAGTGATGTTGAAATTATTCTTCAAACTAAAGAAAAATAAATTTCCTTTTCTAAAAAGTTAAAAATAAATAATCAACAAGTTAGCTAAAGGTTCGTAGACCCTTAAATTTTTTTATCATTTAGTTTTTTTATCAATTGGTTAAAAATCTATAAAAGTGTTTTTAATTTTATATTATCAGACTCTAAGAAAATGTAATGGACATTATTCTTAGTTAATAAACATATTCCTTAATTATTTTTATCATTTAGTTTTTTTATGAATTGGTTAAAAATTCTGTAAAAGTGTTTTTAATTTTATATTATCAGACTCTAAGAAAATGTAATGGACATTATTCTTAGTTAATAAACATACAGGTAACATAGAAAATTAATATAAATTTTGATGACAGTGATTTTGAAATTATTCTTCAAACTAAAGAAAAATAAATTTCCTTTTATAAAAAGTTAAAAATAAATAATCAACAAGTTAGCTTATGATTCGTAGATTCCTTAATTTTTTTTATCATTTAGTTTTTTTTATCAATTGGTTAAAAATTAAAATTCTGTAAAAGTGTTTTTAATTTTATATTATCAGACTCTAAGAAAATGTAATGGACATTATTCTTAGTTAATAAACATATTCCTTAATTATTTTTATCATTTAGTTTTTTTATGAATTGGTTAAAAATTCTGTAAAAGTGTTTTTAATTTTATATTATCAGACTCTAAGAAAATGTAATGGACATTATTCTTAGTTAATAAACATACAGGTAACATAGAAAAATTATTTAAATTTTGATGACAGTGATGTTGAAATTATTCTTCAAACTAAATAAAAATACATATCATTTTATAAAAAGTTAAAAATAAATAATCAACAAGTTAGCTAAAGGTTCGTAGACCCTTAAATTTTTTTATCATGTAGTTTAGATCAGTTGGCTAAAATTCTATAAAAGTGTTTTTATTTTTATATTATCAGACTCTAAGAAAATGTAATGGACATTATTCTTAGTTAATAAACATACACGTAACATAGAAAAATAATTTAAATTTTGATGACAGTGATGTTGAAATTATTCTTCAAACTAAAGAAAAATAAATTTCCTTTTCTAAAAAGTTAAAAATAAATAATCAACAAGTTAGCTTATGATTCGTAGATTCCTTAATTTTTTTTATCATTTAGTTTTTTTTATCAATTGGTTAAAAATTAAAATTCTGTAAAAGTGTTTTTAATTTTATATTATCAGACTCTAAGAAAATGTAATGGACATTATTCTTAGTTAATAAACATATTCCTTAATTATTTTTATCATTTAGTTTTTTTATGAATTGGTTAAAAATTCTGTAAAAGTGTTTTTAATTTTATATTATCAGACTCTAAGAAAATGTAATGGACATTATTCTTAGTTAATAAACATACACGTAACGTAGAAAAATAAGTTAGATGAAAATTATTTTGTAGGCTAGATTGTAATGCATTATTAGAATAGTGTTTTTTTTTTATAATAAGGAAAAAAAATTGTTTAGATCAGTTTGCTAAAAATCTTCATGACGATCAATTTGGAGAATTAAAAAGAAACTTCCCTAATAATCAAGATGTAATTGCTTAAAACTAACGTCACTACGTAACCAAGTCCATTTTATAGCTCACTTACAGATTCTCATATTCATATTAATTTATTTGTAAAGTCAATTTACACGTCATTAGTTTTATAAATCGTTACATATTATCATAGAATAGAATCTTATTAAGTAGGTGTTAAGGTAAAAATATAAAATTGTACAAAAATAAAATAAAGTTACAATAGAAAATACATGTCTAAAGAGTCAAATTCAAATGTCACAAAATAATAAAAAGTCAAAAAACTAAGCATGTCACAACTTTAAATTTAAATGATATTAATTACATTCAAAAACAGATGTCATAATTAAAATAATTAAATAATATTAACAAACATATCCAAACGATGATTACAATCATGCAAATGATATTTGACAACACTTTCATTATCGTTAGTATGTTTGATTATTCGGACTTATATTTGAAAACGGATGTTTTACTTTTACTCGTGTATTTTTTAGAAGTTTGTTTGGAGTACCCTGATGTCCATGATTTACATTCGAACTATCCTTTATGTCCAGACAATATTTGTTTACTAAAGAAACTAAGTTCGTTAGATAAATTCATTACAGAAATCTAAAACAATGTATTGAAATGAGGATAAAGTTAGTTAAAATTCATAGAGTTTTAAGATTTAAACAGAGCCCTTGGTTAAAAAGATATATAGATTCAAATTTAAATTTCAGAACATTAGCTAAATCAGATTTTGAAAAAGACTTTTACAAGTTAATGAACAATTCTGTCTTTGGTAAGACGATGGAAAATATTTTGATAAAATGGTAAATGTAAAATTGGTAACTCACTGGGAAAACCACGGTAAAATTTTCGGTGCTCAAGATTTAATTGCGAAACCGAGTTCCATAGTTTACCAATATTTTCAGAAAATTTAGTTGCGGTTCAAACGCGGAAAACCAAATTAACACATAACAACCCAATTCTTTTAGGATTTTAGATATTTCAAAAACTTTTATGTATGATTTTTATACATTTTTATAACTACATGTGTAAAAAATTTAACAACAAAATTATGTTATTATATACAAATACTGATAGTTTGATATTATCAAATTTTTACAAATGATTTTTATGATGATATAAAACCAGACCTCGATGTCCCTACATACTTTGATACATCAGACTATGACTCAGATATTGTTTTCGGATACCCAAAAAGAAATAAAAAGAAATTAGGTTATTTTAAAGACGAAAATAATAGAAAAAAAAATGTAGGGTATAAGATAAAAACTTTATGCTTTTGATGTTGAGGATAAATTCATAGCAAAAGCGAAAGGTGTAAGCAAAAGTATTACCAAAAAGATAAATATGGTGAAGTCATGTCTATTTAATAAAAAATTTCAATATTGTAGTATGCTTACATTTACATTGCATTATATGATAAAGATATTTTGTTAAGTTTCTGAGTAAAAATTGTATGTTTTTAATTTTGATGACGGAAAGTTAAAAATAAATAATCAATAAGTTGAACTCGAGGAAGAATTGAGCAAGTTACGATAGGATATCATAGTCTGCTGCCCGACCAGTAGCTGGCGTAGCTTGGCGTGGCTGGCACAGCTGGCGTAGCTGACACAGTTGGCGTAGGTGGCGCGGCTGACGTAGCTGACACAGCTGGCGTAGCTGGCCCAGCTGGCGTAGTTGGCGCAGGTAGCGTAGCGTCGAGGGTGGTTGTGTGAATACTCACGGGTTCCTACGCCCCCGGCTAAGGTAGTTGAAGGAACACCGTGGTGGTTTTAGTCGGTAAGAGTCCGACACTGGCTCCACCTACCCCGGGCGGAGTGCGTTCATGAGGATTTCCCCACGGCAAAAAAAGGGTTATCTGAAGTCCGAAGACAGCGGGAGGGCGATCAACTTTCCCAGTGCGGTGTCGGGTTCATCGTCCACAAGTCTCTGGTGAACAACGTAGTGAAGATAGAGAGTGTGCGTCGACTAGGGTGGCGTACCTTATACTCAGATTAAGCAAAAGGTATTCGTTGAAGGTCGTACAGGTATACGCCCCGACCTTGACACATCCCTGAAGATATCCTCCAATGCAGCAGTGAACAGTTTCGGAGAAATCACATCTCTCTGTCTCACGCCTCGCTGCAGAAGGATAGGTTTCGAGGCTTGGTCCTATAATCGGACTGACATAGTGGCTTTTTCAAACAAACACTTTAACACTTCGATATATCGATAGTCAATCTGGCACCGTTGAAGAGACTGTTGTACAGCCCAAGTCTCGATCGAATGGAAGGCTTTCTCGTAGTCCACAAACGCTAAACAAAGAGGCAAGTTATACTTTTCGGTTTTCTGTATTACCTGCCGCACCGTATGTATGTAGTCTACGATGTTAAAGCCTTTTCGGAACCCAGCCTGTTCGGGGGGTTGGAATTCATCAAACCTGCGTGAAAGACGGTTCGTAATGATTCTTGAAAACAGCTTGTTATCTACAAGTGTTGGTGGTTCAGGAGTGAATGAGGCCTATAGTTCTTCAGTAGAGTATTATCGCCCTTTTTGAAGAAAAGCACCACCACACCTCTGCTCCATGCCTGTGGCGTTCTTCCCTCGAGAATGACAGAATCAAACAACTTCTGAAGTGCCTTAACGATCGGTTTTCCACTAACCTTCAGGAGCTCGGCAGTAATGGCGTTTCAAGGACTTTGAGATCTGTCTATTGAGCCGCCGGTACTGCCGAGCTCCTGAAGGTTAGTGGAAAACCGATCGTTAAGGCACTTCAGAAGTTGTTTGATTCTGTCATTCTCGAGGGAAGAACGCCACAGGCATGGAGCAGAGGTGTGGTGGTGCTTTTCTTCAAAAAGGGCGATAATACTCTACTGAAGAACTATAGGCCTCATTCACTCCTGAACCACCAACACTTGTAGATAACAAGCTGTTTTCAAGAATCATTACGAACCGTCTTTCACGCAGGTTTGATGAATTCCAACCCCCCGAACAGGCTGGGTTCCGAAAAGGCTTTAACATCGTAGACTACATACATACGGTGCGGCAGGTAATACAGAAAACCGAAAAGTATAACTTGCCTCTTTGTTTAGCGTTTGTGGACTACGAGAAAGCCTTCCATTCGATCGAGACTTGGGCTGTACAACAGTCTCTTCAACGGTGCCAGATTGACTATCGATATATCGAAGTGTTAAAGTGTTTGTTTGAAAAAGCCACTATGTCAGTCCGATTATAGGACCAAGCCTCGAAACCTATCCTTCTGCAGCGAGGCGTGAGACAGAGAGATGTGATTTCTCCGAAACTGTTCACTGCTGCATTGGAGGATATCTTCAGGGATGTGTCAAGGTCGGGGCGTATACCTGTACGACCTTCAACGAATACCTTTTGCTTAATCTGAGTATAAGGTACGCCACCCTAGTCGACGCACACTCTCTATCTTCACTACGTTGTTCACCAGAGACTTGTGGACGATGAACCCGACACCGCACTGGGAAAGTTGATCGCCCTCCCGCTGTCTTCGGACTTCAGATAACCCTTTTTTTGCCGTGGGGAAATCCTCATGAACGCACTCCGCCCGGGGTAGGTGGAGCCAGTGTCGGACTCTTACCGACTAAAACCACCACGGTGTTCCTTCAACTACCTTAGCCGGGGGCGTAGGAACCCGTGAGTATTCACACAACCACCCTCGACGCTACGCTACCTGCGCCAACTACGCCAGCTGGGCCAGCTACGCCAGCTGTGTCAGCTACGTCAGCCGCGCCACCTACGCCAACTGTGTCAGCTACGCCAGCTGTGCCAGCCACGCCAAGCTACGCCAGCTACTGGTCGGGCAGCAGACTATGATATCCTATCGTAACTTGCTCAATTCTTCCTCGAGTTCAACTTATTGATTATTTATTTTTAACTTTCCGTCATCAAAATTAAAAACATACAATTTTTACTCAGAAACTTAACAAAATATCTTTATCATATAATGCAATGTAAATGTAAGCATACTACAATATTGAAATTTTTTATTAAATAGACATGACTTCACCATATTTATCTTTTTGGTAATACTTTTGCTTACACCTTTCGCTTTTGCTATGAATTTATCCTCAACATCAAAAGCATAAAGTTTTTATCTTATACCCTACATTTTTTTTTCTATTATTTTCGTCTTTAAAATAACCTAATTTCTTTTTATTTCTTTTTGGGTATCCGAAAACAATATCTGAGTCATAGTCTGATGTATCAAAGTATGTAGGGACATCGAGGTCTGGTTTTATATCATCATAAAAATCATTTGTAAAAATTTGATAATATCAAACTATCAGTATTTGTATATAATAACATAATTTTGTTGTTAAATTTTTTACACATGTAGTTATAAAAATGTATAAAAATCATACATAAAAGTTTTTGAAATATCTAAAATCCTAAAAGAATTGGGTTGTTATGTGTTAATTTGGTTTTCCGCGTTTGAACCGCAACTAAATTTTCTGAAAATATTGGTAAACTATGGAACTCGGTTTCGCAATTAAATCTTGAGCACCGAAAATTTTACCGTGGTTTTCCCAGTGAGTTACCAATTTTACATTTACCATTTTATCAAAATATTTTCCATCGTCTTACCAAAGACAGAATTGTTCATTAACTTGTAAAAGTCTTTTTCAAAATCTGATTTAGCTAATGTTCTGAAATTTAAATTTGAATCTATATATCTTTTTAACCAAGGGCTCTGTTTAAATCTTAAAACTCTATGAATTTTAACTAACTTTATCCTCATTTCAATACATTGTTTTAGATTTCTGTAATGAATTTATCTAACGAACTTAGTTTCTTTAGTAAACAAATATTGTCTGGACATAAAGGATAGTTCGAATGTAAATCATGGACATCAGGGTACTCCAAACAAACTTCTAAAAAATACACGAGTAAAAGTAAAACATCCGTTTTCAAATATAAGTCCGAATAATCAAACATACTAACGATAATGAAAGTGTTGTCAAATATCATTTGCATGATTGTAATCATCGTTTGGATATGTTTGTTAATATTATTTAATTATTTTAATTATGACATCTGTTTTTGAATGTAATTAATATCATTTAAATTTAAAGTTGTGACATGCTTAGTTTTTTGACTTTTTATTATTTTGTGACATTTGAATTTGACTCTTTAGACATGTATTTTCTATTGTAACTTTATTTTATTTTTGTACAATTTTATATTTTTACCTTAACACCTACTTAATAAGATTCTATTCTATGATAATATGTAACGATTTATAAAACTAATGACGTGTAAATTGACTTTACAAATAAATTAATATGAATATGAGAATCTGTAAGTGAGCTATAAAATGGACTTGGTTACGTAGTGACGTTAGTTTTAAGCAATTACATCTTGATTATTAGGGAAGTTTCTTTTTAATTCTCCAAATTGATCGTCATGAAGATTTTTAGCAAACTGATCTAAACAATTTTTTTTCCTTATTATAAAAAAAAAACACTATTCTAATAATGCATTACAATCTAGCCTACAAAATAATTTTCATCTAACTTATTTTTCTACGTTACGTGTATGTTTATTAACTAAGAATAATGTCCATTACATTTTCTTAGAGTCTGATAATATAAAATTAAAAACACTTTTACAGAATTTTTAACCAATTCATAAAAAAACTAAATGATAAAAATAATTAAGGAATATGTTTATTAACTAAGAATAATGTCCATTACATTTTCTTAGAGTCTGATAATATAAAATTAAAAACACTTTTACAGAATTTTAATTTTTAACCAATTGATAAAAAAAACTAAATGATAAAAAAAATTAAGGAATCTACGAATCATAAGCTAACTTGTTGATTATTTATTTTTAACTTTTTAGAAAAGGAAATTTATTTTTCTTTAGTTTGAAGAATAATTTCAACATCACTGTCATCAAAATTTAAATTATTTTTCTATGTTACGTGTATGTTTATTAACTAAGAATAATGTCCATTACATTTTCTTAGAGTCTGATAATATAAAAATAAAAACACTTTTATAGAATTTTAGCCAACTGATCTAAACTACATGATAAAAAAATTTAAGGGTCTACGAACCTTTAGCTAACTTGTTGATTATTTATTTTTAACTTTTTATAAAATGATATGTATTTTTATTTAGTTTGAAGAATAATTTCAACATCACTGTCATCAAAATTTAAATAATTTTTCTATGTTACCTGTATGTTTATTAACTAAGAATAATGTCCATTACATTTTCTTAGAGTCTGATAATATAAAATTAAAAACACTTTTACAGAATTTTTAACCAATTCATAAAAAAACTAAATGATAAAAATAATTAAGGAATATGTTTATTAACTAAGAATAATGTCCATTACATTTTCTTAGAGTCTGATAATATAAAATTAAAAACACTTTTACAGAATTTTAATTTTTAACCAATTGATAAAAAAAACTAAATGATAAAAAAAATTAAGGAATCTACGAATCATAAGCTAACTTGTTGATTATTTATTTTTAACTTTTTATAAAAGGAAATTTATTTTTCTTTAGTTTGAAGAATAATTTCAAAATCACTGTCATCAAAATTTATATTAATTTTCTATGTTACCTGTATGTTTATTAACTAAGAATAATGTCCATTACATTTTCTTAGAGTCTGATAATATAAAATTAAAAACACTTTTACAGAATTTTTAACCAATTCATAAAAAAACTAAATGATAAAAATAATTAAGGAATATGTTTATTAACTAAGAATAATGTCCATTACATTTTCTTAGAGTCTGATAATATAAAATTAAAAACACTTTTACAGAATTTTAATTTTTAACCAATTGATAAAAAAACTAAATGATAAAAAAAATTAAGGAATCTACGAATCATAAGCTAACTTGTTGATTATTTATTTTTAACTTTTTAGAAAAGGAAATTTATTTTTCTTTAGTTTGAAGAATAATTTCAACATCACTGTCATCAAAATTTAAATTATTTTTCTATGTTACGTATATGTTTATTAACTAAGAATAATGTCCATTACATTTTCTTAGAGTCTGTTAATATAAAAATAAAAACACTTTTATAGAATTTTAGCCAACTGATCTAAACTACATAATAAAAAATTTAAAGAGTCTACGAACCTTTAGCTAACTTGTTGATTATTTATTTTCAACTTTTTATAAAATGATTATTTATTTTGAAGAATAATTTCAACTTCACCGTTATCAAAATTTTATCCGTGAACAATAAAATGAGCGTCGTAATAACTTAAGTTACGTAAAAAAAAAAAAACAGGAATATGACGGGGTGTTCTAAACTTAGAATTACATATTTCATGTGCAACACCTCTAAATATACTAGTATGCCAATCGAAATCATAAAAATGTTCATCTGTTACTTAAGTTTCACAAATACGACAGATTTTTTTGTTTGAAATAATATTTTTATCTTCGTTTTTTTTAATGAAACAGGACATGATTGAAGCAATTTTTTCACACATTGTTTTTAGGTCTTTACATAAACGTTTCATGAATACTTGTACACAATTTTTGGGCACTATATATCTCATTTTGATAATATGTCGTCATATGAACGCTTTATATAATACCCAAAACTATACATTTCATGATTTTGAATATTAGTAGTTGATGATTTACTCAGATCGTTAGAACAACTCTCTATTGGATTTAAAAATGCTTCAAAAGGTAATTGAAATAAAACACAATAGCCAGTTTCTGAGAAGAATAAGGCAAATCCTTACAAAAAATACAACTCATAAACGCTTAACAATGCCCCCCAAAACAAAAAAAGAAGTACCTGATTATGGCATTCTCTTAGCCGGTGAATCTTTGATAAGAGTAACTTTATCCAGTATCGTCGAATCCCTACTACTACCAGCAAAGACCAAACCCGCGATCAGATCGATCAATCAACATAATTCGCGGTTTGATACGTGTAGTCTGATTAATTCGCGTTTTGATATCAAATTTATTCGCGGTTCGATAAAGTAATTCGCGGTTTGATATCAAATTAATTCGCGGTTTGATACGTGTAGTCAAATTAATTCGCGGTTTTATAAGAGTAACTTAAGCATTTCGCGGTCGTATGTGCCATGTGAGACTAGTCGGCAGCGTCGGCCCCCAGACTTGATCCAGTATCGGCGAATCCCTACTACTACCAGCAAAGACCAAACCCGCGATCAGATCGATCAATCAACATAATTCGCGGTTTGATACGTGTAGTCTGATTAATTCGCGTTTTGATATCAAATTTATTCGCGGATCGATAAAGTAATTCGCGGTTTGATATCAAATTAATTCGCGGTTTGATACGTGTAATCAAATTTATTCGCGGTTTTATAAGACTAACTTAATCATTTCGCGTTCATATGTGCCATGTGAGACTAGTCGGCAGCGTCGGCCCCCAGACTTGATCCAGTATCGGCGAATCCCTACTACTACCAGCAAAGACCAAACCCGCGATCAGATCGATCAATCAACATAATTCGCGGTTTGATACGTGTAGTCTGATTAATTCGCGTTTTGATATCAAATTTATTCGCGGATCGATAAAGTAATTCGCGGTTTGATATCAAATTAATTCGCGGTTTGATACGTGTAATCAAATTAATTCGCGGTTTTATAAGACTAACTTAATCATTTCGCGGTCATATGTGCCATGTGAGACTAGTCGGCAGCGTCGGCCCCCAGACTTGATCCAGTATCGGCGAATCCCTACTACTCACGCACAACATAGCACGGTCATGCCACCCGTAGATTGTTTTTTAAATAGAAGTAATTTCACACCGCATATTGGTCCCAATATGGCAATAGGCTCGCCCCCTATTACATGGGACTATAACATAGCTGGCGAAATATGGGTGTACTATACACCTCTGCCTACCCCTTCGGGGAAATACAGGCGTGATGTTATGTTGTGTTATGTTATATTGGTCCCACGTCACCCAGTGCCACGTAGGGAGTTTGTGAACAAAAGACAGTTTAACAATGATTTTTAAAGATCACTGCACTTTAGCCATGCGTGAAATGTTCGTGGGCTGGGCTGGGATAATGCAATGTGCGAGAGGTACGAGTTTAACAACAGCAACAAAATATAATAATAATTAATTACTGTCTAGATGCATGCAATGTGTTTATTTTCAATAGATAGTAGGTTCGTCATTTCTTTATATCTCGAATCTTGCAATAGTTGTACTTTAATGTCACTAGTCATTGATATAAAATGTTATTGATGTGAAAAGTTTCGCTACACGAAGCACTGAATATCTGGTAATATTGTTAGCTTTTATCGCTCTATGATAAACTGGCGAGAAGTTATTCGAGCGAAGATTCCAATGTACGTCTCAGAGAGAAGGTTTAATATTAAGTGTAATATCCCTTTTAACCTTGTATTACACTCCCTGCCTTCCTGTACTGTCCGGTCTGAACTGTGGGCTCTAAAACTTCTACCTGATATTATATAAAAAATTATATAAACAAATATAGTAGATATTTATCTTGTTAAACTTTATAAAAATGAAACAGTCCTTACTGTTCTCGGGGTGGTAAGTTATGGAGCTTTTGGAACACCAAACAAAATCTTATGAATTTATAGAATTTTATATAATAAGGTGTTAATTTTGGAAAAAGAAGTTTTAATACATAGTATAATCATTGTCCAAGTGATGTATATTACTATTCTTATCTCCTGTACTGTCCTACACGTGTGCCCACAGTTTTTCTGTCACATATGTAACTAGTTATATAAATACTTATTAGTATGTAGTCATTCAATAGAATGACCTCCGTCTGTTCAAGAGTTTTATGGATTATACCTATCGAATTTTATTTCAAAAATATACGTACATATTTTTATCTAAGTGTATGTCTGTGTGGAGAGGTATTTTAATTTTTATTTTCTTTACAATGTCTGAATAAAATGTCTATTTATAAGATTAAAGGTGGTTTCATTTTAAAATAAAAATCGTGTGTACAATATTTTAAATTATCATTTATTTATAACTTTTTACATGTGTACAATATTTTTAAGATTAATAAAAGTAAAAAAATAATATAAAGTTGATATATTTTACGTAACACAAAACACTTTACCAGAGCTTCGAAGTCCCGTAGTGTGTACGAATACAAGCAGAGCACTACAAATGCACTATTATAAAGTTACTCGAAACTTACCACCGTCACCGATGAGACGCAGGAACACGTGCAAGCGCCAACTAAAATTGCATTACACAACGTTAAAAGTGAGCCGATGTAACAAAACGTAATTTGACAATGCCATCACCTCAATGCTGCAAGGTAGACATGCGAAGATACGCAAAATTAAGGTAAGAATGAAGGATTCATTACAAAAAAAAAACTCATTTGAGTAAAGACAATGGTGCGGATTCTCTTGTTAGAAACATCATTGAAAAAGGACAGAAAATATTAACTAACAAATTATTCTATGACCATGTAATTTGTAGGATTTTTTTACTATGACAGCGAATAAATTCACGTTAAAAATAAGCAAGTCGACTAATTTGTCAAGACTAAAATTTTCAATCCTTTTCTAATATGTTAAGGATAGAAACATACGGCCAAAATGAATATCCTATCTATCCACGATTTACCCTACTAGAGATAGAAAGAACATGCTAAAAAAGAAACCTACTAGAGATAGAAAGGACATGCTAAAAAAAGAAAAAAAAACCGGCCAAGAGCATGTCGGGCCATGCTCAGTATTATAGGGTTCCTTAAGTAGGTGTACAAACGAATCAAATCGAATATTAATCATGGCTATTTTAGTTTTTGCAATAATCGGCAGCATTCGCGACTCAGAGCGTGTTGTTAGTAGCGCCATCTAGCGATAAATTCAAAAGCGAAAAAGTCTGATTGATGTCAAAGTTACTTTTTGTGATTTTTTCAAATAGAAAGTGAAAGTGCCTACACGGCACTTGACGGCAGCATTGGCGACCCAGAGAGTGTTGTACGACGCCGCTAGATGGCGCCAAATTTAAGAAGTGTGTCGTCAACATAACACAAAGTAACTTTTTGTGATTTTTTCAAATAGAAAGTAGCTAAAGGAGCATTATTTGCCATGATAATTTTTCTCTAAGGTCAATGACCTTTGAACTAGGACGTTTTAAGTATTTTTCAGTTTTCTGTCTATAACTCAAAAAATTATAATCACATTATATTCGAAATAATTTTAAAAGAGAGTTTTCACAAAGGTCTATCAATGTGGAAGATTATAAGTTTCTACGTTGCATAGTTTAGAAATGGCAGGGGGGGGGACACATTGCAAGCCATTTTGGCGGGCTATATTTCGCAGATGGTACACCTGATAAAAAAGTGATGTATGAAACATTACCTTCATTTTAGTAGACCTATTCAATGATACCCCACACGAGGGGGTGCAGCGAAAAAAATTTTTTTTTTCCCCATTTCACATGTATGGGCGCCACCCCTAAAGAACGTAAAAACCATTTTTTTATTCTTTTAAAATTGAGATCTATATGCAGACTATTTTTTAACAAAATTTCATTTACTTATGTTTATAACTGTAGAAGTTATTAAGCTGTAAAGGATTAGGACAGACGGACAGACGGACGGACATGACGAAACTATAAGGGTTCCTTGTAGGACTTCGGAACCCTAAAAAGGGATAGCCTGTCGGCTACAAAGATTAAAAATAAACGACAATTACATGCGTATTTTTCGTTACATATTATTCATCATATTTAATGAGAACAGTAGGTAAAGCAAACGTTTTTTCGACAATGATAACGTGAGCGGCTATAATACTCCATTTGACTACATATTTTTGACAAATCCCTTACGAAAACTATGTTGGCACCACTGTCAAAAATAGCCAATCTCTTTTTGACACCTTTACATCTACAAGAATAGAAGGGTAAAACTGTTTAGTTGCTAGGCAACCACTTGTTTGACATGAGTTTTGTAAGCATAACATAACCTCGAAATAGTCAATAAACACCTGCGGAATACTGTCCGTTTATTGAAATAGATTGCAACAAATTGCCTTCATCGAATTGTATATAGTGAGCATCATGTTTTTTTCTTACCTTCCCCAAAGCTGCACACTGCGGAACTTCGCAATGTCCTTTGAGTCCTTTCACATGAGCTCCATACATTTTATGTCAAATTTATATCTCTAGTAGGGCAAATCGTGGATAGGATATTAATTTTGGCCATTAGTTCTCCTTATTACAAAATCGAATTGTCGGTTTAGCAATATGTTTAGCTTAAGCCGGGCTCAAGCACCTTTTTAGGGTTCCGAAGTCCTACAAGGAACCCTTATAGTTTCGTCATGTCCGTCCGTCTGTCCGTCTGTCCTAATCCTTTACAGCTTAATAACTTCTACAGTTATAAACATAAGTAAATGAAATTTTGTTAAAAAATAGTCTACATATAGATCTCAATTTTAAAAGAATAAAAAGATCGTTTTTCCGTATTTTAGGGGTGGCGTCCATACATGTGAAATGGGGAAAAAATAATTTATTTCGCTGCACCCCCTCGTGTGGGATATCATTGAATAGGTCTACTAAAATTAAGGTAATGTTTGATACACCACTTTTTTATCAGGTGTACCATCTGCGAAATATAGCCCGCCAAAGTGGCTTGCAATGTGTCCCCCCCCCCTGCCATTTCTAAACTATGCAATGTAGAAACTTATAATCTTCCACATTGATAGACCTTTGTGAAAACTCTCTTTTAAAATTATTTCGAGTATAATGTGATTATAATTTTTTGAGTTATAGAGAGAAAACTGAAAAATACTTGAAACGTCCTAGTTCAAAGGTCATTGACCTTAGAGAAAAATTATAGTAGCAAATAATGCTCCTTTAGCTACTTTCTATTTGAAAAAATCACAAAAAGTAACTTTGAAATGACACGCTTCTTCAATTTGGCTTCTTGAATTTATCGCTAGATGGCGCTACTAACAACACGCTCTGATTCGCGAAAGCTGCTGATTATTGCAAAAACTAAAATAGCCATGATTAATATTCGATTTGATTCGTTTGTAATTACACCTACTTAAGGAACCCTATAATACTGAGCATGGCCCGACATGCTCTTGGCCGGTTTTATATGCAGAGTTTGACGTTAGATCTGGTTTAAAAAGTGTCTAATATGGTCTTAACTTTTTTATAAGGGGAACTAGACGTCAGGATTTTCCCTGACATGTCAGGATTTTCAGGCCTTTGTCAGGACTCCGGCCGGACTTTGTACTTGTCAGGACATTTTGATTATTAAAATTTATTGAATTATTGGACCATTGGTATTTCTTATTAATTCTTTATGTAAAGAAATGTTTTTCTCGTTGAAACAATAGTAATCTGAATTTGCACTTAAAATCAAAAGCTCATAAAACGGTTACCCTTTATTACACTCCCCTCCCATCGTCGAGAGACAAATAAATGTCAGGACATTTTTATAGAAATCGAGATTTTGTCAGGACTATTCAGTTTCGCATCTGGTGAACTTAATTGAGACTATACTCCATTTATTTAACCATTAATAAATTAGAAAAATTACGTTATTTCTCTATCAGTATTTTGATTTTACGATAAATGTAATCTATTAACATATTAATGTAAATACTAAAATGCAGTCATTTCAACATTATAAAACAATAAATATCGTTATTTTGTAGTTATTTTTCTGTAATAATAAAAGGAGTATAGATTAGTTTGTAAACAATGGAATCAGCACCACTATCATACTACTTTATCTTTTAACAAATAAAAAAGGACGACCACTACACACGGTGCTTTTTAATGGTTAAGTTTTTGATTTGCAGTGACTTTTAAGGAAAACATTAGGAAGAAGGTTATTTTTGCTTACTTTCATAGGTCATAGAATCTTAGCTACAAAGATTGTATACTAATAATTTTCTAAATTCTAAATTTCTAGCCATGAAAAAGCGCAATGTTTGGTTAATTTTAGAGGAAAGCTAAAAGAACTTATAAATATAATTTTCATTATGAAAACATGAAACACATGAACATGGCATTATGAATACTACATATGTTACAAAATATATTAATAATGATAAGAAGCGATAAGACTCATTAGTCAATGTGTCGAGTTAATCGCAAATAAATTATTCATAGATTATAATTACTAAAACCAACAAATAGTAACAAATCTGGTTGGAATTATGACAAGACTTACTTCGTGTACATTTAGCCTTTCAAAATATTTTTTTATGTAATTTAACGTTAATCATTCATGCATTCTCATTGGTTTAATTATAATTTATAGAGGCAATTTAAAGCTTAAATACACAAAAACTACAAGAAAGATGTAGGTTTGCTAAAAAGAGATTATACTTTACACATCGCTGTAGAATCCTTTGTCGTCGTAGGCCTGTGGAGGGCGGGAGGGGAATAGAACTCAGTGTGTGTCTGTGTCTAGGCGGGTTTGTGCGAGTGTGTGTGTTATGTCAGGTAGATCGGGAATAGGTGTGGAGGTAATTGCAGTCGGCATCCTTGCAGTCACCGCCCACCTCGAAGGGGCATAAGATCGCGTTCGGGTCTCCTTCCCAACTGAAAAGCATAAAGTTATTAAACGAACAACTGGTATATCAATGTCGGGGTAAAATTGAGGAAATCACAAAATGATATGTGACGTACGTATTATAGTCCAAGCCCAGACTTATAACAGTATGCGGAAAATTTACGGGGCAAAAACATGATGAATGTGAAACACGTTTTGAAGTATAATTGACATGTTAGAACGAGTCATAAAAGTTAGTACCTACCACAAGCTATTAGTTAGCACTAAAGCATTTAATTTTGCTATCAACAAGTGTTTATATTATATTTGTAACACTTTATCGATGCAACCTTGAAACAGTGCAAATTATTTAATAATAACTGATAAAAAGAAGATGCCACATTCGAAATTTATTATAAACACGTATTTTATGCTCTTATTATTTTTAGTATTTTTCGTGTTACAATGACGCACATTACATAGCCTAATCCCTTGGGTGTAATAAGAAACAAAACTACACAATTTACACAGCTACATTCAAATGTCAATTAATTAAAAAGAAATTTGGTTTGTCTCAAGATAGCAAAGACAACTAGAAGCCTGTTAAATGATAAACTTTAAATCTACTCGCAAGTGATCAGGTGTTAAACGAACTGGCTATGAAAAAATGTGGAGTATGTTAGCACTGCCAAAGCGATAAAATGATAAAACAGAACGCCTTTAAAATTTTGTGACTTACGTTGTACTCCCAAAAGCATCTAGAGGCGATTTGTAATCATCATTCTTAACTCTTCTATGATCGTCCGCAGGAATGTCTCTGTTTCCTCCGCCTTTTTCCACAACTGGATAACCCGATAGCCTTTTATTTTCAAGCAAATCTTTATTTCTATCTCTCTTTTCCACATTTAATTTACTTTTATCGTTACAATCAGTTTCACTGGCTGGCATTTTTATAACTTTTTTATTACTAGTGACGTCAATCTGTACTGATAATCTTGGATGTTTGAGCACAAGTGGTGGTTCTTTTGCTTCAATTTTTACAGGTTTATGTTGTGGCGGATTAGTATGTTCTTCATTAGCCGAATTGCTACATTTTTCTACAAATTCTACACTACTGTGTATTATAAGATTTTGAGCTCCTTCACTAGTTAAATTCTCTTTTACTACGATTCTTTCAGTATTATGTAGTATGTTATTTGCATTTTTGTGTAGTACAACATTGTTATGCTCTTCTATCATAGAATTCTCTTTTACACTGACTTTCCAAGTATTGTTTAGTACTAGATTCGTTTGTTCATCTTTTGCAGGATTGTTCTCTTTTTGTAATCTCAGAGTTATTTTATTTAAAGGCAGCATGTTGCCATTGATTTTGGAATGTGAGGAAGTAATGGAACTGAAAAAAATAATTTTAAAAGAAGAAACAACCAGTGTTACACAAAGAAATAAACAACTATGTTAACACTTCTTTACTACTAGTTAAACGAACAACCCCCAACTTTCAAAACAAAAAAGAAAGAAATAAGACAAAAAGCTTAGACAACCATGGTGTAGTGAAATTAATTAATAATAATAAAAAATACCTTTTCAATAACATTTGATGGTGCAACCTTATTTTTGACAAACAATTTTGAACTGATCTTGTCTGCTTCTTATTCAACGCAATGGCAGTCTTGATATTCCGAAGTTCTGTAGCAACAATTTTATACCTTTGGGATAATTTTGTCCCTTCTTCCTTTAATTTTAACATCTTGGCAGATTCCTCGGCAATATATTTTCTGTAATAAATTAATGAAATTGCATATGATCGAAAAACGTTAAATAAAGTGCATTGTGCATGTTAGCAGGAGAACGAAAGTAACCAACATAGCCCGAAGAATTGCCAAACTTAAGTGACAGTGGGCGGGACACATTGCTCGCAGAACGGATGGCCGATGGGGCAATAAAGTTCTGGAGTGGCGACCGCGTACTGGAAGGCGCAGCGTGGGTAGGCCCCCCACAAGGTGGACCGACGACCTGGTGAAGGTCGCGGGAATCCGCTGGATGCGGAAGGCACAGGACCGGTCGTTGTGGCGATGCTTGGGGGAGGCCTATGTCCAGCAGTGGACGTCTTTCGGCTGAAATGATGATGATGATGATGATGTGCATGTTAGAATAAAATACCTTGATGTTTGTATTTTTTCTTCCAAGCTATTGATAGCAGACAGTTTTGAAGCTTCAATGATTGTGTTCCGTGGTTTCAACATATCTCTCATTGGGGTAGAACCTTTGTTACTTAAATTTATTGTAGATTGTCTTGCTTGTTTCATCTTTTCCAATTCAGCCATTCTTTTCACTAGGTTTTTATATTCAATTTGCTCTGATTTTGGCAAGTGTTTTACGGCCTAAAAGAAACATCAACCTTAAAATATCTGAAAAAGAACAATATTGGAGAAAACAGAAAATAAAAAGTGAAATCTGCAGACCTTGACAACATATTTTTCATTTTTCTTCGGTGGGGCAGGATTCTGCACGACATCAGGAAGCTTAGTCTTTTCAACTTCCATTCTTGTACTCTTTAAAAACATGTCTAATCTTTGCTGGAAATCTATCTGTTCTGACAATTTCATATGCATTTTAGTTAAATTCTTAGTTGCTTCATGTTCCCCTTCAGAATCCGAATCACCAAGGGTGATTATAAATCTTTTTTCTTCAGGTACTACAACAGCAGATACAACAGGTTTCACCGGAGGTGGTTTCATTAAAATAGTTCTTGGGTCTTTTATGCTCTCAATGGGACCTATTACATTAGGATTTACCAGATTAGGTAAATTTTTGCTTAGAGAAGTAAGTAATTTTGCGCGCAATAAGTCTTCGTCGTCCTCTAGTTCATCTTGAACTGGAACATTTATAGAAATATCTTTTTCTAAAGCTTTAGCCAAGTCTGGTATGCTTAGTTCGTTATTATCTTGATTTTCTTTAATTTTCTCTTCAGCATCTGAACCAATATCCATATCAACAGATTCTATATCAGTATTATTATCTGCATTTAAAAAATCGTCTTGCAAATTGGATGACTGGGAAAGCCTCTTCTTTAATTTTTGTTTCTGTTTCATTTCAATAGCTTTCTTTAGCAAAGCAGATTTAAGACAAATCAATCTTAACTCTGTAGTATCACTGTCTTCATCTTCAGACAATATTTTGTTTTCAGATTGAATTTCATCTGGAACTACTTTTGCTTTAACAGTTTTTGTTTTAAGAGCATGTTGCCTAAGCAATTCGAGATCTTCATCAGAATCTTTATCAGAGATTTCAACTCTGTCAGAAGCTTTTTTTGAGTCTTCTTCATGTTCAATATTTTTACTAACCGAATCAACAGTATCTTGGGGCAAATCTGTTGATATGGTTTTGCTGTCTTCATCAGTGCATAAGTCTATTAATTCACAAGAGTTCGTTTTTTCTGGTATTCTTTCTTGACCTTCAGAATCAAGTATATTATGATCATCTATATTCAGCGAAGAGATAGGAGAAAACTCAGATAGTTCTACTTTATTGTAAATATGAGTTATTATTTTTCTTTCTGAATGTATTGGCTCTGGATTAACGCCACAAAGCATCTTTTGAAGTCTTTCGCTTAAAGATGTTTTATCATTCTTCTTTATGTCTTTGTAAACCACAACGGCATCAGCCAATTTTCTTCGTCTATTTCTATATTCATCTTCAGATTCTTCGCTTGACTCACTTATAACTTTTACTCCTAATTTCTTTTTGCCGTAGTGATTTTTTTTCTTGTAGTCTTTAGGTTTTAAGGAATTAACAATTGACACCAATTTTTTTCTTTTTTGTCTGTGATGTGTTTTCTGACGTTTTTGAACTTTAACTGGTTTGTGTGGTACATGTGAATGGTAGTCTTCTAATTCAGTTGCCGAAATTTCCGATAGGTCCAGCAATGTATCCTCATTTTTGCGTTTGGCACCTAAAATGTTATACAATGCACAATATATGCCTACTAATACAAAAAAAATGTTCACTTATGCTAAATCAAAACAGTATCTTACCACACTTTTTTCCTTTGGGATGTAGTTTATAAAAAAAATGTTTTTTTTAAATATGTATTTCTTAATGTTTGCCAATACACTGATAAAATAATGATTGATATTTGCTAATCAACTTAATTATAATGAACTATCTTCTATGTCTTTTATTTAATTGATTTTGTTAAGTAGATGAATTTTTCTTGAGCACATAAATTAATTACTCTTCTCTCTAGTAGCCACAAACTTTAATATACATATACAAAATGAAGCAAAAGTGTACATGAAATACTAGATTGAAGTTTTTAAATAACAATAATTATGAAAGATTAACTTCATTAAATTTAATTGATGATAATTTTTTATATGATGCCCTAAAATGAATGCAAACTTTGATGCATTACTTATACATATAAAGAGAGATATCCTGAGTCCTGACAGACTGACTTGTTTATAAATGCAGAGCCAAAACTCATGAAGCTAGAAACATGAATTTTGGACAGTAGGTCTTATCTTACCTTAGAATGACAGACTTAAAGGCGACTTAAAATTGGGTTACATTCCTCAGTGGATACAATAAGAGAATCTGGCTGTTAGTCTATTTTCCCTTTTCAAAAACTACGACAGGATACATTTTACAGGACATTTTTTGTCAAAATAACTAATAATAGATATCTACAGATTATGATAAATACAAAATGTTAAAATGGTCAAATGATCAACATAATAGGTATCCGTAACGGATACTTCGTCGTCATCTACGTCTTTACCAAATTGATGTGATTACATAAAATTAATTGAATGTAGGTAATAATTATTTATGTTTAGTTTTCATTCTTCGACCACCTTAGTTTCATAAACTGTTTCCTGCTACAATATGCACCATCATAGGTGACCGGCCTAAAGGTGCCATCACAGTAATCATAAAACGGGTGTCACTGGTGTACAGAGTAAATAAATAATCATAACTTGGCTGCTGACTTTTCCACAGTCAGCCAGTGTCTCATATAGCTGCAATCTTGAACCACGATTGCATGCAGACTGTTGGATCTTCCTCTCACCTGATGCAACAGGAATGCAATCCTTTTACGCATGATTGCATAAAAGTCATCTATTCGGGCTTCAGCAAACACCCCTGACGCGCTGCAGAAACGAGGCAGACCCATCAGTCCCCTGGACCCGTTTTTGTATTAGATCCGTTAAGCACTATAAGCTTTCTGTGTATACCGGACCCACAGGCTGCACATGTAAAAAGACTGATAGTACTCTCTAATTAAGGTATCTTTGACTTGATTTGAAAAACATGCAAACTGCGAGCCAGCATATTGTATCTAACTGATAACACCCTACGTTCCCTATCAATATCCATATCATCACACACAATATGTGCCATAGATCTTTATTTTTCTGAAGTTAGCAACAAATCGCTTTCGGCAATGGATGTCTTGCTCAATACAGTTGCGTCCAGTTGTTTTGTTATAACTGCAGTAGTAGGTATGTTTCAACTTGTTTGTGTTAACTTTTATTTGTAGGTTAGCTTTACTTGCTGTTTTGTGTTAAGTTTTATTATTAGGTTAGGTACTTTGTTACGGTGTTGTTTTGTTGTTAGGTTAGGAACAAAAAACAAGGATTTAAGTACCATACTACCAAAATGGCAATGAAAATAACCACAATATGTATATAAAAATGGAAATGGTAATTTTATACTTAACTTTAATATTTCTCACTGTGAAATTTTTCTCCATAAACAAGTTAATATTATATGCATCCAAATTTAGCTATTTAAAAGCTTAGCTACATAATTACAACATTAAAATTATAATGAAATAAGTAGTACAAATGCATTTTTATTGCAACTGTACAATACCCTAACCAAATCTGAAGCCAATTGTTTGACCCTGGTAAGAGGAGCTTTATCATGCTTAACTTCTGGGGTATAGCAGTTATTACAACCTGCCTTAAAAAGCATAACTACACTCTTTTTGGTAATGTACCTGAGTCTGTGAACTACAGCAAAGGATTCACATACACTTATCAGTTTATTTATCCAGAGTGTTAGTTAGTTAAATAAGTGTGTGTTTAGATTATATAAATAAGATTAAACAAAATCTTCCAGCGAAACAGAGTTGAGCTGCATAAATTTAGTTACTAAAAGTCCCTTAAACTTAATTGAATAGTTAGAATTATACTCAAGCCTGCTTTTAACTTGAATAAATACAAATATCATTAGAAATTAAATGGCAACCATACTTGTCTGAAGAATCTTATAACTTGTTGATATTGATGAGTGTGCATTTCAATTTGTTTAACCTTTTCACCGCCAATGACACCTAAGACGACAAACTATTTCGTGCCCTCAGCACCACATTTTTATTACTTTACACTAATGTCCATACAATATTTGTCTTCTATAAAAGATGTGGCGCTGATGGCATGAAAACATCTACGATGCAGTGGCTTGAAAAGGTTAAAATGACTAAGACCACATAGTGTCGATACAGCGAAATATACTGCATGTTTATAATTAATCTAATTATTATCTATAACAATACGATGATAACCTATAACTGGGTCAAAGGTTAATCACACAATTTCATAAAGATCCATAACTTAAATAAGGTATCTCGTGACGTTTTCTATGGTGATACTAAAATATTGAGTTCTCAGATGTAAAATAAAATCATACGAAATCTTACCTGTCCCGATGGAAGAACTTTTAGCTTTCTTACGTTCAAGGACATTGTTGTAGTTTTCTAGTACTTGCAGTCGCTGACGCAATAGAAACTCCTCTTCTGACGATATATCAGATAAATCATCCACGATTTCACCCTCTTCCATCTCAGAATCCGCATTAGGAGGCGGAATATTCTCAAGACAAGCCATTTTCGTTTGACAGTCTTCTGTGGTTGAAAGTTCTTATTTGAACTCGGATGTGTACAAACTCATATATAAACTAACAAATGGTGAATAAAAAGCTATACTTACGGTTTCTAGTGTATCATTAGGGCACTCTTTTTTCTGCTATTAAAGTTAAAATATTTTTTCAGCCTTTTTGTTCGTTTTTCGCAGCCAACAGCAACTCTTTGGTAGCCAAAGCACAGACTAGTGATGTGACTCGAGTCCAATTTTACTCGAGTGACATCGTAAAAAAACGTACTCGAGTGAAAAAAATATCGACCCGAGTTCACTCGGACTCGAGTCACTCGACCACCACTCGAGTCACTCGCCAACCATTCTCCGAGACAAACAAACCTGCTTTTTAAAAGAGATAAGTTAAAATGCGTTGTTGTCACACTTGTTTGAACTTGTTGCGTGTAGTGAACTCATTGAATTAAGAAACCTATGGAAGTGACCCATTCTTCTATATCCACCTAGTTTATACAAATATCTATTAAATCTTTATTGAATTATGAAACTATTCTTTGTCTCTTGTTAACCAACGTGTTATGTCGTCTGGTGAAAGAGATCGCATGCTATTTGTATTTTCTCTGTTTGGCAACATCTTTACGGGATGTCAAAATACCTACGCCACGTGGCAACCCCGTTTACCCTGCAATGTGGCCCATAGTACATGAGCTGTCAAGTAAACAAACTAGGGCTGTTAATATTTTTTAAATATCAGATCTATCGATATTTTTAAATATACAATCGGAGTTCAATATATTGAAAAAAAAAAGAAGATATTTCGATATATTGACCAAATTTCATGATTCTAGGTCAATGCGAAGTACCCTATAGGTTTTTTTTGTGAGTTTGCGAGTATCAAAATGTGACATAGCCGTATGATTGCCTTGACCTAGAAGCTTGATTTTTATGTCCTAGGGACAGCCGAACTTAGTATTTGATATAATTGCATTATTTATTACTACTTGAAAATGATTTTAATCAGCACACATCTCTGGTACAAAACACGAGCATCGATATCGATACTTTTTAGTTTTGATTACTTACTTCCCTAGCTATGGCCACCATAACGGTGGCCTGGATATTGTAGGTATACCACGCTTATTACGTAGGTATTACTGGTCCATAGGTACAAGTCAATGAGTGAACTCAAGTGAACTACCAAAGTGAAGTCTACCAATTTAGCAACAGTCACGTGACATCTCTCAAGCTTATGTCATTTCCATACATTTTTTCCTTTCCGCAGGCGTTAGGCGTTTGCGGAAAGTGGATCTTGTCTAGACCCCCTGTGTTGTGTTGAATGAGTTATCGACGTTTATGAGTGAGTGAGGTGAGTGACCGAGTGACTCGTGAACCACTCGAGTGACTCGACCACTCGAGTGATTGAGTGATTCGTGAACCACTCGAGTGACTCGACCACTCGAGTGGTACTCGAGTAAAATTGAAAAATGACACGAATGACTCGAGTGGCAAAATCGGACTCGAGTCGCATCACTGGGCCAAAGATAATATAATATGAAAGTGGCCAACAGCCAGTGTTGCCAGCGTGCTTTTGTCAAAACTTACTTGAGCTGAGAGTGACCAAAAAGTAACCTTTTATGTGCTTTATTAAGAAAAGTTACCTTTTAATTATTTTTGTAGTATTTTAAATTGGTAATATATGTTGAGTATTATTATGTAAATAATGAAGAACAGAACATTTACCTAAAATATGGGACAAAGTCACAAATAACCTCGTACAGTACCGCGAGCGAAGCGGCTGAAAAGTTTTTTGGCAGTTGCAAAAACATCGCACCTACCATTTGAAGTGCATTTGAAAAGTAGTTTTCAACTTTCTTTTCATATATTTACCATTATTGAGCTTCATTGAACTGTGCTTGAACAAAGTTATTATGATGATAATCCAAAAATATAAATATATTTTGTGTAAGTAGGTTGCTTTCAACGTTTTTCCAAGTCACAGTATTTTAAGGCTTTGGTGTTTCCTAGCTGTAGGTGCACTTAGAAGAATCGTTTAAAAAATCTCCGTTTTGTTATTTAATATATATAGTTTCGTGATAAAATAGTTAGGTAATTCGATTTCAAAAAGGTACCTAAAAGTTACCTTTTGTGTAGTTTATCTGGAAGTAACCTGACGGAGCTGAAAGTTACCTTTGAGGTTACTAAAGTTACTTTCTGGCAACACTGCCAGCAGTAGTCAGCAGTCAATGTTAGTGATGCTACTTGAGTCCACTTTTACTCGAGTGACATCGAAAAAACTCGTTTTCGAGTGAAAACAATATTGACTCGAGTTCACTCTGACTCGAGTCACTCGCCCATCACTCACCGAGATATGTAACGATAAATTAATCAATAACTTGAAGGTATTTCCATTATATGATTTCATTGAAGTCGTTAATTCTTAAGAATTAAACAAAAAAATATTATTATTATTATTTTATTATTAGAATGAGACATAAAATGGAAGCAAGCTTTCCAATTTTATGTCTGTTATTCTTTGAGTATATACCCAAATGCAAATGGTATATACTCAAAGCTGTTATTTGGTTTTGATAATTTTATCATCACAATTATTTTAATTTCCTTTCTTTTAATAGGTATAAATATTGCCTTTGTGAAACTGACGATGTTTAGTAATAAAACTTCTAAGTTATGAGTAATTAAGCTTGTCGTTTTATTAAGCCTCAATTTATTGACAAAATAAAAGTAGACAAATAATAAATTGTGTATTATAATTTGTATATGGTTGTATTGTAAGTTGTAAAATTGTAATATAGTATTGTGACTGGTAACTTGAAGGAGGCAAGTGCTCGAGTGACTCGTGAACCACTTGGAGGATTCGACCACTCAATTGGTACTCGAGTAAAATTGTAAAATGACTCGCATGATTCGAGTGGTAAAATTGGACTAGAGATGCATCACTAGTTTATCTTAGGATCAAGAAAAAACTATCAATAATCGATATTTCTTTTCGAGTATCAAATTCGATATTTTATTACACGCAGCCCAGCATAGATTACTATATATACTAGAGACAGCCCAGTATCCAATGTCATGTGATGTGACATGTTTTATTTGATGAATAAATTGGTGGATGGCAATACAAAAAACGACACTAACATTGGCTACGTCCAGTAATATCGCCCGACGACGCACGGAGCATTCTTTGGTCGTTCAGTTACTCAGGTTCGTATTACAGAACGTTCCTCAAGTACAGTTTGATCTTAATCAACCGATCGCTACTTAAGGATAGAATCGTTACTTGAGCAGTTTCCATATTGGAATAAGACCTTATTCCAATATCCAATATTCCAAAATAGGAAAGAAAATCTCTACTTAAGCTTGGTCTCGACCACACTTGTTGAGGGATTACAGATCAAATATCTGCTCAAAATAATAATACCGAAACAGGGTGACACTGTAGAACTCAGTTGAACTGTACCTAATCAATGAATCTATGCTTGAGGAATGTTCTAAAATTAAATCCCAACTCAAAACTAGTTTTATGAGAATTTTAACAATAATCAACGCTTGAGGAACGGTCTGTAATTCGGGCTTAAGAAAAAAAAAAAAAAAAAAAAGAGCGATCATCATCATCATTCATCATTTCAGCCGAAAGACGTCCACTGCTGGACATAGGCCTCCCCCAAGCATCGCCACAACGACCGGTCCTGTGCCTTCCGCATCCAGCGGATTCCCGCGACCTTCACCAGGTCGTCGGTCCACCTTGTGGGGGGCCTACCCACGCTGTGCCTTCCAGTACGCGGTCGCCACTCCAGAACTTTACTGCCCCATCGGCCATCCGTTCTGCGAGCAATGTGCCCCGCCCACTGCCACTTAAGTTTGGCAATTCTTCGGGCTATGTCGGTTACTTTCGTTCTCCTGCGAATCTCCTCATTTCTGATTCGATCACGCAGGGACACTCCGAGCATAGCCCTCTCCATTGCCCTTTGAGTGACTTTGAGCCTTCTTATCAGGCCCATTGTGAGCGACCACGTTTCAGTACCGTAAGTAATTATTGGCAACACACACTGGTCAAAGACTTTCGTCTTGAGACACTGCGGTATTTTGGACGAGAAGATATTGCGTAGCTTCCCGAACGCTGCCCAACCGAGTCGGATTCGACGATTGACCTCTTTCTCGAAGTTGGACTTACCTAGCTGAACAGTTTGTCCTAGGTATACCTACATAATCGTCAACAACTTCGAGTGTAGATTCTCTGATGTTTACGGGAATGAGTGCTATATGGGAATTCGACATAACCTTTGTCTTGTCCATATTCATTTTAAGACCCACTCTATCAGAAGCTCTACCGAGGTCATCAAGCATTGTACCGAGGTCCTCCATGGTCTCAGCCATGACTACTATGTCGTCAGCAAACCGAAGGTGAGTGATGTACTCGCCGTTTATGTTAATGCCTAGCCCCTTCCAGTCCAGAACCTTGAAGACGTCCTCCAATGCAGCAGTGAACAGTTTCGGAGAGATCACATCTCCCTGTCTCACACCTCGCTGCAGAAGGATAGGTTTCGAGGCTTGGTCCTGTAATCGGACTGACATAGTGGCGTTTTCATACAAAGACTTTAACACTTCGATGTACCGATAGTCAATCTGGCACCGTTGAAGAGACTGTAGTACCGCCCAAGTCTCGATCGAATCGAAGGCTTTCTCGTAGTCCACAAACGCTAAACAAAGAGGCAAGTTATACTCTTCGGTCTTCTGTATAACCTGCCGCAGCGTATGTATGTGGTCTACGGTGCTAAAGCCTTTTCGGAAACCGGCTTGTTCGGGAGGCTGGAAGTCGTCAAACCTGCGCAAAAGACGGTTCATAATGACTCTCGAAAACAGCTTGTAGACATGGCTCAGTAGTGAGATGGGCCCATAATTCTTCAGTAGAGCATTATCGCCCTTTTTGAAGAAGAGTACCACCACACGTCTGCTCCATGCCTGTGGCGTTCTTCCCTCGAGAATGACGGAATCAAACAGCTTCTGAAGGGCCTTAAGGATCGGTTTTCCACCCGCCTTCAGGAGTTCGGCCGTAATTCCGTCATCACCCGGTGCCTTGTTGTTTTTGAGCTGCTTCAGAGCCATCCTAATCTCGTACAGGTTGACGTCCGGGATATCTTCGGTATAGTGTCGGGTCAATCGAGCTCTTGGGTCGTGAGCCCGATTTACAGCGGGTGTCCGGGTGGACGTGTATAACTGTCCATAGAACTTCTCGACCTCCTTCAATAGCTCTGGCTTGGAGGATACGACTCTGCCATCGTCGGTCCTCAGTTTTGCAAGCTGGCTCTGCCCAATAGACAGGTCTCTTGCGAAGACTTTGGAGCCCTTGTTCTTCTCTATCGCGTCTTTAATACGTTCCGTATTAAATTGGCGTAGGTCACTTTTCAAGGACTTTGAGATCTGTCTATTGAGCTGCCGGTACTTAGTCGCATCATCTGAGGACTGCAGAATCATCTCGCGTCTTTCCGCCATAAGCTAGAGAGTGTGGTCAGAGAGCTTTTTGTTTATATTTGTACGACGGGTCCTAAAGATCCTAGACCCGACCGTATGGACAGTTTCGTATGTGGGTGGTGCCATCTTGGAAATGCAGTCTTTTGAGCCAACCGAAAATCAGAATCTTTCGACTTACAGACAAGGACCGGAAGCTACCTCTAAATTGCGATTTCTCTAATTTTTTGTATGAAAAGCAATAAAATTTAGAAGTACCTAAACGTTGTTATATTGTATCCGTCTTAATATACGAATAAGCATAAAGTTATCTTGGTGTAACTAAAAAAATACTATTTTCAGTCTACAATTTTTAATTACCTTCTTCTTCAAGTATATTATCTTATCTTCTTAACTATTATAAAATTGTATACGTCTGTTTGTTTGTTTGTTCCAGGATCACGCTAAAACTACTGGACCGATTTTGATGTTTTTTTTGTTGTTTGAAAGCTGATGATCTGACTTAAAAACTGGTATGGGTTTTGAGAAAGAAAGAAAGAAAGAAAAAAAGAAAAAAAATAATTCGTGGGTTGCGTACTCACCTGACAGATCGAAGCTTCTATGCATTTGCACGAGCGGATAGTAATGTACGATGGAGTGGAGTGGAGTGGTGTGGACATGGGACTGGGGACGGGACAGGGGACGGGACTGGGGACGGGACAGTGGACGGGACAGGGAACGGAACATGGGACGGGAAATGGGATGGGACATGAGACGGGACATGGGACAGGACAGTGGGACTGCACATGGGACTGGACATAGGATGGGACATGGGACATGCGACGGGACGGTAGTGATAGAGTGAGATAGTGGGACAGTGGGACAGTAGGGCAGTGGCAGTGGGACGGTGGGACAGTGGGGCAGTGGGGCACTGGTTTAGTGGGGCAGCGGGGCAGCGGGACAGCGGGGCAGCGGGACAGCGGGGCAGTGGGCCAGTGGGGCAGTGGGATAGTGGGGCAGTGGGGCAGCGGGGCAGTGGGGCAGTGTGGTAGCGGGGCAGCGGAGAAGCGGGGCATTGGGGCAGCGGGGCAGTGGGTTATCGGGGCAGCGGGGCGGCGGGACAGTGGGGCAGCGGGGCAGCGGGGCAGTGGGGCAGCGGTGCAGTGGGTTACCGGGGCAGCGGGGCGGCGGGGCAGCGAGTCAGTGGGGCAGTGGGTTACCGGGGCAGCGGGGCAGTGGGGCCGTGGGATATTGGGGCAGCGGGGCAGCTGGGCAGCGGGGCAGTGGGGCAGCGGGGCATTGGGGTAGCGGGGCAGTGGGGTAGCGGGGCAGCGGGATAGTGGGGCAGCGGGGCAGTCGGGCAGTGGGGTAGCGGAGCAGCGGGGCAGTGGGGCAGCGGGGCAGCTGGGCAGCGGGGAAGTGGGGCAGCGGGGTAGCGGGGCAGTGGGGCAGTGGGGTAGCGGGGCAGCGGGGCAGTGGGGTAGCGGGGCAGCGGGGCATTGGGGCAGTGGGGCAGTGGTATAGTGGGGCAGTGGGGCAGCGGGTCAGCTGGGTAGTGGGGCAGTGGGGCAGCGGGGCAGCGGTGCAGCAGGGTAGTGGGGCAGCGGGGCAGTGGGGCAGTGGTGTAGCGGGGCAGTGGGGCAGAGGGGCAGCGGGGCAGTCGGGCATCGGGGCTGTGGGGCAGCGGAGCAATGGGCCAGCGGGGCAGCGGGGCAGTGGGGCAGCGGGGCAGTGGGGCTGTGGGGCAGCGGAGCAGTGGGGCAGTGGGGCAGCGGGGCAGTGGGGCAGTGGGATAGTGGGGCAGCGGGGCAGTGGGGCAGCAGGGCAGCGGGGCAGTGGGGTAGCGGGGCAGTGGGGCAGCGGGGCAGCGGGGCAGTGGTGCAGCGGGGCAGCGGGACAGCGGGACAGTGGGACAGTGGACTGGACTGGAATGGACTGGACTGGACTGGACTGACGTGGGTTAGCAGAATTTAACGCGAGCGGAGCCGCGGGTAAAAGCTAGTACATTATAAAATTATTATATTTATACTGTTTAAGGAACCATTTTATTGCACAAAAATTGTCTTACTACCTAATATAAATCATTTTCCATCATCATCCTCATCCAGTCCAGTCCAGTCCATTCCAGTCCAGTCCACTGTCCCACTGTCCTGCTGTCCCGCTGTCCCGCTGCCCCACTGCCCCGCTGCCCCACTGCCCCGCTAACCCACTGCCCCGCTGCCCCACTGCCCCGCAGCCCCACTATCCCACTGCCCACTGCCCCGCTTCCCCACTGCCCCACTGCCCCCCACTGCCCCGCTGCCCCGCTACCCCACTGCCCCACTGCCCCACTGCCCCGCTACCCCACTATCCCACTGCCTTCGCCGCTGCCCCCCACTGCACCGCTGCCCTGCTACCCCACTGCCCCGCTGCCCCACTACCACACTGCCCCGCTGCCCCGCTGCCCCACTGCCCCGCTTTCCCACTGCCCCGTTGCACCACTATACCACTGCACCACAGCAAGCCCCGCTGCCCCACTGCCCCACTTCCCCACTGCCCCGCTGCCCCTCTGTCCCGATGCCACACTGCCCCGCTGCCCCACTGCCCCGCTGCCACACTATCCCACTGCCCTGCTACCCCACTGCCCCACTGCCCAACTACCACACTGCCCCGTTGCCCGCTGCCCCGCTGCCCCACTGACCCGCTGCCCCGCTACATCACTGACCCACTGCCCCACTGCACCACTATACCATTGCCCCACAGCCTGCCCCGCAGCCCCACTGCCCCGCTTCCCCACTGCCCCTCTGTCCCGCTGCCCCACAGCCCCGCTACCCCGCTGCCCCGCTGCACCACTGCCCCGCTGCCCCACTATCCCACTGCCCCGCTACCCCATTGCCCCGCTGCCCCGCTGCCCCACTATCCCACTGCCCCGCTGCCCCACTGCCCCGCTGCACAACAATCCCACTGCCCCATAGCCTGCCCCGCTGCCCCACTGCCCCGCTGCCCCACTATCCCACTGCCCCACTGCCCCGGTAACCCACTGCCCCGCTACCCCACTGCCCCGCTACCCCACTGCCCCACTGCACCGCTATCCCACTGCCCCACTGCCTGCCCTGCTGCCCCACTCACCTACTGCCCCGCTGCCCCGCTACCCCACTGCCCCACTGCCCCGATGCCCCGCTTCCCAGCTGCCCCGCTGCCCCACTGCCCCGCTACCCAACTGCCCCACTGCCCCGCTGCCCCACTATCCCATTACCCCACTGCCCCGCTTCCCCGGTACCCCACAGCCCCGGTACCCCACAGCCCCGCTGCCCCGTTGGCACGCTACCCCGCTGCCCCACTGCCTCGATGCCCCGCTGCCCCGCTGCCCCGCCCCGCTGCCCCACAACCCCACTGCCCCACTGCTCCACTGCCCTGCTACCCCACTGCCCCACTGCCCCGCTGCCCCACTACCCCACTGCTCCACTGCCCCACTGTCCCACCGTCCCACCGTCCCACTGCCACTGTCCTACTGCCCCAATGTCCCACTATCCCACTGTCCCACGGCCCACTGTCCCACGGCCCACTGTCCCACGGCCCACTGTCCCACTGTCCCACTATATCACTATCGTCCCGTCCCATGTCCCATGTCCTGTCCCATGTCCTGTCGCATGTCCCATCCTATGTCCAGTCCCTTGTGCCGTCCCACTGTCCTGTACCATGTCCCGTCTCATGTCCCGTCCCATTTCCCGTCCCCTGTCCCGTCCACTGTCCCGTCCCCAGTCCCGTCCCCTGTCCCGTCCCCAGTCCCATCCCCAGTCCCATCCCCTGTCCACTCCACTCCACTCCATCGTACATTACTATCCGCTCCGATCTGTCGGGTGAGTACGCAACCCACGAATTAATTTTTTTCTTTTTTTCTTTCTTTCTCAAAACCCATACCAGTTTTTAAGTCAGATCATCAGCTTTCAAACAAAAAAAAATCATCAAAATTGGTCCAGTAGTTTTAGCGTGATGCTGGAACAAACAAACAAACAAACAGACGTTTACAATTTTATAATAGTTAAGATAATAATAATATTGATGATGACAATGTAATATCTATAGGTACGGTCGACCGCACGTCGGTGGTAACACTTTGACATTAGCAGCATCTTTATTTCGTAAGCAGTAAGGGCAGTTTTCGAATTGAAGTGTTACCGCTGTCATGCAGTTGACTGTACATAATAATAATCACACCGTTAATGTAATTACTAGAATATAATTCGTAAATTATAATACAATTGTTTTAGCTAAGGATTAAATAAAATAATTATCATAATTTTTTATAATTTTGTAATTTAAAGTGCTGTGCCCTGACAGGGTTTCATGTTGTTTCTATAATAATTGTATTGTTTAGATCATAAGTACACATGAATGAAAGCAATAAATACTTTGACTTTGACTTTGACTCCTTCTCCATAAAGCTGGCCAGTAGATGACCCTGGTGGTTCCGATATCCATATCCAAATTGCCCCCACTCGCAGCTCATCATCGTAGCGATTGCCCAGTTGTTTCGCGTTGAAGTCTCCCATGACAACAGTGAAGTGAGTTTTAGAGCCATGCATGACTCTCGAGATATCCTCATACATGGTTTCCACCTCAACGTCGGGGTGATTCGAGGTCGGGGCGTATACCTGTATAACCTTCAACGAATACCTTTCGGTTATTCTGAGTATAAGGTACGCCACCCTGGTCGACACATCTTCACTATGTTATGTTATGTTATGTTATGTTAGAGCGATCATACAAACATACAAATGATAGAAACGAACGCCCAAAGAACGCTTCGGGCGTCGTCCGCCGTCGTCAGGCGACATTACTAAACCTTTGTTAATGGAATCTAAACGCGGCCCTGCCGTCAAGTGTCAACATGACATAAACTTTTTTATTATTGTTTTTGGTTTTTGGCTCCGCCCCCAAGGCCCAACCACGACCACCTCCAACCAAATGGAAAATTGGGAAAATTAAGGGAAAATACAAGTTATTTTCAAAAATAATACATACTTCTTTGTAGTTAATTGTTTAGTATACAGGTTAATATACTTACTATGACGTAAACATATTTGTTAAAAGAAAACTTGTCATCGCCGTACAGCTCACAGATTAATGTTAAAGTTTTATCATCATCAGCAAATCATGTTTCAAGAGAACGAGGATGATTGTAAATTCGCTGCTTGTACTTATTTCGCGAAGAATCATCCTGGTGAAATGTGTGGAAGCAATGGGCTGCCCCTCACACCGAGTTCTATTACAATATTGGGGCGAGCCCAGCGGCTCCTGACGATAGAACACCCCAATTTGTGTACATACCTCGATGTCATTCGAGGTAAACACGGTAAGTTCAAGTTTTCCTTCAATTAATCAACGTGTCGTAGTTCTCTGCTGGACATAAGATTAAGTCTTTCATGTGTAATATTGGTTTAATTATCTATAACATTCAGGGGATTCTCTCTATATGATCTGACACTTTTAAAAACCATTTCCACATATTTCTCTTATTACCTGGTCTTTTTAATAAATGTCTTTGTTTTTTAATAGAAAGAATCATAGTAGTAGCAGAAGTAATTGGCAAATCACTAAAAGACTGTAAATCAAAGTTCTCCTATGAGGAAGTAGCTCATATTGCCAAGCAGCTTGCAGTTAGCCTCAAGTTCTTGCATGACAAGGATATCATACACAGAACTTTGTCTGATGATAATATACTGATTGATAATAATGGAAGAGTCAAGTTGTTTAACTATGGATTGTATCATATGACTGATAGAGGCAAGGAAGTGTCTTTTCCTTTAGGGTAAGTTATAAAAAAGAATTTTTATCTTCTGCAATTGTTTTGTAATTTAAATTCAGAAAAATTAGGAAAATTTCTTTTTGTATGTATTATTTATGTATGATATTCTTTACTAGCTGTTACCTGCGACTTCGTCCATGTGGAATTCAAAATTAATTAGTAAACCAGCCAAATGAAAATAGACTTGTGAAGTAAGGGTTCCATACCACCCAATGCTTCAATCAAATGGTTCAATCATATTTTTGATAAAAGGCAAGAGCTAAACGTAATTTATACCTATATCTCCTCATGTGCCAAACCACCTCTTAAAAAAAAACATTTAAAAAAATTCTTTCATTTAATTTTTTTCTTTTTTGTCCATTGTTTAAAAAACTATTGTGTTTTTTACCTGGTAGTTGAGCTAATAAAACCGCTATAGGTAACCGCTTAACATCAGGTGGGCCTTTAGCTCGTTTCGCCATCCTATACTATATAAAAAAAGGTATAAATTAAAGTTTTTTTTTTTCGTAAAGAAACTACTCTTGCACCCTATTGCTGTTATAAAGGTTTGGAGGTTTCGAATTACGAAGTAGCATAATAGGTACGCCAACCTTCAGATAATGGTTAACATGTGGAGAGTAATTACAGCAAACAAAAGCACCCCAACTGTTCAATTCAATTCAATTCATTTATTTGTCAGAATATTGTATCAATGGTGTTATAAGTATAATATGTGCATAATATTCTGCCGTTTCCGGCGTACAAACATTTTACTTCAATTGCACTGGCTCTGGATACAACTGTCTAATGGGTGTGCACCACAAATTGAACGAATACACTTTTTTTGTCCTTTTTTTTTTTGGACGGAACGGTGGCGGAGCGTCAACCGTACGTGACGGGGAGTGCATGTCACATTGCGGGCGGATAGCGGGCTAAACTGCACGGCGGCGGAATGACAGCACCAGTAGAAAACGTTCCGCTGTCTGTGTGTCTTTATGTATTCTCATATAATACAACGCCAGCGTATCTTTTTGTTGTCTTTTCGCCCGGCGCGGTGGATCGGTCACGCCGTCAAAACGCCCGGCAGGACGGTACTGTGTGCACTGTCTAATACAGTTCAGTCACAGCGGTGACACTCCCCTGTACAGGGGAGTGTCACCGCTGTGACTGAACTGTGTGAGCTCGCTCGCCGGTGACCTTGACCTTACATGCAATATACTGGCTGGGGCAGCCGAGAGACTGCCCGTTCCACACGCCGCGCACCGCGCACGGCCCCCGCCCTCGCCCCGGCCCGCACACATAACCGCGAGCAATTTTACGAGCACACATGCTGCTTAAGTGTCGCTTCTTGTCATTAGTATATATTCTATGGTTCAGTACATTACAACACGAGTCCCGCCGACAGTACACTTCAAGTCCCGCTTCAGTTTCGCTCGCTGTGGGTTTGCAGCTTGAATAGAGATAAGATTTGCTCTGTACAGTATGTCATTTGGTTATGTAGTTAAATGAATAATATAAAAATATTAAGCCGGTGGGTCAACTCTAGAATCATGTTTACACAGGGGTTCCTTATTGACGAGGTGAGCACTAAGAAAGGGTTTTTTTTAACTTTATCTCGAATTCCACGCATGTGAAGAAGGCAGGCAAAAGCTAGTAAAACATATTTTTCATTTCTTTTATTTTAAAAACTTTAGTAGCAATCAAAACACAAACTGGACATGTTTCATAAAATTAATAAAACAGAGTTGTCTCAAACAAACTGTTCTAGATCACATAAATTAATAAAAAAAAATGTTCTTCAAGACGTGTTAACAAAGATAGACGGTAATTTTACCCACCCATAGGTACAGTCAACTGCATGACAATGGTAACACTTGAATTAGAAAACCGCTTTTATTACTTACGAAATAAAGGTGCTGTCAATGTCAAACTGTTACCACTGACATGCAGTCAACCGTATGGGCACAGAATATCTAATAGTACTATCGTACAGAACGGCCACTCACTGCCCCCCGCCAATTTAAGTTCCTCACCCGCGCCCCGCACGTGCTCGCAGTTTGGCGGCAAGTTGGACTGCAATATTCATAGGATGACAATCGCCAGTCGAGTGCGTCACGCAATATATTTTTTGGTGTTTGTAGTTGTATTTTAATTGAAAATGGTAGTGTATTGTGCTTTACACGGATGTGTGTCTATATCTAGACAAGGAAACAGAAGATTTTTTCGATTTCCGAAGGATGAAAAGCCACAAAAAAACCTTTTTAGGTAGAACTACAGAACAGCGAGCATTTAATTTCACAATTAAACGATTTATTTGTACTTTGCCAGTTATGACAAAAAGGAAAAAATAATTTGCTTGTAATGCTTTCAAGCATTACAAGCAAATTATTTTGACTACCTATTTATTGTATTTTATTAAAGGTAGGTATCTACTTACCGCGAGAGTTTAATTTTACAACTATAGTGAGAGATTTTTTATTGCTTGCAAAACAAAACTTTTTTTGAGATTCCGTATTTTCAATGTCATACGGTTTAATAACCGCTAATTTAAATCGTATAGGCGTAAATTTTTCAGTGTGTGTAATATATAATTTATTTAATAATTTATTAGGTTTTCGCGATCACTAAACATTACAATAAAATAAATTTTACTGGATTACATCGTCAGATACAACGATGCAATATACGCGATGTAATCCGGTTAAACTTGTTTTATTATAATGTATAATTTCTATGGCAATAATAATATAATACAGTTCTTTGATTAATTAACTGTTTATTTTATTTTCCAATATACATATATAATGATTGATAGTATTTTAATAAGCTTCAGTAATGTGATTCAGTAGTACGAGCTCTTTATGTAAAAATTTACAATAAATAAAACTATCAATTTACTGCAGCTAATTAAAAATACAAAATTATTTTCTTCGCCGCCCGTACAAACTCACTGCGTTCGTGCGCATGAATAACTTTCGCTACACAATACACAAGCTAACGCCATCTCTGAGAACTACTGAGAAGCGTTTGGAACGCAGTCGGCATTTCGAGCGGCAAGCAACCCTATTCATTCAAGTGTGTGCGTGTTTGTATAAGACGTAAGCTTGCGTATGTAGGCGGTGCTAGCATTCATATTGTATTGAGTGGCCGGGGTGTGGTATGGGCGAGGCCCCATTAGTGAGTTGCGTCGCGTCGTCGTAACGGAACAACGCATTGTATGCCACACCTGCGTTGCGTTGACGCTGCGACAACGCAACGCAAGAGGGTATGCACGCCGTCGCAGCTGCGTCTCAGTTCAGCCTTCGAACAGCTGCCCATTCATTCGCTTTACGAAATTTATCACTATAGTGTTCGTGTGATTTATCCACAGACCAGTAAACTTCTATAATTCTAGACGCCGATTAGCCGAACACCCTCGGTCACAACGCATATGCAGTAGCACTGCATATCATACGCCCCTCCATCAATCAGGACGTCAGTCCGTCAGCGAGCGGCACCAATCATACGGAATCATAGCACCGAACTTTTGAGCCGACCAATCATAACGCGCCGTCCGCCCCCCGGTCCCCACCAACATTTTACGACTGCTTTCTCATGCCAAACTTGTTTAAGCAGCGTCTTGAGGCTTACTGGTCTGTGGATTTATTCCATATAATGGGTCTTTCTTCTACCAAGGATATGAGAAAATCTATATCAATATCCTGCTTACTCATGGTAAGATAAAAATGTCGTTACGTTCGTCTAGCTTCCTCCTCTAGCAGTGGATCACTGTCCGTCGTCGCAGCGGAACGGAAGCTCCCACAACGCAGCGCATCACCCTCCCTCCCGCTTCGTCTCTTGTCCGTCGATCCGTTGCAACGTCGCGCGCGACGACGCAACGGTCTAATGGGGCATGTCATTTAAAATATATGGGAAACGACGCAGCGTCGTCGCTGCGACGACGCAACGAAACGCAACGCACTAATGGGGCATCACCCTATAATGTAACTGTGACAACAGAGCATGAAAATCATCGTTATCAAGATCTCGGGCATAGTCTCTTAGCTTAATGTCTTACCTGCAGCACTCTTATTCTATCTGAATTTTTTAATCTAATAGAATATAGCATATCTATCTAACACTCTTTTCCTTCCAGTCTTCCGAGATACCTAAGTCCAGAAACAATACTTGGTGGTGGGGGCCCAGCAGCAGATGTATGGACCTTCGGCATCATTCTGCTTGAGCTGTGCATCGGTAAACTGTGGAACAGCCTCAAACCTGGGCCAATACTGAGGAGGATACTCACTCTAGTCCACGCTAACAACCCTGCAGAGAGGATAGCCAGGGAACATGACTGCTTTGAACAGTATAAAGTAGGTAATTTGAGCATTTTTACTCCTATGAGTATGTAATGCCTTAAAATTATAACAAAAAAAGAGAATTACTTGATTTTCAATTCTTTTTTTTAAACCACTATCTTACATAGTTAAACCACCACCCGTGTCCAATAGTCCACTTCTCGACATGGGTTTATCTGTTGAGAATGGAATGAAAAAATGATGGCTAAACAATTCATATGACGGCCCCTGTATTTCTTGGTATTTTATTGATTGTTGTATTGCATTCTTGTTCAAAAAATTTGGATGGATGGAGTTTTTAGGGCCCCCTTAACCCTGGTGATTAGTGTGGTGCCACACATACTATTAACAGGTTTGTTGATAATCCTGGTCACCCTGTGATGCTGTAAAGCCGCGTCTCCTGCGACTATATTTTTATTAACATCTAAGTTTTTTTAACAAAATGGGGGCGTGGCCTTGCTGTTTGGGTACATGTGATTGGCCTAAGCAAAATTTCAGCTTGTTTTGTTAGATTTTGGTTGCAGGAGACACGGCTTAAGAATAGTCTTAAAAGTAGAAAGTCTTAGAAGTAATTAAGTGTGATGTTAGCATAGGCTAATATCACACTTAATTCAAGCTATATCTTAGTTTAAACTACTTGTTTTTCAAACCTGATATAGAAATGAGGAAAAGCCATGCAATATTAACCTGAGTTTACTATGTCAACAAATGCAAGTCAACTGAAATATATTGATGCTATAGTTAACTGTATTTGTTGTGATATTTTTTATTGAGTGACAAGCACAGTCAAAAATATAGTATTCGAAATATAAAAAATAACTATATAAAAATCCAACACTGAACACTGTAGTGCAGCCAGTACGATTATGCTTCAACATCCTCCCCTTAATCGGACAAGGCTACCAATTAATTTGACTGACTGTACTTATACAGCTACATATTATTTCAGCTGACTGTACTTATATGCACAATATGTTAATCGACCTGACTGTACTTTACATTACAAGGAGATTTTATAACAATAAGAATAATTGCATTAAACAATAAAAAACATCTCATTACTGCATAAAGCACAATGTCAAATAACATAAGAAAAAACACATATTAAGATATCTTCAAACCTATGTCTAACACGCACCGTTGGTGTTTGCAACGACTTAACCCTTTGGTTAGAACATCCGCCAACATCTTATCCGTAGACAAATAAGATAACTTAATTTTATTACCTTCGACTAGCTCCCTTATATAATGATACCGGACATCGATGTGTTTGGTTCTACTATGATGAACCGGGTTCTGTGCCAACTTCTGCGCACTCTGGTTATCATTAAAAAGAGTTACTGGAAGGGACTCACCTGTGATCTCAAAAATGAGGCGCTGTAAATACACAGCTTCTTTGGAAGCAGAGGACAAAGCCATGTACTCCGCTTCAGTGGATGACAGGGCAACTGTGGGCTGTTTTTTACACTCCCACGATACTGGTGCATTCGCTAGTTTAAATACGTAACCTGTGTACGATTTTCTATCACTACCGTTCGCCCAGTCAGCATCCACGAAACCACATAAGGTTCTCCTGTCTTTTTAAATGTAAGACCGTAGTCCAAAGTTCCTTTTAAATACTGTAGGACACGTTTAGCAGCAGACCAATGCGCCTGCATAGGGCTTCTATTGAATTGACTCAAAAAACTAACGGCAAACAATATATCAGGCCTAGTATTTATAGCTAAATACATTAAACAACCGATTAAATTTTGGTACGGGACATCGACAGCTGGTTTCTCCTGTGAACGCAGGTCAACACCAATGTCCATAGGTGTGGTAACAGTTTTGCAATCTATCATATTAAAACGTTTTAACGTCTCTAATATGTATCGTTTTTGATTAATCTTAACATCGTTAGTATCCTTTTCTCTAACAATATGTAGACCAAGGCAATAACTGAGTTCACCTAAGTCCTTTACACCAAAAAAATCCCTGAGGTTGCGCCATATATACATTTTCTTCTAGGTTTCCATGAAGGAAAGCTGTGTCAATGTCCATATGATGCATTTTCAAATTCTGTTCAGTGGCTAACGCGATCAAAACCCTTAATGACGAATTACGAACTACAGGAGAAAAAGTTTCCTCGTAATCGATTCCATAACTTTGACGAAAACCTTTTGCGACTAAACGCGCTTTGTACCGGAAAATTTACCTTCGGAATCTCGTTTTAATTTAAAGACCCACTTACACGGTATAACTTTTTGTCCTGTATTTTCTACTAAGGTCCAGGTACCATTAGTCATCAAAGAATTATATTCGTCTTCCATTGCAGCTATCCACATGTCCTTATCAGGACGTAGAATTGCGTCAGCATAGGAATAAGGTTCATCGCTCAACTCACCATTTTGCATCGCTGAACAACAACAGACAGAACAACGATAATTGACAGGTTTTCTCTCCCTTAAATTGTACCTTACATTGGATTCCACAGGCATCTCTTCCTCCCGAGCAGATACTATTGGAGCTTCAGGAAGGGAACCGGCCGCAGATAAGTTAGGTACAGCAGCAGCAGTACTTGTACTTGCTACAGGGTGATCAAGAGAGGCTACTGGCTCCACAGCCGAGCTGCCTTCTACCTGAAAATTATTATTATCAGCAGAAAGAACAATATTATGACGATCTAATTCGTTATCTTTCTTATCGCTTGAAAAACTATTCTCTAAAAATACTACATCCCGCCCTTTAGTACATTTCCTAATATTGGTGGGATCACGAAATCTATATGATTTATTGTCATCACAATAACCAACAAATATGTACTGTTTCGCTTTAGCGTCTAACTTTTTGCGCTCGAACGAAGGTACATGAACGTACGCACGACAACCAAACACACGTAGGTGAGCGATATTAGGTTTTCTATTATACCATAGCTCATACGGGGTACGATTATTTAAAGCTCTATGGGGACATCTATTTTTAAGATAAGTAGCAGTACGAGTCGCCTCTTCCCAGAAGGTTTTTGGTAAGCCACTTTCCTGCAACATACACCGAGCCTTCTCTACTATGGACCGATTCGTTCTTTCAGCTACCCCATTAGATTCTGGACAGTATGGGACGGTATTCGTGTGCTTAATTCCTTTAGAAGCCAGGTAGGCTTCGAATTCACCATTAACATACTCACCTCCATTGTCTGTACGCAGATTTCCAATCTGATGAGAGGTGTCTCTCTCAACAAGAGCTTGAAATTCTAAAAACTTTTTCTTAACATCCGCCTTAGTGCGTATAAAATAAGAAAAAATCATTCTAGAAAAATCGTCTACAAAAATAAGTAAATACCGATTTGCCTCTAAAGAAGTTACGTCAAAAGGTCCACAAACATCTGAATGTATAAGTTCTAAAATTCTGGTACTTTTCATACATTCAATCTTTTTAAAGGGCTTTCTAATTTGTTTCCCTTCAATACAGGCTACACATGGGTTTTTGTCTAAAGAAGAATATTGAATACCTTCAGCTTTTCCATGACGCAGATGTTCCAAAGCGACGCGACACAGATGACCAAGTCTACGATGCCATAGACTTGAAGTAGTATTCGCTTCAGTAACCATAGCGCGTTCCGGAAAATTTGGCACATGGTCTAGTCTGTACAAACCACCAACGTTACATGTAGCATGTCCTACTATTTGACCTAGTACTTTGACATTATCGTGCTTGTACATAGAACAACCTTTCTTATCAAAAAAAAACAGTAATACCCTTTTCAACAGCCTTATTTACAGATATTAAATTAGTACTTAATTCAGGAACGTAAAGAACTTCTTTGATGCCATTCAACTTGCATTTTGTATCCTTTGCGAGCAGTACATCACCGACGCCAGCTGAATTTATTTCCCTGTTATTGGCGAGAGTTATGTGCTTGCTCTCAGATGTAGGATTAAAATTGCTAAGCCAATCTTTTGAACAGGTCATATGTGTGGAGGCTCCGAAATCAATGTACCAGTCCAGTGGACTTAAATTCCCTCCAACACCCAAGGCAGAAATAAGAGTAGTCTCTTTGGTCACATTCTTATTCTTTTTAAACCTTTCCTGTTTCCCTTTGGGCCCATAACCGATTTGTTGTGATATTTTTTATTGAGTGACAAGCACAGTCAAAAATATAGTATTCGAAATATAAAAAATAACTATATAAAAATCCAACACTGAACACTGTAGTGCAGCCAGTACGATTATGCTTCAACAGTATTGACCTTTATTTGACGAAATGAACTGTAAATAATAAAACTATGCCTGAAAATAAAACTGACACCTTTTTTAGGGTTCCGAAGTCCTACAAGGAACCCTTATAGTTTCGTCATGTCCGTCCGTCTGTCCGTCTGTCCGTCTGTCCTAATCCTTTACAGCTTAATAACTTCTACAGTTATAAACATAAGTAAGTGAAATTTTGTTAAAAAATAGTCTACATATAGATCTCAATTTTAAAAGAATAAAAGAATCGTTTTTCCGTATTTTAGGGGTGGCGTCCATACATGTGAAATGGAGAAAAAAAAATTTTTTTCGCTGCACCCCCTCGTGTGGGATATCATTGAATAGGTCTACTAAAATGAAGGTAATGTTTGATACACCACTTTTTTATCAGGTGTACCATCTGCGAAATATAGCCCGCCAAAGTGGCTTGCAATGTGTCCCCCCCCTGCCATTTCTAAACTATGCAATGTAAAAACTTATAATCTTCCACATTGATAGACCTTTGTGAAAACTCTCTTTTAAAATTATTTCGAGTATAATGTGATTATAATTTTTTGAGTTATAGAGAGAAAACTGAAAAATACTTAAAACGTCCTAGTTCAAAGGTCATTGACCTTAGAGAAAAATTATCATAGCAAATAATGCTCCTTTAGCTACTTTCTATTTGAAAAAATTACAAAAAGTAACTTTGAAATGACAAACGTCTTAAATTTGGCTTCTTGAATTTAACCCTAGATGGCGCTACTAACAACACGCTCTGAGTCGCGAATGCTGCCGATTATTGCAAAAACTAAAATAGCCATGATTAATATTCGATTTGATTCGTTTGTAATTACACCTACTTAAGGAACCCTATAATACTGAGCATGGCCCGACATGCTCTTGGCCGGTTTTTTACGTTATAGGATGGTGAAACAAGCTAAAGGCCCACCTGATGTTAAGCGGTTACCTTTGCCCATAACAACTGCAGTACAACCTAGGCTGTTGCCTAAATGTTATTGCATGTTGATTTTCCAAACTGAGACATGAAGATGGAAAGTCTCACGTGATTGTAACTTCACCGGCACCCATACCTTTCGCACCTAAAACAATTTATTTTACTTTATTTTAAAAACAAACAGATTGTAACAAACAGGCTATACAAGCAATACCAATAGAATAGATGTATAGATAGTAGCAATGCAAGCATTACTGTTTGGCGGCAGAAGTAGGTACGGTGGTAGTACTTTCCTGGACAAGCTCTTTAACAAAGGAGCTCTGCTAATACTAAACTCCTGTAAAAAATATCAACACATAGAATTTGTTTTGTTACAGCAAGTCCCAGAAAACTTGAGAACAGTCATAGAAAAATGTCTCAAAATTTACCCCAGTGAGAGAGCAACATTCACAGAGTTAGTTGAAGACCTCTCAGAGATTGATTCTAAACAATTGGCCGAAGTGAAAACTCCTCGCGGTTTGATGGGCTGTAAGCTGCAATACCTTTACCATTGGTGGCAGTTAGCTGGGGGAGATATTCAAGCGGAATTGAAGAAGAATTACCTTATCAAAAATAGTCCTCCTATTTTGTCTATGCCTATGTAAGTATTAAGTTATAAGCTTCTAATGACAAGTCAGCAAGGCTTTTGTAAACCAAAGCATGGTTTGTTACAGTATGTAGCAACAAGTGCCTTTCATTTTATGTGATACCACAGAATATCTAATAGTACTGACGTACAGAACGGCCACTCAACGCCCCCCGCCAATTTAAGATTCCTCGCCCGCGCCCCGCACGCACGCGCATTCATTCATTGCGATGGATGTCAATCGCCTGTCGCTGTACAAGCACGCCATCTCTGAGAACTACTGAGAAGCGCTTGGAACCCAATCGGTATTACAAGCGGCGAGCATCCCTAACCTACACGTGTGTGTGCGTTCGTATACATATGTAATCTTGTGTATTGCGGTGGTGCTAGCATTTATATTTTATTGAGTGTCTGAGGTGTGGTTGATACAGTCAACTGCACATTAGTGGTAACAGTTTAACCTTGACAGCGTCTTTATTTCGAAAGCAGTAAGGGTGGCTTTCGTAATTCAAGTGCTACCACTGATGTGCGGTCTATACACGAGTGTAAACTTACTACCTACAAATTCAACTTTTTTTTTCTCACAATCGTAATAACTCCAAACGACACATTTATTACAGAGCAATACTCCTAGACGGTTGTACAGTAGGCGGTAAATCTGGCGCATTATTCGATCGACGATTAGCGAAATATAGCTTAGACCTGCTCAAGTCTCGATTAAGCCATATACCACCTCAAGACTACTATCCATTAATGCATGAACGGAGAAAAGATTATGATGCTGTGGCGTTGCCAAAGATTATACGAGAAAGAGATACTGAGTATCAATTCTACAGGCTGATCTGGTTTCAGAGGCTACTCCATGTAAGTATACTATACCAATTAGAAAATAGAAGTAACAAAATAGAAGAACAGGACACAAATATTTGTGTGATGAACATAAGTGTTTGTGTTGGTCTGGGTGTGTTGCTTATGTATTATAAGTATGTATTTACAAAAAAAAAAAGTATATAAGTATTATATCGATTGTCTAGTACCCATACCACAAGCTCTGCTTAGTTTGGGACTAGATGGTGCTGTGTAAAAATGTCCCAAAGATATTTATTTATTTAAGTACAGTTTAATTCAACTTACAGAAATATGAACTTTAAGTACCAGGTAATAAAGTTGATTTTCGAGTGACAGAAAATATCGAAACGGTCATCAAAATATTCTAGTTGCAATGGAATCTGAGCCATGTGTTATGGAAGCAAGGTTACTTATGGAAAAGTATGTTAAATATCTATGTATTTGAATTGGCTGATGTGTAGATTCTATAACATTGGTTGCCTTAAATCACTCTTATGTTTTTAATGACTGTGTTCTGAAATTGATAAATTTTTAAGATGGTATTAAAAATACTTATTTTTTTTCATGTAAACAAGTATCCTAATTTGAATAAGCAGGCGATAGATGGGAGGTAGATTATCTCCGTACTCCGTATATCTTGTAAACAAGGTGTGACCTTGAACAGGTGATTACATGTCTGATTACTTATCCAAACCGATAAAGAATTTTATCTTAAGCCTTTCAACAGACCGCGTAGTAGCCTTTTTAACCGACGAAAAAAAAGGAGGAGGTTCTCAATTCGACGCGTATCTTTTTTTTTTATGTATGACCACGCGTATTTTTTTGCAGAGTAGTCCGATTTTGATGATTCTTTTTTTAATGGATCGGGTATATCTTGAAGTTGGTCCCATTTAAATTTCAAAATTAAAATCCTACCCGAAGTGTAGGAAAACAGGGGATGAGTGCTTGTTCACCCACTGTTAATCGATTCTGTTGAAACTTGGCACACATAAATGTAGTTCTAGACACTACAACATAACGGACACCTGGAGTTAGATATCAGCCAAAAAAAATTTAAAAATTAAACTTTTTAACAAAAAATGGAACCGACGAAAACAGAAACTGAAAAGCTAAAAATAAAATGAAGCTTTTAGTCTTTTCCTAACTAAACGAATGTAAATAACTAATTATGAGTCGGCGCCAAACAAACAAGCAAAGTGCGAGCAAGTTGCAAGTGGTCGAACGGAGAATCATCATTTCTTGAAGTAGGGAGAATGGAAAAAATATATGGTGGAGTTGAGTAGTTTATGTATCCATTTTGAAAGATCGATACACGATTTAAATAACTTCGCTTGATGGAAAAAAAATCCAAACGTAAACAATTTTTGACACTTTGAATTCATTTTATGACGAAAATTTATGTAAAACATTATTTTGAAACTTAACGATATATTTTATCGCAGGCCAAGTAATCTATTTCAGAAAAAAAACCGCCCAAGAGCATGTCGGGCCATGCTCAGTATTATAGGGTTCCTTAAGTAGGTGTTACAAACAAATCAAATCGAATATTAATCATGGCTATTTTAGTTTTTGCAATAGACGGCAGTATTGGCGACTCAGAGAGTGTTCTCAGTAGCCGCTAGATGGCGCTATACAGTTCCAAATGCAATATACGGCACTTGACGGCAGCATTGGCGACTTAGAGAGTGTTGTTAGATGCCGCTAGATGGCGCCAAATTTAAGAAGTGAACAACATAACACAAAGTTACTTTTTGTGATTTTTTCAAATAGAAAGTAGCTAAAGGATCATTATTTGCTATGATCATTTTTCTCTTAGGTCAATGACCTTTGAACTAGGACGTCTTGAGTATTTTTCAGTTTTCTCTCTATAACTCAAAAAATTATTATCACAATATGCTCGAAATAATTTTAAAAGAGAGTTTTTACAAAGGTCTATCAATGTGGAAGATTATAAGTTTCTACATTGCATAGTTTAGAAATGGCAGGGGGGGGACACATTGCAAGCCACTTTGGCAGGCTATATTTTGCAGATGGTATACCTGATAAAAAAGTGATGTATGAAACATTACCTTCATTTTAGTAGACCTATTCAATGATACCCCACAAGAGGGGGTGCAGCGAAAAAAAATAATTCATCCCCATTTCACATGTATGGGCGCCACCCCTAAAATACGTAATCATGATATTTTTATTCTTTTAAAATTGAGATCTATATCTATTCTATTTTTTATCAAAATTTCATTTACTTATGTTTATAACTGTAGAAGTTATTAAGCTGTAAAGGATTAGGACAGACGGACAGACGGACGGACATAACGAAACTATAAGGGTTCCTTGTAGGACTACGGAACCCTAAAAAAGGATAAAATTACATTAATTTAATGTTTTACATAACTAATTGTTATTACGGGCCGGCGCGCCTCAGTGCTCCAGCTTCCCACTGCGCCCCGCAGTCCCGAGACGTGTCGTGCCGGGACAGGGCCTTAAAAATAATCACGTTTATCTCGATTTGCGTGTTCACTATATTCAAGATTTCTATAGTTCAGTCTTAAATTTCTCCTCAGGGATACCCCTACACAGCACCATACATAAGGGCCGAAGCAGAGGTAGACATACCGCCGCTAGTTCGTGGTGATGTGTGGGCAGCCTTACTTGGAGTAGTGGGGGATATTGAGGAACAGTACGAGAGGATTGATAAAGAGACTCCTACACCTACTGATAGACAGGTAAACATAAATAATGTTAAAAAAAAAAATTATATATGCTCTTGTATTTTTTTTACCTACCATATTTTTACTCAGGTCACTTTTAAGAATTAAAAGACATGTTAATATGATAAGAACTCGAGCAACAGAATTTTTTAAATGAAATAAATGCTACTAGGTATGACGTTTACACCTCACTGGTTTCGTGTTGAAAGAACATCGTTTTCACCATCGGTTCATCAGCCACCTTGCAAGTCATCGCACCATCTAGCCTGCTTACCTAACATTTGTTAAAATATACAATATCTTCATATTATAGAATTGATAGAACAGATAAACACGGAAAGCGTCGGGCCACTGCAAGTTGCTCAAATTCATACCACATGTCACAGAAATAAAGTTAATTTTCCATTAACAGATAGACTTAGATATCCCTTGTTACTATCAACTCGACTTTGTTCGCGGCTTCGCCCGCGTACTGAAATAAAATATAGCCTATGTTACTTCTCGATAACATAGCTTTCTAATGGTGAAAGAGTTATTAAAATCGGTTTAGTAGTTTCAGAGATTATCGATTACAAACGAACAAACAAGTCTTTCCTCTTTATAATATTATTATCATAATAGTATTGATCGCTCACAATGGGCCTGATAAGAAGGCTCAAAGTCACTCAAAGGGCAATGGAGAGGGCTATGCCCGGAGTGTCCCTGCGTGATCGAATCAGAAATGAGGAGATTCGCAGGAGAACGAAAGTAACCGACATAGCCCGAAGAATTGCCAAACTTAAGTGGCAGTGGGCGGGGCACATTGCTCGCAGAACGGATGGCCGATGGGGTAGTAAAGTTCTGGAGTGGCGACCGTGTACTGGAAGGCGCAGCGTGGGTAGGCCCCCCACAAGGTGGACCGACGACCTGGTGAAGGTCGCGGGAATCCGTTGGATGCGGAAGGCACAGGACCGGTCGTTGTGGCGATGCTTGGGGGAGGCCTATGTCCAGCAGTGGACGTCTTTCGGCTGAAATGATGATGATGATGATGAATAGTATTGATATGGTTTCCGCATCCAGCGGATTCCCGTAACCTTCACCAGGTCGTCGGTCCACCATGTGGGGGGCCACCCACGCTGTGCCTTCTTACGCAGGACCGGTTGTTGTGGCCATGCTTGGGGGAGGCCTATGTCCAGCAGTGGACGTCTTTTGGCTGAAATGATGATGATGATGATTGATATGGTTGACAACTCTGCGCCACAGTTCAATGTTCAAATTCGAACCATATTACAACATACTAAAATCCATTTTCTGCTTCACAGATAGATGTGGACATCCCCCGCTGTCATCAATACTGTTGGCTACTCTGCGGCTCAGCGGGTCATCGTACTCTGAAGCGGCTACTCAAAGCGTGGCTGTTAACCAACCCACAGTACGTGTACTGGCAAGGATTGGACTCATTGACCGCACCATTCCTATATTTGAACTTTTGCAATGAAGGTTTGTGATTTTTATGGTAATTCGCACAAAAATACATAGAATGGAAAAGTGGGCAGGGCGCGCATGCCAACACTATGCACATCAAACATTTCAAAGCCTTTCTCAGTACGCCTTATGACTTGTTTCTGTAAATACTGTAACGAAAACCTGAAGAAATGCCTTATTGTGCTGTTTCTAACTGCAGAAACAAAAACTGTAAAGTACATTTGACTAAAGTATTTTTTTTTAAATTAATGACGTCATTATGTAAGGCATAGTTTGTTCGAAAGTTGCCACGCATGAATCGCAAGTAAAATTTTGATTACAGCCATTCTATCTCTATCTATTTCTGTGGTAATTCGCTACTCACTGGATAGATAAACTTTATGTTGATTCTTCTTCTACGTTGTTTCGCTCTTGACAGAGAGGTCGTGACCGTGGCTGCTGTAGCTCACCTCAAAATGCTTCGCCACCCTTCCCTGCTTTCGGTTATAGAGTCTGGTGCATTCATATAATGGCCGGCCCACGGCAGACTTCATCAAATCAGTCCATCGCATGGGAGGCCTTCCGCGCACTCTTGAGCGTTCAATTCTGCCCCGTACGACAAGGCGCTCTATAGAGTCGTGACAACGCCGCGAGATATGGCCGAAAAATTGAGGATGGGAGATCGTACCAAAGTACGCTGCTTGATGCCGAGTTCTTGGAGTACGCAGACATTAGTTCGATACTCAGTCCACGATTTCAAGCATTCTCCTCCAGCACCACATCTCCAAAGCATCTATCTTCTTTGTTTTTTTTTTCAGCAGCGACCACGTCTCAGCCGCGTAAAGAAATATGATATTATGTTGGTTAGGGAGCTTGTTTTCTCACATTCTGTAACTTTGTCGCATCTTTTCTCTAGAAACTAAATTGAGCTAGTAGAACGGCTTTGCGTTGTCAACCTATTAACTAACTTCCAGCACATTACAATAATTCATACAAAACTACATTTTACGAAGCATGGACTGGAGCTGGAGTTCCTTGCCAGTTCTCCATAGGAATCTACATATTGGAAAGCAGCAGTGACTTCTCGACAGTCCAAGAGCGCGTGTAAACGGTCTCATTGAAACCAATGCTTTGACTTTGGCGTTTTAACATAACCAGAGGTCGAAATTTGACCGTAATTAATTAATTTTTTATGATTGAACTACGCCGAAAAAACCATTTCCAATTTTTTTATTGACAACACTAAAGCTCGTCAATAGCAACTAAACAAAAAATCTGTTGACAAACTAATAGTACTGAACCGTTTTTTCTTTCCCTATTTATACAACATGTAACAAAAACCCTGTTGTTCCTGTGAGGTTCGTTATCAGAATCGACATTCATATGTAAGGACACAAGTCATTTGGAAAAAACTCTTCATTAAAAATAATCAAATTAAATATTAAATCATTATTAAAAGTGATTATATCACTTTCAATTTACAATTAATAATGATTAAATATTTAATTAGATTATTTATATTGAAGAGTTTTTCCAAATGAGTTGTGTCCTTACGTATGAATATCGATACTGATAACGTACCACACTGGAACAACAGGGTTTTTGTTACATACTGTAAATAGATTTATTAATTGTTACCCTTTTCACAACAGCTCGCGCCTTCGCCTGCCTCTCAGCCTTCGTACCGAAGTTCCTTCACAAGTTCTTCCTAAAGGACAACAGTGCGGTCATCAAGGAGTACCTAGCAAAGTTCTGGCAGATGACGGCGTTCCACGAGCCGGAGTTAGCGACGCATCTGCACGACATCAACTTTGTGCCAGAACTGTTTGCTATACCGTGGTTCCTTACTATGTTTTCACGTAAGTTTTTAATTTCGACTTTGTGTTATTTGAAGGGCAATATTAAAGAGTAAAGCGGATGCAAAACGATAAAATAAAATGTAATCACGCTTAGTTTCAATAAGGCAGGGAACAATCACACTGAGCTAGCTGGTTAATGATTGTTGAGCCTCCTTCCCATAATGGTAATGCCGCTGCCCTGTATCATGGCTATCATCTTCCTGGATTATTTAAGACTAGCAAGAATTTAACTTATCCTACCTTCATCTAGCTCAAAACCCAGTTGATGTTTAGGGAATCTGTTGGGGAGATTGACAGACCAAAAGCAACAGTAGAAAATAATATAATATATTTGGAAGGTAAAAGCTTTTGGTAACAACGGAATCATGGAAAACAATCTTAATACAAAACTTGACAACTGTAGTTCGACGGTTATCTATATGGCCAGTATGTATACTGTACATACTGTACTGTACTGTAGTACATGGAGGTGATATTCCAACACACCCCCTCAACTCGAATGTACTTGTGCAAGCTTTGCTGTAGCGTGTGCGATATCTGGTCTCGTCGCTACACTTAGATACACGAGCGCTCCAATAAGTTCTCTATAAGGTTATGGTTTCCTTTCAATAATAACTTTTTCGCTCATCACAGGCTTTCCTACCTCCATTGGAGTTTTAACAGGATTACAATTTTCCATGGCGAATCTCTTCAGTATAACTTTTATATATCTCTCTTGAGATAAGTTATATTCACCGCCACTTTTCTTTATATCCATCCCAAGACAGAAGGTTGCTTGGCCAAAATCTTTAAGCTCAAACCTTTTACCCAATTCTTGCTTGAATTTATCCATACAATCTCTCTTTTGCGATGCAATCAAAATTTCGTCGACGTAGATAACGACAAAGAGATCTAATCCACCTTTATTGCGTTTGTGATACAAACAAGGTTCGTTCACCGTGGGCCTCAATCCCATATCTTTCAGCACGCGTAGCATGACCACTGTAGACAAGGGCTATGTCTACGAAAGAGTAGACAAAATGACAGTTAAAGTACTATACAATGTCGTTTAGTCTATTCTCCCGTAGACATATCTCTTGTCTACAGTGTTCATGCTACGCGTGCAGGTTTGCGTCCAGTTTAATATTCCACTGTCGTCCAGCTTGTTTGAGACCGTAAAGAGATTTCTTTAAACGACAGGTATCGCCTCCTGGAATATCACCTCCATGTACTGTATACTGGCCATATAGATAACTGTCGAACGTTGTCAAGTTTTGTATTAAGATTGTTTTCCATGATTCCGTTGTTACCAAAAGCTTTTACCTTCCAAATATATTATATTATTTTCTACTGTTGCTTTTGGTCTGTCAATCTCCCCAATAAGGGTTATGGGCCCAGTATACAGTACATGGAGGTGATATTCCAACAGAATCTGATTGTTATCTGTGCCCTCTGAAACCTTTACAAGTATAACTAGTTCTAAATGTAATTTTTATTTATAACATCAAATGTAATTTTACCCATATTTCGCAAATAAATTGATTTGATTTGATTTGATTTAAATTATAATAAAATTAAAACATGGGCCCATTACATTATATTATACGTCTGAAGTCTGTGGTCTAGTGGTTCATGTGTCGGACTGCTGATCACGAGGTCGTGGGTTCGATTCTCACAGGACACAAATGTTTATGTGATGCACATGAGTGTTTGTCTGAGTGTTTCGTATGTATTATAAGTATGTATTTACTAAAAAAAGTATATAAGTATTATATCCATTCTTTCCGTAGTACAAGCTCTGCTTAGTTTGTGACTAGATGGTGCTGTGTAAAAATGTCCGGAAATATTTATTTTTTATTATTATTGGTCTAGTGGTCACAAGCGCGACTTAAGCGTGTGGTCCTGGGTTAAATTCCCGGGTCGCGCAATGTTATTGGGTTTTTTTCGTTAGAAATCATTGGATAATGGAAATAGATTTCACCCCTGTTACATGGGACTTATATAACATAACTGGCGAAATGTGGATTGAACTATACACCTCTGCCTACTCTTTCGAGGAATGGGGCGTGATGTTATTATGTATGTAATTTAATAATTTTTATATCATCATTTTCTTTCAGACGTATTCCCTCTCCACAAAATAGTCCACTTATGGGATGCATTACTAGTGGAAGGACCAGCGTTACCACTCTTCATGGGAGTTGGGATATTAAGACAACTGCGTGATACACTACTGTCATCAGGCTTCAACGAGTGCATTCTACTGTTTTCTGACCTGCCTGAGATTGATATCGGAGAATGTGTTAAGGTTAGTGGCGTTTATAATACGAGGAAGCGACAGAGGTGTGGTAAAGACGGCCATAAATTCAAATTCAAATGTTTTTTATTTCAAATAAAACTAATTACAGGCACTTTTGAAACGTCAGGCTCCAGTTGCACGGTTCCAAATTGCATACACATAACTAATTTTTTTTTTAATTCTTTGAATTTTTACTAGATATCCACAATGGCATGCCAGCCTCATCGTAACTCAATCTGTTAACTACATATTATTACGATTTGTCGTTTCAACTGAACGATAAATCGTACCATGTGTGAGAGAATTTTGACGAAATTTAGCGCTTATTACATTACTGTGAATTCAGAAGTTCTAATTATTATAGGATTTCTGAGTTTAGAGTAATAAGCAGATCAGAATTTGATTATCACTTGCTTTAACGAGCTGAATAACTAAGAAAATTAAACTACATATCAAGAGACGTTTCAGAATGAACACTAAACGCCAACTGTCATTCTGAAAAGAATTTATCCCATTAAGACAAAGTTGAATTTTCGAAGTTTTTCTGAGTTTTAAGCTCATTTTGAACGTCACACGGTGAAAGACAGCAAAATAATTTATTATTAGCCAGGAAAACAGTATATTATAACGTCAATGAAAAAAATTAGAGATATAAATAGAACATATCACAAGCAATCTTTTGATTGGTGCATAAAGAAGCAAAATAACTGCGCTAAATTGACTGAAGTTTACCTTCAATGAATTGTTACTTGAGTCTGGACTTGACCTGACATTGACATTGGCCAGTATGTCAAGGGCATCTAACAATAGCTAATCTGCAATGCGCAATGTTATTCCGTTGCCATTATCTTTTTGATACCTTGGCGTGATTATGGAGACTGCTTATGTCGCAATTTTCATGCAAGAATTTCATCGTCACTGCTTAGCATAAGTATAGCAAATGCTGAGTTCAGGTCTCGCTTCGCTCATGCAACTCTTTTTGGGAAATACAGGCCAAACAATCACATGTTTAGACCATAAAAAATCCTCAAATTTTTTTGGCATGTCAAATGTGTCGAACCTAGGTTTCATTGAAGGAAAGCCAGGATCCGCGAACAAACTAAATACATTTAATTTAGACAAATTGAGTCCGTTTAGTTAGTGTTGGGGTTCAATAAAATAAAAATATCCATTTATTTTGTTTTTAGGGTTCCGAAACCAACAAAGTTTGGGAAATGCTGCTTTATATCACAAATTAACACCCAATACTTCGAAACACCATCTGGTTGCTAAGAGTTTTGATTATGTTATTATATTAGCTGAAAAAACTGATGAAAAACAGTTTCTGTTAAGGAAAATGGAATTTTATGATGCTTATTTGTTATGTCAATATAGGGTCAATGGCCATTATCATAATGTTAGCATTTCGTAGAAGTTCGATGACTTGTAACTAACACTACATTTTCCGTAGGAATCCAGAGAAATGTGTCGCAGTTCGCCCAGAAGTATAAGTTATAGACGATTTACAAATGAAGCCCACGTAACAGACCCCATGGTAAGTCTTGAAAACTTTTTACCAAAAGATTAGAGTGCATATTACTCCAATATCAAAGGTTTTGTAAGAGTAGGAGACTCGTCATCAGAATTTGAATATTACTTGCGCATTCGAAAGAGGTCCAGGGGTTTCTGGATGGTGTCTCTAGTCCATTAACCCACACCAGGGTACCGTAGTTGGCTAAGGCTTAGACTTATCATTCCGAGAAGAGGCCAGTGCTTACCCGTGGTTCACTAACGGGCAGATTATGTATGAGACTCATCAAATCAGGTCGTTAGCTATAGAACATGGGTTTTCCTACGACCAGTGATAGAGATAATTACCATATTCACCTCGCTTGTCAGACGATTTTTTCCGCAAACCCAGTCCTTATGACTAAAGCCTTTATACAACGTGTAACGGAAAGGGTATATACATATCGAGTACTCGGCTTCTTTGTATGATAACAAATGATACGGCAAGGATTTTAAACCCTATATCTACATATTAGGAACATAGGAGAAACTCCAATATAAGAAACCAAACACTTCAAACTGAAATTTACACATCACTAGCACCTATATCTTAATATTAGCAACTGACGTGAAAAGATAATGACCTTCGTAGTGCAATGACACTTTTTTATTATTTAATCAAAAGTTTGTGATAATTTTTTCGAGTAATTTATTTTGGGCTGAAATTTTGCATAGAGATGTTATACCAGATGTACTCTTCACCCCTTTCGGATAGATATACCCTTTCGGTTACACGTTGTATAGTCACATTTGTCGAAACTCATGGTGTAGTTATACTTGGTCGCTAACCCGAATTCAGATGCCATTAGAATTCGGGCTAACGACCAAGTTTTAATGGAAAAAGCCGGATACGCCCAACTTCCGACTACTCCGATTGCCATGGTCGTTTTGGGTACTGAAACAGTACGCAATAGACACCCGAATTCGGGTTGGCAGGTAAATTGTAAATAACTTGTCGGGTGCCCGATTTCGGGTAAAGTAACGCTACCGACCAAGTGTAATAAAATTGCGTCTGCATGATTATATTAGGCCCTTACATATGAAATTGGCGTTTTGTACGGGAGGAAAATAAAGTATTTTTTTTTGTAAAATATATTTAATTAATCAAAGTATGCACCGTTGTTATCTATGCACTTTTGCCATCTCATAGGTAGTTCATTGATCCCTTTACTAAAAAAACCATGGGGACGAGAATCAATAAACTCTTTGAAGGCGGTTTGGACTGCCGCCTCAGAGTTGAATTTTTTTCCTTGTAAGAATTTGTCCAAATTCCGGAAAAAATGGTAATCTGTTGGAGCAAGGTCCGGGGAGTACGGTGGATGTCGCAGACATTCCAATTGTAGCTCATCTAACTTAGTGGTTGTTTATTGTGCAGTGTGTGGTCTTGCGTTGTCGTGAAGCAGCAGTGGCCTAGAGCGATTGACCAATCTCGGTTGTTTAGCAGCTAGTTCTTCCTTCATGGTTTGCAGTTGCTGACAATAGATATCTGCCGTAACCGTTTGACCAGATTTTAGAAAGCTGTTGTGAACGACACCGGCGCTAGTCCACCAAACACTCACAAGTAACTTTTTATGAGTCAATTTTCGTCCGATTATCGTACAGTATCCACTTTTCATCACAAGTAATGATTCGATTTAAAATCCCTTCATTATTGTATCGGTTGAGCAAAGTAACACAGCAGTCGACGCGTGTTTGCAAGTTCGATTCACTCAATTCATGAGAAAAAAAGAAAGAAAGAAAAAAAAATATTTATTTGACACAACTGAGACACATACAAAAGAAATATACATGAACAAGAAAGTTTCAAGTTTTTTTACTTTCCCGATTTGCTTCAAGTGGATTAATACAGTTTTATCACTTACCCCGAAGCCTGCAGCTATCTCTGAAGTGCTTTGTGATGGATCCGCTTCCACAATAGCCTTTAATTCTTCATTTTCCACTTTGGTCTCCGGCCGTCCACGGGGTTGGTTCTGAAAGTCGAAATTTCCAGAACGAAAACGTTGAAACCAAAAACGTACCGTGCTTTCTTTTGCGACACCAGCGGCGTACACGTCATTAATCCTTCGAGCTGTTTCTGCAGCACTGGTGCCACGGTAGAACTCGAATATTTCATGTTTTCAATAGTGCGGTAATAAGCGACGCCAAAGAAAAAAATAATGAGGAAAAAACAAATGAATGACTGTTTTCAAAACTCAAATGTACCAGCTAAATGAATTTATAAATTTGAATTTGGAATTCTTAACCAAAGGGGAGATATTTCAGATCAAAGTGGTCAGTACGACAAAACGCTAATTTCATATGTAAGGACCTAATAGATCAAATTAGATTTACTGTCAATTCAGTTCTTTTTAACACAAGTTTAATTTTCAGGATATAGTGGAAATACCTATAGAAGTGTTGTTCACAGAAATAAGTCCTAGAATCAATCTGTCAGATTTCTTCTCGCTGATATGCCAAGATAAATCCTGTGTCATTGACATTAGGTCCAATTTACTGTGAGTATAACTGCTGATGGTGTACCTTTGTGCTAATTTGTACATAAGTGTGATGTTTTGGAGAGTCATGATCATTTAAAAACATTTATAGACGGCTATTTCAAAAAAATGATATTAGTGTCGTGATTTTGAATCACCTACCTGCAATAACTGTCATAATAAAAAAATATCGTATACCTTATCTCGATGTGCAAATACCATTAAACATGTGCATGGCTTGTAATCGTAGCTCAGTTTCACTACCTTAATAGGTTGAAATTATACTAAACGCAAACATTCGTGGCAGTCATCGATCATAAAACACAGGAACTCTACTGAATTTACAGACATAGTAAAAAACATAGACTAAAAGCTGCGAACAATCATAATGAACCCAAAAAAAACTTGCTCCTTCGTGTACAACCAGCGCTCACGTACACACAATGCACCTGAAGGATATTTGCTTTCGCGATATTAACTTGACAATGCCGCGACATGTGTACTGAGAGGGTTGATCACGGTTTGAGGTGCATGTGTGTGCGTGAGCGCTGGTTGTACAGGAAGGAGCATAGTTTTTTTTAGCTTCACTAGATTGTTCGCAGCACTTCGTCTATATTTTTTACTATGTCTGTGACTGAATTGTACTCAACGGAGTATGATTCAAAACCACTAAACAATGCAAATGTTCTGTGTGGTGCTGGTCACAATTAATAGCACATCGCATCTCTTCTCGTGGGTGTTGTAAAAGGCGATTAAGGGCTTCTCCTAAGGTTGGGCAACAGCGTTCATCAACTCAGCCCACAATGATGTCATCGGCAAAATGGAGATGTGAGATGTTCTAGCCGTTAACGTTGTAACCACGTCTAGTCCAGTCCAGCGTCTTGAAGACGTCCTCCAACGCATAAGTGAATAATTGTGGGGATATTCCCCCAGCATCTCCCAGCAGCGTTCTCTGAGTATTTATTCAACCAACCGCGATCGCCAACCCGCCTGCCAAGTGTTATGACATATCACCCCCCTTTTGAGGGAGACCTATGTCCAGCAGTGGACGTCTTTCAGCTGAAATGATGATGAAGCAATGTAAATAGAAAAAAGCATGTAAAAATAATGATAAATTTTATGTCCTATAGCTACGAGAAGAGCTGCATAGACGGTAGTATAAACGTGCCCTACAGCGGAGTCCACCTCGGTCAACACGAACTAAGAGCGTTAGGTCTACATCCACAAAAAGTGATACTAGAAGCTATCAAACTAAAGAAAACGGTGGTCATCGCATCCGCTGAAGACGAGACCGCACAATTAGTAAGTTATTACGTTGCCCCACACTAGGATTACGGTAGTACGGTCGACCGCACGTCAAAGGAAACAGTTTGACATTGACAGCGCATTTATTTCGTAAGCGGTAAGGGCTATTTTCTAATTCAAGTGTTACCACTGTCATGCAGCCGACTGTACTACCACTTTTATAAGTTCCAAAGATGTTCCTGCGCAGATGTAATTTTTGGTAGGTCCAAAAATATTTAGGCCAATCATAATGCACCAAATTTACGCGCGGAACATCCGCTTTAGCTGTTGTTGAGTACGTTGCGTCATGGTGGCGTCCGCTGCCCGACTGCCATTTGCCATACAGTACACAAATGTTATGAGGGAGATAGTATTGTTGTTGTATTTCAAATCTAAACGTAAAGCAACAAGGCCTGTATTTCATAGGAGTTTACATAGTTTATAATCTGCATTAAATTACTCCTTTCCACGCTAACGAATAATGTCAAAGTATCTTATGAAAGTGATGATACTGTACTTTTGAATCCATCTATCCGTGTCTTCTGTTCTGTACATGCATTTAGAAACACAAATATATGTATAAACATCCAAACCTGGGACAATTATCTGTACCAATCGGTCGTTTAAGTATTAGTTAAGTATACTGTCAATAGATGGCGGTAGTAGTCAACTGGTTTAACTTGGGAAAACACAAACTCAGGGCAATAGGTCTAAATCTTCAAAAACTTATTAATACATGTCGTCGCATGTCGCTGAAGACGAAACTTCATAATTAGAAAGTTAACATAACATCACGCCTCTCTTTCCCCGAAAGTGAAGGCAGAGGTGTAATAGTACACCCACATTTCGCCAGTTATGTTATAGTCCCATGTAATAGGGGGTGAGTCTATTACCATTGACCGGGCAGAAATCCAGACTCCGGGCTGCTACTGAGAACTTCCTAATGAAAAAGCCCAATAACACTTTGCCCGACCCGGGAATCGTACCCAGGACCCCACGCTCAGCAGTCGCGCTTGCAACCACTCGACCAATGAGCCAGTCAGAAAGTTAACTTTAATATAATAGCTTGGCTTGGCATGGCTTACATCAAACGATGGTGTTATTATGCAGTGGGTCAAGACAAACTGAGGATGTTTAAGGTCACATCCACACAAAGTGATACAAGAAGCCCTCAAATTAAAAGAAGATGGTCTTATTATGTTATACTAAATATAATTACTTAGGAATACAGTCGACAGATGGTGTTATTATAAAGTGGGTCAAGAAGAGATCAGGGTTCAGGGCATTAGGTCTACAAAAACAACAAAAAAGCCATAAATTTTTAGAAATTGTCAAGAAGCAATTAGTAAGATAAGTTATAGGTTCTCCATATATGTTAGTAAGAATGGCGATGCTTGGGAGAGGCCTATGTCCAGCAGTGGACGTCTTTAGGCTGAAATGATGATGATGATTAGTAAGTACAGTTGATAGATGGCGCTAGCGACAGCAAGTTTCATCTTAGTGAATAGCTGCCGAATTGTATAGGTAACTCGCAATCATTTATTTAACAATTCGTTCACACAAAACATTAGTTACAGAAAAAATTACAATGTTTAGGAAAATACAAGTACAAAGGTACTGCTTATCTCTAAAGATATATCTTTCAGCAGACTTGCGAAAGAAATCAATATTCAAATTGAAATTATGTTGATTTCAATGTTTGCTGCGTATATTTTGACAATCCGTCTAATCAGCAACTATGCACCACGCAATGAATATTGCCCTTTTGTCATTTTGAGTGCGTTACGCAATTACCTCATAGGATGTTTGAGAAATTCTGTAAGAGAATTACATAAAGTGGTACAGGTACACAACAGGGGGTTTAAGATAACTTATGATAACACAACGGCAGCAAACGAAAGAAAATCATCTTTGTCCCCCATTTTTAACCCCGACGTAAACAGAGGAGTGTTAAACGTGTGTATCTGTCTGTTGCGTTGTAGCTCCCAAACGGATGAACCGATTTTCCTTTTTTTTTTGTTTGAAAGGTAACTTGATTGAGAGTGTTTTGAGCTATGATTCAAGACAATCTGTTCAGCCGTTAGAAGCTCATCAGTTCTTTTCTAATTGATGAAGTGATGTGAGCAACTGTGAGCACAAGTCTGATTGATTTTAAATTCGGTATCCTGTTACTTCAATGACATTGCAAGAACATGGTAGCCTTGACCTGATGCTACAGCATCACCTGGAATACGCAGGTTACACAACTCCTCACAAACTTACAGCAGATGTATCGTGTTTGGGCTCATTGGAATGGTTTCAATGAATAGGTTGTAGATAGATAGTGATCAGGGTCAGATGATGGAGCGGGAAAGAGAAATGAGGATACATTGGAGAGGGATTCTAAGCTACTTTCACTCGTTCAATCGATATGAAATTTTGGTATACAATGTAATACCGTTTGTGACGAATTAGTGTATGAATGTGTAATGTGAATGAATGAATGAGAGAATGGGTTGTTTCGGGGTTTTTTATATATTTTTTATATTATACATTGGTAGATTATCGTCAATTTTGCTTATATTATGTTAGTAATAAAATTTATAGATGTCAGCAGAATACTTGAGCTAGTTTGAACTGCAGAAGAATGTAATCGTTTTGTTTGCTGAACCCGCTTATTTGTAAATTAACCTCATTAAAATAAAATATGTAGGTGTCTGCAATTTTCATCAAGATAATGGAATGAATGGAATACATCTAATGGATAAAGAAAGCTTATTAATTAAAAATAATTAAAATAAACTGACGATTCTATAGGCGCAGTGGCTGAGCGTTTGGCTTTGCACTGCATTGCATATAGGCAATTAGACAGTGCCATTAGAGTTCAATTGTGGTGTAATTTGTTGATATTTTTTTAAGAACGATTATTTTAGTAATGGACCTATTAATGGTAAATTTATCATCGTACTTTAAAATAATTAATAACTTACACCACAACTAAATTCGAATATAGGCCAACGCAATGTACTCCACTGGCTGGACGGATGAAATTTCTTCCAGCACTTTGTTCACAAGGCCAGTCCAGGCGTTGACATTTTATTTTTATTTATTTTCCGTGGGGAAATCCTTATGGACGCACTCCGCCCGAGGAAGGCGGAGCCAGTGTCGGACTTCGGTTCGTCGGTCTTACCGACTAAAAACCACCACGGTGTTCCTCTACCGAACTTGGCCGGAGGCGTGGGAAATACTCCCGTATTCGCCCAACCATCCCCGGCAGCGTTGACCTGCATTGTCCTCACACAAATACTTAATACTAGATAAAAATGTCTGGACTTGAAAAGAGTGCACCCACGACCCAAGATATATGAGAAATTCCTAGATTGAAAATATAACTATACTTTGCTCGCGGCTTCGCCCGCGTCATCATCATCATCATTTCAGCCGAAAGACGTCCACTGCTGGACATAGGCCTCCGCGCCCGCGATCCTTCGCCCGCGTGGATGTCGTTTATCGCGCAACCCTCGGCAACTGTTTATCTTCCCGGGACAAAAAGTAGTCTCTATGTTAATCCGGGCTATGTTCTATTTGTATGCCAATATTCATCCAAATCCGTTAAGCCATTACAGCGTGATTGAGTAACAAACATCCCAACATCTTCAATTACTTTCTCAATTATCCCGGGATACAAAGTAGCCCCTATGTTAATTCGGGTTATGTTCTATCTGTGTGCCAAATTTTATCGAAATTCGTTCGGCCATTACAGCGTGATTCAGTAACAAACATCCAAACATCTTCACAAACTTTCACAATTATAATAATAGTTGGATTATCCGCGAAATTATTTAAACCCTCTTGTATACAAATGTCGTCATAGTGTTGATGACATCATTTCTGCAGGTTCCTTAGCGTAGAGTATCTCTAACTCGCTTGTCTGATGGTCAATAACCCCATTAACATTTTAGGCGCGTCTTATATTTTAGCAGACTATTATGGACGCCTACTTTCGAGTTAAATCGTGAATTACATTCGCAAGCGATATTTTATACTATTATTATTTGTTTAATAATGTTATGTATTGTAAAAGTAGGTAGGTATGCATAAAAGTTTAGTTAAGCGAATTTAGTTCCGCACGTCAGTAGTAACATTTGAATAACGAAAACCGCCCTTACTGCTTACGAAATAAAGGCGCTGTCAAGGTTATTTATTTTTGGTTATTTGTGATTCTTAAAGGGCTTGCGTTTGACCGCCACCTCACCTGGATGTCAAGCAATGGTGCGGTCGACGATGGTACACGCTTGCCCAGCAAAAACCTATTCACCCGAGCCTTGAAGACCACCAGATTATACTTCTCGAGAAACACTGGCAAGGAATTCCACTCTTTAGCGGTACACATGATAAAGTTATTAGCAAAACGGTTCGTGCGTAAGGGTGGAATATCTACCATGTAACGGTAGCGCATCGTCGTGCGTCTGGTCGTCCGATAATGGAAAGGGCCTAGGGGAATTAGATTGTGCAATTTCAACGCAATGTATCCGATAAAAAACCGATAGGCTAGCAATGCTCGAGACTTTGTAGTTTGGCATCGACCAGAGCATCGTTGCCAACGAGCCTCTTGGCGCGCCTCTCAATCGACTCGAGAGCCGCCAGTTGATAATAAGCCGAACCATCACAAAGATGAGAACAGTACTCCATACAGGACCGAACCGATGCTTGGTACAAATTGAGCAGCTGTTCCGGTGTGTAGTACCGTCTCACCTTAGAGAGTTTGCCTAACTTTTTGGCAGCAAGTTGAGCCTTGGACTCGATGTATGAGCCGAAGTTGAGGGTGGATGTTAGTGTGATGATGTTAGTGACACGCCAAGAAACTCGAGGTGGTCTGTTATCGGCACAGATGCATCACAGAAAGTTGGGGTCAGTTTGAATTGACTCCGTTTATCAGAACAATGGCACGCCTGAGTTTTACCAGAGTTGAACTTGACCAAGTTAGCATCAACAATCGGAGACAGCTTTCAGGGACAAGCCATGACAGCTTTCTGGTTATACTATTACCGCTAACGTGCAGTCTACTGTATTACACTCACATTTCGCCAGTTATAAGTGTCATGTAGGTAGGTAATATGTCATCCTTTCGGGGAATACAGACGTGATGTGATGCTATGTTGGAATTTAGTATCAAACTCGCTTCGTCCTAGATCGCATCATCTCTAAAATAATAAAATTCAAGCGTATTTAGGCTTGTTTCTAGAGCAACATTTGAATTCCAAAAATTGGTATTAATACATATTATTATCAATTTCACAAACGAGAATGAAACATACAAAAATGAATTCCTTATTTGAATTGTTAGCCAGACCGTGTTGTTAGCATTGTGTTAACTAACCTATATTCTTAAGTCAATGTTAACTACAAACAACTGAAACGTTCTTTAGCAGCTGAAATATTTTTTATAACATTTTTTCAGTACAAGGAACTAAATGAATAAGTTTAATTATTTGGACATATATTTTTGGTCATTTTTTGTACAGCACCATCTAGTCCCAAACTAAGCAGAGCTTGTACTATGGGTAGACAATGGATATAATACTTATATACTTTTTTTTTCGTAAATACATACTTATAATACATAGGACACACACAGGTGTGTCTTATGTATTATTTCTTATGTATATTTTTCTTGTGAGTACAAGAACACTTTCTGCACTATATTTAGTTTATAATCAATCTATGTTACATTTAAGTGTTTTATGTCCAGATGTCCATGAATGAACGATGAATAAATTGAGTATTTTTTCAAGTTTAAAAGTTAGTGTAAGATGAAAATAGTTTTACTCAACGATCGCTATCATTTCGTATCGTAAGTCGCCATGAAGTCAACAGCATACAAAAAAGTAGAAGTTACATCCGAATACACCAGAATTTCGATTGTTCGAAGCTTTGGACCATACATTTATTGAAGCGATTTTTCCCCACTCCTTATCTCAGTCTAATTAAATTTAGGATAAAAAACCTAAACAACTAGCCAGTACGCTATCAGAATAGGATAGGATAAGGATAACGTATTTACTAGTCCAAACAACTTTTTCCTATGCATGTAATATTTAAGTATTGTTATATTTATTAGTGGAGGAGACTTGTTGTATAATTTTTAACCAAAATGTTAGTCTGTAAGCCTTCTTAAAAATAATTAATAAAATACATGGTGCTTTGGGGTAATTCCGGACATGGGGTAATTCCGTTAAAACATAATGGAGATGAAGGTCTTCAACCAGTGCATCTTGCCTGTCATGACTTACAGTGCCGAGATGTGGACACTGACAGGCTATTCCACAAATTCCAAGTTGCTCAGCGAGCTATGTTTGGAGTTTCTTTGAAGGATAAAATCCGTAACGAGGTTATCCGAAGAAGAACCGGAGTGACCGACATAGCATGTAGGATCAGTAAGCCGAAGTGGCAGTGGGCTAGCCATGTCTTTCGAAGGACCGATGGCCACTGGAGCAGACGAGTCCTTGAGTGGAAACCGCGAATCGGAAAATGCAGTGTAGGACACTCCTTAGCCAAGTGGACCGACGACCTGAAGAAGGTAGCTAGGAGGACTGGATGCGGAAGGTAAAGGACCGAGTGTTATGGTGCAACTTAGGAGAGGCCTATTTCCAGCAGTGGACTGCGATAGACTGAGATGATTACGACTAGCACTAAAGTGAAGGGTAGAATAAAATGACGTTTCACACAAAAAATGCCGCCACACTGCCTCAAATCCTGTTTACGGAATTACCCCATGTTCAGATTTACCTGAAGGCACCATATCTAAATTACATCTCATTATTAAAATTGCACTTGAACTGGTTAGGTTAACAGAAAACTATTTATGATATAAAATTAAAAGATTTCGAATTACCATCCATTTCATCCAGATTCTTACACCTAATAATAATATTTTGGCTGAACTTCCATCTTATAATGTTTATTTTTCTTTGCAGTTCAGCGACTACCTAGTTAAATGCAGTGTGCCAAGAGTATGTATACTTCATGGAGGGATATCAGCTTTACTGACGCACGTACCCTCACTCTTCACGGTACCACCAAAGAGGAACGGACACAAATAGTCGACAACAAACCAGAGAGTAGATAATGAATGCAGTGTTAACCTGAACTTTTTCCCCTAAAGGTCTTGCGTTTGACCGCCATCTATTTTCTTTAGAACACTATTTCTATTTTTTCGTATGGCAAGCAATGCCGTTGTCGACAATTCTGCCAAAGTCAAGAGTTTTGGAGAAGCGTGTGTTACAATAATAAAAAAATTGGGAATATTTATGTATCTTTTGATAGACAATTGAACTCGATGTAGAACTTGCAACCATTGTTAGAACACTGAAACAAACACAAAAAATAAATATACATACATACAATAAAATAAATAGTATTAAAAAAATTGTGTCTTCGCCAGTCATACGATGTAGGTACAGCTGGTTTGTTGTCGATTGAAAAAATCTTCTATTACTGCAGTAACGATATTCTATCCAGTGTTTTACAAATTAGCACTTCATGATGATGTTGTTTCAAACCCGCATTCGCGGTTTCTGATTAGGTACGTTTCTTTGCCCCGGAAAATTTGTGACTCATGGCAATTCATAGTTATTTACATATTGCAACGTTTTTCCGCGTATAAAAGAACGTAGTTTGAAATTGCTGCAGCTTAGAATTTTAATCAATTAAGAATATATTTTTATAAGTCTGTTTGTATTGAAGATGAGACTTGTAGAGGTTTTATATCATGCACGTTTGATCTGAATTTAGATTTAAGTAGACTTATTGAGTTTTAAGATAAAATTATTAGGTATTCAACTTTTTTATTTAATTAATTATGTGCATTATGTAGATTGTGGACGGTTATGGTTAGTTTAAAAGAATAAAAGAACAAGCAATGATATTTTTATGTAATATGTTTCGATTTTTGTTAGTTATTTATTATTTTTGAATTATTAAGATGTGCATTCCGTTTATACAACGTGTTATTGAAATAACTGGAAACCTCTTAAGGGGTCATTGTACTCATCAGTATGAACAACTTTTATTATGGGACCAACCGATCGCGATTTCAGGGTTACCCATAGTAAAAGTTGTTCATACTGATGAGTACATTGACCCCTTAAGAGGTTTTCAGTTATTTTAATAACACGTTGTAGTATTCAAGTATATGTTTTTTTATACAGTCGCAGTCATAAGTTTAGTTTTCCTCATCTAAAATTAGAACCAACTTATTTAACGGTTTTAATTGCTTCCTTTTTTATTAAACTATCTAAAGTCAATGCCTCAAAAATCAATTGAAGACAGTTTTGAATGTAAAAATAATTATATTTTAATTAAATAAGCAATTTATACACAATTACTACGCATGTACCAGTACTGCTACGAATTTATTTAATAAACATATGAACGTTTATTGTTTGTTATTGCTCCGGTGTTACGCTGTGAATTCCCACGGCTTCATCTCTCGACCGACTTGCACTTCATTGACTGATAAGTACCCACATAATTATCAGCGTATTGTCGTGTGGGCAGCCCCCTAACGGCTCGTGGTCGTGACGTTTTTACCCCCTATCCTATCATGTTATGAATGAGAGGTTCGTATCAGAGAGGGGAGGCGTGAGGAGTGGGGGGCCGGTGGACGCCGCTCTCGCATTCGCCGGCCGTACCTCGCCGCGAGTGTGTGTATCGTCCGCGCTCAGCGTTTTCATAACATTCCTCGCGTGCAGTGAAACTTCATAAAAAATATTTTGTTGCAAAAACAAATGGGCGTCGATAGTGAAACGTAAACTTGTGATGATGCACAGTGTTCTGTGAAATTTGCGTCTTTTGACAGTTTGTCGTAGTGCAGTTTACATTCTTTCCGAGTTCCGCCTGCTCGGAGGACAGTAAGAGAGTGACAGTTTGCTGTGTTTTGTGCGAGTTTTTCCTGGAGAAGTTCTCTGTGTTGATCGTCGGAGGCCGTCGTGTACACAGGCCCCGACAATGGAGGGTTACTTCGACATCTCTAACGATCTGAAGGACGTCTGGGAGGCGGACATTGACCCGGTGAGTTGACCTTGCTTGATATCTGTTATCGGTCTGAGGTGATGATTTGATGTAATTAGCGATCTGTTAAACAACTCTGAAAAAACTGTGAGTTTTTTAGTATATTTTACTGATTGCAACACTTGTTTGAATGTTATAGTCGTACCACTTCCATTTATGTCGAAACAATTGCTGAACAATACGCAGAGTAAAGAAAAAGCTTGCTACTCGCATACCTACCTCGGTGCATTCGCACGAATACGTTTATACCACCATAAAAGTGCGAGACTGGAATGAAAGTTTACAACGATAGCGCTGATAACAACCTTTATTGATGCCAACCTTGTTTCTAATCAATCTAGCTATGTTTTGTGTGAATTTAATCAACTACCTGAGATAAACGGGAAAAAAATTGGCTAGGATAATTCTTAAAGCTGTAGGACTTTCTAAAAGCGACAACCCTGGTGATATTCTAGAAATTGGTGAGAGAATGCAGAACATACCTAACGTGCAAACTTTCGTTTGTTCTGTTGATAAACTAAGCCTGAATCACATTTCAATAGGTGCGCGTTCATACGGTGGTAATTAAATCAACATCAGTACCTACTTCACCCTCCAGTATTAATATTCCTAAGATTTGTCTCGTTCAATTACCTACCTGTTAACCGATATTAGAATCGAGTATTTTCAATGCCTAGAATGTTCGCTAATTCTTGATTAACGATATATAAATCCTTAGGAAAGCTCCGATTAGATTTCTAATCGATAGTGCAGTCATGCTTATTGTGGACTTAATTAAGACCTGTATTATTAAAGCGAGATGCCTAATATACCTAGAATATTTTTAGGTGCAAGGAATTGCGAACGTCGTAACAAACCAGTTTGAAACACTAATTAACATTTTTGATGTAAAAGAGGATTGTTTCTCTAAATTATTTCGGTGAAGCCGGCTTATCTGACGTAGGTACCTACGCGGTTTTACTCATGTTTTGTTTACTTATGATGCAGTTGTTTCGTGTTTGTTATCATAACATTGTACATATTTAGGAAAGAGTAGGTAGGATGGGAAGTACCAATATTCAATTCACTAAAACTAATTTGTTATCTACCTTCATAATTACAAAACACAGTTGTCTCAAGACTAGTCAAGACGCGTATTTTCTATTCTTTAGCTTCGTAACATTTTCCCAAAGGACTACCTTCTTAGTTCAATGTTAAGAAATCTGCTATAAAATGTGCATGTTTTACATTATCAGATGGGTGCATTACGAATGATCTTCAAACTTTTATAAATAGCTCAGATAGTGCTCGTAGCATAAGTAGGTACAAGTAAGAAGGTATGTACATCCCAATCTCACATGTTTCGGCACTAGATAGGTAATTGCTTATTTAAATTCTAACTAATACCCTAATACACTGTTTACATATCATTGTATTTTATGGGAATGTCTATAAAGATGTCTGAAATAAGCCAATAAGCATGAAAAACCTTTAATAAGATAAAAATGTCTAAAACAAGTTTTTGGTAAGAAATGGCTGATGGCCCTTCAATTAGGACAAATGACAGTCCAATTTGTAAGGGAAACGATTCCACAAAATTGTAATGGTCAAACGGAGGGGAGTGAAAAGGAATCTGTTCCGATTTAATTTCCTTCCCAAATTTAACCCTCGCGGAACCAATATAAGGGTACTGTTGCTTTCATGGAATTGTTAGCTTGATGAAGAAATATATAATACAGAAATTAGGACATTATCAATTAAAACAATTAGGTACTTATAATAAGTTACAGGAAGTCATTGATTATGTATTTAAACATTATCATCCACAAATGACTAAATAACCAATATATGAAAAGAAACGAGGTAAATTAATGCATGGCCGATAGGAGAATTTCGATTTTAAAACTGGTTTGATACCTCTTATATTTTCTAATATTGTAATGACTTAACCTTACGCAGATTTATGCTTTAACTTACAAATGACACAAAGGATTGAATGATATTTTTACAGCATTTTTCTACCGGGCAATATCAAGTAACATCAAACAGTGTTGCCCACTTCACATCACTACCTAAATCATTCATAGTTCACTAACACCATGCCACTGTTACCTAATCTACATACAACTTATTTATATGCCGCACACACATCTGAAGTCCTGTCTCTTACGACGAAAGAATAATTAATACTACTATTTACCGTCCGTAATCATCAAAGGGTAATCGTTCAATCAATGAAAGGATTAATATAGGCGGCAAACGTGTATTGACCTCTATGGTACAAAAAAGGCTTGCAACCGAAGCAAAACATTTTTTGTTAAGGTATCCGTACGTCGGAACTTTACAATGGCTGCTCGAATTCGAGGCTTCGTCTTTTGGAACTTAGCTTTACGGTGTTTCCAGGAAATCAACAGTAGGTTGCCCAATCGATTGGTAGGTAATTTAGCATGCTTCTTGCTAGCCATGGTTTTTTTATTTATCTTTGCATTACGTCTTCAATTGCGAAATGGCGCAAAAAATGTATATTATTTATTTACTTAGGCTTCAATGTACATGAAGCAGAAGTATAATAAGGCGGACTTATTGCCATGTGGCATTCTCTACAAGTCAACCTTTGGGTTAAGGTAAACATTTTTAAAGAGCTTCGTACAGCTATCGCTTGACACTTTCTAACATTTACAGAAACTCCGAACTTACATTACCAGTCTTCAATAATGTGCAGTTCAGCATTGAGGCAATCGATACAAATATCCAAGTTTGTGGCGTCAATTTAAGCGCACAGTTAGTTGGTAGGTACTCGGCATACAAATGGAAAGAGAATTTGAGGAAGTTTGTGATAGAATTTATAAACAAAGAAAACAAAAGAGGAGAGAGTATACCGCCTTGTGGAACACCAGTTAGCAGACCGCACCAGTCGGAAAATTCCTGAGCAACACGCGCTGAGTTGCCTACTGGTGACCACGTAGGTATGATGAGAACCAATCTCAAGCTGACAACGAGATCCCAAATTTGCTATAGCAAGAAGAATATCGTAGTCAATCGTATTAAAAGCATTGGAGAAGTCAATTAAAACTAACGCAGTTTGAGTTTCCTTGCCAAACCACACCTGTGTTCTGTGAGTTAGCAAAGCTGTAAATGAGCTGTGGCCAGGCTGGAAACCAGATTAAGAGTTGAACAGCAATTTATTTTAAAATATAAAGAAAGAAAGTGGCTTGTGAGCAGCGGTTTCTAGCACCTTGGATTGAAAAGGGAGAATGGAAATCAGCTTGCAGTGATTGGCTAGGCTGGGGTTTGTAATTTTAGGGAGAGGAATGGTAAAGGTTTTTAGCCAGATGAGTTCATCACAATATTACTTTACGTAGATTTTAATGAGATACGATACAAGATTTAAAGAACTTCTTTAGTATTTATTAGATTCGTTACAGATTCAGAAATTCCGTTCAGCTTTGGTCAATTACTATCGTTAATATTTATTTCTCTAATTTGATGATTAGGTAGGTAATGATCATTATGTAAATGAGCTTCAATGTCCCAAGTGATTAATGGATTCGTTTCTATGCAAATTAAAGTGGCATTAATTTCGTATTCTTTCTACTTTTTCATCAAATATCGAATTAATCAATTAATTAAGGCACATAATGTTCACAAGTCTTTTTTTATCAAAAGCTGTCGGTGTCGTTAATTTATTTTATTTTGTTTAAACTTAAAGTGGCAACATTAATGGTAAATGACGAAACCATAAAACCGTCATTCCAATTTTAAAACCGCGAGCCGTCCCATAAAAATTACCGGCCATTAAAAAGAAACGAGTCTTACCTTGGTAAACCGACAATTTTGTCATTGTTTCGGCAATGTTGATTTTAAATTCGTGGCTTATTTTTTGGGAAACGTCATTAAGACCTCGGCTAGAAGCACCTGTTTTCTGTAACTTGTTTTGTGCTATGCAGTGACGTCATGGTTGGATGTTAATGGCTGATAACCTGGCTGTGATGCGGAGATGATTTGCATGCGTTCATTTGTTGCGTGCGTGAACACTTCCAGATTTGGTAAGGTTGGCTGGGCGTACATTTCTTATGGCTCTCGGCGTACGGTAAAGTATGGTGCGTCGACCTGTGCGTTGAACTAAGGGGCCTGACGCCGCAGGTGCTTTTTTATTAATATTAACTTGACCGTTCAATAAGATGGACAGCGAAGGGTAGTTAAGATTCTTAAGAAGCTTGAATTTATGACTTGTAAGACAATTAAAAAGACGTTATTTGGACATCACAGTCACTACAAACTAGTTGCATGGTTGTCTGTTACTTCTGAAGTTCTATTAAATCATTCTTAGAAATGTGATCTTTCATGCTAAGCTAAACATGCAAATGTTGAAAAGAAAAATACTAATTAAATGCAAATTGAGTTAGTTCTCAGCTCGGATAACCTATTTCAGGTTCTATTCCTAGAGAAGGAGCGTTTTCTGTTAGTTTTTAACTAATTTAAATATTGGTGTGAATAACAATATTATTTTTACTCCTACATGAATTTAAGAATATTCATAGTTTTCTTTTTCAAATATCAAAAAACCCAGATAAAAAAAGAAACCAGTATATTTTACATTTTAGTTTTTAAAATAAAAATCTCTCTAAAATATTAGGATGATATTTAATGGTACGGGAGCCCAGAGCATTTTTATCACGTCATAACCAGGGCAAAAAAGTGATTGGTGTGTACATGATGGTTGATGAGAGATTACCTATAAGTTTCAGATTGTATCCCAGCGCACTGTTTTTTTTTTGTGCTTTTTGAAAATGTGATACCGCTCTCCTGTGCGCGGGGCTCTAATCTGAAACTTATCAGATAGACTGTCGGTAATCTCTCATCAACCCTCATCTACACAGCTATCACTTTTTTGCCCTGGTTATGACGTGATAAAAATGCTCTGGGCTCCCGTACCATAATGCTTTAGTCTCGTTCTACTCAAGACCCATCCTTGACAGGAACCAATAGGTACCAATACCAACCATACTGACCAAGAGGTGCAATAGAGATCTGTCACATTTTTGATGACCCTTTAAAAGATTTCCAAGAACCTGTAAGCAAGCAAAAAGTTAAAATCGCGAAAAAAATTCAGCTATTCCCCTATATTTTGTCGATTTATGTGAATTCAGCGTTGGTTCTATAGTAAAAGTTGTTCATACTGATGAGTACAATGACCCCTTAAAAGGTTTTCAGTTATTTCAAAAACACGTTGTACCTATATGATAATAATAATAAATAATTTATTGGCATGTCACAATTTAATACATAAAAACATTGACATTCAAATAAAGTGGCTTAACCTAAACAGAGGTAGACATAATAAAAATGTGTCGCAACTAGCACCCTTGCTAAGTTATCAAGATAACTTGTATTAAGGGCACTAGTTTCAACTCCAGACTTACATTGATTCGACATTAAGACAGAAGTTAATGCGAGCGTAAATGTTGTACCTACAATAAATACTTGAAGCAGCTCCGCAAGAACCGTGATGCTGAGGAAGAGCTCATGCGTGATGTGCCTGGATGGGAGGTTGGCACTTACTACGGCGAGAAGGTATACAAGCTTCTGCCCCCTGACACCCTGGTTGAACCCATCTTCCATGAATACTACGCCCACAGCAACCCTAAAGATTGGTTCCAACGTGCCTACCTTAAATTGCGATCTTAATTATAGAGGCATAGACAAGGTGCTCCTAAGACCAATAGTGACCTCTACAACCTCCCTGGTTTAAAGTTATGTGTTCTCTGCTTCTGAACAAAGTGTGGTTACTGTTTATTTATTTAAATTCAATAGTATACACGAAGAGACAAACAGTATCTACAGAACAGTGCAGTATCGCATAGAATACTTTAAAAAAATACTAAAAATCGATTTATAATTAATAAAAGAAATGTAATAAAAAGATAAAATGCAGCCAAAAGCCATAAGAAAACTTATGTTTGGGTATACAATATTTTCGTTCCGTCGATTATGTGTTCTGTGGTTCCGTACAAAAAAACTGTTATCTTTTCTCTTCTTAGCAACAGTTTGAAATACATTATTCATACAACAATATGCGTTATATTAGGTACATATACTACACAATATGTACCTAATTATGCATCGAACAGTTAGATAGTTACGTACTTGTATAATGTAGCCGCTTTTTTCATGGAAGTCAGTAGGAAGGAAGGAAGGTAGGTAGGTGTATCTTTATTCCAAAAATGTTAACTTACATCCGGTGCCCGGTAGTGCGTCATTGCCATTGCTTTTACTCACACTCGATAGGGTTGACAACCTGCTTTCAAGGTAAGACATTCCCTTAAAATATAATAATTAAATGATTTTACGTGTTTCGATACATTCGTTGACATGATTTTTTTGAAGCCATGTAGTGATAAGTTTTGTGTTATTATTCAATATGTCTTACTCCCGTAGAGGAAATCAATTATTTATAGGACCCACCGTAAAACTGACACATTTGTGCAATAATAATTTAATAAAATTTTTGATTGAATACCTACTCGAATACTTACTTATTAAAGTTAAGGTAAATGGCAGGAATTAATAATTATCTGTCTATTCATTAAATTTCTGTTAACACTAAGTGGGTAGTACTAAATACTAGTCATAACATTAACACGCTTAAAATATACCGCCAACCCTATGCTAATAATCCGAATAATATTAGAACTTACCTACCTTTATTGAATGGGAAATGGGAATATTCCTATTATGGTATGAAACGACCAAAACTATCGGGACTATATTCGTATTAATGACTTAACCTTTGCTCTAATTTTGTTTTACTGGCAACACTTAGTGGTCTTTGCCGGTTATTATACTACTAGGGCTGGCATACTGCCGGAGTAATTAATATTAATCTATCACAGCGCTCCATGTTTGCCAAATAATTTTATTTGTGGGTATCTATTTAAAAATGTCTCAATTTTTTGCTAGATATAAATAAATGGTTACAAAGGCTTCTTGTAGGTAACTACAGCTATTAAGTGCTAAAAAATCACGTAATAGAAATTAAATGCAAGCGTAATAGTCTATTATATTTAATGGCATATTTTAATAGTCAAAGTAACTACTAAAATATAGCAAAGGACTAAAGTCACAGACGGCTTTTAAATGGTGTACTGCACATGATATTTTAACAATTTTAGCAAAACTCACTCCTAGTACTCACGTCAACAAATCAAGCTGTTGATTTCCAGTATAAGCTGATCTCACATTGTAAGGAAAGCCTCTATAAAGTGAGGTCAGCTTATACTGGATTGTATAGCTTGATGTGTAGCCGTGTGTACCTAAATGCGAACAAAGTACTAAGCATACAGGGTTACTGGTTTAACGAGGGACTTATTGAAGGAGGATGTTCAGTAACTGATTCTCGTTCCAAATAATAATAATGTCAAAAATAGGGTACCTCAATTTTTGGAATATTTTTCCATTAGGTTTAAAGAAATTTACTCTCAATAAAAACACAAAGTCACTTACTTGAGAACAATATTAACTTAAGCTATGATGATTTAGTTCGTCGAATTTAAAAATGTTTTTTTTTTTTTTTTCAAAGATTTGTGGTGTACCCATTCAGTGCATTCATTATTTTACAAAAGAGTTGTCTGAAATTACATATAGTGCTAGCTCAGTTTTGAATGCATTAAATGAGCTTAGATTTTTAATACGTGAGGGTATTTTATTATAGATTTGTGCTCCTTCATAAGTTATAGTTTTTTTGCCATAGATGGTTCTAATTTTTGGTAAAACCAAGAAACTAGCTCGGCGAGTGCTACGTTGGGTAATCTGTTTTAGTTTGGTGAAAGATATGTTAGTACGGATACTTTTGTTTAGAGCCTTTCGGATTAAAATACATGTGTTATAAGTATATAATTGATTGATGTTCATTATTTTAGTTTCTTTATAAATGTGATTTGTTGGTGTTAAATATGGATAGTTAAAAATCATTTTTATTACCTTATTTTGTGCAATTTGGAGATCTGTTAGTTTTGTTTTAGCGGCATTGCCCCAGATTTCAACAAGATATTGGAGGTGTGGTTTAACCAAAGCATTGTAGATAGTGTATCGCAATCTATGTGGAATACATCGGACTATGTTTCGAAGTGATCCAAGTAGTGATGAAAGCTTTGTTTTTATGTGTTCTATGTGAGAATTCCATGATAAAGAACTGTCCATTCTCAAACCAAGATATTTTTCACAGGTTTTTTTCTGTAGGGGCACATTGTTATGTTAGTTAGTGGGTTATGTGGAGGTATTATTTTATTTTTGGCTTTAAATAAGATATAACATGTTTTAGACACATTTATCGTTAAAAGGTTATATTGGAACCAAGAAAATAGGGTGTTTAAATCATCTTGAGCTTGGGAAACTATTTCATGAATGGAAGGTCCAAAATAAAATAAGCAGGTATCATCCGCGTAAAGAGTAAGATGGCCGTGTAATCTAATTTCATGTATATTATTTATGTAAATTAAGAAGAGCAAGGGACCTAAAATAGATCCCTGCGGAACTCCGCACGTTATAGGTAATGCGTCACTTTGGTAGTTTTTATCCATTTTAACTAACTGCGTTCTATTTTGTAGATATGATTCGAACATTTTTAAGGCACTACCGGTAATATTTATAGCTTCTAACTGTTTTAATTTTTTTCCATTCGAATTCATTAATGAATTCGATTGATTGTTCGATTATTAAATGGATACTGTTCCGCGCTGATATGTATGAAACGACAGTTCTTAAATCTAGATTCATTCATTTAATTCTTAAGCCTCGCTCTGGAATACATAACATAACAATTAATATAATCAACCAATTAAGTCCTACTGCTGGGCACTCTTCTCAGAATGAGAAGGGTTCCGGCCTTAGTCCACTACGCTGGCCTAGTGCGAGTTGGCGGACTACACACAACATCGAGAACTGGAATACGGGACTAAATCCCTGTATCCCTGTATATCTTATATATTGGCAAATATAAGTATGTCTTTAATTTCTTCTAGAAGTTATTCTTACTTATTAATACTTGCTGCAATTTACGTCACTATTTTAATAGAAGTTCAGGGTAACCCTACACTTGTAACTATAACTTTGTATTGTCCGTGAGTGGCACGCCGCGGCCGCGTTATAATGGTAATTGAATTTCCTTTCCGGTTGTAAGTCCCCGTTGCTCATACTACCACTGCAAGTGATTCGGCAGAGTGAGTGTTAATTAAAAATAGCGGATCATGACGGTTAACGGATCACAGAAGTAATATAACAATCTTGAGTCTTTGTTTTGAACATTCAGTTAAACAAGTCTTAAATATTGGGTATTGCTGTGGCGCATTAAAAAAAGTGAAAAGACAGCTATAAAAACCGTTTCGAAGTAACATGCGAACTGTGTGCATTAATTAGTTAATTCAATAAAAAAGGATCCGATTTCTAATAGAAAACAAGACTGGATTAAGTAATAAAATATGATTTATTTGACGTTGTACAAACTAGTCTTGCATGGTATAAAATTATATCAGTCTAGAAACACGCAATAAAACTGGACTCTGGCCTCAGATTTCCGTCAGTATACAGTGTAAAATATGTTAAAAAATAACTACTTTACCTTCTTACCTATTGATTGATCAATCAAAGAATCTACAGCAAAAACTACCTGCGTTTTTTAATTTGGTTTCACTTTGTAACCTTGGATAAGTACCATTTACCTTCCCTACATTGTAACTTTATCGTCTATTATTTCAGGTCCTTTAAGAAATTAAAATTAGAATGTGTTGGTTTTTTCGTAAAAAATATTATCACATGAAAACATGTGGGTAGTCTAACTTTCATGTTCATGGAGTGGGTTGGGCGTTGACAGCGCAGCGGGAGTTCCATGCAAGCATCTATACGGATATATTTGTACCTATTTAAAAAGTTGAATTGTCCACAAGAGAAAAGTTGGTGAGCTGTATTATGTTAACATTTTTTTATACAGACAACTATTTCACGTGGCATATGTGTACAGATGCTACAGACTATGTACTTGTACAACTGCAGAAGAAGCTGCGCAAGAAATTCCAGACAAGATTATTCCGACATTTTCTACGATAACGACTCGTTCCGTGTATAGTTTCTCAAAACTAATATACAGACTACAAAGTTAACGTAAACACAATGAGTCTATCGATTAACAACGGAATGTATCCGACCTTTACAAATACTTCAATCTAGGGCTTCCAGACAAAAAATAAGGCGAATTCAGCGAAATCCAAACGGAATTTTGACCGAATACCCTTGTCCCAAGAACTTCTAGAAATCTGCGACGTGTCGAAATTTCTTTAACTTCTATGTATTTTGATTTTGAAGTACGAGTAGGTAGGTAACTTGGCTCCGTTTAGTACACATACATGATTTGCTTTATGTATTGTATTGTCCTGTTACCTAAGGTATGGCTATAGACTTAATTGGGACCATTTACGTCTGATTTACATGGTTGCAATACCTATTCATAAACACGATTGTAAGGGCAAAAAGGCTAATAACGGATATTCTTTTAGTATCAATTAGATTTCTGTGGTGCCTGGGTGGAAACTGAACAAAAAAATAATAACCCTATATCGATCATATCACCATATCTAGGGTTTTTGATTTCACTACCATTTTTTTTCTTGAGTTTCGAGATTTCTCGAGGCCAATATCTCGAGTTTTCTCGGGTCTCGAGCAGAAACCCTAACCATATCAGACCATAAACGTTCATGTCTACATGTTGAACATGTGCAGCTTCTAAGGTAGGTACGCACGGCTACACATCAAGCTGTACATTTCCAGTATAAGCTGACCTCGCATTGTACGGAAAGCCTAATAAACAATGCGAGGTCAGCTTTTACTGGAAATGTACAGCTTGATGTGTAGCCGTGTGTACAAAGCATGCAATAATGGCGTTTGCTATCACGACCGTGCATGATAGAAAACATATCCATAACCTGTATGCCTAGTAGATATTATTTGAATGATAACATTCACATTGATGCCGCGTTCCAAAGATAAGCAACACGACAGCCCTAAGCACACGGATACACCCAGTGTTGCCAATAAGAAACGCTAACTGAACTGATGTACTTATGATAATTATGAATAATAGCCTAACGCATGGCCACGTGTCCTGAATGCTACGTTAGTCAATCTACACTAGGTATAGCATGTAATACTCATTGCAATTTTCCGAACGGCCTCGGAGTAATAACTTGATAGGGGCTGTACACAATGTTAAGTTAAGTTTGTCGTTTTAAAGTTACCTTGGCAGTAGCTATTGTATGTATTGGAAATCTAGAAGGGCGCGTAAAGCGTGGGTGATACGAAAGAGTAAATACTGGGGCTGTATTTATTCGTACGAAAATAGTAAACGTTTATTTGAAGTGTTTTCGTCTTATTTCAGCCTGCCTTCTTGACAGATATCTGGTTCTATTTATATCCATCTTGTTTTTACTTCATTAAGGTTATCCAGGCTACTTCATTGTAACTAGAACCTCGTAAAAGCTGAGCAAATACTTGCTCATGGCTAGAAAACAACGTAAAAGTGTTTTGTGAAGACTTTATATAACTGATAATTTATTGGAATAATAGAATACCAATGAAAATTTATTGAAATAATAGAATTGTTGATCATTTTGAATATCCTCGTTCCCCTTAATCCCCTTAACGCAACTTTGCGTTTTTCCATTTGACGTTTCGAAGGAACTAGGAACATCGAATTTCTAACCAATCCCACAATAATTTACAGATTAACAAGATAACATTTAACACTAACTTGTTTGGCTGGAACAATGCGCACATTGCGTAAAAACGTGGCACAAGCATTGCGTCACACACGATCGGTCTGTATCGAACGAATGGTATCATTTCAAAAACAACATATTGACACAAGTGGATACTGTGACATTGTTTCAGCTCTCTTGTCTTACTTATGTATAGTTCAAGTCCAATAACACGGCTTCTTGTTATCCCCTACTTGTATTTTCTCAGTTTTCTGATATAAAAACTTGTTGTTGAGAAGTTTTTGTATGAATGTTTACCGCATATTGCTGGTGCACTGAAAAAAATATTGGAGCTTAACAAACAATTTGGTAAGAAGTTATTAAAATTAATTTGATTTAACAATATTGTTTACCTATATTTTTTTTTACAAAAATAGTTAGTTTAGTTACAATAGTTTTGTAGCCACTTTTTTGAGTTACAAGGTTGTTAGTTTGGCTACATATAAACAAACTTTTTTTTTTCAGTTTGAATTCGAACGTGTTAATATTTATTCTCAATCGGTACATATTTCTTTTTGTACAATAAAGAATATAATAAATAAATAAATAAATATTTCGATTAAATTAACCATTACCTATAGTATTATATTAACATAATATCACGCCTGTATTTCCCTGAAGGGGTAGGCATAGGTGTATAGTGCACCCACATTTCGCCAACTAGTATTATATTATCTGTGCTTAATAACATTATCATCATCATCAGCCCATTGTTGTTCCACTGCTGGGAGCTGGCCTAGTGGTACCATTTTAGGTTTTAAATATAGGTAATAATTCTGTATTATAAGCTGAAATTCCTTCCTTCACCAAAAAATACTGAATTTCGGGTTTATCTAACAGGAATATAATACGTATGATTACGTATCGATTTGTCAAACGTACTCTACGCTAATAATTTCTTAGGTTTTCGCGATCACTACACATTATAATAAAACATTTCTAATCGGATTACAAAGCGTATATTATTGAAATTGGTTTTCCTGATGTTTCGAAAGCTTTTCAGCGTTCATGGTCGCAGGAAGACTAAGAAATACTACTACGAGCAAAGACATTAAATATGCAAAGACATTTAATATATTAAATCTCTTTGTCTACGAGTAATACTATTAGTACGGTCGACCGCAAGTCGGTGGTAACACTTTGACATTAGCAGCATCTTTATTTCGTAAGCAGTAAGGGCGGTTTTCGAATTGAAGTATTGCCACTGTCATGCAGTCGTCTGTACTAGTTATACTACTTTTTTTTTAAATATCTCTAAAGATGCTTATCAACTTTCTGTCAACCAAGCTTCCGAAACGTCAGGAAAATCAATTATACGCGATGTAATCCGGTTGAATCTGTTTTGTAGGTACCTACTGTACGCTACTTTTTATCCCCATTTGCTGTTCTCATATTGTCACAAGGTGTTTTATTGATAACTACCCACATAGGTATAATATTGATGTGTTCTTATTCAGAATAGTTTTGAAATGATGATGCTTACCAAACGCACGCTATTCGTGTGATAGGCGTTGCGAGTGCGTCATGAACGATAGTTAGCATTCCTCTCGCCACCGGCAAACGGGTGTTGCCATTGCTCGGTAAAAATATTACCTTATATCATGTCAGTAAGAGAAACAAGACAGAAAGTAGAAATTCAAAATACCTAGGTACTGGAGAATAAATCATTGGTCAGCACAGCACCGATGCTTTAAAACCTTGGATGATTTTTTGCACATTAACATTTTAAATTTAGAAATGAAGTGTTAGGTATGTTCTTGCATGCATTAAATCTTATACATTAACTAACGTATAAAATGCATTTACCACAAGTTACCCCAATTTTCGGTTTTACTTCTGCATATATGGCAACACAGGCGCAGGCGCACCGTGAGTTTAGAGAGTCGCTATTGAAACAATATTCATTTCTTATTAGCACTGTCTAGCGAAACATTTTACACTAACGACACGGTTATTGACACTGCCCATGCATAAACATACGCCTACATAGAAAAAGTACTTTCGGACACAGTGATTTGAAATAACATTAAGAATAAATAACCGATTTACAATGATTTAGCAATAAACAGATGGTAGCACTCTAATCTTTGGTCAAATATTGACATCGACGCTTGAAGATTAAAATGTTTCATCCACATTTAATGCAATAGATCTCAGCAAGCCAGGTGCTTACTGGAGATATAACATACCACGTTAAACACTAATTTGTTAGGTAAGTAGGTATCCCAATTAATAGGATCATTAGTGTAGGTGGTAATGAGGAAGCTAATTCCATCTAACACCTCGAATTCCTAGAAATGATAGCTCAGCGGCTAGCCGCAGCATTTCGCTAATTTACAGCAAATTGAAAACGGCGGCGTAATTTCAAATTTTTTTTTTTTTTTTTCAAAGATATGTTTTTTTACGAAGACGACCAAAGTTTTTTTGGTGGATGTTATTAGACTTCAATTAATGCATTTGTTTACCGTTGTAAAAATTATATCGTAGCATTTGTTCCGTGGTAAGGATTCTTCTACCTGATAAAAATTTATAATTAGGGTTCCGTACCCGAAGGCTGTCAAACGGGACCCTATTACTCTCGCTACGCTGTCCGTCCGTCCGTCCGTCCGTCCGTCCGTCTGTCTGTCACAGGGCTGTATCTTTTGAACGGTAATAGGTAACCGGTTGAAATTTTCTCAGAAATTGTGTTGCTGTGAGGTGTATCACGACAAATATGAAAAACAAAAAAAAGTCTAAACCAAAGGGGGTCCCCATACAAGAAACCTCAAAAAACATGCATTTTTTTCAACGTTTTTGTTCCTGCTCTATCTTCAAAACGGTAATATATACCAGCGTCAAACTTGGTCAGATTATAGTGCATATTATGTAGTTTAGCAACAATTACTAAAAATAAGACAAACATAGACCATATATATGTCTATGTTTGTCTTATTTTTAGTGGTTCCTGCGTAAGAAAGACATGCAAAAATTCATATTTCGCGCACTGTGCGTTGATATCTTTTGATAAACTCTCGTAAACTAAATCAGTTTTTATGGGGTATCAGGTCGTTGAGAGGTACGGAACCCTTACTGCGCGAGTCAGACTCGCACTTGGACGGTTTTTTATTATATTAATGCGAAGAAAAATTCAAATGTATTCCTATTTACTCTGAATATCTACATGATCTGTAGATGGGATAGGATTAAGAAATACCCGGGCAACCCTTGGGTGGCAAGGGGAAATATTGTTTTCGTTTTTGGCACAGCAAAATGTTCATCGTTGTCATACGTATTAGTATATCTGGGAAGTCTGTCTCGTTGTCATCAATTTACTTCTCTTTGTTGTAAATCGAACTGTACCTAGTGTTAAAGTTGGTTATCTATATAAATTTAAGTCATAATATTTTAATCTGATTCTGTGGTATGCTACATAAAAGGCAATAACACGGTAAGCAACTGCCATTTCTCAATGTTATCTCTTACTGAATTAAATGTGATTAACTGTGACAACTGATATAAAAATGTTTTACGATTGCACTTAACAAAACCTAGGTTGACTACTTACTGCCGCTGAAGCCACCATTAATAAACGTTGCTTTTATCTCAATGTGAGTTTATTTAGGGTTACATAACATTAATCAGATAAAATGGCGGTAATAAAACTTGACTGAGACTTGAAGTGACTTACCACAATGCTAAATTCAGTGCACTGGGTTAGCTTCTAAATTATTTTTGAGTACCTACCTGTACCTATGTTGTCATAAGTGTCATAACATACAATACAATCATATAGTACAGAACAAAAATAGTATCCTATACTTCATATTCCTTCCTATCCAACTATCCTACTAATATTATAAACGTGAAAGTTTGTGAGGATGTATGGATGTTTGTTACTCTTTCACGCAAAAACTACTGTATGGATTTAGAACATAACCCAGATTAACATATAGGCTACTTTTTATCCCGGGAATATGAACAGTTCCCGAGGGATGCGCGATAAACGACATCCACGCGGGTGAAGCCACGGGCATAGGCTAGTCTTCTATGTAAGTTATGTATGAGTCTTATTTTTTGTTTCTGTACAATAAAGAGTATTTGTATTGTATTGTGAAGTATTTGTCGTAAAGAGCTACCGCAAAAAGTTTAAATTAGAGTACAGATTTATTGTCAAGTAAAGAGTCACTTCAATGGCCTGTCACTCAAACCAGCTCACCAAATTGTTTGCTCTGTATCAAATTGCGGTGCCAAAAGTCAATGAGTAAAACATAAACATTTAAACTAATAAAATAATAAACAAATTAAATAAAGAAATAAAAATCAGATCCAATGGGAAAACCAAGTCCGATGAAGCCCAAACAAAAACAAACGCGAATCACAAACACATTCGCTCTAGGCAATACCTACTACTGTAAATAATGTGTTCCATCTCTATTACGTAAAACGCATTGTGTCCAGCGGGCTGCGACCTTTAGATAACGTCCGTCCCTGATAATGGTTACCTTACCGACCTGCGCGCGACATAACCTTGTCGAGTAGTCGCTTTAATTAATTGCAATTGCCATTGCGTTACGTAATTTACGCTTTCGTTCTATTGACAGGTTTGAAATTGGAATGCTGGAAATGAAAGACTTTCTATTTTCGAAGATTGATATTTTTTTACTAAAGTGTTGCCATATCAGTGATACGGTTTTGCGTAATAAGTTTGTTACCAAGTGCCTAAAGACTAAACGTATTTTTTAAGGAAAAAATGGGATTATTCCTGTATCGGGACGAATTTAAACGGGATTTCGATCCATTGTACCAAATGCATACCTATGTATATCAAACAATGTTTTTGCTGTAGATAGAAAAAAGTTTATAATTTAGTTGAAAACCCGTATTAAAAATCACCTAATTATCAAATCTTTGGTATAAGTAACAAAAACAAAAATTGAAAAAAGGATTACAGTTGTAAGTATGAAAAGTAGAATGTTAAAAACTCTTGCCAGTTGGAGGCAATTTTATCCGCTTAAGTAGGTAGGTAGGTACTACGAACTTTATTGAATGAAAGTCGTTTCTCAAGAATAAGTACAAATAAGTGCATAGGTATCAATTTTATCGAATACTTAAACTATTGACTTCTTCTCCACTACTATTTAATATAATACTGGTATAGTAGATACCTACTTTTTTAAGAAAAAGATCCGTTAACTTAATTTGCTCTTATTTAATATGGTAAAAAATGGGAATTCCAACGTCCTCAGGCAAGGTTAAATAAAGTCCATAGTTTCATTTATGAACATAACATTCTTAGTAGAACGATAAAGTGTTATTATAAAATACTACTTAGGTACCTACTTTGATGTATGCACAAAGTTTGTATCAAAATATTTGAAGACGAAGAACGCAAAAAATTACATGTGTCATGTTGCAGTCAATTTAGAATACCAAGCTAATATCGACGCGCATCATAGAAGAAAAAGTCTAATTTTTAATTAGTTTTCTCTTTCTAATGCTGGTTGCACTGCGCCGAAGTTGCGCCTGAAACTAGAAGGCCTGACTTACTGCACGAGGCGCAAAAACTAATTCAATACTCAATATTAAAAGTAAAAAAATACAAGAATACAATTATTTTGTAGGTTCGACCATTTATTTTAAGCCGAACATGCTTTTACGAAAGCAAGTATCGTCGTAACAACACTTTCGCGTCGATACTTTGCAATTTTTTCGCGTATAATTCGTAATTTCGCTTTTGCGACGGCAACACTGATTTCGCGTCGACGACGATTCGAACATAGTTTCGCGACAATACTTCTGCAAATGTAATCTTCGCACCAAATTAGTTCTGTGCCATTGTTTCTCAACTGACGAAGAGCGATAACTTTTTTTGCTAGCGTTTTTAACTTATGTTTCTAATCTATGAAAATTCCGTCGCGAAGATAATCACTTTCGCGACGAAACTTTCAGTTTGGCTTACAAAAAACAGAAAACATTCTGCAGTAACTAACAAAACTACCTAATAAAAATAATCACATTTCCTGTGAAAACGATACTATCACTCGTATTAAAGAGATAACATAAATTAAAATCGCATAAACCACTCAGTCATCTATCAGTTATCTATGAAGGAAATATTTGATACTCCTAAGTACAAGACAAATAATTGAAATTACGTAACTATTAATTATTTTAACTCGGTCAGTCTCAGTGAATGATCAATTTTACTTGATATGATATGTCGGAGAAATTACAAACACCTGAAACTTCAAGTCTCATTTTGGCGAACGCAACTGCAATACCTTTTGGCAATAACCTGCCTGGCTGGTATTGCAGTTATTCTGGGCAATGGTAACCGCCTAACATCAGTTGGGCCAAAGGACAGCTAAATGAGACAATAGATTTTTCGTTGTTTCGCTACCGTCGACGGCCTTGCGCCCGTTAAGGAGTTAAGCTCGTTTCGCCATCCTATACTTACCATAAAACATTCTTATTGTTCGTATGGTTTATGGTTTCGGCTGAAACTAACAAAACAGCTCCAGCTTCAATTCTTCGAGGCTTTTGTACAAAAACTTTCAGAAGTTTTTTTTATGACCAATATATATATGACACAGGTTTCCACCTACTTTGGCTGCAGATGCTCCCTTTTTTATAACACTATATAAATATTAGCACTAGTTTTAAGTCTTACTCATTTATGTTGTGTAATTCTTTGAGACAATAAATATTTTTATTTATTACATTATTTATTAATATCTGAAGGCCAATTCTCTTAATTAAAAACGTTCAAAATAAATAAAAGTTTATAAATCATTGGCCCTTACACAAAGAGTTTGCCTTCCTTACCTGGATGACTGTGGTCGCTTGTCTTAAAAAGTTCCAAATATGAAGGCCAATTCTGGTAATTAAAAACGTTCAAAATATTGTTACAAGCTAATCCAAATGTTTTATATCTCAGTCTCCTGACAGTAGATGTTTCTGATTGCCGTTTATTGGTGACATTAATGATGATGATTAAGTAATTACCAGAATTGGCCTTCATGTTTGGAACTTTTTGAGACAGGCGACCACATTCATCCAGGTAAGGAAGGCAAACTCTTTGGTTAAGGGCCAATGATTTATAAACTTTTACCAGCTGGTGTCGCAGACTATTATAGCCAGGAGCTGAACAAACAAAGTCATTTCCTTAAATGCAATACACCCGGTGCTTGGACTTCCTTATTACGTAACTACCGTACTCTTTAATCAATGAAAGTTATGATGGAACAGAGATCGTTTGAAATCACTGGAACAGATAAAATTCCCAGTTTCTCAGTGTGTCGCGGATAAGGCTAGACACACCCGTGCATTAACGCGGATGTGATCGCAAGCGGACGCGCATTCCGCATCAATCGCAGAACCTGCATGCGCATTACTTTAACCTGTAAAGTCTTACTTTGTGACACAAAGTTCTATTCATAATTCTCATCTATAAATCTCTGTTATCTAAGATCTTGACGACTAATCTCTGGTTTTCTTATGACCTTTATTCGCAGAAAGTGTCACATTGCCAAATTCTGGGAGTTAAAAAGTCCTTTTCTTCGTTTGAAATATAAAGTTTATACTTAACAATCTGCATATTCAGAGACTTGAGTAAAAATATGTCGGCAGCCTTTCCTATGTAAGTAAATGGTTTAATTCCACATATTTGTATATGGTAATTAAAGTAATTACCACATGTAAATCATTTCACAACCAGATACAACTCCGATAGTGAGATATCCATCGCAAACATGCTTAGATTAACAATAGTACTAAATTGTTGATCGAAGCAAACATGTTAGAAACTCATTAAATGCAGACTATAATGTTTCCTTGAGGTGTTATTTCGATCTACCCATTTTATGGATGTTGTTTTTAATACTCATTTATTTATGTTTACATTTTCTTTGTATCTAAACTTGGAATTAATCATATCACGAATATCCTTTTAAGAGTTACGACCTCAAGTTTTATAAGGACACTAGGTTAAACGAAAAAAAAATGACGAAAAAAGTTGCTTAATTTGTTATTTTATTGACGAAGTCTCATTGACAGGTCGTTTAGTGACGGACCTTCTTGAAAAAGTCTATCAATAAAAACACAATGGGTAGGTAGGTAAGTATGTTCATGATGTATACGTGGGACACTCAGAAAGTTTTGCGAAACTAAAAAAAATTGTTCTATACGTACATATATTTTTATCAAATCTTTTCAAAGTACTTTCCACCAGCCTCTATACAAAGATTCATGCGCCTAAACCAGTTTTCAAAACACTTTTTCCAGTCCGCCGCAGACACCTCGTTTACAGCCTGCTCGAACGCAGCCAGCGCATCTTCCGGCGACGAAAATTATATCCCTTTGAGCTGATTTTTTATTTTTGGGAATAAAAAGAAGTCACACGGTGCTAGATCAGGGCTGTAAGGAGGGTGACCCAGGAGTTTGACTGGCGTGCTGTCCAGGAAGTCCCTCGTTTTGAGTGCGGTGTGCGCAGGTGCATTGTCGTGGTGGAGCAGTAGCCCGCGGAGCCCTGTGTTTGGTCGCTTGTTGCTTATAACAGAGAAAACTTCTGGCAAACATTTGGTAGTATACCATTCGGCATTAATGCTTCTTTGATCCCGTAAGGGAATTGATACCAAGTGGCCAGTCAAATTAAAAAAGCTAGCGATCAAAATCTTACCCCCGCTTCTAGATCGCTTCACTTTGGTAGGCGTTGGCTCATTTTGAAACACCCAAACAGTCGACTGGCGCTTGGTTTCTGGGTCGTATTGATAAATCCAGGACTCATCACCTGTAACGATGTCGTAAACACGCCGAGACGAGCCTGCTTCAAATTTGTTAAGCATATCACGGCACCATTCCACCCGGGCCTGCTTCTGAGCATCGGTGAGGTTGTGCGGCACCCAGCGTGATACTATCCTCCTCACGCGAAGATGGCTGTGTAGAATCTCGTGAACGCTTCCCGATCCAATCTTCAATATGTGTTGAATCTCCTGATATGTAATTCGCCTATTGTCTTGGATTAAATTTTTCACTGCTAGCACGTTTTCTTCGGTAACAGCCGTCAAAGGGCGACCGCTTCTTTCGTCATCCCCCAAAGTTGGTCGACCGCGCTTGAATTCGTTATACCAACGATACACGGTTGCCTTGGAAGGGCCTTCATCCATGAATGCCATTTGAAGTCTATCGTACGATTCATCCGGTTTCAGGCGACACTTGAAATCGTATAAAATCATAGCTCTAAAATGTTCCCGGCGCAGATCCATATTTCAGTGAGACACAATACTTTGAATTAACTCGCAAAAAATGTGGAGGGAAATTTTGAAATTGGAACTTACTTATTTTTACTTATAAATAATCATATTTTCGAAAAACATTATAACTGGCCAGTCTCCCATATATAAAAACTTTTTTTCGCAATACTTTCTGAGGGGCCTGGTACATATATTTTTTTCCACTTTGATAAAAAGTTCTTCAGAAATCCGTGGTTTTTACAACTCTATCCAAAAACACTTCTAATGAACAGAGAAAGTTGAACCACAATTTATCCGGAAGTTATCGAGATCAAACCAAACACGGATGTTGCCCCTACATATTCTAAGCAGAATGTTGTTTTTTAACATGGTAACAGATCTAATCCATAATGCGAGCACTACTGACTACTGACATTGCAGACCTATTTCTTTGGCTTGACTCATTCTAAATACTTACTTTCCGAGGAGAGATATCGTCTAATAACTATAGGCTGTGCTAGTTTTATTTTTTACTGCAAATTCTGCATAGTTTGATTGTGATAATTAGCTCCATTGATTTGTTTTATATCCCAAAGAAAATTTCTTAATAAATACATAGTTAATAATTTCTTAGGTTTTCGCGATCACTACACATTATAATAAAACAAGTTTAACCGGATTATATCGCGTATATTATTTAGATTGGTTTCCTGTCGTTTTTAAGCTACGAACACGACCAGGAAGTCCAGGAACGCTGCAAAGCTTTCGAATCGTCAGGAAACCAATCTAAATAATATACGCGATATAATCCGGTTTAAACTTGTTTTATTATAAATACCTAGATGATTGGGTATTGGTATTGAAAATTATGTTAGATTATTATTAATTGTTTTAAGGGAAAAAAAAACCTCGGAAAACTACAAAGAAATACACGACATCGCTACAACTTCTGTTCTCCATGGCTACAACTCAGTACCTATATCGATAAAGAAATGATTATGTTTGTAACACAAACCTTGCAGCCGGTGGTGCTACGCAACGTAGCCGTGTGAAAAACTCATAAATCACTAATTACTATGTGTAGAAAAAGCGTCGCGTTCCAGTTCATGTGTGAAAATTAAAAAGCATGCAAGTAGAACGCCTGGCACGGTGTATTTAACGAATTATTCATGACTTTTAGCATAATGGGCACGGCCTGGTGGCCTGGAAAGTGTTGTTTCATTGACACACTTTTTTATAAATGAATTTTTGAATGTTAACAATGTTTCAAATCGATTGCCGATGATAATTTAATTTGACACATCACAGGATAAGCTAAAGTTTTTGATAAGATTTCGTAAAACCTTTTTAGATAAATAAATTTTATTGTAAGATAGAATCTGCAACAGACTGCATATTTCGAATAAGAAAAAAGAAAAATGCATCTCGCATTCTTATTTCAAACGTGTTCCATCGCACGCACTGCATTTGAATATTTAAAACGGCAATGGACAATATTTTTATTTTAATCGCCAACTATTCTGATAATTCAAAACAATGTACGAATTGAGTATCGCTCGGTGCGGGCCATGTAATAATATTCGTTATCACCACGGTATAAGTCGATTATTCGACCGTGAGCGAATAAAATTTATCGCTTGATAACACTTAACTAAGCGAACGGTTTTTGTATTGGATAGTGTTGTTACGTAAGGTACTTTCGCCATTCAGTGAAACTGGCTGGATCGAATCCGGTTGCAGTTTTGAAACATGCACTGTTACATTTTCTGTCATACGACACACATAGTCTAACGGCCAAAATTAATATCCAATCTATCAACGATTTGCCCTACTAGAGATAGGAATTTGACATAAGCTCCATACAAAATATGTCAAATTTCTATCTCTAGTAGGGTAAATCATGGATAGATTGGATATTGATTTTGGCCGTAAATGTTGAGGTCGTCGATCTGCCCTCGATAGGTTTTTATTATCTCTTTCATAAGCAGGACCATGATCAAAGGATTCATAATGTCGTATATTAAATCTGAGGTCGTAATCAATAAAAGATTAAAAGAATTTGTTTTCTTAATCGTTATTATCTATTTAGTGCATGTTTTTATTGAAAACTGGTACTTATAAGTAACTTAAATAAATACTGGGAATCTGTAATAAACATAAAAACAAAACATTTATTCTTTATTGAATTTATCTGCACTGCCTTTAATTACATTGTTTTTCTGTTTAATAGATTGCCCATGTATATTTATACAAAAACATACATGAAAAATACTCTTTAGTGTGTTAGTATGTAATTATCGTCAAAAGAGCATTGTGTTAATGTGTATGCTGGGATTCGTAATTTGTAATAGCGTTCGTAATTTCAAAAGCCACGCACAAAAATATTGTTATAAGTACTATAGTCTAAGTCAAGACTATAGTGCTATTGTCTAGTCCACAGCCATTTCGAGCACCGTAGACTGTAATGTACTTTGGAGACTGGGGTCCAAAATGGGGTTTGCCATTCACTCACTGAGAATAGAACGAGTCCAAAAAAGGTTTTTAAATCATCTTGCGTTTTCGACAAGACGCAAAACTAGAAAAATTTATAAGGACAAATTTTTTTTTTTCAATATGAAGACTCTTGAGAAGCGTAGGAATATTCTAGATATCAGGTTTATCTAAAAATTATTTAGAATTTAGCGACCGGAACGATGACGTCCACAAAGAGATAGCCTGGCAATAGTCGCAACATTTATCCGTAGCGCTAAACTGTGACAGACATGTATGTGGTAGAATTGTGAATTATGTTTATACTATTAACACAGTTGTAGGATTTTGGGTTTATTTCCTTTGCCTATCACCGACTGCAAGTGCCGCCATCTCGCGGAAGCGAGCGACATCGCCCCTTCGTCTTGAGTTGCGCACGCGAACACATCCTACAGCAAAAATACCAGAAAAATTATATATTCTTTTCTACTATGAGTATTGTTAACATCTGTGAAAGGGCTGGTTGAGCTGGTTCTCATCGTATCCGTCCCGGGATCTGGATAAGGCATCCACGCGGCGCAGTAGGTATATGGTGAGTCAACAAAGGCAAAACATTTTTATAGTAAATTAAAGTATTCTGAGCTATCCGTATTCAACAACAGTCATAGTAAAAAATATAGAAGTGCTGCGAACAATCATAGTGAAGCCTACAAAACCGTGCTCCTCCGTGTACACACGGCTACACATCAAGCTGTCCATTTCCAGTATAAGCTGACCTCGCATTGTATAGGTTTTCCTTACAACGCGAGGTTAGTCTTTACTGGTTTTGTACAGCTTGATGTGTAGCCGTGTGTACAAACCAGCACTCACACATTCACCATGCACCTGAAGGTTTTTTTTTTCGCGATGCTTACTGGACGATGCCGCGACATGTGCACTGAGAGCGGTGGAACAGTTAGTTTGAAGTGCATGTGTGTGCGTGAGCGCTGGTTTATATCAGCAAACTATCCGGTGAACCACCACTAAGGCTAAAATCGCTTGCGCTCAGTGTTGTACGTGGAATGTAGCAGAATTCGTTCAAGAGACTTTGTCGACAAAATGTATCACCGGGAAGGATCGTAACTGTACATGGAGAAGCACGGTTTTGTTGGCTTCACTATGATTGTTCGCAGCACTTCGTCTATATTTCTTACTATGTCTGTGACTATTAACTATTATCGACTATCTAAGTAAGACAATTACCTCTTCCGTCCTTTTGTAAAAGTACGGTCAACTTCATATCAAGATCAATGGTAACAAAACCATTTTAGCGGAACTGATTTACGGCCAAAATTAATATCCAATCTATCCACGATTTGCCCTTTTTTTTTTTTTTTGTTTTCGGGTGGAAATCCTCATGGATATCCTCCGTCTGGGGAAGGCGGAGGGGTATGTCGGACTCTTACCGACTAAAACCACACGGTGGCCATCCTCGGCACAAAATAGAGGAGCTCCGGGAACTCCAATGGACCGCGCCGGTGCCCTCTAGTGCTACGCCTTTAGCACGTCCCGGGAAACAATACTGTTTCCCTCATAGCAGCACGCGACCACCACGTACTGCTATCCTCCCCAGAATCGCTTAATAGACGCCTCGAGTCCCCAACTCTTAACGTCCGCGATCCCGGAGGCGGGGGATGCTGCGTTTCGCCCTATCTGGGCCTTGCGCCAGGGCGGTTGCCTTCCCGGCGCCTTCGTCTCCGAGCGGGGTCAGCCCTCTCCCGATCCCGCTCTGCGGCCTCCTTCTGGAGCATGACTGTCTCGCAGAAGGAAGCCACGGCCCTCCAAGTCGTCGGATCTGCCAGCATAGCCGACACTACTGCTGGCAGAGAAAGATCCTGCCCGATCAGGTTGACCAGGTCCTGCCGCTCGGAACCCCACGCAGGGCACTCCTCGAGCGTATGTTGTGCGATGTCCTGGTCACACCTACAATGGTGGCAATTTGCCGTGGCCTCGCGTCCAATCCTATTCAGGTACTCACCGAAGCAACCGTGCCCGGTGAATACCTGAGTAAGACGGTAGGTGACGCGCTCACCCCTCTCCAGCCAGGCTTCAAAGCACGGCAGGACAGCTTGAACCACACGCTTGTGCGCATACTGCGGCCCTTCTAGCCGCTCGCGCCACGTCTCGAGCGCGTGTCGTCGCTCCTGCCGCCTCAGCATCTCAAACACCCTTGCAGGCGCGCTCCCACCGTTCTGGCGGATGGCGCGAATCCGGTCATAGACCCTCGCGTCCATATCCGCCAAGATGTCCAACGGCGGGAAGCGTGCCAGGACAGTTGCCGCCTCAAAGGATACCGTTCTGTATCCTCGTGCGATCCGTATGGCCACCTTGCGCAACCACGATTTGCCCTACTAGAGATAGGAATTTGACATAAGCTCCTTACAAAATATGTCAAATATCTATCTCTAGTAGGGTAAATCGTAGATAGATTGGATATTAATTTTGGTCGTAAGTATGTATGTTTCATAAAAGACTGGCTCTACTTATTCTGGATATTCTACTATCGATAGGTATGCGACTGACTAATAATAAGGAAAAATCATCACTAAACCTTCAAGATTCTTCAATAGGTAGTTATATCATTTTATAGACAGGTATATTCTCAATTAGCTCCATAGGACCATAAAATACCTGATAAATCCAGACTTAATTACTTAAAAAGAAACAACCATCTCAAGGAAATTCAACATTCTTTGAAGGGACAAGAGGTTAATCTAATCGTCAATAACAAAACAGTTTATATCGGTACCTATCGTTTATCACATCATCACAATATCACCTGTTGATGATAATAATTGTTGTCCCACAATCAACGACCATGAGGTGTTATTGTTTATTTGCTAGTATCACCATTATTTACCTAGCTTTGCAGATTGTTGATATCAGTAACTATTATTAATAATCAAGAAAATGCTGTTTCTGCTCCATCATACTCCACCTCTGGAAAGCACCTACCCAAAGAAAGGTATCAAACGGCAGCGTTGCCGGATGTACGAAACATGTCGTTCGCAAAAGTACGATGATTTTGATGTCTGAAAATCATATACACGCTAGACACTAGAAATACTATAAATTATGGGAGAGGAACATTTAAAAAAACGCCTAGCGTCCACTGAGGTAATATGTACTAGGTACGTACTAGAGTAGACTTTCGAACAAAAAATATCGCGCAACTTGCTGGCCGCGGAGCACGCGCGCGGCGAGAGGGGCTAAGTGAGTGAGAGTGCAGGAGCTCTAAAACGTGCTACAAACTATTGATTCGAGGTGTCTTCTCTAGTACGTAGTACAATATTACCTCAATGCTGGCGTCGGGTGACTCCCGACAGAAGCGAAGCCTCTACGCATTTGCAAGCGCGCTGGATAGATATAGATGGGCAACCCACCGGGGTGTAATCCCGGTGCTTGAGTTACAACCTGGTAAACACTCAGAAAACTGGATGTATCCTGGATTGTTACTGGGTGTCTTTCGGGTTGTAACCCAAGCACTGGGTTTAACCCGGTGGATTGCCCATCTATACGGATAGAACGCACGTGCGCAACATACTTTTACGCCTAATTGACCTCGGTACGATATTCCAATTGTACTAATCTGGCAACCCTATCAAATAGTGATACCCTATTTGTTGAACGCATGCCTTCCATACAAGAAGTTCTGAGTTCGAACGCGGCCATCGGCCCGCACCTTGTGACTTTTAGAATTAGTGTGCAGATCAGAATTTGCTCATCACTTGAATAAAACATCTTGAAGAAACCTGCACACCTGAGCGTGCTCCATAAAGTTCTCAATGGGGTGTTTAGTCCGCCAACTCGCACTAGTCCACTGTAGTGTCCTAAGACCTGAACCTCTTTCATCCTGAGAAGTGGTTCGTGCCCGCCCGATAGTGGAATGGTGATGAGTTGGTTATGATAAAGTTGAACTTGCCGGTCACTTCTCCGTACAGACTTCGAAGGGTGATAACTCCATTTTTTTATATTACAGGTCCAAAATTAAGCATTACATCGATTTGTCTCTTCATTATCCAGGTTTGTATCGGAACAAAACAGTAAAACGATAATTGACTTAAAAGTTGTGAGCCTCAAAACATCCGTATTCTAGCACGAAACAAAACAGTAAAACGATAATTGACTTAAAAGTTGTGAGCCTCAAAACATCCGTATTCTAGCACGAAACAAAACAGTAAAACGATAATTGACTTAAAAGTTGTGAGCCTCAAAACATCCGTATTCTAGCACGAATTTGAACTCTTTTAGGACGTAAATAAATGAGATAATAAAAAGCATGATATCTCCAAAACAATTTGCATAGAAACATAGCTTAGTTAGTCAATATTTTGAATAACGTTCGTTTTAATAAATACATGCATTAGCTAATTTATAAACACCCTAGAACTCAACTATAGAGCCCTAGAATCAAAGGTCGGCTCATGAATTTTGCGCCATGATTTTAGGTAAAATTTCTTATGCGTCTCACTTTACAGGTTTACTGCGGGTAAGCGGCGGGTGAAATAGCATGCTTTTTAGCCACGCCCACCGATGAGTTCGAGCCACCGACTAGTTCACCCTTAAGGACAGTTTCCAGGCAGGGGCCGTATTATGAAGTTAACATTTAAACTTCTAACGAACTATCATTGTTTCGTTGCGAGAGAGAGACACAAAGTTGTACAGGGCGTAAAACGCTATCCCTCTTCGCACCAGAACAGTTATGGTTTTAACTATGGGTTTGCACCAAAAAACATTTAACATGTAGTTAATGTCTCGAAACTTGTCATATGAAACTAATATCATATCTTGTTTTGTTGATTGTTACGTTCGCACTGCAGAAAACTGGGTAAATTCTTTGACAGATTTCAAGATTTGTTGTTGGCTGTGTTTGCACCATAAAGGTATTAACGTCAGTATAGAAATGTCTTTGGTTTGCACTGACTAAAAACTTACACATTGACGTTTGTCTATAGATTTGTCACGGCTGACGTTCGCACTGATGCTTAATCATGTGTCAAAACTTGTGTAAATCTCGTTTTTTGTGTTATCCAATGAGGTCGGTAAACATGTATGGCCGAAAGCAGATACTTTGAAATGTATCGAAATTAATTGTGAAACATGTCAATAGACTATGAAATGTCAAACAAGTTTCGTTTCAACAAGTTGTGTGATAATGCGAACGCGATTCGATACATTGACAGAAAACTGACTTTTCAACATGTTTTTATGTGAATGGTACGTCAGTGCAAACTCACAGTAACACTTCATCATACGGCCCCAGGTTACCGCATAGAGGATGATATAAGTCATAATAATAATACCTCAGTGCCGTGTAACAGATAACAATCAAATCGCGATTCATTATAATGTATGTCTCGAAGGTGACCCCGTCTACCTTTGCACGCCCGTCATGTGAACTCCACACATACTATTTGTGAACTATTATGCAATGTTATAATATCATTAAAAGAGCCTCCACGAGTGACGATATTTAATTGATCGTCCGGGGCACCCTGGGCAGTCAGCCCCGCTACCAACCTGCTGACTGACTAATCTTTTCCCCACGGCATGAGCTATTATCATTATGTAGCTCATGTCGACACGATAGAAGAAGAAGAAATATCATTTTAGACTTCAGAATGTAAATTTTCGTTTACATTCTAAAGTTTAAAACCTTTAACCTTTTTTTTGTTTTAAGCCTTTTAAACTTTCTGGCAATTATGATATGCCTGCCTATGAGTGGCTATGAGGTTTGCCAGACAAAGATCTAAGCAGATAGAGAGTTATCGATGGTATAAATAAAGGGTGGCACCAGGCAATAACTGCGGTAAGTGCAGCCTATTATAACATTGCTGGTAGGCCGTCCTGCAAATAGGTATGGTATATATATATATATACCGTAGTCATTTGACTATGGTGACTATATGGCTATCTTTTCCCAAATTAAGTGTAATTTCGTTCCACACAGATCAATTAGCAATATATTTTATGTGTGTTGCGTTTGCGTCTACACGCGGTAGTGTGCGATTATTTGGAGTAAGAATCTATCAAAACATTCAATATGAATAAAACTTTAATTTAGTTCAACAAGAAACAAGACAATGGCCAAGATATACGAATCCCTCGCGTGACTCGAGATTGAGAATCTGGCGAAATGCACGCGATTTTCGCGCGTATATTAAACATGAACGATGCTTTTGGTTTGTGCTAGCACAACTACTAATAGCAAGCTGTAATTTTTGTAGTGTTGTAGAGTTTTCCAAGAAAAACAATTTTATCGATGATGCTCAAGTATGAAATAATGTTTAAATGTCAACGAAGCCTAAAGATGTAAAGATAGCATAGGTAGTAGGTTTTCAAATTTCTACCTATCTTTAATAGAAGAAATTATGTTGGTGTGTAAAATCAGAACCAAGTTTATTAAAAAAACGGTACAGGGGCCTTACTCCCGACTGGTTCGAGCTCTGAACTAAATCGAGTTAATGTCAATTCCTAGAGGAATGCAGTAAATTGACACTAACTCGAATTCAAATTCCAAGCCAATGATTTATAGCCAATATGTTTATGGATACAGCACTCGATTCAGTCGGGAGTAAGGCCCCAGCTTCCCGATTCAGAACCACACGATAACCATCTGTCGAACGGTTCGGTTTTTTATCTCGTATCGTGTCATGATTCACGCGACGAGAGAAAAAGAGATAACAAACCGAATCAGTCGACGACTGGTTATCATGTGGTTTTGAATCAGGGAGCTGGTTCGACAAGAATTATTAGAACTCCACATTTGTCTACATATCCTCACCTACGCAAATCTCGCCGAATTTATCATAAATCTATTTGTTTATTTGCTATTTCGCAGTTGCATAAGAAGCACATATTTAGTTCGATTTGCAATTCACATTGCAAAGTGCATCTATTTCTAAGAGTAATTTACGATTTCCGAATATTTGTGACCGAGAATGCAAACAAAATTATCCGTAAGGCCTGTTCTAAAAAACGCACGGTACCCGTAAGGGGCCTAACGGGCATAAGGGGCACGGTACGCTTGTCTATGTAATTTCTTGAAAAGCCATAATAAACCCTTTTCATAATAGCTTTTCATGAATCCCTTTTTTATGGCTTTTCAAGAAATTACATAGATAAACGTAGCGTATCCCTTATGACTTATTTTAAGTAAGGGTGATAGTTTTGACTTAAGTAAGGATACTAACGGCCAAAATTTATATCCAATCTATCCAAGATTTGCCCTACTAGAGATAAAAATTTGACATAAGCTCCATACAAAATTGACGACCTCTGTGGTCTAGTGGTTCGAGTGTCGGACTGCTGATAACGAGGTCGTGGGTTCGATTCCCACAGGACACAAATATTTGTGTGATGAACATAAGTGTTTGTGTTGGTCTGGGTGTGTTGCTTATGTATTATAAGTATGTATTTACAAAAAAAAAGTATATACGTATTATATCCATTGTCTAGTACCCATACCACAAGCTCTGCTTAGTTTGGGACTAGATGGTGCTGTGTAAAAATGTCCCAAAGATATTTATTTATTTTATTTATTTATTTAAAATATGTCAAATTTCTATCTCTAGTAGGGTAAATCGTGGATAGATTGGATATTAATTTTGGCCGTTAGTCAAAACGTCAAAACCATCTCATTCTGACAGGCCAATATATCATCAATCATAAATGTAATATTCGACGTATAAACGAGGAAAATATGAGTTTTTCTGTATCTAAGCTTACAATACTATACAATGGTTTTCATATATGGGTACTATGGGTAGAATTATTATAATATCTTATTGACATTAAAATTTTATCCTTAAGGGCGAAGACTTGATATTAATAAGGTGCATTATCAATGGAATTGGAATGTAACAATACATGGGACATAATGACATGATACTATTTAAGGCATTTGCTAATCGATATAAGGTACAACCTAACCGCAAGGTTAGGTTAGACGCATTTAATGCGTCTTCTTGAAATCGCAGTCTTGTCTAGTCTAATCTTTCTTTGTATATAAATAATAAGTAATTTATAATTGACACTCCAAATAATTGTGTATACTTAATTAGGTACCCATATATATCATTCTTTTCATATACCAACTAAATCAAGAGCTTAATGTAGGTACTGGTTATTAAAGTAATAAGTAATACGTATAATGTTTTTTTTTTTTTTACAAAACTGTACTTCATTGTCATTGCCTGTTATTTATAATCGTTACTGTTTTTGTTTTAACATCATGGACTACTTGGTTCAGAAACTACAATGTTTTCTTTACAAATGGTCCAAAGTTGTTGATAAAAAGTTAACGTTTATACCTACATGCTGAAATTTTAATCGCTTCTTTCCCGAAAAGTGGTCATTGTACTCATCATTATGAACAACTTTTACTATGGGACCAACACTGAAATTGCGAAAAAAATATCAGTTGGTCCCTACATTTGTGTTCACTTAAATCGATAAAATGTGTGTTAAATCGGTAAACCTGATTTTTTTCATAATGATGAGTACAATGACCCCTTTTTGGGAAAAAAGGCCATTAAAATTTCAGCATGTATAAATCCAAGAAAAGAAACCAGTCGATAAAATTATGTCTAGTTTCACCCAATTTCATATGTGCACTTTATAAAGACTCACACTCAAAGATTTTGGATTTTTTTCTGTGCTTACACTGTATATACTTCAAACCTAAAATTTAAGTAACCAATAGACGTGCAGGCTTACAACAATGACGTATAAATGCAGACCTCCATTATAAAGAGTAAGATGCTTTATTATTCAAATTGTCGGTATAAACGGTAAGTCGGAAGTCGAAAGAGATTGATTAGATCTTCAGTAACGATTGGAATACAAATCGGATTCGATATATCGACACGATAATTGTATAATTATAGTAGTTCCGCGAACCTGAACTTGAAAATGTTTATCGTAAACGTTGATCTTCAGAAATATATGAAGTAATTATATTTTATTATAGTATTGACAGCTTCTATAAAGCTGCCAATATCCGTCAATTGATGACTATATTTTAATGGATTTCTCGAATTACAAGCCAATGTTTGCTATTGTATTGTGCATCTAATAAAGCCAACATTATATTGTAAACACTACTTGGTTTGAACTAGAGCCATTGACCATACAGCCCAATAGACGCCTAATGTTGAATATAATGCGTACAAGAAATTGTGCCACTAGCTGAAGCGGGGCGGGGTGGGGCACTGCAATCCGATTGGCCCTACCAAGGCGGCTATTGGCTAATCACTAACGCGGCAGTTTTGACGGTTCATGTAAGTGGTCGAAACTGATTTGAAGATTCAAGTGGCGAATAGTGGCAACCTACTATTAGTGAAATTTCATAGATGTATTACAGACCTCGGTCGCCTGTTATGAGGTGTCTATGGGGTATATAGTCGATGACTGGAGCTTATGAACCTTTTATTAACTACGAAGATTCCTTGCAAGATCTTAGCGTCTCCCCATCGTGTTTGTCATCATTCATGTTTGTCCCAAGGTTTACACGAAGTAAAATTTTAATATAAATTTTACCTCGGCGAGTTACAGTTTTGTTAATATCAAAGTTATGCCAAAGATAAAATATAAAGATAAAGAAGCTACGCTCCGATATAATTTTCCTCGTACGTTATACAAACCGTACCAAACTAACTTATAATTTATTTGTTGTACCTTATATGTATGTGTATCGAACACGCAAATATTTTAGGCACTTTTACTGGTAAAATGCACAAAACTTACATATTCGAGTGCGTATCCGAACAAAATATTTAAAATAGGAAGCACCGTTAATTTCGGGACATTATCTAGCGGTAATAACTCCCCGGGGCATCCGTTTGTCAGCCGCATAGATAATTAACTAAGCACGTCAAACCGGTGTTCTACTGCAGCATAGGTACTATAATTTTATTTTGTATTGGAATACCTATAAGTATATTCTGAGACTATAAGATAGAATGCCAACGTATTTTTTCGATACTCAGAATGCCTATTCTCGTAACTAAAAACGTCCATAATATAGTTCAAAACTAATTTCAGGGCCTTAAATCTCAATCTTCTGACAGTAGATATTTCTGATTGCCAATTATTGGTGACATTTATAACCTAAGTATCACAAATAAACGGCCATCATAAAGAAAGAAAGAAAGAAAAAATATTTATTTGCTTCAAAAGTGACGCACAAAATTACCAGAAAATTCAAGAACAAATACAGGTACAGAGCCAAGAAGTGCGGTAAGATATGCGTCACATTTGCGCAAAACAGCCACCGCTCAGCATATTGCTGTGCCTCACGCACGGACCAAGGACACGCGCTGGTTTTCAGCGACAGCCGGCGGCGGCGTCGATACAATAACGTAGATTAGTGCGGCGTGATGTTTGTAAATAACGATAAAAAATAAATAAGTAAGATTAAATACAATACGAGATAAAATGTGTAATATTTAATAAATACGCAAGATTGGAAATTCCAACATCTACTGTCAGGAGATTGAGATTTAAAGCACTGAGATCAGTTTGGAACTATATTTTGATCTGGAAACGGAAAAGATCTTCTATACTATAACTAAATAAAATAAACCCATCTTTCTTCCACATCTCTCTTCACCACTAACGGCCAAAATTAATATCCAATCTATCCACGATTTGCCCTACTAGAGATAGGAATTTGACATAAGCTCCATACAAAATATGTCAAATTTCTATCGCCAGTAGGGTAAATCGTGGATAAATTGGTTATTAATTTTGGCCGTAAACCAACCCAGTGTCAATCAATGACGTCACTAGTAAATACACCGTCACTGTAGGATGCATGGCATTGACGTCACTAGTTCGCGTCACGTGCTTCAGCCGGACATGTTTCGGATATGGAACGTACTCTAGCTTATGCCAAACCACATTATTAACATGCACCTATGTGCGTCATTCGCCTTATCATTATGGTTGACTTTTTCACAAGCCTTTCCAATATTAAAAATGTGAATGGTTGTCAAGATGTTTGGATGTTTGTTACTCAATCACGCGTTAACCGTTGAATGGATTTGGATGAAATTTGGCACACAGATCGACCATAACCGGGATTAACATATATGTTATCCTGGAAAAACATACACTTACCGAGGGATGCACGATAAAATATTTCTGTGAAAAGCCGAATTACACACGGGCGAAGCTGCGGGCTAGTTCTTAATAATACCCACACATACATCATCATCATTTCAACCGAAAGACGTCCACTGCTAGACATAGGCCTCCCCCAAGCATGTTGGGGGATATGCCATAATCGTCACGCTTGGCAGCCGGGTTGGCGATCGCAGTTGGTTGGGTACTCAGAGAACGCTGCTACCCATCCTCTGGAGAATCCCTTAGTCGCCTTTCACGATACCCATGAGAAGAAATAGATAAAATTTTAAAAAAAAAACCCATAAAAAAAACATATCTCCAATTAAGACTGACAACAGCCAAATAACCCAAATAAGCTTCTTTTAAAAACATTTTATGCTGTCTATTCAGGTTGTGGGAAAGAAAAAAAATATATGTTAATCTTGATCGTATTTTCTAAAACTCTATTGTGCCCAAAAAACGTTTTCTTATAGTTTTCTCTATAGAAAAAAAATGTTAACTAACCTCTTAGAGAAAACAATCTCTATTATTTACAAAATATTATAAACGAAATTAAGAAGACATTTAAGAAAGACAAAATCTAAAACATAGTTGTTTCTGTTTTTCAAATAAGCTTTTATTTTTTTATTAAAAAAAAATTGATAATTTTCATTCAAGTTGAGCGGCGCATCCGACGTCGCTCCTCTCGTTGCCTCTCTTTCAGTTCTGTACAAAACGACAGTGACCGCTAAGGTCTGATTTTTAGGTGTTCTCAGCCTCTTAATACTATTGTTTCTAGCCCTGTTCGATGCTTTGAATATCATTAATCTGCTTACCACAACATTTCCACGAAAAAATATCCTTTCGTCACACTGCCATCCAATTCACAAATATGTTTTGTTATTATATTCGTCCAGAGCTACAAGCGTGACTAACAATGGGCATGGTTTTAGTAAAAAACTATAATTTTTACGTAATTCACCAGCTATCGCACCACGTGTTCCTTATCAACGCCATGTGATTGTTTCGCTACGTTGCCATAAAAATTCCATATAAAACCCGTTGCGAATCCACAGAGTAGCTTACATACTGTACGATATGGACTTCCAAAATTAATATCCAATCTATCCACGATTTACCCTACTGGAGATACTAATTTGACATATCTCTAGTAGGGTAAATCGTGGATAGATTGGATATTAATTTTGGCCATTAGAGAAATTCCTTCAAGTAAATGTGTAGATAATGGGCTACGAATTGAGAAACACTGCGCATGAATTTGCGCAATCATCGTCCTCAATTTCCGGTAGACTATTGTAATTATCCTTAACAGCTTAGTTAAGCTTAGTCTAGAGAGGTAATAGACTCTTTATGAATATTATAGTCGGGGTGGGTCAGTGTAAATGATTAGGGCTTTATTAGATGGCATAAACTTTAATAAAAAAAGGTATAAGACACCAAAATTACAATAAAATGTCCACACACCTCAGAACTCTGTCTCCATAGACTAAAAAGTGTCCTACCAGAAGCACGACCACAGACTACTCTATTAATTGGGTCGTCGCGAGGCGCATACTCGGTGCGTTCGAATACTCGTTAGTGTGTTGGAGAATAACGCGTAGGCGCCTTGCCTCGACTCGTGCGATGGGGGAGCATCCTGTGGTTCCGTACATTCGCTATACACTCCCCCTCGGGTTCGTGAAGGCGTCCTCGCTCAGGAACCCGCTCAAGAACGTCAGAAACAGGCTGAATATGACGAGGCCGGCCTCTTTTACGCTTCGGCATAATCGGAAGAGGTGGCTCTTCGTCTCTATTGACAAAAGGCGTGAGTTGGGACGCGTGGAACCTGCCCAAGACCTCGTCGGGAGAATTAAGTTTTGAAACCAGGTAAGTAGTAGGGCTAGCTTTCTTAACGACCATATAGGGACCATCCCTCTTTGGTACAAACTTAGCTGATAATCCCTTAGCAGCGTTACTCAATACGTGCGACTTAACCAAAACTTGATCACCGACATCAAATTCTTCAGGTTTACGACCCTTGTCCGCGTAATATTTACGTCTATCCTGTTCTTTCTCAACTTTATCCCTAATCGTAACTAAAGAATCTAAAAACTTCTTTAAGTAGGGCGTACTCTGGGGAACAAAATTATCCTTTTTCAGGACGGCCCTAATATCGTACTGAACGTCAAGAGGTGAACGGAGATTCCTCGCCAAAGTGAGAAAAGCTGGAGAAACGCCTGTTGTATGACACAACGCTGAGTTCATGGAGAAACGAACCGATGGTAAATGGTTTGGCCATGAAGAATGCTCAGTGTCAACCAACTGGGCCAGCTGCACCTTAAGGTCTCTGTTCTTCCGTTCCGCCGGGTTTGCCTCCGGATGATATAAAGGTAACAAGTCCTGTTGAATTCCCAAAATAAACATACATTGTTGCATGACGGAAGAGACAAATTGTATTCCATTGTCCGATACAATACGACGCGGCAAGCCATACCTGAGGAAGTATTCCTCAATTAGCGTACGAGCACAAACTTCTGAGGTGGCGTCAACAAGAGCAAAGAGCTCGACCCACCGAGTAGCTGTGTCTTCGACTAATAAAATGTATTTCTCCCCCTTCTTTCCAGGCGGGAGCGGGCCAAACAAGTCGATCGCCAAGACCTCTCCCCTTTGATTTAACACTGGGGTCTGTAAAAGGCCTGAAGGCTTCAAGTTTGAAGACTTGTACCGCTGGCAGGTTGCGCAAGACTTAATAAAGTCGGCGACAAACCGTCTCATTCCAGGGAAGAAAAACCGCTGTGAAAGCTTATGTAAGGTCCTGTCGATACCTTGATGCCCAGCAATAGGAGTGTCATGGCATTCGCTCAAGACGTCGAGTCGTAAACTCACTGGAAGCACAAGCTGTGGTTCCTCGACATCGACATCGGGGTTGTACCTATACAGGACTCCTTGCTGCATAAAGTAACCTCGCTCGGACCAACGTTTCTCTTCAACTGCATCATTATTTTCAAGACCACTGACTATCTTTTCCAGTTCTGGGTCATCAAACTGAGCACGTCGCAAATCAGTAGGACTTCTAGTGGGTAAGTCAACAACGACTGAACAAATACCACACTGACCTTTACTGTCTTCTTCGCAGGTAGGACGACTCAGAGTGTCGGCGACAACATTGGCTCTGCCTGGAGTGTATTCGTACTGAATGTTAAACTCCTGTAACTTCAGTGCCCACCGAACTAGTCTACCAGAAGGCGACTTCAAGCTCAACAACCATTTAAGAGGCTGATGGTCACTACCTACAATAATTTGCTGACCCTCAATATAACCTCTGAATTTTTCAACTGACCATACTACCGCGAGAGCTTCCCTCTCGGTAGTGCTATAATTACGCTCGGCTGGGTTTAAAAGGCGGCTCGCATATTCAATTGGCCGTTCGTCTTTTCTCTCTCCTTGTAGGAGAACTGCACCGAGAGCGTAATTACTCGCATCTGTACGCAAGATAAACGGTTTACTATAATCAGCTTGTATAAGTATGGGCGCAGACGTTAAGCACTTTTTCAGCTCCTGAAACGCCTTATTTTGCTCAGAGCTCCATACCCAAGACTGATTCTTCTTCAAAAGACGTGTTAAGGGTTCAGCAACTTCTGAAAAGTTCAAAATGAACTTTCTGAACCACGAACAGGTCTGAAGAAACGTTCTGAGGTGACGTAGCGAACTTGGAACCTTCATGTCCGCCACGGCGCGAACTTTGTCATGATCAGGCGAAATCCCATCCTGACTAATAACATGACCTAAGTATTTCACCTCTTCGCGCGCGAAAACACACTTTTCGCGATTGGCGCGAAGATTGAACATGCGCAACCTCTCAAAAACTGCACGTAAATCAGCGATATGCTGATCAAACCCTTCGGATATTACGAGTAAATCATCCTGATAGGCCAATAGGGTCACATTTTTAAGTGACGCTCCAGAGCGCAGCCTATCTATGAGCCGTTGGAACGTGGACGGAGCGTTTTTCAGTCCAAACGGCATCCTTTTAAAACGGTAACTACCAAAAGGTGTTAAAAAGGCCGTTTTGTCTCTGTCACACTCACGGACGGACACATTCCAAAATCCACTCCTCATATCCAAAGTACTCATGATGCAATTGCGCTTGGTAGACTGTACTAACTCGTCTATAAGCGGCATCGGGTACACATCGGTTTTCGTTATCGCGTTAAGTTTTCGGTAATCTACGCAAAAACGAACTTGACCGTTCTTTTTAGGCACTAACAACGCAGGAGAGCCCCATGCCGATTCGCACTCCTCGATAATATCATCGGCTAACATCTTTTCTATTTCCGACTGCATAATAGCTTTTTTAGCAGGGTTAAGCCGGTACGGAGGGACTGCAACAGGAGCGTGGTCACCGGTGTCAATAACGTGCTCTGCAAATGTAGTCGGTTCGCCCCTTAACTCAAATACGTCCTTATTATCAGAAAGGAATTGGGCAAGAACGGAGCGCTGCTCGTTGCTAAACCGTGACGCTTCCTCCTCCCTAAGTACACTACTAATAGGCACACTCTCAACGTGGTGTACATCTTTTTCAGGGAGAAGATTGAACTGCTCAAAGCTATCAGCAAAATGCCATTTAAAATTAAAAAAATCAATACAAATATTAAAATTTATCAAAAAATCTATACCTAAAAGAGTTTCGTTACTATCCGCGTCTGGAAAAATTAAAAAACTTACGAGCCTGGTTCTACCTTCAAGAGTTACATTCACTTCGGTAGTAAGTACATTCAATAACCTACTGACACCATCTGCTAGTTTTACATTTTCCATACGAGAGGACATAGGATGATCTTTGGCCTTTAGGAGAGCGTATAACGTATGGCCAGCCACGCAGCTTTTGGCTGCCGAATCTACCATCGCGGTACCTTTTTCACCTAAAATACTAATCTTTAGCACGGGCCGTAGAAAAGATCGACTATCAGTACGATTACCGACAAAAGGTTGTGAACCTCTGGCAATTCCGCACAACTGTTGACAACCGGAAAAATGTTGACAACCACTTGCTATTTCGGAAAAATGTTGAGAGTCGCTGGTATTATTACAAAACGGTTTATAATCATTATCAGATCTGGAAATAAGCATAAAATCGCGAGAGCAAGATTTTGATCCATCGGAATTACCAGATAAAGATTGACAACCATTGAACGATACCGACCGTGACGTTTCACTAATCTGTGACGGTGACGCGAACTCCCCCTGGTCGCAAGTAGTACAAACACTTACATTAGTTTCAGTACAAACACACATTTTCGTTTTAGAACGGAAACAAACACAATTATGATCAACACAAAAAGAACTACTTACATCACACAAAGGATTATCTAAACTATTATTTGAGCTCACAGCATTAACATTGTTATTAATACAAGGCGGCTCTTGTAAACTAAAATAATCATTCTGGAAACTGATACAATGTAAACAATTACAATCATCACAAGTTTTATCGTGTAAACATTTACTATAAGGAACACTATCAGAAAAAACAGGATCCATAGTCAAAACATTAACATCCAAATTAGGTACACTAGTGACAGAATCAGATATATTTATAGAATCAACAAAACAATCGTTATTAATACAATCCCTTGCGACATACGCAGGGTTACCTGGAACATCGTGAGAAGACATGCATTGCTCGATGCTCGAATGCGCGGAATCGCCCGCTACGCCGGCAAACATCACGCTACCTCGCAGCGGCGACGGCGTAGTAGGCTGAGTAGGCACTTGCGGCGGCGGCGGCGGTACGTTTATCGCGGAGCTAATGTCGCTATGCACGGCAAGCACGGGGCGCGTGCGACACGAGTCAATGCGATCGGTGGGCACGCGAGATTCACAAGCCGAAGTTAGGGAATAGAACGTTGAACGTTCACTATTTTGTCCGTTATTGGTCTTACACTTAGGACACTTCGACTTAATGACATTCGCGGCACCACAACCGTAACACTTAATGTCTTTATTAACACTTTTAGAGTTATTGTCACTGTCGACTAATTTTTCGCAATTTTCTTTAGTGTGGCCGCTACGTTTGCAGTAAATACAGAATAACTTGTTTTCCCCTGCCTTTTTCGTCGTTGAGTCGCCCGTGCGACTACCGGCGGCGGCAGTGGAAGACCGAGAAGTAGAACTTGAAGCGGTGGCGGCGCGGGCGTTACGCGCAGGCCCGTCGGCGGCGCGTGACCCCTCTTCGCGACATGATGACGGTTTTTCTGCCGAATGACTGTGCCGTAGCTCATTTATTGAGTCCTCAACGGCTCGAGCTTTTTTAGCAACTCGTCGAATGTCGAAACCGCAGTTCTATCAATACGTTTTCGGATGCGGCGATCCAGCAATCCGAACGTCATATCCAACTCGACACGTTCGCATAAATCTTCTTTAGGCAACTTGGCTAACAATGCTCGGACTTTGGCTATAAACAAGTCTGTTTTTTCGTTACCTTGTGCCAGGGAGAACAACTCCAAGTATATTCGAAAGGGCGGGCGACGCTCGCCATACGCACTCCGGAGTCCAGTAACTGCTTCATCCCATGACCTTGTAGTGCCTTTGACGCCTTGCCACCATGTACCCGCCGAAGAAGTGAGCAGCATCGACATACCTAAGAGAGCGTTCTCATCGCTTATATTTAGGCACGACTTGTAAACTTCGACAGCATCAATAAAGTTTTCCACGGATTCCTCAGGATTGCCGCTGAACTTTGATGTACACTTTGAGAAGTTGGCTGTGGACTTCATGATGGCGGTTGCGGCAGATGTACTTGCATCGACTGATGTTTGAGGTGTTGATGAGCGAACTTCACGTAAAAGTTGGTTGCAAAACTCTGCTTGCGACTGTTGAATTGTAGTTAACAATGATGTAAAGACGTCTTGTGTCATATTTATATTGTTGGATTGTCCAGATTCCTCAAGAATCGAGTCATTATTGGCTTGCGACTTGCGTTTTCGCGGCATTTTGCAAACAAGTACGTACCTGCTTTACGTAGGTACCGAGTACGGTTCGTGGTTCTACTAACCAGCAAAATCACAGCGAAACACAAAACCACTTGTCGGTCGTATCACCAAAACTTTTAGACTTGATCAAAATCACAACGAATGAAAAAGTTTGATCCACTAAACAAAGACTCCAACCCCTTGTTTTAAATCTAAAACACACGCTTGAGTGTCAAGATATACTAAAACACACGTTGGGTCGCCAAGATATAGTCGGGGTGGGTCAGTGTAAATGATTAGGGCTTTATTAGATGGCATAAACTTTAATAAAAAAAGGTATAAGACACCAAAATTACAATAAAATGTCCACACACCTCAGAACTCTGTCTCCATAGACTAAAAAGTGTCCTACCAGAAGCACGACCACAGACTACTCTATTAATTGGGTCGTCGCGAGGCGCATACTCGGTGCGTTCGAATACTCGTTAGTGTGTTGGAGAATAACGCGTAGGCGCCTTGCCTCGACTCGTGCGATGGGGGAGCATCCTGTGGTTCCGTACATTCGCTATAATATATTATACTAATAATAACCCATAATACAATCGAAATTTGTCAATTGACTTGTTGCCGAAATGCAGTTCGTATAACACGATTAACTAACTTTTTTGTGTGAATATCGTGAGTGTTAACTGGCGATCGTGAGCACAGTATTAAAGCAAATTATTAACTGTCATACCAAACGGTTATTAAATTAAAAATTCATGTCTATCAGGCCCTATCAATAATCATAATTCTTATCGACCACCAACAGTGCAATCACAACTCAAATATGCTGAGTTGCATATAAACTAATTGATAAGTGATAATATATCATAAGCAATAATAATAATAGTGCAATATAACCTAGAACTATGACTTGCACTGTCTAGAACACTTAAAAAGAATACCTACACTCTGTTTTTCCTTACTTGTCTTATTTAGTAAACAATCTCGGCATGTCTTTTTAATTCAATTCGTCAATAATAATAATTAGTCAGAAACTATGTAAAAAAAATACACACGTCATCATCATCATCATCATTTCAGCCGAATGACGTCCACTGCTGGGCATAAGCCTCCAAAAAAAAGGTATGCCATAATCACCACGCTTGGCAGGCGGGTTGGCGATCGCAGTTAGTTGGTTAAATACACAGAGAACGCTGCTGCCCATCCTCTGGTGAATCCTTAACGGCCAAAATTAATATCCAATCTATCCACGATTTACCCTACTAGAGATAGGAATTTGACATATTTTGTATGGAGCTTATGTCAAATTCCTATCTCTAGTAGGTTAAATCGTGGATAGATTGGATATTAATTTTGGCCGTTAGTCGCCTTTTATGATAGCCATGAGAATAGATAGGAAAAATAACACACTGAATATATTTTTTTACCTAATTACATGTACAGAACTAGTACCTACCTAATTACATTTTATCAGTAGTTATTGCCCAAGATTGTTTACTAAATAAGACAAGGAAGAAAAAACAGAGTTAAATCCTTCGTGATAAGTTGTATAGGTATTTATACCGGTTGATACTATGACATTTGTTCACTGACTATGAGAAACCACATTTTTTGCTATCTCACTGGACTTGTTTGTTGCTATGTCTTTTAGAGTTATTGGCATTGTTTCTGATTAGGTGGTTCTAGGTTTTATGATAAAGCCGTTAAATGTAGGTGGTTATGAGTTTTCTGTTAGAAAATCCTATAAGGATCAAGCTGGTAACTCGAAAAAAAAAAACAGTGTCGTTGAGTCATCTCCTACATTCATAATTCTGATGAGATCCAATGGGATCTAATTCTACAAGTTGTGGGTACAGAATAGATTCTCTGGCTTTCACTTTGCGAAACACATTTTAAAAAAAAAAACTATCGCACCTTCAAATATTTTTCTGGAACATTCCACAATTAAGCACGTTTGGTGCATTCGTTGAGTAATTGGGGTGTTGCGCTATGGGTCGCTTCCCCGGATGGCATGATATGAAACAGGCATTTTCTCAACCTCAAAAAAAAACTCCACTGTACAAGACACATTAAAAACATGCTTAGTACGGCCGTCCCTGTATGTAAAGACATGTATTACGCATACGGTACTACCGTGTCGTCCATTGTCGCTGATTGCTTATATCCGGTCGCCGATGTAAAGGTTTACAGGAGAATATAAGAGCGGTAATTTCACGATAGATTGAACGCGGTTGACTCACGCGATATTGACCTAGAGGAGCGAATACATGTACGTACAAAGAACAATGATTATTATGAAGGAAGAAGGAAATGTAGGAAAACAAGAAGGAATAATTACATATTTCCTAGGTATTGTACCGGGAGAAAATAAGGAAAATGTTAGAATTCCATATAGTTACCTTATCAACAAACAAAACTTACACAACAGTGCCTAAAAAACAATTTTTGTTAAGACTAACCCATTGGACTTTTTCAACCAGCAATTCTATATCCTCAATCATCATCATCTTCCTGTCCTGGTCCCAAATTACTTGGGGCGGCGCAATACGTCTTCATCTTCTTTTATTTTGCTCTATCAGCCGTAATCTCATCATTTACTCCCTTTTCATCCAATCATTCTTCACGCAATCCATCCATATTTTCTTTGGTCTCCCTCTCCATCCATGAACATTCATAATCATCACTTGGTAACATGCGTTTCATCCCTCCACATCACATGCCCATACCAACCCAAATGATTTCCTTTCAATAACTTTTCTATCACAGGCGCCACTTTCAAACTTGCTCTGATATATTCATTTCTGACTCTTACAAGAATGGCCTTGTCACTCCACACATCCATCTCAACATTCTCATTTAAATTTTATATCCTCAATATCGACCTATTATACATAATAATATCAGGACACGAACATTTCAACCAGTTACGCGCGGTTACACATTCTTTGCGCAGGAAGTGTTTTGCAAGCCAGTTGCCTCCACAACGCACTGGTTAGGTTCTGGGAATACTCGTAAGGTCCTTCTAATTAACTTACGTGCAGTAGAAGATTAGTTCCTACTGGATTTTGACACAGAATAGATAGTGCACAGAAGTTGCACTGGCATTCAATCATGATCGCATCAGTCCGTAAAAGTCCAAGATTAACTATGGATCTTCAAATAGGACACTGCAATGAACAGTCGTGAGAAACAATGATTATATTCGTATAGTTTGGGTTGTGGATTCATGATTGCGATGAGTTATTGTTACTTTAGCACTCATGTGGATAACTCTTAGGCCCGTATTACAGAAAGTTCCTCAAGCGTTGATCACTATTTAAAACTAGTTTTGAGTTGGGATTTAATTTTAGAACATGCCTCAAGCACTGTCATCAGTTTCGGTATTTGAGCAGAGATTTGATCTGTAATCATCTAGTGTGGTCCAGACTACGCTTTAGTAGAGATTTCTATTCTATTTCAGGTCAAATTCGTGTGTTATGTTGTTGAATTAAAGTTTATAATTACCGTATTGGAATAAGACCGATACTCAAATAACGATTCTATCCTTAAGTACTGATCAGGTGATTGAAGTTTAAACTGTACTTGAGGAACCATCTGTAATACGGGCCTAAGTCCTTTTACAGCATCACGGTAAGAATCTTTAGTTCGTCGGCGGGCAGGCCTCCTAAAAAACCATCGACTATTAAAACCCCATGGAGACGTAATCACATCAGTTCCCCGATTCAGAACATTTTCGATAAGCAGCCGTCGACCAATTAATTTTGTTATCTGTTTTTCTCTTATTACGTGAATCGTAGACGTAACGAGATTACAAACCGAATCGATTAACAACTGCTTCGGAAATATTCTGAATCGCGGAGCTGATTTGTTTGAAATTAATTCCTCCAGTTTTCTACTATAACATAACGCGCTCTTATTGGCTCGTGCGTTCAGCGCGCTCGTGGCCTGATATTTATCTGAGCGAATAAATAGAACAGTTTCGGAATTGGACAGCCCGTAATTTGTCTCTATAGGGTTTAATGCTCGATGTAAGGCAGCGAACTGTTGCTGTTGAAGAATGCATGCGCTTAATTCATTTGGTTTCAATCAACAGCGACGTCTACGTATCCCTCTGTACTTGGACATTCTACACTTCTTTATTACTCTGTGCTTCAGGGTAGCTCACGTTGATTTCCTAATGCCTATAAAATAAATAACTTAATTTTATACTCGGTCTGCTTTACGATGACTCATTAGTTGTAGAATGTGATTAGATTTAGATAAGCTCATATTTAAGTCTCGAGAAATATGGTCTTTATAAATTATGATAATTTCACTTGCAAGAACGAGCTTAGGCACTAAAATGAGCTGCATAATATTGACCTTTACGAGCGTTACTACGTAGGTTAGATGCCTATTTCGTCATCATCGTTTACAGACACTTATGAATATGTGAGATACTCGTGTACCTAAGTACTTGTTTATAAAACAACCTTCCAGACCGTTTGTCTATACGTCTGCCTGTCCTAGCCTGAAGGCACGTGTCCTCTGTCCAATGCGTATAATGGCTATGCTATATGTATTGACAGAGGTATATGTTTTGACTAATCTTAGAAACCATTCGTTGGATAGGTAGGTCATTTGTAAGCATATTACACATTATTTTATTTTGCGACAGCACAAGGTTTTTTATATCATAGGATGGCGAAACGAGTAACAGGTTCACCTGATGTTAAGAGGTTATCTTTGCCCATAACAACTGCAATACCACCTAGGCTGTTGCCTGAATGGTACCGCAAGTTGTTGTTATTTTTTTCAGTATCACAGTTAGTAGACGCCCGAATACCTCTTAACCGAAAGGTCTTAAACACATTCATACACAAAACTTTAAAAGAGGAAGAACTTTAGAAGAAAAATGATATGGATAAAAAGAAAGTGAACACTGAAATGACGGCTGATAGAGATTTAAGGAAGAAAAAGGCATGCTGGGCAATTCAATTTTGATAAGGGTAGGAGGAGACATAAACTTTTCCATATGCTTCCATAACTAACGATTTTGGGCGCTAATAATGTCAACAACTGAACAAAAAGGGGCCGATACTTCACCATTCCGACAGCATTTTTCTCCTCCATGACTCACCGAACTTCACACAGGCCGCCTCAGTCATGATTACAGCCTATTCATTAGCAGTGTACAGGTCAACTCAACACTTCCCTTATTCGCTCAGACTCTTATGAATCGCGCGGTGTGCAGGATGGTCCACGTTCCGCAACATTGCACGAAACAGATTAAAGACTTCGCACACTGAAAGAATGAGTCGCGCGACGATTGATATAAGCTGGTCAGTACTTTGTATACGCCTATTGTTACTGGCCGTTGACTTTGGTGGCTTTCATAACGCTTTGAGGCGTGATTGTCGTCATTTTCTTCTATGATTGTATAAATCATCTCATTCTAGACACGAAGTTTTCATAGCGTAGTGAATTAATATTGATTAGCCCTTTTTCTGACAATCACTAACAAGCAAATGAAAAATTCTCTAGTGGCTACTCATTTGCAATAAAAGCGCTAAAGAAAGTACTTTGTAAATTTTAGTGTGGTATTCAAGCCAGAGTAAACAGAACTTTCATTCTTTTTCCATGATTCCTCTATAATTTAGCCTACAGCAAATGTATTTTTAACAAGCAACAAATTACTAGTAACTAACTACACAAAATGTAATCACCCTTCTGCGCATTCTTCACGCGTTAGTCGCTACCGCAAATACACAATGTGTAGAGTTACTTATTGAATCCCAGCGTAAAGTCAGTTATGTGGGCAACTCAGACCAACAAAAGTGGGCAACCGTATTGTTATACCGTTAGAAATATTGAAAAGTGCTTGAGAAATATTCCTTTTATTTCTTTCACTTGGAGACTAAATTACATAGTAAAATCTGTAGTTTGACAAGCAAAAGTAGAGCTTTAAATGAATATCCGCCATTCAATTCAATTCACAATTCTTTCCAAATCACGTAACAAACCATTTTGCCATTTATTATTTGAAAAGAGTAAATCCATGGAGTTTCTTACCGGCTCTTCATAGGACCAACTTTTGGAACCGCGCCACTAGATTCATAATTAACGTTTTTAAAGTGCACGTAAATGCTTATTCGAAATAAGAACTTTTGACTTTGACTTTGAAAAGATCCCAAAAGCGCGTGATTCATATTACTAATATATGTACCCCAGTAATCTAAAATATGTACTAAGTGGGTTCTGCTATTTAGTCGTCGATAACCCCGAAAGTATGGATGTTTGTTTGTTTGTCCTTCTTGAAAACGGCTGAACGGAGTGAACGGATTTGGATTAAACTTGGCATACAGATAGACCATGTCTTGCTGCTGGCGTCCGCTAGTGAGAAAATAACAGTAATAATATTGCTTCATTAAGCCGTAAATACGTAACAGTCTGCCATTTCATTTTAATATTCAGTAGAAAACATAACAATAACAGCCATTTATTCATTGAAATAGGCTCTGAAATTCAGACTTAAATTGCTACCTTTTAATGCTTCCAAAACTTTCCAATCTTAAATAAGAAATTGGAACAATATCAAGTCGAACGGAAACCATAGGTGTCATAGGTCACCTAGTTATTATGTAACATATTATTATTATTTATTGATTATTTAACAAGTAAATAACCAAAGGTTCATACATAATAACTAGGTGACATTGACATTGTCATTGAAGAACATTGTACTCTATAAGACCTAGCACAAAATTGCACTAAATAGACCCGATTTAACACATGTTAAAATGTTGTGTATAGTTCATAGCTCCAGTCCTGTGACAGATAGATGTCAAATACATACAAATAATGTCAATATACGTTTTTTTTTTGTTATTTAGAAATCTGTCACAGGACTCGAGCTATATTTTAGGTACGAACTATAGTGCCAAATATTCTGAATTTTGACGTTACATGGAGACCGAAGCATTTTGACATGTGTCAAATCAGGCCTATTATATTGTCGTAGGTTTATTCTGTGATCGTAGGTAGATGAGTCTGTTTAACATGATCCCTGTCCGCGAAATAGACACAATAATTAAACAATCGCCGTGAATCATAATTTTGTGATTCACGGGACAGGGAAAGGGTTAGAGACAAAACTGTCAAATCGTAGGTACTGTAAACATTTGTTTTTATCCGATACTTTTTAATATTATACAGACTGTAAAAAAAAAAATTAGAACAGAAGAAGTATGCGATTTGCAATCGCAAATTAAAAATTTTGAGCAGTGTTGCTTGACTTGGGACATTTTATACACCACCATCTAGTCCCAAACTAAGCAGAGCTTGTAATATGGGTACTAGACAATGGATATAATACTTATATACTTTTATTTTTTCGTAAATACATACTTATAATACATGAAAAACACCTAGACCAACACAAACACTTATGTTCATCACACAAATATTTGTGTTCTGCGGGAATCGAACCCACGACCTCATAATCAGCAGTCCGACACTCGAACCACTAGACCACAGACGTCGTCCAAACCAGCCAGTGATTTAAACCAGCCCGGCTGCTTCTTAATGCCTCTTTTATATCAGTACTCTCTGAAGACCATAATTATGACCAGGCTAGCCTTTTCTCAACTCTCCTTAGGTCGTCTTGCAATCTAATCATATAGTAATGTCAGACTTTAAAATCAAACCCTATTGAATTAAGAAAACAGACTAACTTTTCAGTAATCTTTACAGAAGACAGATTTAAGAGCTTAACCGTAACAATACACAAATTCCACTTTACGCCAGACAATCATAATGACTATATCGACCTTTACAATTGTTCTTCACAACACATGCATCGCTAGTAGGTACTTGGTACTTACTAGTACACAACCCACACAGTTTTGTACTTCGTAATAAGGTAACTGGGACACGCAGTGGGTCGAACGTAACGCGTCCCGACGCGGCGCGACTACGGTTAGGTGCGTATTGACTGTCGAAGGGTGCCTATTTACAGGAGTGGAGAGATAACATTGAGGTAATATGTACTACGTACTGGAGCAGACATCAGGAACAAAAAATTTAGCACAACTTGATGGCCGCGGAGCACGCGCGGCGCGAGCGTGGCTAAGCGAGTGAGAGTGTAGGAGCTCTAAAACGTGTTACAAACATTTTGTTCGAGGTGTCTTCTCTAGTACGTAGTACATATTACCTCAGTGAGAGATAACGAAGAGATATTCTCCAATATAATCGCACAAAATTCGTCTCCGCTCTGCTATGCTATTTTTGTGGAATTTTTCTCCTTCCGCCTAGCTATTTCCTAACAATGTCGACAACATTGTTGTCTACTCGCGAAAAAAAAAAACAGCTGTTCCCTTACATTTTTGTTCACATAAATCAACTAATTGTAGGGGAACAGCTGATTTTTTTCGCGATTTCAGGATTGGTCCCATAGTAAAAGTTGTTCATATTGATGAGTACAATGACCCCTTAAAAGGTTTTCAGTTATTTCAATAAGACGTTGTATACACACAGAGAAATCTTAAGTAATCAAAACCATCATCATCTTTTTGTATAATTCCATTAGTTAATATTTTCTTCTCTCCGCTTCAGTGGACAGGCAATCTAACAACCATGTTGCTGCTACGGAAAATTTTATCATTTGATAGGTTAAGTTCCGTATAGTTGGGAGAGGTTAGTGCGGTGAATAATGATGAATCAGTAGATTGATACCTGTAGGTAAAACAATGTGAGAACGTTGTGGCTGTATGTTGATGACGTTAGTTTTTTTTTTAAACATTGTTTGCTTAGTCTCTTTAACTATATAAAATAGGTCTGTATTGCAAAAAAAAAACCAGTTTAACCATATGATTTGCATCGAATGTTTGTTAGCACTAAACACAACATAAAAAGTTACTTCTGACCTTATCAAATTCAACATGAATTGACAATCAAGTCTTTTAATGCAAGGAAATACACGATTAATCACCATTAATGTTTTGTTTAAGCAATGATGAAAACAATGCCATTAAAGGTTAATCTTCTGTGCATTAGTAGATTGAGACCTTTGACTGACCTACTGACCTACGAATATGTACAACTTAGACCCCTCCGCAGAATACAAACTAAAGTTTAGTCGCTAAACTAACACGCCCGATGACTCGACCGATTCCATTTTTGTATAGGGAACCGAGTCTGTTGATACGCACACAGTGACGTAGTTACCGTAGGGATAGGCGGGGCAGTGCCCCGGGGCCCCAAACTCAAGGGGCCCCTCGGCCCTATAAACGACGTTCGAAAAAGTTATATATTATCCTCGTTGAATAAAGAATGTTCGACTTTTAACTTTTTGTCCCGGGGCCCTTGTTTAAATAGCTACGACATTGTACACACACCAACGGGCAAAAACCATAATATGTTCTTGTACCGATCCAATCAAAAGTCCGCAGTCTGCTGGGGTCTTTAATGTCGCATTCTACTGTTAGTCTAAAATCCTTATTTATCTTAAGTACTCCAAATACAAACATCTAAATTCCTAGAACTTATTTGAACAAACCTGTTCTTTGAGCAAAAAAATTGGATTCCACTATCCCATATCGAGTTGAAACTTACGTGTCAAATAATTGGTACCTGGTTCAAGAATTTCCCAGAACACTTTTAAAGGCATGTGACAGAATGTTACAATTCATTCACTTATTAAGTTGATCACTTAAAGATATGTGAAGCCTAATAAGTAACGTGGGCAAGCGTTGATAATTGATCTGGATTTTATGGTGAAAAGTTGTGTTAATAGAACAAGTGGTTAGAACACAGAACGTGATGATGTCTGAGTCAAATGTTAAAAAGTTTAATTAAATTGTGACATGTCATATCCGAAACACCGAGATCTGTCGTCGGACGAAAGTCTACGACGTCGTCGGTGATAGGGTGATTACGCTGAAGTGGAGTTGGGCAGCACATCTGGCTCGGCGTAGGGATGGCCGATGGAGTAAAGCCTTGACCAAGTTGTGCCACAGGTCGGAGAAACCCGGGCCGTCCGAAAGCGCGTTGGGTTGATGATATCGCCAAAGCCGCAGGAAACACCTCGATGAGACACACAGGATCGAAGAGGCTGGCAAAAACGAAAGGATGCCTATACCCGGCAGTGGGTGAGACCGGGCTAGGATGATGATGATAATGGTGTCATGTTACTACATGTCATTGTGTAAGCAGAAGTGTTCTTGTTATGGAGGATGGTATCGCTTGTATCCAGCAGTAGAATTTTGCATAAGCACAATTTTATGCCTCCAGCCAGTTTTTGATGGCATAAAATCTCTTGGGCATCCACTTTAACCTGTAAGATTTTTTATTATCCTATCCTACTAATATTATTAACGTGAAAGTTTGTGAGGATGTGTGGATGTTTGTTATTCTTTCACGCAAAAACTACTGTATGGATTTTAATTAAATTTGACATACCGATAAAACATAACCCAGATTAACATATAGGCTACTTTTTATCCCGGGAAGATGAACAGTTCCCGAGGGATGCGCGATAAACGACATCCACGCGGGCGAAGTCGCGGGCATGGGCTAGTTTTCTGTAAAAAAATAAGGTTACAAATTAAACAAAAATAAATCACTTTTTAATAGAAACGTTTCCTCTGTAGGTATATTACCCGGAGAGTCTTTCTTTGGTATTGATCTTGTATCGATCGAGTTCTTGGAAGGGCCCGTCAATCATTTTACTGCAATACAGTCACGCGCATATCGATGGTAACAAAACTAGTACAAACGGAGCCTGTCTTGTATGATGGTTACCATTGACCGTACCTATTACTTTTAATTTGACAAATCTACTGACGAAACATCAAATATTGGTTAAAGTCCCTTCATATTTATCAACACACATCATTCTTTACAAATAGTTCCGACTAAAATCTTTAAATATTTGACTAACTGGTCTCCATTAACGCTCCCTAAATAAACATTATCCCTCTCAGCATTACCGATAGAATTTCAACACCAGGAATTATTTGAGGGAGAAATGTGTTGTGAAAGTAGTAAGGAATGCATTGTACCTATTATACACATTTTATTTTATACGTATTTTTATTTATGACTTCAATTATAAGCTGATTATATACTTACGAGGTCTTGAGAAGCTCTCTTGAGACCTTCGCCACGAATTACAAGACGTATAATTTGTGGCGTAAAGCTTAGTACCTAGTAAGTAATTAGGTTACCCCGTAACCTATTTAAGTTTCCGTGGATACTGGGTGTTATAATTATTTGTTGCGCCCTTTGCTTAAATACTTTGTGACTTCCTACATTTCTCGACAAATTATAAATTATCTTTTTTCGGTTCAAGCTTATAAGCCAAATAAATGTATGAACCAGGAGGAGAACTAAACCCTTGGCGGTAAAGTGGGGGACGCGAGAGGTGACCCTCCACCCCACCAGTAATGGGTCTGTAAATGCATTGGCATTAAATATATGTATTTTATCGATTTTAGTGAACACAAATGTAGGGATCAACTGATTTTTTTTCGCGATTTCAGGGTTGGTCTCATATTAAAAGTTCTTTATAATGATGAGTACGATGACCCCTTTTCGGGAAAAAAGCTATTAAAATTTGAGCATGTATAGCACACTGTTAATAGTGCAACTGTTGATAGGGTAAACGTCGGCTTAGGTCAGTCTACGTGTGCACTAGATTATGGAAGCCAGTAATGATGTTTACCATCGACTAAAAGTTCGCATATGCCATTAATGGCACGTTTTAGAGCACATGAAATGAATCGTGCTTGGAGCAATCCTATTTATGTTACTGACTATACTGGCTGTTCACTGTTCATGTTGCAGTTGACAAGGCTGATCTTAGCTGCTGGTAACTAAAACGAGTATAACAATATACGCATGAAGTATTGTAGGAACAGGGTTTGCGATGACCTAAAACCATACGGAAGACATCCTCAGCACAAAATAGAGGAGCTCGAAAAGAAAGTTGGCGAAAATTGATCCTGAATGTAGTGAACGTAGAGAAGTGTTTGAGACTGATTTCCCCTTTCTTAGACACAACCTCCATTGCTTTGGTTACATTTTTTTTATTCTTAACGGGCTTGCGTTTGATCGCCTCCTCACCTGATGGTGTGGTCGAAGATGGTTCACGCTTGCCCAGCAAAAACCTATTCACTCGAGCCTTGACGACCACCAGATTATACTTCTCGGAAAACAATGACGCCGGCAAGGAATATATAAAAATACAATAACAATCCATTACTTTTTGGGCAGAATTTAATGCAGAAGTCTATGACAGTAATATTAGTTGAAATAGTGGACTGTGATTGAAAAAGTAGTCACAATAAGGTGCCAAAGGATTTCATGAAACTGACATTTCCAAACTGCAGTATTCTGCATCAAAATGTATCTTGCTTGATAATACATAACCTAAACATGTCTAAAGTACCGGTTCAGCACGTGACATGATTTTATTGTGTTATAGCTACCGCTTGTTATAGCACAGTACGAGTAAAGGTACGCTAAATACGAGCAGAGTGCTGCGCATGCGACGCGACGTGGGACGAACACACCGGACGGAATTGATATTTACGATGATAGTAATGATGTTTACCTATATCAATATAGAATGAAAATCGGTCGGAACTTCCGCATGCTGATGGTAAAGCATGATCTGGTTAAATTAAAAATTATCTAATTCAGAGAAATGAAGCTTTTTTTTTTTTTTTTTTTTTATGATAAATAGATCTGCTCTTGACCGCAATCTAGACAGCTTTGTCAGGATGTGGTCGAAAAGCTGATCTTCTTCCTGTGATATCGGTGACTGTGACCATCGTCCGGAACTAATTTCCATCTTGTGCCAGTCTGCATAGACTGGCAGTGTCATTGATATTTGTCCAAGCTTTTGATGTTGTCAATCCATGCTAATTTACTTCTTCCCCTGCTCGTTTTGCCCTCCAGTATTATCTGTGGTCAATAGTTTCTGTATGTGTCCAAAATATGAGATTTCCTTCTTTTAACCGTTTTTAATAATTCAAGGATTTTCTTCATTCTTCTTAAAACTTCAATATTAGTTACTCTACTCCTCCATGAGATCTTTAAATTCTTCTTTATAGCTACATCTCACGTGCATTTATTTCCGCCTCTATGTTTTTGGTGAGTGTCCACCAAAGACAATATGTCCACCCTTCGAAGCTTACGTAATTGCATATTAGACAAAAGTAAATCATATTAATTCATAGAAAGCTAATTAACAATTAACCAATCATAATTTCGTTCTGCGTATGATTTTTTTGCTAATCCAACATTGCTTACTTAGAAGTGGGCGTTTAAACGAAAAGCGCTTAAAAAAGTCTAATAAAAAAAAAAGCGTATAAGCACGCTTAATGATTAAAACAGATTTTGTTTAGACTTTTTCGTAAACCAAACTTATGCTTTCAATACTACGTTTGAAATGTAGCCTTATTTCTGTCAACATAAGACCCAAATTCAAAGTAGACGGGTGGTTTGATATCCGGTAGAATTAAATTTTATTCGTTTACGTAAAATTTGTTTAGAGAAAGAACTTTTTTATTTTGTTGATTATTTTCGTATCGTTTAAACGTTTTTGGCCTTGATTGATTTGCTTTTGCTTTGGCGCTTAGTTTATTTTTCGTTGTCAACGAGTGAATGCATTTTTGAATGTTCTCGGTAATTAATAACGCGACGATTGTAGTTTGCTTGTATAGTTTTTAGTGAACTTTGTAAATAGTTTAACTGTAAATAGAATAGTGTAATGTAGACAAATAAAAGTAATTTTTTTAGAAGTGAAAATCAAAAAGCGTCAAAAGCGTAAAAAAATTCGTTGGCAGAAAAAAGCACAACGTTTAAACACGCTTACGATTTTAAGCCGTTTTTCCCAACTTTACTTACTAGGTTATTAAGAACCCATATTAAAGTAATTGATTTTATAAATTTTCCTCACAATTGCGAGAAGATTCGACCAAATAGGTACCATAATGACTCGAAGATAATATTTTTCCTCTTCAGTATTCCGGTTGGCGACGGAATACCTACGCAAATTAAACTATTTTTAATTCTAATGTATGCTAATATCTATAATGGTATAAGAAAATCTATATTACCTAATGGATGATATTCAATTATGCAAATTTGAAAGGTCAGACGAAGCGCATCACCGGTAAAATGGAAATGCATCTTCGCTAACATTCACTTAGGTACTTTGCCTTAGTTTCCTTGAAAAGTAATCTCTTGTTTGGTTAAAGCAAATGTAGGTACTAGGTACAGTCGACTGCATGACAGTGGTAACACTTGAATTAGAAAACCGCCCTTACTGCTTACGAAATATAGGCGCTATCAATGACAAACTGTTACCACTAACGTGCGGTCGACCGTACTTACTTTGATAGTAAAATTTAAAAAAAAACTTATGGACGCAGAATTCTGTAAAGGACAATGTCAGCTGAAAATCAGTGCTGTGCATACCTACATTCACAGCAAATACTGAGCTGGATCCCTTGCCACACATATTATGTTGTATGCATGTTGTGTTCTCATTAATTTGTCCTGTTACCTTTGCATGTAATATGTATATTTTGTGTATGTGTGGCAAAATAAATGGTTTAAATGGTTTAAACTCTATGGAACTTTGGCCCATCCAATAAAAATCAATAACAAGCATGCCATGTTATACATACACATAATTTTTAATTAAATTAACATAGTTTGTATCTGTATTAATTCACAGTCTGCTTTACTTGGCTCTATTTTTTTTGTTATAAAATCTGCGACATTAGTTGCATCGTTGTCAACTAATGTTGTCGTTGTCTGCACCGATTAAGTACAATATTTTAAGTAAATCTACCTTTATGTAATGCCTATGATATTTTAATTTGCTTAGTATTGAGAGATATTTCCTTAGATCTGATGACAAAATCTAAAATAAACAACAAAATTTCCATTATCAAACGTCTGAAACAGATTCCGACCACTCAATTTCACATCAAGCTAGCTATAAATCCAAATATTTGACAGCAACTCACAATAATTCGTCGATAACATTTTCATCGATCAACGTCGATTTTTTCCGTTTTCCTTCCAATCAACGTCAGAGTACGATCGAAACAATACCGCGTGTGTACAACAACCGTGGACCCGCCAGGAAGCCGTAATCGCGATTATCCGGTATTTTCAAATCGGAAATCTGTGTACCGAGTATATTGGTAACAGAATGGTGTTATATTATAATAATGTTGTAGTGTAATTTGTTTACGTTGTATGTAACATGTAACCACTGAATTATAATAATCGTCATTGTTCAAAGTTAAAGGTGGTATTGAAAGATGATGGTAGGTATATAAATATTGCAATAGAACGATCTTTCCAGAGTGCACTTTCTTTTCCATCATAGGACGACCAGACGGACGGCGATGCGCCACCGTTATTTGTATGGTAGATATTCCACCCTTACGCACGAACCGTTTTGCTAATAGCTTTATTATGCGTACCGCTAAAGAGTGGAATTCCTTTTCAGTGTTTCCCGAGAAGTATAATCTGGTGGTCTTCAAGCCTTCAGTGAATAGGTTTTTGCTGGGCAAGCGTGAACCGTCGACCGCACCATCGCTTAACATCAGTTAGGTCAAACGCAAGCCCGTAAGGAATAGAAAAAATAATAATAATCATGGTTTTTAATAAGCGTGACTGTGGAGTCAACCCACAGACGATGCCTCACCTCTTAACCTGCTCACTGTGCAATTCCACCTGCACAATCAAAGACCTATGCGAGGCTACTGAGAGTGCTGTAGACGTGGCTACATTTTGGTCCAAAATTATATAATAAACTCGAATCATCGACACGAAGAAGAAGAATAAGCCATGTAAAATGTAAAAAAAGATTTTTCTATATACCACGGTTTTAAAACGAAAGCGAGTTAATATCGCATTGTCATCCAGTTCTATGCTATGTTTATAGTTTCAAGTCTCTTGTTTATTGGGAAGTTAGTTTAAAATCGATTGCAAAATTTGTACCGAACAGACATGTCTGTCTGTTCGGTACAAATTTTGCAAGCTGAAAGCTGAAAGCTAGTTAATAAAAACGTGGTAAATAAGTGTGGATGTAATAGTTCAATAATTATTTCACTATTCGAAAGCAAATTATTTTCTTGAAACTTTTACAAGCAATTGTAAATAAACCCGTAACTATAAATCTAGAAGATTATGTCATTAGTTCCTTGAAGACTTTCTTTAGAAATGTGTCCTTTCTCCGAGTCCAAAGCTTAGAATAAATACAGAAACCAAAATATTAAGAATCCAGTATAAACAGAGCCAGACTTGTATGAAACTTACGTACTAAGCCAGTCTCGCTTATAATGGTTTGTTAGCATTGATATACGGCTGACTGTACGATTCGACCACTCTCTTCTACGCGTAAGTTACCTTCACTTTACCATTCATCTTTGGAATACACTCAGACACAAACACAGGCGTAATCTAACATAGTGAAGTGCGACAATTTTGCTTTTCTAAGCGCAAGTAAGTAGCGCTCACTCACTTTAGATAGAACCACAGAATATGTAATAGTACGATAGAACGCCACGCTTTTTGACCGGCAACCGGCAGCCACCGCGCGCCACCCGCTACGTGATCACCTGAAAATTGAAATGTATTTATTGTTTAGTCTCGTTGTTCACGGCTCGATGTTTATATGAATTCATAGTTACCAAGATACGCTTCACGTGTTGCGTAAATTACGAATTTTTATACACAAAATTTATAAAAAACGTGTAATCTGAATGTTGGGATTGGTCGGAAAATAGGAAATCATAAGTTTAACGGGAAAAAATATATTCGCGTTTCATTTTCATTTTGCACTACAATTCTGTGATTAGAAAATCTTGATGATTTTTCTTTTTAAATACGGATAAAAAGCATCTGCGTGCTCCATATGAATGTAAATGATAGCCTATTAGATCGTATTTCAGCTGAATTCCTGTCTCGTTCACTTTAATAATGATTGTAGACATGAACGCTATTACAAACTCTGTGAATGCTTTTCCTCAAATATAATTTTTCGCTTCACTTCAGATAACAGTAAATTGAGTCTAAATATAGCTTGAAAACTTGTGAAATGTATACGGCAATTTATTAACACTTCGTAAGACTTCAGACTATCTACAATGTCTAGATCTAAACAACCACCTATTTTCACCTAACAATATAAAAATACCAAAAAGAGTTGCTGCTTTTTGCACCTCCTTGATAAATTGAGGGCAATTGTCTCTTGCTTAAGGATACAGACACACTATGCCGGGTATACCGCCGGGTATGCCGCCATTATCGCCAATAGCGGCGCCGTGGTTTGTTTGTGCGACAAGCCCACCGAACCGGGCATGGCGCGGCATGCCGCCGTGTTTTCCGCTGTGCTTGCCAGCGGAGCATGCCCGGCGGCAATACTACCGGCATAGTGTGTAGCAGCCTTTAAAGGCTGGCGCTGGCACATAAGAAAAACTATGGCGTAGCGGTATTGTAGCAAAAAACGGACGCTCTCTGATAGGTTCGATATGTGGAGTTCAATGACTCTCGCACTCTATTAAATAAAATAGTGTTTTGTTGGACGCGCACGTTTTGATCTTATTGTCAAATTGTATTTTGAACTTTCAGTCTAAATTAGTTCCTAACTTTTAGGCAATAGAGTTTACTTTAGAACAGACTAACGTTATTTGGCCTGGATTCGGTTGATTTCTTCAAGGAAAAGCGAGTCATCGTTGAATGCAGTCGAAAAATATTGCACCAGTAGATCGTTGAAGGTGTTAAGTAAGACTGGTGAATCAGTTCTTCCTTGCCTGCATTGGCAGACATTCTGTTATCGGTGAGAATGCTAATATCTCCTCTATGACTACATTGACTATAGTTTCTGCTAATGAGTGGAATGTTTAGAAAACTCGTTTCAATGTTATGGAAAAGTTATAACATCGTTTATTGTTGTCACACGATCCGCGATTGATATGCTGTCCCATGCATGATTATGCAAACAATAAATGTGAAATTCGTTTATTTTTCTTTTTACAGAATTAATAATAAGGGGATGGATACTATTATTTTTAAGCTATAGCATAGCTTCTATCGCGGGCCTTGAGCGTGGAGACCGAATCCAGAAATTCCGTAACGAAAATAACCTAACACCCCCCACTCCGACTGATACTTTTTAGTTTTGCCATCTATCGATGAATACCAGAACTTTTAATGACTTTTTGAAATATCACGCTTGTCTCTTTAGTTCTGTAAATCGCCTCTAGGTGGCATTGGTTGTATCGGCGTTACTGCGCATACGTAATCCCCCTCTTCGCCCCGCAATCTGGTGACTCATGCCTGCTTAGAGTTTCGGCGTTAGGGCACCTCCTCTTTGTATTGATAAAAAATGCTATGCAATAGCTTTACCGCGGCAGTCTCCGAGTGCCACACGTCTTTTTTTTTTCTTGTGATTGATCTGCAATCAGTATTAGGACTATAAGCAAATTGGTTGTAGGATTTCATGATGCATGATGTTTGTCCATCGAGAATCTCCACTCCAGCGAGAATACCTTCTATGACCGGTCAGAAATCTTTCTGGTGAACCACCACTAAGGCTAAAATCACTTGCACACAATATTCGATGGCAGCCGTAGCTACGTGTAATGTAACAGGATTTGTTCAAGGGATTTTGCTGACAAAATGTACCACCGCGAAGTATCGTGACCGTATACTTTAGGCCAAATAAAATATGTCCTAGTTACTTAGGTCTATTACAGCCAACCTTTTCAGCCACCTATCCTGCTCCCCGATTCAGAATCACACGGTTTGTTATCTCTTTTTCTCTCGTTGCGTGAATCATAAGACGAAACGAGATAACAAACCGAACCGGTCGACCACTGGTTATCGGGTTTAGTTAGCGCTTTTGCCAAGGGATTCGGACGACCTCCTAGACGTGTATATCGGTCTGCCCAGTGTTTTTTAACCCCTACTCTTCAAGCCAATCTTAAAATTCGTATGTATCCAATGTATTACTAATAAGTAGCATACATATGTATAGGTACATTTTATCAGTGAAAATTATGTAAAATGTAAAGTATTTATCGGTCGCGCCTTATTTTACCGATCGACTTCGTTTGCATAACTGGATATTGACAGCTACTTTGACATTTAAGTGGACACCTACAATGTTGACGCGAAATCGTAAAATTGTAGCTTTTCAATCATTTAATGAGCGTTTAATTTTATATGCTAACTTGAGGATTAAAGAACACAAACTAGTATAATTAATGTAATTTAGTAAAGATTATGAAAATCCGCATTCGTCTTGTGCAAGTAACTTGCATGCATGTTATGTGACACGGAGTGACACTTGCGACACCTGCGTGTAAGCCGAAAGTCAACGTAATGTACCTATAGATAACTTGCAAGCAACCTTACGTTTTCATTCCACAAGCTACTTGTAACAGTACCACTGTGGCTTCCAAGCGCACTATTTGCATGATAGAAATGTGTCTTCAGAGAAAAGGCATGATAACAAACTTGCAAGTAGCCTCATGTTTTCATTTCACAAGCTACTTACATGTATCTTACAGGCGCACTACTTGCATGATGTAAACGCAGCTTCAGAGAAAAACATTTTGGAAACTTGCAACCAACATCATGTTTTCATTCCACAAGCTACTTGTGGCTTGCAAGGACGCTACTTGCATGATGAAAACATGATTGCAAACTACTAGAAGAAGATGGATATCGCTTCTACAAGCAATTTACTAACAAGCCAAGTGTGATTGACCTGGGGAAACGTCTCCTTTCCATAATAGTCGGTATTAGCTTCCATTGATGTGTTGCTAACTTCTTTGTCAAGCTTCTTGTGTACAAAGGGAGCAATGAACGCCAAAATAATTATATAGTTAACGTGAGCTATTTCTTTAAGAGGCTGACAACACCAAAAAAATCAGACCTCTGCGCTTTGCGGTCACTGTCGTTATGTACAGAACTGAAAAAGAGGCAACGAGAGAAGGGAACGTCCAAATGTTTTTTTTTTTTTTAACTAATAGATTATTTGTAAAACAGAAAGAACTATGTTTTAGATTATTGTCTGTCTTATATGTCTTCTTAATTTCATTTATAATATTTAGTAAATAATAGGGATTGTTTGCTCTAAAACATGTTTTAAGAGGTTAGTTTAAAAAAAAAATCTATACCTAGAGAAAATTTCAAGAAAACGTGGTTTGGGCACAATAGTGTTTTTGAAAATACGATCAAGATTAACATATTTTTTTTTTCACTCCCACAAACTGAATAGATACAACTAAAAATGATTTTAAAAGAAGCCTATTTGGAAATAATACTGTCGTGAACGATTATAAGATAAACTATACTTAATGGAAAACGTTTTCTCGATATTAGCAGATAATGGTCGTATTTGATGAAGCGAAAGAGGTGTGTCAGGATCGTAGCAGGTGGAAATCCATAGTCTCTGCCTACCCCAATGGGAAACAGGCGTGATAATATGTACTTATGTATGGTCGTATTTATGACTACAATAAATATTGTAATATAATTAATTGTTAATCTGTTCAAGTAAAATTCTGTATCGAAGCGAAACTGAATGGCGTCGGTTTGTCTTGATTCTTGTGTTACGTACCTTATTTTGTACTAGGTGTTATCTAAATAATCTATGTGTAGTCGGCCTCACATCAATGGTAAAGCTTGAATTACGAAAACCGCCGTTACTGCTTACGAAATAAAGACGCTGTCTAACGGCCAAAATTAATATCCAATCTATCCAAGATTTACCCTACTGGAGATAGAAATTTGACATATTTTGTATGGAGCGTATGTCAAATTCCTACCTCTAGTAGCGCAAATCGTTAACACTGACGTCAATCCGACGGTACGTTTTTAAGACTCATCTTCACTTATTAAGTACAACCATCCAAACGCTTTTCAACACAAATTGTATCACGTTTCTTCCATGCGAAGTGAGTAGAACTAACGGTACTGCTAAGTAAACTGGCACCATTAAACGCATGTGTGTATGCGCACGGTTAAAGGTCAGAAATGTTGTCAGTAGTGACAGGTTGATGGCCCACCTGTGAAGTTCCGTAGCGGTCCAAATGTTTATATAGTTAAGGCTTTGTATATACTTGTGTAGAAGATCATCTGTTATTCTGATAAAGCAATAACATACAATAACAACAATTCACAGTGCACACTAATAAAGATGTAGACCTGAAAAAGGACATGAAAACTCCTCCTCAATATTTTTATGGCAATCTACAGAGATCCAAAGACCAATCTCAATAATAATTAATTCTCTTTGGAAAGATTTTCTGTAGTGGTCCTTCGGTATTATTGATCGAAAGGTCCTTCCGACAAAATGATGTCATATGGCACAAAATTAATATTCTATCTATCCAAGAACCCTAGTAGAGATAGAAATTTGACATGAGCTCCAAACAATTTGTCAAAATTTTATCTGTAATAGGGAAAATCGTGGATAGATAAGATATTTGGCTGTTAGTCACTTCTTACGATATTCATAGAGAATAAGATGGGCTATTAATAGATCCAACCAAATACCACTGTTAATATGCGTCGTACGAAACTATTTCCTTAAATCTCTACCAGGATATTCTCATAAATTGTCACTATTAAATGTTCTGTGAAACGTCTTCGCTATAAGATTCCTCGAACCGAGTTATTAGCTCTTTGTTTTCTTGGATCCCGTGTATCAACAACGAGACGGTCGATTCTGGGTAGGTAATTCTGGCTTGAATCCAATTTAAAAATGAGTATAGTTATCCACGGGCGTAGCTTTAGCTTTCACATGGGGGGGTCCAACAAAGCACAAATGTAAACTAGTTTTTGCCCGTGACTTCAACTTAACCTATCGCAGTCCACTGCTGGACAAAGGCCTCTCCCTAGCTGCGCTACAACACTTGGTCCTCCTGCATCTAGTCCTCCCAGCTACAGGTTCTTCAGGTCTGTCGCGTCGGTCCACCTGGCTGGGGGGGTGACCCACGCTGCGTTTGCCGATTCGCAGTCTCCACTCAAGGACTCGTCTGTGCCAACGGCCATCGGTCCTTCGACAGACATGGACAGTCCACTGTCTACTATACTATTTTGTGTCAGGGTACAAATGGAGGATATTAGGCGAATATAAGAGTTTTTGCGTAGCCTAAGGGGGGTCCAAACCCCCTAAACCCTCTCTTAAATACGTCCGTATAGTTATCAGTGATAATAACTTATCACCATTGCCTTTCTTTTATCAGGAGAACAGAATGAATTGGTAAAGACGGAGGTTCGTGACTTAAAATAACAGTTTTTCTCGGACTCTCAGGCTTTTAGGTATAGCCTTGTTCGTGGAACATTAAGCCAACTTTCAATCCAACAAGATTTTTCACGAAACCACTGTTATCTGCTGACCCCGTCAACCTAATTAACAAAGCATCCCGGGATATCCCAGAATAACACAGTATGGCACTAAAAATAATAACTTATCTTGTTATTATTACCCTATCAACAAATATAAAGATGCTCGATGATGTCATAAGAATTTCCAACAAACACGTGCAATACGTGTATATATTAACACTCGCTTTACATCTCGCAGATTTGCTTGGAAATATTAATATCGGAATTCGAGTTATTATAATCGATTTAAATAAACAGGATTCCGAGGTGATTCGATTAATCGAGCTACGAATCTGGTTGGCGATAAAAGTGATTTCCTTTTTATAGCTCGCTTCTCTAAAGACCAATGTTAATGCTTCTTCGGCGTTTATTGAGAGGTTTATAAACTCTCTGATAAATGTTTTGTATTGAAACGGAGCAGTGTATTGTATATTAAACTGTGGCTAAAAGAGGGGTTATTTTGTGAACAAGTCTCCATCAATCATTTGCCTTTTAGTAGCAGAATTTAAAGATTCCTTAGAATTCCGCACGGAAATAATTTTTCTTTCGCGTTTTCTTTGCAATGAGCTGATTCATAAAGTACATTCATGTATTAGAACGTATAAAGACTGTAAAAAAACAAACTTCTGGCTAGCTACTCTATTTTTAATACATAAACTGTGAGAGTGAAGTCATTAACTTCACTTAGTCATCATTTTGTAGTCTATCTTGGCAACGAAAGAACAAATAGCATCTCGTGGACCGGCAGTGACCAGGAGTTCATAGGTAACAGGAGTAATAAATAGACAGCATCATTTGTTAGTGTAGAAACGTATTCACGGTGTGAATTCCAAATTGACGGTCTAAATGACGCGGTTATTGCAATATCTGGCTACAATTAGTGATGTGCGGAAGAAGAATGTTAAGAGGAATGTGTGTTGTAATGGAAATAGGATAAGGAATGAGAATGTAAGAGGGAGTCTGAAAGTAGCACCAGTGACAGAAAAGTTGAGTAGCAATAAACTATCAAGGTTGGTATGGACAGGACATGTTATGCGGAGGAATGAGGAGCATGTTACGAGAAAAGTTTTATTAAGTATGAATGTGGATGGCTATAAGAAAAGAGGCAGACTATAGAAAACATGGAATGATTGGGTGAAAGATTATATGAATAGCAAGAAAGTAAACACTGAAATGAAGGCTCAAAATAAAATGGGATAAGGGCAGGGGATGATGACTGCTTTGCGGCGCCTCCACGCAAAACATGTCTCACCTACTTTCTTGCCTGCTGTGCCTTCCGGGTGTCCTCCCCTAGTGCGGGCTACGGAGAATACAGTATGCCACTTTCTAAAGACTGTAGACAAGGGTTTTGTCTACGAAATAATAGACAAAATAACGTTGTTGTTCTGTAGTTTAATTTTGTCTACTTTTCCGTAGAAACATCTCTTGTCTACAGTGGTCATCCTATGCCTGCCGGTAAAAGACTATCTAAAGACTAGCTATTAGCACAAAAATATGAAGAAGAAAAGATATACGAGGAAGGTCCTAATTCAGTAGTAGACAATGACGCACATCCATGGTGGCGTCAAAGTAAATATTTTCAACTAGTGTCAGTTTTTTGCGATAGTTTACTCAAGGAATCCCCATGCAAATACTTCGTATTTTGTTGGAGAGTTTGTTTTGGGAAAAAAATCGTGATATGTATACATTTATGTATCTGTTTAAATACATGCATAAAATATCTAAGAGGCGCCTAAGAGTGTAGGGAATATTTGTAAGGTAGGTACAGGTACACATTCTGTTCTAAAATACAAATTACAAATTTCTGTTTAATGATTGCTTGCTGAATAATTGTGTACAATTTAATTTATTGCAAAGTGTCCGTGATTCGTCTACCGCAGTCAGCTTAATAACTAGGTTTCATTATTGCATAGCTAGAAGTATATCTAGATAATGTTTTAGTAAAGTGATTTAACTTAATAACTGCCGTTCAGTCAATTTTGAACTATTTTCAATGACGAACCTTACTGCAGTTAGCTGAAGAAATGCTAAATGCTGCAGCTTTTGTATGTTTTTAATTCTAGGTGCCTATTTTGCATGCTGAAAATAACTCGTGTGATTATATTTAAAGAACTAAATATCATGTATCATAACAAACACGTAGTCGCTTATATATTTCCGCCAAAGACTGCATATTGCACAAAAACACAATACCATAAATTCCTTTTCCAAAAAGAAACGGAGAAATTCTAAAAAGCACAAATCGATTATCTCAGTATTTATCGCGCACGTATAAACGATTAAGCGTCGACGCATCATCACTTCAAACATGCCAAACAAATCCAATAAATAAATAATTCAACGTATCGTCGTCGCAGATCCGAAACTCGTAGCTAGATCCACCGTCCACCTGTGCGGGTCTGCATTCTTGTGTCCCGTTAGCTGCGCCCGCGCCGGCTCCCGGCCCGCGCTTTTATTTATTTTGTGATCTGTGCTCCGACTGACGAAAAAATGGACGGCTAGAACAGGAAATACCTGTAGATGACCTTTTTATAAGTGTTGGTTTTTGGGATTCGTACCTTAGGAATGAAAGAGGTATCCGATTTGCAACACTATTGTCAGACTTGTCAGTCTGTATGTCGGTCAAGTTTTTCATGTCCTAGAATCCCTAAAAGCCTTAAAATCATATAAAGTTGAAATAATTAAATGTTGCGTAATGTTTGTGTAAATGTCAGATGATAAACATACATTGTAGAGTGTATGTATACCTGAACGCAGTTCTTGTTTTTGCCAATTTATTTTATGTCTTTAACACCAATAAAAAGTGAAACCGGTTATCATTCCTCAAATGTTCAGCCAGCATATAATTGAGATACAAAACAAATTCTAGAATTAAAAGTTTAACTTGTGTTTAAGAGGTAATATCTATAACCTGTATCGTGCAACTTTCACAATCTAACAAAGTTGGAAGTACGTATGTAAATGTGAACCAGCCAAAGTGGTTGATTGCTGTCCGAATCCAAAAGGTGAATTCGATTATTCGGATTATAGGTACATCTAACTAGTAAGTAACTTGCAACGATCATACAACCCAAGAAACTCGTAAGTAAACCCTCTTCTAGTGAAAGAATAATATTACTCAACTTACTTAAAACTAAGCGTAAACATTCCTACATTTTCTACGACTAGGTATATTATTTTCTACAAAACATGCATTTTACTTACGGCAGAAATCTTGTATAGAATACTGCCCTCGATTTGACCTAAATTCCTCTAAATTGTTTATGAATCCGCATCGAAATAATTTATTAGAAATGAAGATGAATGATAAAGCAAAATAAGTATTAAAAAAATAATCAAACAAAGTGGTATTTAGTGGTGGCTTTGTAAAACATTTTGGCCCCGCGGGACTGAAGTATAAAGACTTTTAAACTAATTAACGACATGCTGCTACCTGCTACTTAATTTGTCTCATATATCATATCACGCTGTTAAAAGCATGTTTATAATCTTAACGTAATTACACACTGCAAATATTATTGTAAGTTGTAAGGCGATACGGGCTTCCCCAACGCAGGCGCATGACTAATAGCCTACCTGCTGATAATGCTAAATAGCTTATTTATAGAGACCTTTGTTTTCCTGTTGTCTGCGGTGCTGACGATTCCGGGAAACTGACTTCGATCAATGTGTTGTGTTCTTGTGTTTCGAATTTGAAATGGTTTAATTGCATGTTTCAATTCTTTTGAGTACAAAGTAATTATTTTAGGCGATTTGTGTTAATTTACCCCCCACAAGGTGGACCGACGACCTGGTGAAGGACGCGGGAATCACTGAGGTAATATGTACTACGTACTGGAGTAGACATTACGAACAAAACATATCGTGCAACTTGCTGGCCGAGGAGCACGCGCGGCGAGCGTGGTTAAGCGAGTGAGAGTGTAGGAGCTCTAAACGTGGTACAAACATTTTGTTCGAGGTGTCTTCTCTAGTACGTAGGACATATATTACCTCAGTGGCGGGAATCCGCTGGATGCGGGAAGCGCAGGATCGGTTGTTGTGGCCATGCTTGGTGGAGGCCTATGTCCAGCAGTGGACGTCTTTCGGCTGAAATGATGATGACTACTAGGGCCTAGATGATCGTGAAGATTTACCTTATAGGTCTATCCAATAGCCTTTAACCAGTATATTTATAATCGTGCGTATGCAAATCAATAAAAATAGATAATTTTCCAGAAACCATTAAATTGTAAGTCTTGTCGTAATGTTCTGGAAACCGGCGCGTGTAGAGTTTACTTACCTATGTTTTTAGGCGCTATAAACTTTATGGGAACAATCACCCAGTGCATAATTATTTTTAGTCTAATTTTATAGTCTTAAGCTAGGTATGACAGTATAGATAAAGGAAACCGTTTGTTTAAAGCATGACTAAACTTTTATTTACGATTCTTATGTCTTTAACTCAAGTCTATTGTTTTGGCAACTCAAGTCTATTGTTTTGTCCAAATTCATGTAATTTCAGTACGTGCATGTCTAAAAATGAAAAACTAGAGGCATAGTTTCGAAAAGTTTCCGCTAACTAAATTATAATCTTTTTTCTAACCTGACCAATTCTTGTATTGACTGACGGCCAAAATTAATATCCAATCTATCCACGATTTACCCTACTAGAGATAGGAATTTGACATATTTTGTATGGGGCTTATGTCAAATTCCTATCACTAGTAGGGCAAATCGTGGATAGATTGGATATTAATTTTGGCCGTGAGACGACTTTTCATGCGGTCTTTGCTACAGAAACTGATAAATAGGTGAAACAGGTAAGTATTATAATTTAATAAATAAATAAATAAAAATAAAAATTCAGGCAAGGCATAAGTTTGACGTCATACACATACACCCATATCACGTTATTATAATTACCTACAATAAGAAAATTAGAATTAGAATTACAAATAAATAAATGAATTATTTATGTTATGTCAATAAAAACATATAATAAACTTCCGCCGATGAGTATTTTACATAAAATACAATAACTAGTCACCTGACGGCTGCTTGTCCTTCTGGACACGTCTGGAGGGATCGGCAGTTGTTTGGCCGGTGCATCCTAGGCACAGGCGATAAAATCCTGCCGAGGGATTAACCTTCGGGGGATTTTATTGCCTGTGGCGAATATTCTGGCGCGGGAGGGGCCCGTTCTGGGCCAGTAGGGAGTTGCTCCACGTGTCCCTCTGATATCAGCAGAGGGCACAGTGGAGGAGCAGGGGCGGGCCCGGTGTGCACTCACCCTGCCACTGGGCAGGCAGCGGGGGGACTGTCTTTCCCTGCCCCCGTCGATCTCGTAACCCCAGGAGTGCCCGCTGAGTAGTGTTCTCGCGCCTCTTGGGACCGAGGGTCTTGGCTTCACCGCCTGGACCGCGAGGAAGAAAACCTCTATAAAAAATTACGGGAGGTAGGGCCTGCGAGCAGCAGACTCGGGGTAGTCTGCTGCCCGACCAGCAGCTGGCGTAGCTGGCACAGCCAGCGTAGCTGGCGCAGCTGGTAAAGGCCCATGAGGTGGGGTGGCGTGCAGTGTTCCGTGTGCGCCACCTAGGAGGGTGCGGCCGACGTTAGGCCGCACGGGGAGAAGGGGCTCGCCTGCTTGTGGCGGGCCAGGACCTGTCGGGGGTGGTTGTGTGAATACTCACGGGTTCCCACGCCCCCGGCTAAGGTAGTTGAAGGAACACCGTGGTGGTTTTAGTCGGTAAGATTCCGACACTGGCTCCGCCTACCCCGGGCGGAGTGCGTCCATGAGGATTTCCCCACGGCAAAAAAAAAAAAAAAAAAAAAAAAGTCACCTACTTGATAATAAAATACATAAAAATGACTCCTCCTCTCTCCTACTTTTTGCCGTGCCCGACAGGGCCCACATATACCTATAAATACTTGTGGAGTGCAATAAACCTATTGAGTATTGAGTACTCCATTAGTCAGTCATTGAATAAAAATCAATCTTATTATAAATTATTACAATAAATTTCTGAGTAAACGCTATTAAAACATCATTAGCAGATAGTGTAGATAGTAAAATAATCGTTTTGCATTACTGTCACTAGCTATTACGGAAATGCATAACGTAATTTAACTGTCGGAAGACCAATCTTCCAGACCTTTTCTTTGAAGGAATTTTATTACAATTTGTTCTAAAAGGAGAGGTCTAGTAATGTTGGTTTGATTAGCCAGCAGAAGTGTTAAATTATGTTCTGCGGCAAAAACGCTGGCTATATTGCGACTGCGACTTCAGACTGCGGTTACAACACTGCGGGTTCGACGACTGCGCGCGAACAATAACAAATTATTTTGTCACTGCATGCCTGAGGATTACCGCAAATTAAACAGTTTTTGTGTGCGAAGTCAAGTTTGGCGCCAGTGAAGCATAGCATTCGAAATAGGGATGACATTGCGTACGAAATATCCGTCCTTCCTTTACTGTTTACCTAAATTTTGATTATTGGGAGGACTTTTGAGAAGCATGGTTCTCAATAAATAATCACCACGCTTAGCAGATCAGTAGTCTTTCAGTGTTTTGATAATAGATAAGTTGATTCTGTTTGACGTCTTTAAAACATCTCGTTATAAATTATTTTCGTACATTTTATTGTTGTGGTTAGCTATAAATGAGCCTTTATTGCTGTTTTCTTTTTATACCAAGTTATTTTTTACTGAAAACTGACTTAATTTCTATAATAATTAGATATCGGCGATCGGTTCACTCTTGATAATCAAATCAAATCAAATAATTTATTCGCCACAAGATATCGTGTACAAAGATATTATAATTAATTACAAGCAGGAATTAATTAATTACAGCTTGTCCTTCGACAAAGGCCTCCTCTAAAGATTTCCATACCTCTCTGTCTCCCGCCATCCGAATCCACTGTGGACCAGTTACTTTTTGACGTCAGCTTCCCCAGGTTTCGTTTGTCGCCCTTTGATTCTTTTGCCATCGCTAGTACTGTTCATTAACTTGGTCCATTTTTCATTTGCTAGCTACAAATGTTAACTGATACTAAAGATGTTTATCGAGATAATCTAAACCTTTTCAAAAGAATCGTCATAATTAGGAGAAACTTAAGAAGTCTAAATTGTAGATATATTTATGCCAATTGCACTATCTTGTCGCATGAAACGGATTACGTACGTCAGTAAAGATAAAAGGTTGTTAAAAATTAAGCCCGTTTGATAGTGGGGCATTTTGGATGCCTATAAACAAAAGATAAATATGGACGTGACCATCGTAATGCCGAATCGGATAGGTCCTGAGTATTGGCCTGTACTAAAAATCGCTTGGACACTTTAGTTCTCATGTATGCCATCAAATTACCCTATCATGGTAAGTTAATGTCGAAAACAGTTGTATTTCATTAAAAATACTCCTAATACTCCTATGCCCTCGGTTTTGAGATTATCTCTTTCCGTACCAAGTTTCTTCAGAATTGGTTCAGTAATACATAATGTTGTGAAGAAGTTATAACCACACAGACAGACAGAAATATATATATAGCAACTCGTGGATACTATTTTTCCCGCCATGCAATTACTTATCCGATAGTGAAAGTTTCATATAAATCGGAAAAACCATTTCACCTTATTGATTAAAATACAAAGATTTTATTATGATAAATTGTTTTACAGTGTCTGATACATTTTAATCATATAAAAATAACATAACTTGGCCAGCTGTGTCTCTGACGCAAAAAGCGCAGCTGAAGTATAAAAACTTAACTAAAAAGTAAAAAATAATCGTTATATGTATTTTAAAATCCTAACATAAACAACATTTTTAAGGCGGCGCGTGGTTGACCCTTTGCGTCCGTACATGAAAATCACGCGCTGCCTTCAAAATGTTGTTTATGTTAAGATTTTAAAATACATATAACGATTATTTTTTACTTTTTAGTTAAGTTTTTTGAAGTCGGTTTTATTTTTTGTTAAAAAGTTTTCATTTCATACTTTTTAGTTGAGGGTTTATTCATAAATGTTTATATAACCAATTTGAGAATATATTATTTATCAACCTTTGCTATCCCACTGCTGGGCAAAGGTCTCGCTCATGTTCTTCCAAACGTCCAATTACTATCATGAATAAAAAACACGCATATCGGCCAAGAATTCTCAGAAAAACGAACCAATGAGCAGATCATCTAGATAGGCGAAGCTAAAATAAATTGATTTATTGAAGCTAGTTAAAAAACTACTCAACCTAAGTCAATGAGATTTATATGGGACCACCGCGCGGACTTTCTCTACCAAATAAAAAAACAACCACGTAAATCGGCCCACAAATCTCGGAGTAATAGGTGTACATACATGAAAAAAAAAAAAAAAAAAAAAAAAAAAAAAAAAAAAAACCCGTGGAATACATAACCTCCTCCTTTTTTTGAAGTCGGTTAAAAAGTAAAAAATAATCGTTATATGTATTTTAAAATCCTAACATAAACAACATTTTTAAGGCGGCGCGTGGTTGACCCTTTGCGTCCGTACATGAAAATCACGCGCTGCCTTCAAAATGTTGTTTATGTTAAGATTTTAAAATACATATAACGATTATTTTTTACTTTTTAGTTAAGTTTTTTGAAGTCGGTTTTATTTTTTGTTAAAAAGTTTTCATTTCATACTTTTTAGTTGAGGGTTTATTCATAAATGTTTATATAACCAATTTGAGAATATATTATTTATCAACCTTTGCTATCCCACTGCTGGGCAAAGGTCTCGCTCATGTTCTTCCAAACGTCCAATTACTATCATGAATAAAAAACACGCATATCGGCCAAGAATTCTCAGAAAAACGAACCAATGAGCAGATCATCTAGATAGGCGAAGCTAAAATAAATTGATTTATTGAAGCTAGTTAAAAAACTACTCAACCTAAGTCAATGAGATTTATATGAGACCACCGCGCGGACTTTCTCTACCAAATAAAAAAACAACCACGTAAATCGGCCCACAAATCTCGGAGTAATCGGTGTACATACATGAAAAAAAAAAAAAAAAAAATCCTGCGGAATACATAACCTCCTCCTTTTTTTGAAGTCGGTTAAAAATAGGATAATTATACAATTACAAACAATTTATAAAACAGGATACCTAATTTTTTGTGATAGAAAAAAAGTACCTACTATGCCTACTATACCAGGCCCCTCAGAAAGTATTGCGAAAAAAAGTTTTTATATATGGGAGACTGGCCAGTTATAATGTTTTTCGAAAATATGATTATTTATAAGTAAAAATAAGTAAGTTCCAATTTCAAAATTTCCCTCCACATTTTTTGCGAGTTAATTCAAAGTATTGTGTCTCACTGAAATATGGATCTGCGCCGGGAACATTTTAGAGCTATGATTTTATACGATTTCAAGTGTCGCCTGAAACCGGATGAATCGTACGATAGACTTCAAATGGCATTCATGGATGAAAGCCCTTCCAAGGCAACCGTGTATCGTTGGTATAACGAATTCAAGCGCGGTCGACCAACTTTGGGGGATGACGAAAGAAGCGGTCGCCCTTTGACGGCTGTTACCGAAGAAAACGTGCTAGCAGTGAAAAATTTAATCCAAGACAATAGGCGAATTACATATCAGGAGATTCAACACATATTGAAGATTGGATCGGGAAGCGTTCACGAGATTCTACACAGCCATCTTCGCGTGAGGAGGATAGTATCACGCTGGGTGCCGCACAACCTCACCGATGCTCAGAAGCAGGCCCGGGTGGAATGGTGCCGTGATATGCTTAACAAATTTGAAGCAGGCTCGTCTCGGCGTGTTCACGACATCGTTACAGGTGATGAGTCCTGGATTTATCAATACGACCCAGAAACCAAGCGCCAGTCGACTGTTTGGGTGTTTCAAAATGAGCCAACGCCTACCAAAGTGAAGCGATCTAGAAGCGGGGGTAAGATTTTGATCGCTAGCTTTTTTAATTTGACTGGCCACTTGGTATCAATTCCCTTACGGGATCAAAGAAGCATTAATGCCGAATGGTATACTACCAAATGTTTGCCAGAAGTTTTCTCTGTTATAAGCAACAAGCGACCAAACACAGGGCTCCGCGGGCTACTGCTCCACCACGACAATGCACCTGCGCACACCGCACTCAAAACGAGGGACTTCCTGGACAGCACGCCAGTCAAACTCATGGGTCACCCTCCTTACAGCCCTGATCTAGCACCGTGTGACTTCTTTTTATTCCCAAAAATAAAAAATCAGCTCAAAGGGATACAATTTTCGTCGCCGGAAGATGCGCTGGCTGCGTTCGAGCAGGCTGTAAACGAGGTGTCTGCGGCGGACTGGAAAAAGTGTTTTGAAAACTGATTTAGGCGCATGAATCTTTGTATAGAGGCTGGTGGAAAGTACTTTGAAAAGATTTGATAAAAATATATGTACGTATAGAACAATTTTTTTTAGTTTCGCAAAACTTTCTGAGTGTCCCACGTACCTAGTATGTAATGAAAATGTTCATTTATAGATACTAAGAATATTAAGTGGTGTATGACTACAATTTTTTTTATGGATTTATTTATAATTCGTTATTATTTTAATTAAGTTGATGTGAGGAGCATGTTACTAAAATTGTTTAAGTATGAGTGTTATGTGGATAAAGAAAAAAAAAAGAAAAAATCCAAAGAAAAGATGGATGGATTGTTTGAAAGATGATAATTATGAATAAAACCACCCGAAAAAGAAAATGAACACAGATATGACGACTGATAGAGATGTATGGAAGAAAAAGCCATGCTGCGCCGACCCCAAATTGTTTGGGATAAGGGCAGGAGAATGATGATTTTACTCAAACCAATTTGAGACTAGAGTAGGTATATACCACCTTCTTGTCCATACAAAAGTCGCTTTTTCACCCCGATGCCAATGTTTTTTATGTTATTTAAACTGTGAATAACTATGCTTGTACGTTATTTTATTTTTAATTTCGCAATATATTCGTAATCATAGGCTCTCTAAAATTATGACGAAGAAAATTAGTTTTTATTAGAAAAAACCAAAACATATCAGCGTAGATTATAATTTAGCCAAGCGATTGATACCAAAAATAAAAGACTTTGTTAGGATTTAGGGGGTGAAAACAGTTTTGCCCCGAAACGCTATTTCCATCAAAAAATTTAGGTAAAATAAAGCCAATGTATGGAAGAATGTAGATAAAACCTCATGGACGTTCCTCTAACCACGTAGGAAGTACAGAAAACAGATGGTACCAAGAGGACGTCTAACCCTGCTCATTATCAGTTTCCAGCGAAGCCGACACCGCGGGTCAATTCGTCCCAAGCGGATACGCTAGCAACATGTGGTAGGTTTTAACCCCATGAATGAAATGTCACAGGAATGTTAATATTGACAACGGGTCTTTTAGATCCACACATGTCACATCCTGGTTGCCGGCGCTAATCAGCGGGATTAGGTTACATTCGCTAAAACAAAGAGCATTTGTCAAATTTTGTAGGAGGATATTTTAAACGATGACTGACAAGTGATTATTTACCTATGTATTATATTCTTTATTGTACATACACCAAACGATAACAAAGAAAGTAGTAGTGTTCACATATATCGATATAATGTAGGGACCACTTGTTTTTTTTCCCGCGATTTCAGGGTTGGTCCCATAGTAAAAGTTGTTCATAGTGATGAGTACAATGACTCCTTTTCGGGAAAGAACGATTAAAATTTCAGCATATATTAGTTAGAGGTGTGTAACTCAGCTCAGAACCGGTTCAAATATACAGATTAATAAGCTTGAGCTGTTGAGCTGCAGCTCAATGACAAAATACGCAGCTCACGGCTCAAAGAATAGTATCTATCTGTGCGACTACTTTTGTTGCACGGAAGATAAAATATGTCTATATAGATAAAAACCTGTTTGAACCGGTGAGCTGGAGCGGCGACAGATCCGCGGTGAGTCGCAGAGTCAGCGAGCGAGCGCAGCTCAAACAGATCGAACGGTCTTTAAGCTCAGCGACTCGCATCACAGATCATAACTCGAAGTAGGCAGATCACAAATTGAGCTGGTCAGTGAGCCGGTTCACAGCTCCGGCTCACTGACCTGAACCATGAGCTGAGCTGCAGCTCACGCATTTTTTTTGAGTTACCCATGTCTAATATTAGTACAAAGAATTAGAATAGAATTAGAATTAGAGAAGAGGCCCGTGCCCAGCAGTGGGACAGTAATGGGCTGGTTATGTTATGTTAATCTGATTTTAATTATTATTGTTTTTTTTTTTTTTTCGCGTGCCGCTTATGGCAAAATATGTGGAAACTAACTGTGACTCTTTATCCATCTGTCTGGACCCGTATTTTTTGCGAAATAAATTATTCTTATTCTTAATGGGCGGTCTTATCGCACAAGGCAATCTCTTCCAGACATAGGGGACGTTAGGGGACGTTCAACAACAGATCTAGTGCGGGAGGTCGTGGGAGAGGTCCTTGGGGCTCGCGAACAAGGAAAGCAAGTAGCCCTGGTATGCTGTGATCTCTCTCGCGCCTTCGATACAGCTGACCATAGCCTTGTTGCTAGCAAACTGGAATACCACGGCATTCGCGGCCCCGCAACGACCCTGATCACCTCATTTATGTCAGACCGAGTGCAGGTCGTTGACGGGAACTACGGCATGACAAGATCCTCGGAGCTTACGAACATTATTGGTGTTCCTCAAGGGTCTTGTTTATCTAACACTCTTTTCAGTATACTCCTTAACGATTTGCCTAATTCAGTTGATGGTGCACAAATATATATGTACGCTGATGACGTTGCCGCCGTGGTATCAGCTGAGACGGAATCTGAGCTAAACAGTCAGCTGAATTATGTAGTGGAGCAACTATCTCATTGGTTCCATGTAAACGGATTGGCGTTAAACCTAGACAAAACCTGTTTTATGCGATTCAATCTGGCAGGCCATGCAATCAAACCTATGCAGGTTGCAATAAAAAATGGCACCTTAGAAGAGGTAAGCACAACCAAGCTTCTTGGCTTCGTACTGGATAGGGGACTCGTATGGGACGCGCACATCGACCACCTGTGTGCTAAGCTGGGCAGCGCGTGCATCGCACTGCGCCGTTTGGCCGCTACAGCTAGCAAGGAAGTTGTAAAGACTTGCTACTTTGCTACTGTACATTCGATCCTATCGTACGGCACGGAGCTGTGGGCGCGGGCTTCCGATAGGCTACGTGCGTTCCGTATGCAGAAGCGAGCCGTGCGCGCGATTGTTGGCATACATGACGACGGCGAGTCAACTAGAGGACACTTTAAATCTCTCAACATAATGACGCTCCCATCGATCCACATATATCAGGTCGCTGTGTATGTCGTCCAGAATAGAGATTGTTTCGAAACGTTAGGTAGTGCTCATCACTACAACACCAGGCATAAAAACCGTTTACGTAACGTAGCACATAAATTAACCAAGTCTAGCAAAACCGCCCGTGTGATGGGGCCAGAGGTGTTCAATCGGTTACCTGAGACCGTGAGGAATGCAGCTTCTACCGCTATTTTTAAAAACAGGCTCAAGTCATGGCTAATTGACCGTGAATTTTATGATTTTGACGAAGAGTTTATGAAACTACCCTTGTTTTAGTTAGTGTTTATTTTCGACTTTTTGATGCACGGGTACTGTTAATTATTGATTTTTATACTTATTTGAATTTTTTAGATCATCATTTTTAATAATGATGTATTATAATCAGCTGATGACAATAAACGCAAATGTTATTTTAAATTCTATTACAATTTTGTTTTTTTCAATGCAATGTTAATTTTTATATTAAATACGAAATTAAGTGTTATTTAGTAACTATTATATAAAATATTATAATGAACGAAAATGTTATGTTAACTTCCGATAAAGTTAAGTCTGAGTAAGTTAAGAATTATGTTAATTTAAAAAAAAAGACTTGTAACAATTGTTATCAATAAATACAATACAATACAATACAATACAACCTTTGGATGGACTAGAAGAATGGGAACCGGTCGTGGGTAGTTACGGTGTAAAAGTGTTTATCTTCAAGGTTATAGAATTATTTGTTAGTTTGACAAATGAAGGTTCAACTTCTAAGCCATCAATTTCAGGTTACTTCTATGGTTCTAAAATAGCAGCGGGTTAACGCATTTCTATACTAATTCTACTTCCCTTCTTATGTAAATGTTTGTTTGTCCTTCAGTCACACTGAAACGGATGAAGGAATTTGGTACACAGAAAGACCACAACTCGGTTTTTTTTTACGAGTCTGTTTTGTCCCACTGCAGAGCAAAGGCCTCCCTTTCTTCCACTTTTCGCGGTCTATGGCAATTTGTGGCCAATCCTAGTAGGAATAACATATAGGCTATCCCGGGAAGATAAACAGTTCCCGAGGGATGCGCGATAACCTCTTTCTGTGATAAATAGAATTATACGCGGATGAAGCCCCGCCCATAGGCTAGTAAGCATAATATTTCTAATTCTTCATCACTCGCGTGACTCGCTCGCTTTCCCAGCATAGCAGTTCTGCAGTTGCTAGGCTGGACAAGTGGGAAAAGCCCGAGCTTTACATCTCTTCTTGGAAATGGTTTATATCCAGCCACATCATAGGTTGAATTGGATTCCTTAATTAATTCCACCACAAACACCGGTTTGAAGACACTGTAAAAGAAAAAAATACAGTTGGTAACACACCGAGCGAGTAGTGAAATGTTTTCGTTTGAACACCAGTCGCCGTTTACCGAAGTGTGGCGGAAACATGCCGATATCGCGCCGATAACAGTTTTTATGCAAATTTTTGTTACTTTTCGTTTCCCTTACTTTGTTCAACTGTTCTGACCTTTTTCTCTGCTTTCAGGTAAGTGACGAAGCGAATGAAATTTCACGAGAGGGTATGACTTACTTACTAACTAGTTTGTAAGTTTAAATAAAACCGGCGTCGTCAAGATTTTCCCAGCGATCGATATCACGAATTTAATTAACTAATGTTTGAAAGCCGCATGTTTTTGATAAAGTGGGCTTTTGTTTTCCCAATAAATTCTGCAAAGAGATAAGTAAAAATAACTTTTAAAAGTTGATTGACGTCCTTTTATCAAAAACCATTTAATAAATAATGGATGACTGTAAATAACTTATATTAAGTAAATATGTTATATATTTTATTCTCGTCATATAATTAAATAATTGTTTTAGAGTTTCGTACCTTAAAAGAAAAATCAAAAGTAAAAAACGGAACCCTTATTTATAGGATCACTTTGTTGTCTTAGTAGTGTATAATCTATGGTCGGTCTGTTTAAAAAAAAAAAATTTTCGCTCGTAAACAGTAATTTCTTGTCGGAAGTCCGCCCTAGGACTTCAAGGTAATGTAAATTAAGAACATGACTTTTATTGTGCATCGTCAGATTGTTACATCTCATCTATAATTAATTTTATGTTGTCAAGCCGCGCGGTGTTTACCGATCCGGGTATAAAATCTCGACTGATTCTCTTTTATCACTATGATCAGCTTATCAGAAACTGGTATTGCTGCATTTTTTACATCTAGTATTACAAAATATAAAATTAAATACTGTGAGACACATATCACACTTTTTTATTGTATTTTTACTTGTATGTCCTGTGTCTTATTTTTGTACTAAATATACGTTTAATCTATCTATCTATCTATGCTGATTATGTTAAAATATTGCCTTAATAACAGATACTTACACGTTGCTTACATGGTACTTAATACCACAGTGTAAAAAAACAAAAGGCTGTGCTAATACTCACAGCATGAAAACTTATGAGGACGATGACCTTACCTGTCCAAATTTACAGTTCACGAAAAAAAAAAATTTTTTTTGTAAAACTTGGCAAGGGTGGACAATAATATTTGAAGACAATGAATCACACTCATGATAATACTGACAATATTTATGAGTCAAATAACAAAATTTACTTGAATTTAAAAGGGCGTATGTGAACCAAAGCGCGCGTATTATTAAGTCATTATTGAATAACAATCCCAGCACGTGGCCTCTAACCCAACAAACAATGTAAAGGTGTGAATTCGTAATAAATACTTCATCCTAATGTCAACTTTATTACGTAAATAAAAGGCGATAGTTTGGCAGTCACGCGGCGAGGTCAACGCCCTCCGAAACGCCGCAGACTACCAACCTATGGTGTTCAAAAAAGAGCGAATTGTTCGAAAGAAACAAACTTTCCGCGACTAATTTGCAAGACAAGATGTACTAATGGTATTAATAAAGCGTATGACATTTGTGTTGTGTTTGGAAAAATAGATATTTGACATGAATTGACTTGGTAACAGCAATAAGTATTCATCATATTTAGACGTGTTAGGCAACTCTTGGGTATCGTCTTTCAATAGAAACATATAGTGAAACGTTCTACGATTTAGATTCGATTCGATTTTATTAGAAATAAACATGAATGAATTTCCACCCCTTTGATAAATAGTACTATTATTGATCGAAGTTCCACCCTGTTAAAACTATTCAGAAAAAAAGCTAAAAACTCCCGGAAAAGCCTAAAGGCATTATCACAAGTCACAACACCATTAATTAATATTACTAATTATTGATCAACATTTTCTTTAACTATATTTAGATACCTACTTACGATGAGATCGAGGAATTTTGTAAGGCTGAATTATCTTGTTTTGTTTTAAAATTTATTAAAGTTAATAAAATAATAATTAATAATACAACATAACATAACATAACATCACGCCTGTATTTCCCCGAAGGGGTAGGCAGAGGTGTAATAGTACACCCATATTTCGCCAGTTATGTTATAGTCCCATGTAATAGGGGGCGAGCCAAATTAATAATAATAAACCCGAAACAGTCTTAGAAAATAGAAACTACAAAATCTATTGGGATAGAACGATTATTACAGATAAAACAATTCACTACAATGGTCCGATATTATTGTTTACGATAAAAGAAAGAAAGAAAGAAAGAAAAATGGTTTATTTACTACAGCCAGAGGCACAGATAAATCTAACAGAATCAACGATCTCTATGTACTTACATATATTTCGTTGAAAAGAATCGTTTGCTTTCAGCAATGTTGCTGTCCCGAACTCTCACAACATGCAAAACACGATATCAGAAAAACTCTGTAAATATCAAGATCTTGCTATAGAATTAAAAACTCAATGGAGAGCACAAACAGTCCATATTGTCCCTATAGTCCTGTCATCCCTTTGGATGCCCTGTGGCTTATTCCGAAGTCCCTACAACAAAGCCTGAACACCTTACAAATGCCTACATAATTACACTCCACATGATTCAAAAAGCCACAATTTTAACATCTGTGGCATCACCAGAATTTTGTTAACATTTTCTACACTATCATCCACGTATTGTATTTAATCCCTTCCCCTATCATCCCCGCTTTGGCCCGCTAATGAGATTTTTCGTCCTCCCAAAAAGATAAAATAAAGATATATCAAATAATAATAAAAAAAGTATATAAGTATTATATCCATTGTCTAGTACCCATAGCACAAGGTCTGCTTAGTTTGGGACTAGATGGTGCTGCGTAAAAAATGTCCCAAAAATATTCATTTATTTATTTTTTATTTTAATAATAGTAAAATTTATTGACCCAAAAATTGATAATTCTTACCTACTACTACTATTAAGGCGTTTTAAGATTTCATAAATAATTTTGTAAAAAATATCTTTAATTTAAGATAGATACCGTAAGCTGCCCTAACTTGGCCCACAAGCCTTACTTTGCCTAGTTGTTTTTTGAGTAAACTGTAATAGCTGTGATTTCCGTTCGGGGGGAGATTTAAAAACATTGACAACGCTAATTTTTGGTTCAGTTATAAAGTGTCAGTGCGTGTAAAAATTAAGACAAAGTAGGGCTTGTGGGCAAAATTAGGGCATCTTACGGTAGTGATAAAGAAAATTATTTATTTCCACAGTAAACAACGTGCAACAACATGATAAAACTGCTTAAAAAACTGATTTGGGAATTACCCTGTACCTTAATACCTAATTATAAATATTATTATTATCTATTATCATAATTATTTACGTTTTCGATAGGACATTTTGAAAGATAGCGGTCGTATTAAATGTTATTTATTGAAGGAATTATAAGTATTATGTGCTCATTTATTCATAAAATTCGGTTGAGCGTGACGTGGATACAAAATGTGCCTGTTATTACATAATTATAATAATATAAGTGACGTCATCAATTGAAGGCTTCGATCCGAACATAATATTCAGATTTCGTTACATAATTCGTAGGGTTCTGACTGCCCTCACAAAACTAATGATACCGAATGAATTAGAGTAAAAAAATTATATCGATGGCTTGGTTTATCAGAATTCGTAACTCCGTTTTGACCAACTTTACATCAGGAAGAAAAAACCTTAGACGGTTTAAGCCTCTATTTCTTAAATGTTTGATTGAATATCATAGTATAATACTAATTGAATATTATTATGATATTTAATCAAAAACTTGGAAATAGTGCAGCAATTTTTTCTTCCTCCTATGAAATTGATCAAAACGGAGTTACGAAGTCTGAAGCCATCGATATAATCTTTAAAATCATGTCATAAATTATAGGTTTATTTAAGAACTAGAAAAAAGAAAGTCTATTCTAATTATTTTTTTACATACATATATACGTATTCAATTTCAATTTCAATATTTTTTTATTTCAAATAAACCTTATTAAAGGCACTTTTGAAAGGTCAGGCTCTAGTTGCACGGTTCCAAATTGTGGGTCCTATGGAGAAGAACCGGCAAGAAACTCCATGGATAAACTCTTTTTAAAATAGGTTATTGTTTATCACATCAAATTTATTCAAATAATGTGAATATAATGTAGGTTAATGTCAGAAATAAACAAGAGATTAAAAGTGAGTATATTGCCTTTAGAAATAAACGTAAAAAGAGTTGCCATAGTATGTAGAAGCTGACCTGTCCCGACAGACGGCACCCGTTCACGAGCATGACGCGAGAATCAGCCATCGCTTAACTCAACCACACTAACGCCACCATCAGCATGACATTTAAGTGAGCATGACAGACTCATACTGCTAGACAACAAATAGGCAGGAATATATAGAATTACTGTAAAAAACATTAATGGCCACATGATACTTACATTTTACATTTTAATCACCTATTAAAAAATTGTAAGCAGTTCATCATACACGTTGCAGTGTGATATATACCTACATGCATCAACCTCCTTCTCAGTCCTTTTAGTTCTTTTATCCATATACCTTTTTGGAAGGTGCTGTGTCATTACTGACATGAACAATAAAACATTGCAATTTCATATTATGTCGTATTAATTATACAACAAATTGGCGACGATGGCTAATAAACTTGAAAAATTGAAACGCACGCGAACATCGCTTCGAGCACAACTATCATGGTTCGGGAATCAACTATCTACGTTGGAAATTATTCCCGAAAGCGAATACGTCACAAGGCTGCAGACTTTAGAACGTTACGAAGAAAAATTTGAAAGCACACAAACAGAAATTGAAATGCAAGTAAGTGAGGACCTTCTGCTTAGTGAAATTGAAGAACGCACTATTACAGAACAAATACTCTTGCAACTTAAGTTGAAACTGAACTCTTCAAAAACACAACAACAATTCCCAACCCATCAAAAAAGTACCACCTCGAACCAGAACATACCAAAAATAAGCTTTCAGCCCTTTAGTGATAAAGAAAAATTTAAAAACTTTATCAAACGCCTAGAAACATATCTACTTCTGAACAACTGCAACGAACCTACCACAAAAATACACACACTTCTAACAGCTTTGCCACCTGACCTGCACCAAAAAGCTTATGATTTATGTGCACCGCAAGAACCTTTAGAAATCGGCATGGATACATTAACAAAGTTACTGACGGACTATATGGACCCTAAAGCCAGCATCTGGGCCAGGCAACACAAATTTATCTCTAGAATGCAAGAATCTGATGAATCGATTATACAGTTTTCATCTGAATTAAAACATCTTGCTGAAGAATGTGATTTCTTTTGTGAGAACTGTAAGAAATCAATAGCAGATAAATTTCTAAGCTTACAACTGATAAGAGGATTACGCGATACGGAAATACGCTCAAAAATACTACAAGAAAATGATACTGTAAACTACACTCTACTTGTTAACAAAGCTTCTATTTTCGAAAACTCAAAGAAAGAAAACTTTTCATTCGGACACTCATCAAATATACATGTAATTGAACGCAAACAGTACACCCCTCTTAACAAAATTCGTACGTTCGAGGATTTAATGGGGAAATGTTTCCGCTGTGGCAGCTCAGATCATAAAGCTAACACCTGCAGATGCATTCATGATATTTGTACAAAATGTAAGAAAAAAGGCCACATCAGACGTGTTTGCTTACAAAAGGTCGAAAGAAACAATTTGATTAAAGATAACGAGGAAATAGACACCGAAGATATCTGTGACATAAACGTCATTCGTTCAAAGAACACAGACAAATTTATGCTAACAGTGCTCATAGAGAAAAAGAAAATACATATGGAACTAGACACTGGAGCCGCCTTATCGTCCATCTCGTACAAAGACTTCAAAAACTTAAACCTCGACAAAAAAATCTTCAAAACCGACATCAAGTTAAAAACTTACACAGGAGAAATTATACAACCACTAGGGGTCACATACGTCAAGTACAGCTACGACAATGAAACTGCCTATGGTAAATTGTACATCATTAAACAAAATGTTGAACCTATATTCGGTAGAGCCTGGATTCAAAACGTCAAAGTGGACCTGAAAAACATTAAAAGCGTAGAATCTCAAAACAATACTAAGTTTGAAGAACTCTTAACCGAATTCGCCTGCATATTCAATGGAAAATTAGGATGTATTCCGGACTACAAAGGCCACTTCTCACTAAAGGATGACACTGTACCAATTTTTATTAAACCAAGGCGCATACCGTACGCACTCAAAGGAAAAGTCGAAGAAGAGATTGATAGACTTTGCCAAGAAGGAGTTATAACTAAAGTGGATAATACTGAATGGGGTACACCAGTGGTACCCATTGTTAAACCAAATGGTAGCATAAGGCTTTGCGCCGATTACAAAGTTACCATTAACAAGGTAATAAAGGATGAACAATATCCGATTCCCATCATTGAGGATATCTTCGCTGAAATGAACGGGGGCAAGATTTTCTGTACTCTAGACATCTGTCAAGCCTACTTAAATATGCAAATGGATGAAGAAAGCGCACTCATGCAAACAATAAGCACACATAAAGGTACATTTAAGGTAAATCGCCTGATGTTTGGAGTAAAGATAGCACCCAACCTATGGCAAAAATTTATGGACAGAATCTTACAAGATATCCAAGGTGTAAAATGTTTTTTTGATGATATTATTATACAAGGTGCATCATACGAGCAACTTTTAGGAAGACTTTGCAAAGTCTTCCATAAACTAAAAGAAAACAACTTAAAACTAAATAAAGATAAATGTAAATTCTTCGAAAAAAGTATCAATTATCTTGGACACACAATTGATGAACACGGGTTACATAAAAACAAAGACAAAACCAAGGCAATCCTTAACTCAGAAAAGCCGAAAAACGTAAACGAACTTCGACTTTCCTAGGGATGGCGAATTATTATAATAAATTTATTCCAAATTTAGCGTCAATTGCTTACCCACTTAACAACCTACTAAAAAAAGAAGTAAAATTTAAATGGACAGAAGAATGTGAACGGAGTCTTAACCGACTCAAAAGAGAGATTGTTGACGAGAAAGTACTTCTACATTTTGATCCCAACAAACCAGTCGTTTTAGCCACCGATGCGGGACCTACAGGACTAGGTGCAGTACTCTCACACCGATTACCGGACGGTACGGACAGACCAATCGCATTTGCTTCGAGATCTCTGAGTACCAGTGAGAAAAATTACAGCCAAATTGACAAAGAAGCGACTGCCATCTACTGGGGACTTAAAAAATTCTATCATTATTGCTACGGTAGAAAATTTATTCTTGTTACAGATCATAAGCCACTTACAACAATTTTTCACCCCCAAAAGACACTACCATCCATGAGCACGATGAGACTATTTCACTATGCGCATTTCCTTTCTGGCTTTGATTACAAAATTGAATTCAGAACATCTGCAGAGAACAGTAACGCCGACTACCTCTCCAGATTTCCCGTAGACGCACCGGAATTTCAAATGGACCAGCACTGTGCATTTCAACAGAAACAAGTGAACACCTTGTCGATCAGTTACGAAAAGATACAGGAAGAAACACAAAAAGATTCAGAATGTAAAGACCTTACAGAAGCACTATGTAGAGGTAATGACCTAAGATCATTAGGTTACAATAACAACGAGTTTACTCTCCAAGATAAATGTATTTTGAAGGGCACCAGAGTCATGATACCAATCACGTTACGTAAACCGATTCTGCAGGAACTGCATGCTGGACACCTAGGGATGTTAAAAATGAAACTTCTCGCAAGAAGTTTTGTGTACTGGAAAAACATAGACAAAGAAATTGAGGACATGGTGAGAAATTGCCGGGAGTGTAGATTAAAACAGAACGAACCACCAAAATCTCCAATACACCACTGGGAGGAACCTACAGCATCGTGGCAAAGGCTCCACATTGATTTCGCAGGCCCAATACATAATCATTATCTGTTTATCGTTGTCGACGCACTTAGCAAATGGGTAGAGATTATTCCAACTAAAAACATAACCAGTGCATGGTGCATCAAAACATTAAAAGAGATTTTTGTAAACTTCGGCTACCCGCACATTTTAGTATCAGACAACGGGAGGCAGTTCACGTCCAACGAATTCACCCAATTTTTAAAGCAAAATGGCATAACACATAAGACATCCGCACCATACCATCCCGCGACAAATGGACAAGCGGAAAGGTACGTGCAAACGGTTAAAAGAGCACTCCAAAGCATGAGTACCGGGGGAGGTGACATCCACGATAAACTGTTAATTATCAAGAGTCAGTTGAGGCGTGTGCCTAATCAGCAAACAGGGAAGAGCCCATACGAACTCATGTTTAACAGGCCAGTCAGGACTTTACTCCACGCGGCCCTACAACCCATTCTGCGTCCAACACTGAAATCAACAGCACTGAACCATATAAAAAGAGAGTTCAAGCCGGGCGATCGAGTGCAAATCCGCATCTATACCCATGGAAGCAAGTGGACATTTGGCACTATAAGCAGAAGGCTTGGAGCACTTCATTACGAAGTGCTCACTGACGCAGGAGAGCTTTGGAAGCGGCACGTAGACCAGATGTTGAGTTCTACCATCAAGGCTTCTAGAGAAATTGAGGGGGAGGACTGATATATACCTACATGCATCAACCTCCTTCTCAGTCCTTTTAGTTCTTTTATCCATATACCTTTTTGGAAGGTGCTGTGTCATTACTGACATGAACAATAAAACATTGCAATTTCATATTATGTCGTATTAATTATACAACACAGTGTATTATCACGCCTGTTTCATTGGGGTAGGCAGAGACTATGCATTTCCACCTGCTTCGATCCTGACACACCTCTTTCGCTTCATCTACGTTAATTAACCTCGTCGGTTTAGAGTACTCTAAACCTGGCAATTTTTGAGAACATCCGTGATTTGATCGTTCTAATATCTACCGTAAACACCTTTTCCGTCACACCTGGGAACTAAAGGTGTGGTCTTTTCCAACCGAAGACCTCACAGCCCAAATACAAGTACCTATCTAGCAATTTGTCGATAAATCTTGTAGTATGAGAAAAAGTAAATATAAGGGCAATTATCACCATAAATCTTAACTTTCTTGACGATTCAATTAAAATTGTTTCCTGTGTAAACTTTCATAGCAATTTAAAAACATGTCTTAATTACGTTATCGCTTCCTGTTATCACCTGCTACTGTTATCGGTACAAAATAATTCCGGAAATACGTCAAATTACTTTATGGTGTTGTTATTCTATTATTATTGTGTTATTGAATCCTAGTGTGAGGTCTAGGACCTCAACCCAATTTGTATGTAACTGTATAAAATAAAAATTATTCTTAATTATTCTTATTCTTATTCTTATTCTACAATTAAGGTAAAATAGTGTCACCCTAGTACCTAACTATTTAAAAATCTAAGCAATAAACTTGTAAAAAAATTATGTTATACTAGCTGTCACCCGGACTCATTAACCTACATTTTTTTCACACAATTCTTGCCAAATCATGTAATAAACTATTGTACGGTCGACCGCACGTCGGTGGTAACACTTTGACATTAGCAGCATCTTTATTTCGTAAGCAGTAAGGGCAGTTTTCGAATTGAAGTGTTACTACTGTCATGCAGTCGACTGTACCATTTATAACATGAAAAGAGTATTTACATGGAGTTTCTGGTCGGCTCTTCTCCATAGGACCCACAATATGGAACCGTGCAACTAGAGCCTGACCTTTCAAAAGTGCCTGTAATTAGGTTTATTTGAAATAAAAAAACATTGAAATTGAATACTTATATAATGTATGTAAAACAATAATTAGAATAGACTTTCTTTTTTCTAGTTCTAACTAGATTATGAAAAGTTTTGAAAGTGCATGTAAATGCTCATACGAAATAAAATAAAATGAATTTGACCCGTTGCTTCCCATGTTTTCTTCATACAAACTGTACCACCCATTTTCACCCCTTTAGAGATGGAATTTCAAAAAATCCTTTCTTAGTGCGCCTCTAGGCTTTCCAAGGATTTTTTTCGCACTAATGCTGCCTTCGAACATTGAGTGCATTGCAAGCGATTTTAGCCTTAGTGGTGGTTCACCGAAAAGATTTCTGATTGTACCTACTTCTTCTTCTTCTTCGTGTCGATGATTCCAGTTTAATTATATCATTTTGGACCAAAATGTAGCCACGTCAACAGCACTATCAGTAGCCGCGCATAGGTCTTTGATTGTGCATGTGGAATTGCACAGGTTAAGAGGTACCTACTAACCTTCCCGATTGCAAGGGTGGCATTGAGCAAGTAGTACAAGGTCCAAGGGATTACTATTTTAACTTTAATCGACCCTCCTTCCTTGGAACTTAAGTTATTTGTAGTATCAAGATTACATTGCAGGAGTTTCGAACTCAGTTCGTATAATGTTGGTCTATTTATTACTTTTAATCTATTAAAGGACATTGCTAGAGTCCCATTAAAGCCTATGTAAGTTACGAATAAAAGATGATGCTCATTATATACAATTCGATGAGGGCAATGCGTTGCAATCTATTTTAATAAAGTTAGATTGTGATGATTCTACATTATGGAATGCAGTAAAGAATTGAGTATTGAGTAATTTTACACTGTACAAAATCATAATACCAAATGAAAATTTATTGATAAAAATTCGTAGGTCAAATAGGAGAAACTAGAACTTCTCTTCAAATTGTAATTTTTCACAGCCATCTTTATTAAATTACATTTGTCCTTCGACATATCGGTAAATTTTCCGCATGTACAAATTGCACCTGTAAATTAAATAAACAACTTATATACCTAATAAAAACACTTAGATAAATCAAGTCATCCGTCCCATTATTACACACCGATACCGCGAACCTTAGGTCTAATTGCGTTATTAATAATAATGTCTACTTAAACATCACTGTAAAGGCTGATTTACACTAGGAAATTCTCTCGAAGTAAGACTCATTCTTACCTTTTCTTCCTCGGTAAGGAAAACAGAGATAGCGTGGGACTCGTTGCGAGATTTGCGAGAAACTCCTACACTCCTAGTTGGAATGTCAGCATATGCTCAGTGCACACGTACTGGAGAGGGAAACCTGAAAAAATATGTATTAAGAAAACAAAACACCCTAATGAATTCAATTTAAAACGAACGCCACATAATTTGGTCCTTTGTCCGCACGAATCAATTCCAAAGGACCAGTTTTCTCCAGTCAAAATATTTACCCGCAACTAAAGATGCAAAAATCAAAACATCAATAACACAACCTTGTAATTTGCAACAGTGTTGTTTTGTTTGAGTCATTACATGTTATGATGATTATGATTAAGGGCTGCCTGTTATGAGGAAAATGTTACATGATAACAAATTATAATACGGCAGACATTAGGCGCCAGAATAATGGTCGCTTTAAGGTTTCATCTTCCTACCTACCAGAATGAAGTGAATTATAAATAGCAAGATTTAAATAAATGACAAAAACTGTAATTAAACTGGGAAGAGATTAAAGTTTGATTTAGTATTATAGCTTTCCAAATAATTTTGCGTGTCGGGATCGGCAGCCAATCTAGTCAGATGTACGACGAAGAATTAACAAATGAGTGTCAATATAATACAATGAGGAAGCGCTCTAGACTCGTTTACTAACTAGCCTTTTGAATAGTATAATAGAAGTAGGTACCTATATCAGAAATGGTAGCTACCTTGGCATTTTGGCAAGTAATGGCCAGAATTACGAAAAAGATAAGACTGCAAACAATAACAATAATAAATAAATAAAATAAAAATAGCCTTTATTCCCCAAATAGAATTACATGATTCAGGTACTATAAACTCAATAAAAATATGACTTAAGGGGTCACCCATTTCTGGATGAAGACCTCCTCCATCTGTTGCCATCTCTCTCTTTCTTGAGCCAACCTGGTCTAAGTCTTTCCAGCCATTGTTTCGATATCGTCTCGCCATCGTTGTAGTGGTCTGCCACGGAGTCTCTTTCCGTCCCGTGGGTACCAATGTAGGACACGTTCGCTCCACCTGTTGTCGGTGGTTCTCGCAATGTGTCCTGCCCATTTCCATTTGAGTTTCCAACAAAACCAATAGCTTTGTAATATCTATACAGAAATTAGATCTTTAATCTTACATAATCCAATCCTAATAATTCTATGAACGATCACGTACTTTAGCTCTGATAACTAAAAGATTACACTATATTATAGGCTATAAGAGCAATATGGATAAATGCCCAGAAAATACTGTACATAGTAATACCGCGGTTCACGATCCGTGCTCACGCGCATGGCTAATCATTGTTCCTAGAAATGATTGGTTACTGTACCAGCCAGCGTTATCACGGAACTGGGATTTTGCATTTTTTCTAGATAACTTTGTTAGTAGTAGCAGTTTGTTTGTTATTTTTTAATTGCTTATCAGAATTAGGATTTGGTAAAAAACATGTTTGAGAAAAACATATTTTCGTTGGTATCTAATTATTATGTGGATAGCTCCTAAATTGCTTATTTTTATATGAAGAGGATGTAAAGGTTATGATTTTTCGCAGAGATAAGATTTATGATAACCTTTTATCAAACAATTTGTAAAACACAACAATTATATTTGAGTTATTCAATATAAGTAATAAAAAGTTCAAAGCTAATATTTATTCATTTATAAACCATACTGGTGATTTGAATATTATTAATTTAGGCGATGGTAGTCTATTCCATGCTAAAAGAAACGTAGGTTCAAGACTCGATTGACATATTTGGTATTATGAAGGAATGATACATTATAAGAATTTGAAAAGGAAAAAAGCGAAAGGGACTTTGAAAACAAAATAATCCATGGGAAATCCATGAATAGACTCTACTTCTTAGTATTACATAATGAACGTTGCATGGCCTGATTTTGACAGAATTTTTGCGAAACACGGCATAAAGTATTTGCTAAGTACGACATTTACATGATGGGGGTGACTTGCGATGCGGGCTGTTACAATATATCTGTATAATTCAAATAAATAGCTGCTTAATCGTATACAGTACTAACTAAGCCTGTGGCTTTACTCGCTTGGTACCTATTTCGATGATAAATCCTGCCTGAATCTCTATGCCAAGTTTCTTCTATATTGGTACAGTAGTTTAGGTATGATTGAATAACAAGTATCCGAACATACATTAATATTTGTAATGTGTATATATAAACAAATTAATTATTTAAATCTTTTAGCATTATTGCATGCACGTATGTGTTGAATATAACGTTTTCGACGTATCAAGACTTTTTATTTTCTGTGATGAAAGTATTGTGTGAACTAAATTCTTAATTTTTTTTAAGCAAATAAATTATTTTGAATTGATTCGATCTGATGTAACATCTATAATGTACACACGGCTACATATCAAGCTGTACGAAACCAGTATAATATGACTTCGTATTGTAGAAGCTTTCCGTACAATGGCAGTCAGATTATACTGGAAATGTATAGCTTGATATGTAGCCGTGCGTACACATGAACGCAATAAAAAGTTTGAGTTTGATAAATATTTTAATAGTATATTTTAATATTTTTTAATGAAAATGTTTGAATGTTGATTCTATTTTAATAGAATATTTAAACAATATCTGTGTCAATGAGCAAAGGCCTCTAAGCCATGAGAAAATGTTCAACAATAACCATGTTGACTGTCAGTGTTTTCATGAATTTAAACAAAACAGATATAATTTTTTTATTCGAAGGTGTTCGCATTTAAATAAAACAAGTTTAACCGGATTACGTCGCGTAAGTTGGATTGGAGATTTAAAAAATCTCGAAAATAATTAAATTTGAAAAAGGAAAAAGTTGGAACAGAAATTGTTGTTAGAGACACAATAGGTGTTTCAGTTTTTTTTTTTCTTTTAGTTGTGTATTCCAAGTTCCAACTGTGCTCAGAGACTTTAGCTTGAAGTACCATCATAACATTTTAATAGTTATACCTAAAATTTAAGCGTTTTGTAACGTTATTTCAGCACTAACAAGAGATGAGCTTTAATTAAAATGGCCTTTAAATTTTGACACTGCCATAAAATTTATATCAAAATTATATCGGATGAACGTAATTTTCTCAGTAAGCGAGAAGTCAAAATTAAGATTCACGATTTTTACACTAAAACATAAATTTAAAATCACAATAAATAAATAAATAAATATCTTTGGGACATTTTTACACAGCACCATCTAGTCCCAAACTAAGCAGAGCTTGTGGTATGGGTACTAGACAATGGATATAATACGTATATACTTTTTTTTTTGTAAATACATACTTATAATACATAAGCAACACACCCAGACCAACACAAACACTTATGTTCATCACACAAATATTTGTGTCCTGTGGGAATCGAACCCACGACCTCGTTATCAGCAGTCCGACACTCGAACCACTAGACCACAGAGGTCGTCAATAAGTCCTACACATACTCTAATCTATATTGTATTGTGTTTTTTTTGTTACTAAGCCTTTATCTAGTCTTTCTAATACAATACAATACAAATATTCTTAATTGTACACAAAAAATAAGCAATTATATGACTTAAATAAAAGATTTGGACAATGGGCGGTCTTAGCGCTCATGGAGATTTCTTCCAGACAGCCTTAGGATGGACAATATGGGCATGTAAAGAGAGGGGTAGCACGCAGTGTAACAACATAATATAATCTAATCCTGATTATGTTTACTCATTGCCAGAGAAGTTCGTCAATGAGTATCCATTTTATCCAGTATTTAAACATCCATGAGAACCAGTCTATTTGAGTTCAGTAGACATAAAATTACTCGTCCTCCTTCAGTCGTATTCCTCAATACTGAGGGTCGTGACTTCCCCAATGGATAAAATTCTTGTGAATAATGTCACGCCATCTTTTGCGATCACCATTGGACAGAGAGATGCAGATCGAGCAGATCTTTGGCCTGATTCACAAACGTTCGAAAAGTTTCCGTTTCCGAAGTGAAATTTGACCGGCAAATAAAATAGAACGACCACTTCCAGCGACCATGAACGCTGCAAAGCATTCGAAACGTCAGGAAAACCAATTTTAATAATAATACACGATGTAATTCGGTTAAACTTGTTTTATTAAGAAACAAAACGATTTGAGAACCGAACGGATTCGGAAACGCAACGCGAAATTCATGGAAACTCTCCCGTGAGCCATTTCTTGTCGGAAAGCACTCGATGTAAAATTAAAGAACTATGAATAGCGTTTCTTTCTTTCTTTTATCACGAATCTTTGGACTGGGAAAGGGTTATGCATGTGATGTTTGCATGTAATTAGTTTGGCATTTAACTCGGTAAGTTTTGGCATGTAATATTAAAAATAACAATAAAAATCCAAATAAATAAGGGCCGTTATTTTTACCGTCTCATCATCATCATTTCAGCCAAAAAACGTCCACTACTGGACATGGGCCTCCCCCAAAATGGGGGATATGCCATAATCGCCACGCTTGGCAGGCGGGTTGGCGATCGCAGTTGGTTGGTTAAATACTCAGAGGACGCTGCTGCCCATCCTCTGGTGAATCCCTTAGTCGCCTTTTACGACACCCATGAGAAGATATAGGTTGGTGAAATTCTTACCTCAATTAAAAATTGAAATTCTTACTTTAATTATTCTTCTTCTTGGTGATTTTCTTCTTTTTAATTTTACCGTCTGTTAACTTATAACTGAGGAATAAATGTGACGTTTTGATCTATACACCTGTCAAAATGTCAAACTAATGCTTGATTGATGACTAACGATAATTCTCTGATTAAACGACAGTTTACCCGCAGTTCAACGTTGATTACCACAGAGAATTAACGTTTATGAACCACCGGCCCCAAATCAAACCAGCGTTTAAAAAACTGACCCTAAATAAAATAAATATGCAGGTCAAGTTGATTGTAAACCATTTCTTGATCCCACTATTCTCACTAGAACTATTCACATATTTTTACAGAATCGATCCTTTGTTTACAAATTGTGGTAGGTCTCTCTAATCTTTCTTTTGATTATTCTTTGTCGGCTTTAGAAAACGTATAATTTTTTTAAAGCCATTTTTCGTCTTTCTCTCGTCATATTTCACAGATTCGAAAGTGACAGAGATAGTGAATTTCGCACGAGATATCGTGTTGTCGTGTTGTTACAAAGATTAATAGACAAAACATCACAGATAAAAAATGGAATCGTTTTAAATTCTGTTTTCACTTATTTCAATTTGTCAAACTAAATTCTATTGGCATAAATATATGATTATGTCTATCTTTTTTGGAATGACTACTAATTTGTTTTATTTTTAACTGTTGTATTATCTTTATCAGTGTGGTTCTGTCGCCCCCCAAATAGGTGTGTATTACAAAGATAGAACGTAAAGAAACACAAAGATAATGATGCAACAGCACCTGTCATTCCTTATTACATAGAAAATAAAGTTGCTTTTGCAATATCTACCTAATAGCCACCTTGGAACACCTCACCAAGGGACTTCTTTTGTGAAATAAACTCTACTTCAGTTTTCCTAACTTGTGCTGAAAAAAATAATTGACATATTGACAGTTAATAAGTAGTCAAACAATCTTTGACCTTAAGGACCAAGTTTTGCCTTAACGTTATGTTAACTATGTATAGTTACAAACTGAAATCGTGTCCCGGACCTGCGCATGAGTCACTTAATCGTCATCTCTGGCATTAACCAGGGGGCCTACTTCCGTTCGACGATATTCGATAAATCGTACGATTCATCGCACAATTTGCTACTCCGGTCAACCATCGTTCCCTTATCGCATGCGATGATCGTGTTTTGACTTTTGTTTTCCTCATCTCCGGTAAATTGTATACGACTATGAACCGTAGTCTATCTTAATTGTGCCTTTTTTATGTGCCTATCTTTATTATGTAAGTATCAGTCGGAACGAAAGTTCGTACTTCGTTTGTCGTTCGTAAAACGCGAGTAGATCTACAGCCTTGTTGCAAGGATCGGCCGTGGGGAAACACGAAGGAAAATTATTATCTACTGCGGCACCCATTGTTTTTGTTTTATTTGATAAATAATTATACAGTCTTTGTTGTGACAAACTGATAAGTTAATTATCGTGGATGATGAAAAATGCTTCAAGGTTTAGTTTTGCTTGTAGTATCTAGATAGATAGATAGATAGAATATTCTTTATTGTACACCAATAACATTATTAAACTTAGGACTAACATGTAAAATAAGGGTACATTGGCGGTCTTATCGCTAATAGCGATATCTTCCAGACAACCTTTGGATGGACAAGGAAGACGTGAAAAATAGATGGGGGCAGTATGTGGTGCACTTTCATAAAGTTTACTAATATTTAATATAATAAATAAATACATATTTACCTACCATAGAAAATATTACATGTATAAATATATAAAATAAATTCTAAAGGTTCAGGTTATCTACCTATTTAATTAATCGTATCTAATACAATTTTCCGGCTGATTATTCTGATATTAATCTTACCTGATAGTCTGATATAATACCTATTTAAATAAGGGTTTATTGATTGTATTCGTAAGCAGTTTTCATAAAACTGGTTTTTCCAAAATACTTCGTACCATTTGTAACCTACATTATTTAATTTCTTTAATTAGTAGCCTCTGCACACAGCTTCGCTCGATTATTAATATAAATAAATATCTTTGGGACATTTTTACACAGCATCATCTAGTCCCAAACTAAGCAGAGCTTGTGCTATGGGTACTAGACAATGGATATAATAATTATATACCAACTATTTTTTTGTAAATACATACTTATAATACATAAGAAACGCCCAGACCAACACAAACACTTATGTTTATCACACAAATATTTGTGTCCTGTGGGAATCGAACCCACGACCTCGTGAACAGCAGTCCGACCCTTGAACCACTAGACCACAGACGTTGTCAAGTATAATTCGGTTTATCATAGAAAGCTGTTATCGAGCACATCGATGTTATCGTGTTTCTCTGGAACTCTTTAGCTTCCCGGGATAAAATGTAGCCATTATGTTAATTCACGTTATGTTCTATCTGTGTGCAAAATTTCATCGAATTCCGTGCAACCGTTTCAGCGTAATTGAAGGACAAACAAACAAACATCCGTACTTTCGCATCTATACTAGGATTTTGAAAAGTAGGACGCGATTTGGATATACTTAGCTTTTAATAGGCACGAAAAGTGGAAAATTTACAGTAAAAGATAAAAGCATAACTTGTCCATGGTCCTTAGTCGATTTAGAGAAAATTTATCATTATTGTAGCTACCTTTCCTAAGCCAGATACAGCACATATTTAATATATTAGTATTAACACGATTGCCATCAAAAACTCATATTATTATTATTTTACCTTAAACAACGATAGTACTATTAGATATTCTGTGCTTGAACTTGACAAGGAAAAGCAAAGCTGTTTACGAAATAAGTAAACATGTCATATAACGCTTAACCTACCTATTCACAGTCCGCTGTTCATAATAACCAAATTGAGTTTTTAAATATTATTCTGGTTTAGATGAAACATAGTATGAAAACTATTCCAATTACTATTATTACTCTAGCCTATTCTGAATAAACTACTTTCAGGAATTACACTATACTATTAAAAATAACGTTGTATAACTTATTAATAAAATTATTATTGTTGTAAAACAAGGATTCTTTCTACAATTTATAACTTTTAACAGTGTCCACCTAATTATATATTCGGGTTTAGTAATAAGTTTAGCCTAAGCCTGGCTTTTTCATACACAAAAATAATTACAAAAACATCACATAAACTTTACACAGGTTGGTCTGGATGTTGAGACACTTTTCAGTTTTAAAAATAAGTAATTCAGAAGCAATTAGTAGCAACTGATTTGCAATAAGTAATGCATTATAATAAAACAAAGTTTAACCGGATTAAATCGCGTATATTATTTAAATTGGTTTCCCTGACGTTTCGAAAGCTTTGCAGCATTTCGTGGTCGCAGGTAGACTAAGATGTCAAACGTCTTTACAAATATTTCTAAAAAATTATTTTAATCTACCGTACAATATTATTAATTAAAATCGTTTCGATCCACGCAGTAATCACTCACAATATCATTATCTTTTACAGTGTGCGTTGGTAGGTACAAAAATTGAAGGAACGCCTATCGAAGGCTTAATCAACTGTTTTACGTATGGAGTTTGACGTTAGACCCGGTTTAAAAAAGCGTCTAAACATGGACGAAATTTTCTATAAGGTGGTGTATGTTTAATAATGTACCTAAGTTATTTTATTGTATCTTAGTTACACATTATTTTCATAAAAAACCAAAACTTTTCCTGAAAATATTGCTGCCATCTTTAATTTCTTGTTCCTAACCAATTAGGGCGTTACTCTACCCATCAATCCTTATAGGGGAATAATCAAGCATGAACATTAGCACACAACATACGACGTAGCCTTGGATCAGGTCTTTACACCGTAGTTCAATAGACGGAGAGGTGAACAACCCCTTTTGGCACAACCTGTTTAGAAAATGTCGATAAATTCTATGTGCCCAGTATTTCTTGGTCGGCAGCGAAATGTGGAACCAAAATTTTATTAAATGAATTTGACAGATTAATGACGCTTGGGTAAGGACCACATTTTTTGCGCAGTTACACAATGGAAATTACAGCTAATCTCTCTCAAATTTTCCGTTGTGATATTTTATGGAAAAGTATCACATAGAAAAAGAAAAGGCGAAAAGATGTTTCCATTACGCGACAGCGCCAAAAATTTGTTCCTTATCCATTTGCCGTTGATAACAACGCCATACCGCTGAAGAGTTTGTTTGTTTGTTTGGTTGAACGCGCTAATCTCAGGAACTGCTGATTGGAATTCAAAAATAAAAAAGTATTTCTTTTGAGAGCTTCCGTTGCGTAATTTGCATAATAAGTATCTTAAGAAAAATAAAAATGCTTCTCAAAGTAACTATTCCACGCAGACGAAGTCGCGGGCAAAAGCTAATGTCAATATACACGCTGAAATTTGAGTCGCTTAATTCCCGAAAAGGGGTCATTGTACTCATCATTATGAACAACTTTTACTATGGGACCAACCCTGAAATCGCGAAAAAAGAATCTTTTGGTCCCTACATTTGTGTTCACTTAAATCAATAAAATGTAGGGATCATCTGATTTTTTTCTCGCAATTTCAGGGTTGGTCCCATAGTAAAAGTTGTTCATAATGATTCAATTTAATTCAATTCTTTATTGCATTTCCATGTGTTTTTACAAGGTCTTAAATTACATGTCCTCATGGACCCTGTCGGGCACAACAATTTAATACAATTTGAATAGTAGCATACATTAATATAAATAATTAAAGAAAATAGGAAGAAATAAAATAAATAATAAGAATCATTAAGTCGCGGGAATCCGCTGGATGCGGAAGGCACAGGACCGGTCGTTGTGGCGATGCTTGGGGGAGGCCTATGTCCAGCAGTGGACGTCTTTCGGCTGAAATGATGATGATGATTAAAGAAAATAGCAATTCATTCTGTCCTAATTATAATGAATTTTTCAACACACTTGCTCGTAAAGTGGCACTTATTGCATCGCTTTTAGGTTCATAATGTGGCTTATATAGCACGCGTGCTTTTTTCATTATATTATCGCACTAGTGTCTTTTACTTTACAGTTTATTTTTAAATCGCAGCAAAGAGTTTTATGCCTGAACTAAATTGAACATTTTTGGGAATAAATCAACTGTATTAATTAAAATATGCTATTTAAACATTTTATTTCATCAAATTATAAATTTTTGTCAACAAATTAATATAAATTTTTGTTATTAAATAAAAAAAATCAATTTATAATATTTTTATATCAGGCTGTTTGACGGTTTCCTTCGACCACATGCGCGCGCATAGCTGTACAAAAAAAAAAAATTTACCGCGATCCGCGCGCCATTTTTATCATTTTTCACAAATTCAATATTTGTCTAAAATGTGTAATTTATGTTTTTTTCCTCGCAAGTGTGTTGAAAAACGTCGTATGACACGCGTGAGCATTGACTATTATACTCTCGGCTCCATTACGCCCTCGCCTTCGGCTCGGGCTGCAATCCAGCCTCGAGTATAATAGTCAACTTAGCTCACTTGTATCATAATGTACTATTATGAGTCATCAAAAAGTATATAAGTATTATATCCATTGTCTAGTACCCATAGCACAAGCTCTGCTTAGTTTGGGTCTAGATGGTGATGTGTAAAATGTTGCAAAAATATTTATTTTATTTTATTTATTTATTTATCTTTAAAAATTCAATTCATTTAAAATAAATAATGTCACAAATTAAAATTTAAATAAATGTCTCCAGATAGATAAAATTATAAAGTAGATTAGTTATTATGATGAGTACAATAACCCCCTTTCGGGGAATAAGCGATTCAAATTTCAGCGTGTAGGTACGGTAAATGAGATTAACAGAAGATATATTATAACTTTTGTTTTGCGCATTATTGTGCAGTTTGTGATTGTTACTGGTTAGTATTTAAAAGGCTGCTGTTTTGCCTTCAGGTTTAAACTCATGTTAGGCAGTTAGAGCTGCGACAATCTAAAAACTATATTATTACAACGAGACGAACACCTTTTGTATAATTAAATTGATAATTTTGAATCATTTTTGTTTTTTATGTTGACTGGTACGTTAAATCCGTCTCATGTACCGGTTTTAGTACGTAATAATTTTAATGAATAAAAAGATAAATAAATAAATCATCACAGATTAATTAAATGACTTAATACTAATACTCTCGGTGTCGATCATACTTTGAAATGCGTATAATTTTGAACAAAACTACTGCTGGTAAACATCTAAAATTTTACCTGCCAAACCACACAATTATCCTACTCCGATGACATAAAAAACACAGCAAATAATAAATAAAAGTCCTTGAAAAAGTTCCATGGAAATAAACAGCTGCTCTAGTACTCTAGACAGATTTAAAATTGCTGCAATTCACGTAAACACAGGCATTTTTCATAGCCTGACATTACCTATAAAAGCTACCTACCTATTACCAACCTACCACCTATTACCTTACCTATTAGCTTTAAAAGGGTAATTTTTTTTTTTTGAAATCTTATTGGCCATGTGGTTAATATTGACCTAATTGCTACAATTAGGTATACCTACTTGAAAGATATGATAATGTGCAAAATCCCCTTTAATGAAGCATGTGTTGCTCAAGATAAGTAATTATGATTAAGGACGTCAATATAAAAAGTACACTTACCTCCTTATCAATGAAACAAAAGTGGAAGTGGGTTTTTATTGATATTATAAAACGTTATCTAGGCGCCTTGATCGGTAGCCGAATTCTAGAAAATTCGGAATGATGAAATGTCATATTGGATGCAACTGAAGGCTGCCAATGAAATAAACTTTAACTTATTACCCTCGTAAAAGCTTCCAAGGTTCCTGGTTGTCGGCAATGAACCATCATACATTAATTTATGCACCAGTCTCATTAGAAATAAGGAATAAGTACACAGAAATAGATAGAATGACCATGTGGCCAGAGCGCGCGTGGCAGCACCATGCACCATAGTGTTTCAAAGCCTTTCTCAGCACGCCTTATGACTTGTTTCTATAAATACTGTAACAAAAACCCAGAAAAATGCCTTATTGTGCTGTTTTTAACTTCAGAAACAAAAGCTGTAAAGTATATTTGTTTTTTTTTTTTTTTTTTAATAATCACGTCAAAATGTAAGGCGTAGTTTGTTCGGAAAGATGCCACGCATGAATTGCAAGTAAAATTGTGATTACAACCATTCTTTCTATTTCGGTAGAATAAGTACCAGTACATCATGAGCAGCTGTAGTGACCTTTGTTCTGACATTTTTTGATGACTAATCTGCCTATTAAGAGCTATTGTGGTCGTACAATATCCTCTTTAACCTATCTTAACTGTGCAGACCCGACGGAATGTAACATTCAAAATCAAACCTGAATTTTTATATAATTGTGTGTCAAATTGTATCCCACCAAGTGTTTCACTTTTTCACTTTCGGACTATAGTTTTTTGTAGCCTTCTGTGTTACCTATACAGGACAGGGTAATTGAAAAGATACCAAAAACACTAAAGCAGTCTCTGCTCATCATTCTGCACAATTTTTACTATAGGACCAACTCTATAACTGCTGGCCCATACATAAGTGGATACCTTACTCAACTAAATATATGGAACAGCTGGTTTTTTTTCTCACGATTTTAGAGTTGGTTCTATAATAAACAATGTCAAAAATAATGAGCAGAGACTAACCCATAAAGTATGTTTGGTATATTTTCAATTTCCTTAATTGTTATTCGTATTTTTACAATACCCTGTAATTAAAATTGGTCATTACTGTGTGGTATTGTGATGATTCTCCCTTTTTGGGGGAGGCCTATGTCCAGCAGTGGATGTCTTTCGGCTGAAATGATTGTGATGCTAAAACTTTCTAAAAGAAAACCATGATATTTGCAAACAATATTGGTATAACACGCCAGCAATAACATTATAAATTTTGCACACACTGCGAAGGAATTTCATACGTCAATTGATATTATTGGGAATAATCGAATCATGTACCGAGAACGTGAAATCGTTTTATACACACCTGTTATGTATGTAGCTAAGATGACTGACTAAAAGAACAAAATAATATTAGTCTTAGTTTAGTATAGGATAGGCGAGATACTGAACAACATTTTTAAAATTGGTACTGAATTTATGTAAAATTGATAGGTATCTGTCTTTGCGCCGCGCCGCTTTGTAAGGCAAACATTTACTGGGCATTATAGAATATTCAAGCTGAAGAGTCTATTGAGTTTTAAGGTTATGGGCAGATAATAAAGAATGCTACCAAGAGGAGGGTGCGGCCGTTGTGGTTGCCGCGCGGGGAAAAGGGGCTCGCCTGCCAGTGGCGAGCCGGGACCTGCCGGGGATGGTTGGGCAAATACGGGAGTATTTCCCACGCCCCCGGCCAAGGGTCGGTAGAGGAACACTGTGGTGGTTTTTAGTCGGTAAGAGTCCGACACTGACTCCGCCTTCCCCGGGCGGAGTGCGTCCATGAGGATTTTCCCCACGAAAAAAAAATAAGGATGGAGCCCCTTCTCCCCGTGCGGACTCAACGTCGGCAGCACAAATGGGTTCGCCTTAGTCATATATATTCTGTGCCTTAGTGGCGAGCCGGGACCTGCTGGGGGTGGTTGAAGAATGCAGAGCGTATCAACGCCCCCGGCCAAAGGTAGTTAGAGGAATACCGAGGTGGTTTTGGTCGGTAAGAGTCCGACACTGGTGCGATCTGGTGGTGATCTTTGAGGATTTTCCCACATAAAAAAGGATGTTCTTTTAAAGGTGATTCTTCAGTACCTACAACATTATTGTAAGTAAATTTTGCCTTAATTGATCCGAGTGTCATGTGACAGAATTTCAGAACTTACGCGTCTCTAATCTATAGCAGTATCCTGAAATAAATAACATATCTGTGTAATGATTAATAAATACATGAGATTGACTTAATAGATAAATGTCCAATTCGGCTATCTACACATTTTCATTCTTCACACGTACATTGAAAATTTCCCAATAACTAACTTCAACTATCCGCAATTGATGGATTGACACCATGTATTTTCGTAATTGTATTAGAAATCATATAGCATGTAGCTTCAACTATTGACACACGGGCTAACACGGCCAATTTAAGTCGCATTTATAACAACCATTATATCTAGACCTCCGGTGAAATAGGGTACTAAAATCAAACATACTGAACTTCACATGCATCTCGTTGACATTGGTATTTGCAACCAACGCCACCATGAAGTTCGAAGGTATTTTGGACACGACACACGTCAACAGTTAGACGTCCCATAAGCTTCGCTGTAATGAGCGATGGTGTTAGTGAAAGTTTTTAATCACACCCAACGTAACATACACAAATCAGTCATTCTTCAATTTAACGGTAAATGGGACTTGTATACTCGCTATCACGCGAGAATATACATATATGTATAAGGTCAACATATATAAGGTAATAAGGTAAAGTGGTATAAGGTATACATATGTGAGTGCATATATTTCGGATTATTAATCCGAAATATTTGAAGTGGTGAATCTACTCATTATTATGAACAACTTTTACTATGGGACCAACCCTGAAATTGCGAAAATAAAATCAGGTGGTCCCTACATTTTATCGATTTAAGTGAACACAAATGTAGGAAGGCAGAGGACTGAGTGTTGTGGCGCAACTTGGGAGAGGCCTATGTCCAACAGTGGACTGCGATAGGCTGAGTTGATGATGATGAAATGTAGGGACCAACTGATATTTTTTTCGCGATTTCAGGGTTGGTCCCATAGTAACTGTTGTTTGTTATGATGAGTAGATTCACCACGTCAAATATTTCGGATTAATAATGTAGGACCTTAATATTCCGTTCAACCAGCTTTTTTATGTGTTGGATGTGGTAACTTTTGCAGTAGTAACATAGAAGTGCTCATCACCGAGTATTAAACCCTATAAAGATGAATTACGGGCTGACCAATTACGAAACTATTCTAACTATTCTATTGATTTACATAGATAAATATGAAATAAGCCAATAAGAGCGAGCTTTGGCGCCTTCCTACTGGCTCGCACAGAGCAGTGCCCGCGTGTTGCATTGCCCAAACCAATAGCAGTGCGTTAATGTCTAGTCTAAAATAGACGGAATTTATTTCAAACAAATCAGATGTGATTACGTTTCTATTGAGTTAAATTCTCGATGGTGCTCATACACTACTGAACATCCATTATATAGTTCCTTAAGCAGGTTTCTTGGTTATTGTATCGCGGTTTCAGTTATCGATCACTCATATTCGAGCCTCTTTCCTAGTTTCCAACTTAACACATCAATCTACTTCCTTTCCAACAATTTTAGGGTCAGTCTAACCAGATGTGGTTACATTAACTTCTATTGGTTTTTCAAGCTCCAGTAAAACCTATCGGGTATACGCAAACAGGAGGACTTTTATACATAAGTCAGTAGGTAGCGCCCCTAGCAGATTCGAGGAAGAACTACTGATATCGAATTCGATGAAAGTCTGTTAATTTATAAACCTAGTGTCAAACTCGTACCAGAGGTTCAGTTCAAGTAAATAGTTCTTCATCGAGAACAGAACAAATAGTCTATACTTCATCGAAACCACAGAACAAATATCCTATTGAATGTATGTAAACGGTTTGTGGTTTCTACACTTTTATTTCAACGGTAGAAATAAAACGAATGTTTTTGTTCCGCTTAGTTAACCCACAACTGCAGAACTGTGAGTAATTGCAAATGGCACTAGTTTTGATGTAAAAGTACAAATTACTGCCAAATTTCAGAATATTTGCATATCGTTTATTACAAATTATATGGGAAAGAACATACATCAAGAGGGAAAGAAATGCTAATTTAATGTTACCCGATTCGTATTTTTTACAAGAACTTTTCGTCAAAGAAATCAACTCAAGGGAAAAACAAACTTTGAGGGATTTTATTTGATGATTATCTCCTCATAATTCGTGTATATCTATAGAGAGTAATCTGCCTTGATTATGATTTTGTACGATAGACGACCAAATCCTTGGGAATAGGTAAACAGGGAAAGCTCTATTGCTATCTTTTACAAGCACAGTCCAAGCTTAGTATGGTGCTGTGTAAAATGTCCTAAAATATTTATTATCAAAGCTTGCAGCTTGTCCAGCAGTGGACGTCTTTAGGCTGAAATGATGATGATGATGTTAATGATTATCAAGCTTTAACATTACTTTTAACAGTGACCAACGCGAACGTGACTTACCTTTCAAAGGTAAGTTCGAAAGGTAACGATAGCAGCATAAAGGTTTAGGTTAGAGTCTATGCATTTTTGTTTCAATTTCAATGCCGATACTGAATACTATTTTAATAAAAATAGCACACAACTGACATGAACATTAGCATAGCTACTGAATAGAGGAAATGACATAAAATGAGGCCTGCGAGCTAGACGATATAATTTAGAACAAAGCAATGATTATGTTTAATGATAACAATTATGCATCGTCTGCTCTTGAAAGTTATGGAGCGAAAATAAAATGAGCTTTAGTGCGTTGACCTCGTAACGAAAAACAGAAGACGGCTCGTGTGTGTTCTTCGTTTAGGCGCTGCGCAGACGAAGACACTTTAGATGATTTGTTCCCGGTTTTTATGACCAAATCGGATCGTTTAGTTGTAAGTAATGAAAACAATTTCTGATGTAAAACCTTAAAATATAAACAAATATACGATGCAAAGATATAAACACAACGCCATGATATTGGTGAAGATAAGAGACTTGTTAATTGAAACTAACATATTTATTTATTTGCCAACATGTACATCAACAATTGAACAATCATTACACATTACAATGATATTACATTGGAGTACATGAACCCTGTTAGGGCACTGCAAACATTGAATAGGTGTTGAGTCACATTTTGTAAAAATATTTAGGTACAACTTAAAGAAAAATAAAACATACAATAATTACTATTCAAAATTGCATTAAATTGATTGTTACAGCTGAGATTTCATATCATATTGGTCTGATTCACAAATGTATATGGATACAAGTTTGCTTATACTCCATTTGATCTATTCGAACAATTAATGCAGATACCTAGGAACTTCTGCTTGTCTTCACGACACAGATCACCCATCAAAAAGTTTTTAGTGTAAGTAAACAACAGGTAACTAAAAAGTGTCTGACAAAAGTGGAATCTACAAGCAGCAAGAAGTTTCTACGTTTGTGAAACGCCTTACACCATATATACAGTTATTAATGACCCATTAGCAGCATCAACGGGACTTTTAGCTATTTTAATATATTAATTAAGAATCGAGAAGAATTTTTATATTGAGAGAGTGTTATCTTATTTATCTACACATCGTTGTTTAGTAAATAATCAACTCGGAAGTAATCGGTTGACTGGTTATGTAAAGCGAGATCTTTTCTACACTGTGGCATCGAGCTAAAGAAAGTACTCGGAACTTTCTTTGGCTGTGGTAACAGGTGGCATTTTAGTGACTCGGGCCGTCACCGTCGACCAGACTGTATGGCGGTTGGGTGGCGTAACTGTAGATTGTAGACAAAATTGTTGTTCAATTAAATTGATTAAATGTGCGTGTTATTAAAGTTACTAGCATCTAGCATGTCGAAAAATACTATTGACTGTGTACCATTCAGGCAGTGTAAAACTACACTGCCTGAATTTTAATTCTTTCTACATCATCATGTTCCTCGCCTACGGCACAGATAATACTATAGTACCAACGGGTTGGCTTCCAGTCTGACCAGATGCGGCGACTGCTATCAGACCCCAGCAACCCAGTTACTGGGTAATGCCACAGATAAAATAATACTGTACCGATATTCGTTCTTTCTACATGTTTAGTATAATTCTCTTTTGTCTATGATCTAAAAATGAAAAATGGCGAACGGAAAAAAATAAGTTTGGCTTTTAAACTTCTAAGCAATAAGCATCCAATTCAGACCACAAATAAAACATTGTCCAAAATACAAACGAATTCATCAGTATTCCGTATAGCAAAAAAATCCATTCAATAAATCGTGTACTTTCTCCAGACTACTGTATATTTCGGTTGTTTTTCCTCAATGACTCAAATTGTCAAACTCCGTCTTTTTCTACTGAGTCATCACTTGCTTGACATTAATTGGTAAAAAATGTCATAGGTGTACCGACGTTCGCCACAACCTCAGTGCAAATACGAGGCAAAGGGTTGCCAAAAATTTCGTGTTTATATAATTATTATTTGCTAAAAAAATCTCAACAATAAATACAAAGAAATAATGAATAAAAAATTTAGAAATAAAATCTACTTACAACTTTTTGTGCTTTATTTAGGTCATAACATTGTACTCATCAGAAGTTTATTCAGAATTCGAAGTACTTACACCTATAATTCTCATGTCAGTCATAATGGTCATAAACTCATAACACAGATGAATGAAAAGCAATTATCGTGATGGTAGACATTCCACTAAGTACCCCCTGCTTGCTTTTCTCTGCTCTGCAAAATATTTTGAAGTAAGTACTTAAAGTTCCAAGATTTTAATACGTACTTGGATGATTATTTTAAAATTGAAATTAAGTGAAATCGCTCAAATCTTTACATTGTTTCCTTGAAGGCTCATTAAATTACTAGTAGGTATATACAACTGCGATTCTGATACCGCCGAATAATCTTCAAATTGGGCATTGTTATCCTGTTATATCCTTATCCTAGATATCCTCACAAAGCAAAAACCACTTAATTTCAATGAAAATTTTGTGTGCTTCACCTCTACCTATCGCTTCGTCGATCTTAGCCATATTTAAGTGTGCCATATCATAACGGGACTTGAATTTAATTACTTCAATGATAACTTGGTAGTTTGCCTTTTAAATCACTTGAAACTGGGCAGCCCTAGCGTCGGTCGTGAGCGGTGTAGGAAAGCGTATCGAAACCCAGAATTTCCCTGAGGCGCCGCGCCGACACGCTCTATCGACTTGACACCTCGCTAAATCATTATGTACAACACAGACATGATACCTGCGCATGATTCTAGCATGCGTTCTTAATTTTTTGGCATGTTGTGATGAAAATGAAGTTTCATTATTAGTACATTAGTAGAGTGAAAATTGGAAGTTTAAAAACGTTTTGTGGTGTGACGTTATCGGAACTTTATTAAAAATCAAAAGTACTTACCGTTTTTTAAGGTTCCGAAGTCCTACAAGGAACCCTTATAGTTTCGTCATGTCCGTCCGTCTGTCCGTCTGTCCGTCTATCCTAATCCTTTACAGCTTAATAACTTCTACAGTTATAAACATAAGTAAATGAAATTTTGTTAAAAAATAGTCTACATATAGATCTCAATTTTAAAAGAACAAAAAAATCGTTTTTACCTATTTTAGGGGTGGCGTCCATACATGTGAAATGGGGATGAAAAAATTTTTTTCGCTGCACCCCCTCGTGTGGGGTATCATTGAATAGGTCTACTAAAATGAAGGTAATATTTCATACATCTTTTTTTATCAGGTGTACCATCTGCGAAATATAGCCCGCCAAAGTGGCTTGCAATGTGTCCCCCCCCCCTGCCATTTCTAAACAAAAAAAAAAGTATATACGTATTATATCCATTGTCTAGTACCCATACCACAAGCTCTGCTTAGTTTGGGACTAGATGGTGCTGTGTAAAAATGTACCAAAGATATTTATTATTATTTTATTTCTAAACTATGCAACGTAGAAAGTTATAATCTTCCACATTGATAAACCTTTGTGAAACCTCTCTTTTAAAAATATTTCGAGTATAATTTGATTATATTTTTTTGAGTTACAGAGAGAAAACTGAAAAATACTTAAAACGTCCTAGTTCAAAGGTCATTGACCTTAGAAAAAAGTGATCTTAGCAAATAATGCTCCTTTAGCTACTTTCTATTTGAAAAAATCACAAAAAGTAACTATGACATGACACACTTCTTAAATTTGGCTTCTTGAATTTATCGCTAGATGGCGCTACTAACAATACGCTCTGAGTCGCGAATGCTGCCGATTATTGCAAAAACTAAAATAGCCATGATTAATATTCGATTTGATTCGTTTGTAATTACACCTACTTAAGGAACCCTATAATACTGAGCATGGCCCGACATGCTCTTGGCCGATTTTTCTATACATTTAATTAATTTATTTATCAATTTCTGCCAAAAGTTAGATAAAATATGTTAGTTCTTTAAAATGTAATACCTTCCGAGACAGCAGGACTAAAAAATTGCAGTTTGTACCATTGCAATATGTTCTTGAAAGTACATGATGTATTAGACTACCAAGTGTCCGAGCGAAATTTTTCCACGCTTTGTTACTTCTTCACTAAGTCTATTTCTTGTTCATGTATATCCTTTCTTTTGTATATGTCTCAGTTATGTCAATATATTTTTTTCTTTTTTATAATCAGTGAATCCACATTGTTCTGTACATATCACAAATACTACAATACTATTAGTGTAACTGTGTAGTAATAATCTCGTGTTCGAACATGATTGACAGGATTGCGAGCCCCAGATATGGTATCAGTGACGCATCTGTGCGAGTATTTGTAATGGTATGACTATGTAATAGATAAATGGTTCAACTGTGAATAACATGAGAATTTTGTGTTAGATAATAATTGATGATTTCACCTTTTTAGAATTCAGCATTTAGAGGTCCTTTTAATTTAGCTGGACGATGTCTTTATTGTATTTATTCCCAACTATAGTCTATAATAGACTTTGAATTATGTTATGGTAATGAGGAAAAAAAAATTACGCATGACATACGACTGGTTGTAAGCGCAGCAAGTGAATATGTTAATTCTACTTCTTCCTTCCTTTTATGTCAATAAAAACCTGTGATAAAGATGAGAAAAAACGTTCAATTTTATCTTTTCTCACAAATCGTAATATTCAGTTTAGCGATGTAGGTCGAACTAATACTAATTTAAAGTATATAGTGTTGTGCTTCCTATCTATATTTATTGATTTTTTACATGCTTTAATTGCTATGATTATGATATAGTAAAACTATTGTGCAAACTCAATCTACTGCAATATTATTTTAATGTTGCAAGCATTAACAGAACTCACAACTTGAATGTCGAATAGAGACTATTTTTGTGTCATTAATAGCCTAACAATTTAATCATCATCATAATCATTTCAGTCGAAAGATGTCCACTGCTGGACATAGGCCTCTCCCAAAAAGGGGGGATACGCCATAATCGCCACGCCTGGCAGGCGGGTTGGCGATCGCAGTTGGTTGGTTAAATACTCTGAGAACGCTGCTGCCCATCCTCTGGTGAATCCCTTAGTCGCGTTTTATGACACCCATGAGAAGATATAGGGTGGTACAATTATTTACGTCTGGCGGTGGCGCCACACGGAACAACAATTTAATCAAAACCAGGTTTTTATTTGCAGTCATCTCAACATAAATTCTATAGAATAATAATTTAAATATGTATTGACAATTTGTCGAGAAACGCCTATATACTGCGCTTGCGCACCAGCGTTTATCGTTGGCGATTATAATCGCGTTTCTAGTAAAACTAAATTCCATGTCCATTACAAGTGCTGATATTGAATAACAGACGTGCCGAAGATTATTGCCGATAGTAATGATAAGAAGACGTTGCGATTTAAGCCGAAATTAGTTGCATCGAGTGTATATTTGTGCTATAATACCTTTTTATCAACTCGAGAATAAAGAGAGGCCACTTTTTTAATTTAGTTAGGACAGAATGTTGTAGAAACAGCATTTCTCGAAAACGACACATGACATCAGTAGTTTTAGTACAATTTAAAATCTAGTTTTTAGATCTCAGTGTAAATCCTGGGAAGCTTCTAGCTCGTTCAATAAATATTTCTTAAATAACACCTCTTTTGTAACCCAAGAATTTATTTAATGGGAAAAAATTCTTTATCAGTGTCACGGCTGGATAATAGCAATAATGTGCCATATACGAATTTCGTTACGTTTGTAACGATAAACAATTCTTTCCACTTATTCCAGAAGTTGCCATGTTGCGATAAATACAAATGACTACTTTCTATAGATATTAGGTATAAGAAAAACAAATAAACAGAGCACGGAAATAAATATCGTTAGAAAATCATTTTACAATTATGTAATTTGGTCCTTTACTATGCGATCCATATATATATCTGGTAATAAATAAACGGAAATTAGCAATACTTACTATTAATCACAGGCTAGTAAAAGCAAAGGTATGTAGAAAGATAAAATATATATATATTTCAAGCCTTAATTAATCCTGAATGAGGGGCGGATCAAAGAGATTACATCATACACTGTTGTTGTTTAAACTTTTAGAGGCTCGACTGAAGAATATTTTATGCTCAAATAATTAAATAACTTTTGGCTTCTAAAGAAGATACGTTTAGCAATGAACTTCGCCATAAATCTAAATTCCATCCTCACCATCTTGATAATTGGCGTTCAATAAACTGTACTGTAGGCTTCACACGTAATTTTTTGCCTCGTACAACAAAACTGTGGAACCAACTCCCGTCAGCGGTTTTCCCAAAACAATTTGACATGGGAGCCTTCAAGAAACGAGCATACGTCCTTTTAAAAGGTCGGCGACGCATTGGCGGCTCCCCTGGTGTTGCGGATGTCCATGGGCGGCGGAGATTGCTTACCATCAGGTGACCCGCTTGCTAGTTTGCCCCCATATGTTAAATTTTAAAAAAAGCTTTATAAAGTGCTAATAACTATTGTCTTTGTTTTCGTTTGGTGTAATGTACAATAATTATGGGATAGGTAAGCTACAAAACAAATGACGGCACAAAACGTTGTCTCAATTATCTAGATCTACAAGTACCGTTAAAAGTTCCCGATAGATCTTATCGAAGATTTCACAGTACAACAATGCGACGATTATCGACAGGTTGTTATCGAATTATTACTTTTTAGCTTAAGCAGAACTGTGTAAAAAAGTCGCTATTGAAGTGACTAGGGAACAATCATGGCGACTGTTTTATTTGACGTCATACTTGATTAGAAACTAGAAAGCTATTGTTAAGAAATTTCCAGTTTTAAATCGAATTTGTATGGCCGAAGGACGAAAACATTTTAATGTCGATAAATTACATTTAATAAAACTTTTTAACAAAAAATTGAACCGACGAAAACAGAAACTGAAAAGCGAAAAATAAAATTTTGCTTTTAGTCTTTTCCTAACTAAACTAATGTAAATAACTAATTATGAGTCGGCGCCACACGGCAAACAAACCAACAAAGTGCGTGCATGTTGCAAGTGGTCGAGCGGCGAACGCATTTTTGGAAAGTTATTGTTTAACATTGAAAATTTCACGTTGTATTTGATGTTATGTTGTTTTTATTATTTATTTAAAGTAATTCAATGATATTCGTTGATTGTTTCTTTGGCGCCGACTCATAATTAGTTATTTACATTAGTTTAGTTAGGAAAAGACTAAAAGCAAAATTTTATTTTTCGCTTTTCAGTTTCTGTATTCGTCGGTTAAATTTTTTGTTAAAAAGTTTTATTTTTAATTTTTTTGTGGCTAAAATCTAACTCCATGTCTCTATTATGTTGTAGTGTCTAGTTGTAGTGTCTAGAACTACATTTATGTGTGCCAAGTTTCAACAAAATCGATTACACGACGACGACAGGTAAGAATTCAGTAGGTGAAGAAACACTCATCCCTTGTTTTCCTACCCTTAGGGGTAGATTTTGATTTTGAAATTTAAATGGGACCAACTTCGAGATATACCCTATCCATTGAAAGAAGAATCATCAAAATCGGACCACTCTGTAAAAAGTTATGCGTGGTCATACATAAAAAGAAAAAAAAAAAAAAAAAATTTATTCGCGTCGAATTGAGAACCTCCTCCTTTTTTTCGTCGGTTAAAAAAGAAGTTATGTCTGTTATATGTCTTCCTTACATTCTTGTTATGTCTAAGGCCCGTGCTACATAAATGACTAATAATACTGTACATTTTTGCCGAATTTCTCTCTGACCTTAATCACCTTGAATGAAACAGTAACTTTAAAATACCCTTTGTTTACAATGGCTTATAGAAGGCGTGGTAAAGTATTGACGTATAGATGACTTTCAAAGTTAAAATAAACTCTCAACTTTGAACTTCAAACCCGAAATCTGGAAAACTCATTACGGCTTCTGTGAACAAAGAAACATGTAATGTTGTTTTTCTTTCACTGTTAAATGGAAGACGTAGGTAGTTTTATTTAACGTGACTACACGTTTACAAATGGAGCAAGACGTGACGTAGAGTGCTTTCTCATCGGACATTGCTGGAAAATAACGCTTCTCACGCAAGAAAAGATACATCATACCATAGAAATCTAAATAATAAGGTACTAGAAATGTTATCTACTGTCTTTTAATAACGGAACGCGCGTGTCGCCGATTTGCCGCTACCAACACATAAATACGCAATTACTCCCACCATGTTTCTAGCATTCAATGCAAAATAAATTAAGCCTAAAAATATTCCGCTGCTAGATATGCCGCAAAATACAATTTTAGTGACTGTGCGTCTAAAACAGCACTGATGATCAAGCAAAAGGTTCGTGCACTGGTGTCCTATGAGACACATGTACGTGGCGACAACTTCACGCGCCTTTGTCACTTCTATTATGTTATTATTTAGATATCATACTATAATAATCACGCTGGGCCTAGGGCCATAGAGCTGACTTCTACAATACACTGCTATGTTTATGCTGGAAGAACGCTGAGATAGAAGAGCTCGTGGCCGAACAGAACAGAATAGGAGAAGCAAAAGCTCACAGACTCACTTGGAGAGAATGAGAGAAGATTGAGATGCGAAGAGAGCCTATCTTGGTCGACCGGAAGGGTGACGCCCAGTCGGTCACCCCAGATAACGTCGGTAGTGGTAGAGATCCGAGCCAGTGATTGGTGAGATACAGTCAAAGATTGCGGCAGTGGATTTCTCTAGTTTCGGAGGCCAAGACACAGTTTGGGTCGCTGAGTCAACTGAGTAAGTGAGTATAATAACTTCATAAATTCATTCTATTATCTCTTCTTCCGTTCTCAAACATCCACCTGACGTACCACTACCGTTTACCGGTTGAATACGTGCGTCAGTCCCACAATTAATTTGTTTTCCCACCGCTGGTATCTTATCAGCTCATCTGATATCGTTTGCTCACTCGAGCGTCCCACAACATCCGTCCATCGCATGCGCATACTTCATTCATACATTTTCTACTCGTGACCTCTATTTTCCGTTTTATGATTTTCTGTTGTATTTTTTTGTTTGTTTTTGTTATTGTTTCATTATACAGGGTGGCAGAATAGTCTGATTTTGAGATATTTTGTTGGTCATCTAAATGAAGAAAAATCAAGTAATTTTCAATTTGTCTCTTTTCTTTTCTTTGTTGGATTATATCAGATTGAACAGCAGCAAATTGAATTAACAAAGATTGTCTGGAAGTTATCGCTTTTACAAATAAGACCGCCAATTAACCCTTAATTTACACGTTGCTCCTGTTTTCTGCTATTGTTGCAGTGTACAATAAAGCATGTTCTATCTATCTATTATCTAATAGGTCTTAAGTACGCCAACATTCAACTGAAAGGCACTAGACATAAGTTACACGCGTGCAAGAGTTTGCATGTCGTCTATTTAAATTGACAGTGTAATGTCAAGATATAATTAAGAAAGTTTAATCGTCTGCTCACGCGTCGTGATCGAATCGTGTGTAATTGCTTATATTAAGTCCCGGCGCAGACATATCGACGATCGGCGACAAAACACTTTTCAGTAGTAGGGTTAAGGATACAAGGAATGGACGATGGGGAAAAGTAAGATTCATCAGGTTATAAAATGCTGCTACTGGTGATACTGGAACCCAAATCGTCAAATCGAAGTGTAGCCGACAGCAAAAACTCGCGGTTTTCATGCAAACTTTACTGAAAGGTAAGAGTCGCACAACCGCTATCAATCAACTTAGCCTATCGCAGTCCACTACTGGAAATAGGCTTCTCCCATGTTGCGCCACAACACTCGGTCCTCTGCCTTCCACATACAATCCTAGCGACCTTCTTCAGGTCGTCGGTCCACTTGGTTGGGGGGTGCCCTACGCTGCGTTTGTCGATTTGCGGTTTTCACTTAAAGACTCGTCTGCTCCAACGGCCATCGATACTTCTACAGACATGGCCAGACCATTGCCACTTCGGCTTACTGATCTTACAAGCTACGTCGTTCAATCCGGTTCTTCTCCGGATAATCTCGTTACGGGTTTTATCCTTCAAAAAAACTCCAAACATAGCTCGCTTCATAGATTGCAGAGCGACTCTGAATTTTTGGACATTTGGGTTACAACTGTTGAGGTTCAAGTCTCGGCACCGTAAGTCATGACAGGCAGGGCGCACTGGTTGAAGACTTTTGCCTTCAAACTTTGCGGTATAGCTAACCGCTATGCAATAACAAAATCGCTAGTCATTGCTTAAAGTCTCTAGTGTGCGCCTGGCGTGACTTTAGTAATTAAACGTTATTATTATAGCACGCCTTTATTAAGACGCAATACAATAGACTACGATAATAATCTAAATAAGCAACGGAAGGAAAGCTCTGAAAACTTCAATATGGACTGAACTGATTTATAGATTAATTATATTTTAGGTAATATTTAAAACGTTTTGGTTTTGTAACTTAACGCTTATATCAGAAAAGGTACGCAAGGTTGGTGCAATATCTTGGCTTCGTCTCGAAAGACCATTGAGAACTTTTCGTTAAACGAATATTTAAGTAATGGAATCGTGTATCAGGATTGCATAAAATCACTTGACTTTCAATTCCATCAAATTAAAAGATAATTATCCCCAACCTTCTGCAGTGAACTGCCGAACATAGGCTACTTCTAATTCCGTATTGATTACCTAGCAGTCAAATGTTTGCCTTTAATGCAGGAAGGTCTAAGTTCGAACCTGTAACTTTTCGAATTCATGTGTGGATCATAATTCGTTTACACACTTGCTTTAACGGTAAAGGAAAACATCGTGAAGAAACCTGCACACCTGAGTGCTCCATACAGTTCTCGATGGTGTGTGTACTCTGCCAACCCGCACTAGCACCAGCGTGGTAGACTAAAGCTTAACCTTCTCATTTGGAGAAGAGGCCCGTGCCCAGCTGACAATATGTGCCGATATGGGCCGATTATGTATGTTTATGTGTATTAAGTGATAACTTTAGTACAATGTGACAGGTTTCCATTCCATGGCTAATCTTATCTACTAATCAAAACTGACCTTTCTCTCTTTACATATCACTGTAGCTATCAACAAAAACCTTTGCCAAGTAGGGCTAGCATATATAAGTACCTACATTACATGAATAATGTTACTACTATTCTTTGTCCTAGCCTTTTTCGGCCCATTGCCAGACTACAGTCATCCGCATGTGAATGGTAACCATACCATTATAGGCTCTGCTTTACTGATGTGTTGACTGTACCTAGCATTTGCTTCTGTACCTTGCATTCTTTAGATCTTCCATCCACGATACAGCTTCTAGTTTTACAAAATTCTGCTTGCCGTTTCAGACATTATAACAGTTACATAAACATTATATAATCAAGTCGCATTCTTACAAAATTAATACTTGATTATTCAGGTTGCAATTTTGCCATCTCATTCACTTTACACATTACGACAAATTCTTTTGAGTGTTTCCCGTTCGACAAATCGATTGAATTCGTTAAAAAACATATTGGACAAGCCCTCTTCTTAGTTGTGTGAATACCAATTATGTTACTGCATCGTTTGGAAGCACACCAAAATACATTGCCAATTTATTTGCGTATACGCAGCCTGTCATATAAAACAGCCTTTGAGATAATTGTGTAAGAGGCGATTTATATGTAACTGCTGGTAATGCCTTCTTCTCCTTGTATATTTTTACTTTGCCATGAACTGTAAAGAATGTCTGTGATCAAATTAAATGATTAAGATTGAGTCTTACTTGAATAACGTTGTTTAAATTCAAACATTTGTTCAAGAGATGTCTTAACTGAATAATTATTAAAGAAACTCCCGTTAAAACAAGCTACATAGACAAACCAAAAGAAAATCTGACCGTACAATAGTAAAAAGCGCAAAAAGGCAAATATGATTATGACCTAGAAATTAAATCAAAATTAAAATGGCTTTGGAAAACGTTTTACAATTAATCAATAACCAGTCAAACGTTCAATTTTCATTATTCGCTCATAAATATTGATGTTCACAGTGGAATGCGCAAGGACAAGCATTTTCACATCGAACAATTTGCTGATATTACCAGATGATAATATCTCTTCATCATACCTACCCGAAATCGAACTGCTGAACATGAGGTCCAATTCGTAAAATCACATATGAATTGTTTAATAAAAATTCCGTAAATTTTTGACTAGATATAACGCGCTCTTAATATTAGCTCGGGAAATGAAACGCGCAGGCGTGCTCCTATTGGCAAGCACGCTTTTGACTTGATACTTGCAACACTATGTATAATAAAGTTATTTTTTTGGTTTTATTTATCTGTGCGAATAAAAAAGTTTCGGAGTTCGACAGCCCATAATAAAATTGATCTCTATAGGGTTTAATCCCCAATTTTATTAGTAGACAGGGCGTATTCACTTACGGCCAAAATTAATATCCAATCTATCCACGATTTACCCTACCAGAGATAGAAATTTGACATATTTTGTATGGAGCTTATGTCAAATTTCTATCTCTAGTAGGGCAAATCTTGGATAGATTGGATATTAATTTTGGCCGTTAATAACGTAATATTAATAACGGCCAACATTAATAACGTATCTATCCACGATTTGCCCTACTAGAGATAGAGATTTGACATCAAATGTATGGAGCTTATGTCAAATATCTATCTCTAGTAGGGCAAATCGTGGAAAGATAGGATATTAATTTTGGCCGTTAATCCACTTGACGAAATCTTTATACATGTTTATGGACACCCACAGCTGGGGAAGAGTGTTTCGGCGGCTTATTCCATATCGTGAACCACATGAATCTTATACCTGAATGGACCATACTCCGTCCAATGTCGAAACTTTCTAAGTGATGCAACCGACCTATTTATTGTCTTCTAATTACGAGCGATGCGATATCTTGATGCAGACTGATCGATCTTGCATCGAAGCTAAATCAATTGTTTTGTTCACATTATTAGCTGTTTCAAAACTATGATGGCTCTCGATAACTGCTTGCGATATCGGTATTTGTTGTTGCATTTCTTTTGTTTTGACGTTGTGAAATTACGATCCTAGGTCTTTCTGCTGGTCCTAAATATCTGAGAATCGCTTTATGCCTTAACTTGTTTTCTCTTAAAGATTCTCCTTTCGTGAGTTTGTTTTAAGATATTTGCTGTTGTTACGCAAACCTAGTTAAAGAGAATATACCTATGGGGAAACGATAATAGTACCATTAAATCCTTGGAATTCCTGATTTCCCTAAGGGTCGCGAATGTCACACAGCGGTTGTAGCAAAAATAGAAATTCACCATAATATCCTTGTAATAGATAAGAAAACGGATCGTGCCCTATTTGGACCAAAGACAATATGTTGAGCAACGGTATTGCAATGAAAACATTTGTAAATATAAGTATCATGTTTCCGTGTTACCGTCAAGAGAATGACGAGTATCCCAGTCGTCGTTAAAGACGTCCACGGCCAAAATTAATATCCTATCTATCCACGATTTGTCCTACTAGAGATATAAATTTGACATAAGCTCCATACATGTCAAATTTATATCTCTAGTAATACGAGAGCGATATTTTAAAATAAGTTTAGTTCGTTGACAAGAGAATCGAAACCATTGACATTGAAAATTGGTGAATGAACTAGAAGTTTCTGGTTCCTGGTATTTATTAGACCAGTGTCCTATTAGACTATTAGACCTAATAACACCACTGTATGACTGCATTGTAACCTAATGTCTTTAGTAAATATTTTTATTGTAAACAGGAGGGTGATGTCATTTAAGTTAACCTTTCACTGAATCAGAGAATGGTGGTCTATGATCGGTGATTCACACCTACTGACAAAATTTATGTCGATTAGCGAGTTTTGATGGAAAATAAGTATATTATGTTAATTCAATGTTTTGGTCATTACTTATTGTGAGATAACTGTCAAAAGATGTTATAATTAGAATTTATTTCTTTGATTTGAATTCTGATATTTAAAAGTTATTATTTTATTATTCTTAACGCATTTACGCATGCGAAGCAAAATTTAACTATTTAAATTGTGGAAAGAAAAATATACTGCTCGTGAGCGATTTTTTCCAAGATTTTTTAACCAAGAAGTTGAAAAAATACACAAAAGGCCCTACTTGACTCGAAAAATAGATCAAATGTTTTCTTAATAATGATTTTCTGTACAGTCTAACCAACAATTAGTATCCAGGGTCGCCAGATATAAATGAAGATTTCTCAGAAGATTATGGATGTTTTCGAGTGAAATATCATTTTAATAACGGATAAACTTGAACTGTATTTATACAAAACCCTAATCAATCCGTTCTATAATAATTTCCTGAGAAAGCATATATATCTGGCGACCCTGAATACTAATTGCTTTGTTAGACTATATATTCTTGGAACGAAAATCGAATCCTGAATACTCTACTTCAATATGCCATTAATTTGACAAGTTATACGTATTGCACAATACATTTGCTAAAAACTAATTTAAGCATCTGCATCTAAAAGCTAACAAAAAAGTTCTAATACATCTTGAACGTCTAGACTACCAGATCTATCCAGATCTGGTTTTTATATTTTAGCGGGTCTATAAATAACTCCAGATTTTGACGTCACGCCCTTAATTCTTACACCAAAACATAGACTACCAAGGATTGGATACTAGCAATTAATCTTGTTTACGATGAATTGTAATTATAGGAGACAATCTTTGGGAGTTAATTTGGAGGCCTACGTCCTATAAGTAATATTTTTTATAGTAGATGAAGGATCGTTAACTTATTTTAGACTATAAAAGTATGGTCGACCGCATATCAATTTATCAATGGTAACTTACGGCAAAAAATAATATCCGATCTATCCACGATTTGCCCTACTAGAGATAGAAATTTGACATAAAATGAGCTCATGTCAAATAGTAGGGCAAATCGTGGATAGATAGGTTATTAATTTTGGCCGTTAAGCATTACAAGCGAATATCTGTGGCAGTCTTACGGGTAGTCAGTAACCTGAAAGTCTGAAACTAACCTCCAAATGTCAGTATTACCCAGTAACCACCAGTACCAGTATCTTCGTCTCAGTTTGGCGAACCGACTTGCGGTACCATTTAGGCAACAGCCTAGGTTACAGTTGCAGTTGTTGTTGTTGTTGTTAGTTGGTTGCAGTTGTTATGGGCAAAGGTAGCCGCTTATTTATTATTATATATGCTTTATTGTACACCATAAAAACATTACATTGCAACTATTGTACAAATGGCGGCCTTATCACGATCAGCGATTTCTTCCAGGCAACCTTAGGATGGACAAGAATGAACTGGACATAACATCAGGTGGGCCTTTAGCTCGTTTCGCCATCCTAAACTATAAAAAAAACTGGGTTGTGGGGGTCTGATGGCGGTCGCTCCGTGTAACATACTGATGTTCAGCCGCATCTAATTAGACTGTAAGCCGACCCCAATATGATTGGAAAATGGGGCGGAGGATGACGAACTTGGGCATTATAAGCGGAACTGGCTCAGTATAGTATAAGTTTAATACGAGACAGTGTCTGCATAAGCTGGTTTTGTCTCCTTCAGACAAATACTGTCTTTACTGTCATTGTACGCAAGGGTACACATCGAGCTATTCAATTCCAGCATAAGCTGACCTCTCATTGTACGGAAAGCAATGCAAGATCAGTTTGTACTAGAAATGTATAGCTTGATACACATCAATTATTGTCACACGTGTGTGTAGCCGTGTATACTGATATAAACCAATATCACTGAACAGCTAATCCCCAAATGGTGACTACATTCAGTGAAAAAAATAAAGAGTAACAAACCTAATATTAATTTCATTAGACAGCATGCTTCGCAAATAACTGTACCATAACAAGGCAGGTGTGGCATAGATCATTAAATAGCTCCCGTACAATGACTCATATCAATCTTAATACGTCGTTCAACGCTGCGTTTGTATCCAAAACATTCACAAAAAATTTAAGCAAACCGTCAATGAATACTGAAGTATGTTTAATAAATTCTATTGTACATACATGGTATGGCGCCATAAAAAAATATTCTCGTGCAAACAAAGTACATTTCTACCTCAAGCTGTCGGAAAACCTGTCACAAGTTCACAACATAATGTATTCTTAAAACCACGTTCCATAACACGTGGGCATGGCTTTATTTACCCATCGTCCTAGGTGAGAGATAAATGCGAAGCGATCAAGCGACACGAAACGATGAGCGGGAGTCGATGCTGATGTGTAGAGTAGTGGGAGAAAACTTAGCGCAAATAATAAGTTGCTGGGACTGGTTCAACAAACTACTGAGCAGTGAAACTTGGTAGAGAAAGGAAACTTACATTTATGCTTTTACAAAGCTGTAAGTAAAAACGAGCTGTAAAGGGCGAGATCGTAACGTACTGCGTAACGTATTTGCGCCAAGGATGTTTCCTGAAAGGTGCTACTATTGTACTCACAAAGTCGAATAACATCTAAACCATGGTTTTTGACAGTTCTTTAATGAACAAGGAAAAGTTTTAAAATGCCTTTCTGCTAGCCCGTGGGGCAATTGTGTAATGCATTCACTTTGACATTAGCTTTCATTTTGAAATATTCATACAGCAATATTCATTGCGTGGTACGTAGTTGCCGATAAGATGGATTGTCAAAACACACGGAGCAATGAACATTGAGATCCACATGATTGCGATCGCGAGTGGGTAACGCAATTCGGCAGCAGGTCAAGATGAACGTGATATTTAATTTTTGTTTCAATTTTCTATGACATGTTCTGTTACAGTATAGTGCATGTAAATGCTTATTCAAACTTAAAACTATTGAATTAGTATTTGACATAACTAAATAGTACAATGGTTTTTGGATTTCTAATATTACGACCCCTAGAAATAATAGATAGAATTCCTATAGAACCTGTTTCAAATTACCGCGTCGCATAGCGTCGCCCAAGTAGGACAGTGGGCTCCCATCCCATCACGTATACACCTTGGTTACAAGCTTGTAATTTCGCTCAACCGTCCTTGACTGCGCCGAGATCGTCGACACTGGTTTGGCAAAATCCAAAATTAGTACCGACTTCGCACGTACTAGGGCTGACAAGTTCTTTGTTTAATTGTAGGGTTACACTATAAATGGAGTCGTATTAGATATTTGGTACGGTAGTAACAATTACTGGGATATTTAACTTTTTATTCGGGACTATTCGCATAAAATTTAATAAAAAAATGATTGTTGTCTAATATGGACGTTTCAGCCAAGTTGCATTGACCATGATCACAAGAAGACTCGACGTTAATCAAAATGATATTTTGATTTAAATGTTAGCGTGAATAGTTCCATATAAATAGTCAAATAAGATTCAATTTCGCGAAAGTATTAGTCATCTGATTTGGAACCTATTTTTGGCAAACCATCTAAATACTATAGGTAATTAGGTGTTACAATTTAAATTGTAGAAAGAAAAAATCGCTCACGAGCAGGATTCGAACCTGCGACTCCTGGCTAGCCAGCGTAAATGCGTTAAAAATAATAAAATAATTAGGCCTTACTGGTAACTTCACTTTTTTGTAATGTTTATGAACTTTATAGGTACAATTTTAATGAGATGAATGATTTGTAATGGCTTCCCTTCAGAACTAAAAATAAATTGTGTAAACGGACATGGTAAATAAGGTGATAATAGTAATAATAAAATCTTTATTGACAAAAAGGTTGAATGTGTTCTAATTTCATTGTTTACAGTCAGCTGCGTTATGCAAATAAACGCAATGGATAAAAGTGTACCGAGTTTGAATTTTAAAGTTTTTATCTAACAATCAGTATCATAAGCAAAAGTATAAGCTAGCTGTTACAGGGCAACCCTATTCAATAAAAGTGGTAGACGCACAACCGGTTTCGTAGCTATCAGTTTATAAACTGTAAGTTTTTTTAAACTTAAGGTAATTTAGAAAAGTAGAGAACTAACACAAATAATAATCGCCGATGGCAATGAACTCGCAATAGTAACGAAAATATGAAGGCAATGATTGGTGGTTTTTATGCATCAAGATTAAAGATAAATAAATTGTGATCATAAAAATATAGGTATCTAGATTTAGATAAAGATGGTATCTAGTGAATGATCCTTAGTCTTACTAATTAGCTTAGTCAAGTCGTAATAAAATCTTACTTATTATGTGATGAAAATGGATCTTTTTTAAGGTTACCATAGATATTACCTTTTATTTTTATTTTTTTCTGGTGGAAATCCTCTTGGATACCCTCCGTCTGGGGAGGGCGGAGGGTATTACCTACGGATAATATAAAAACTGTTTTTATCGCTTAAACGCCCGTCGTCCTAACAATGAGTAAAGCGCAAACATTAATGCACTTGTGCTCACACTGAAAATAACTCGTACCTACATCGAACTATTTCAAAATAAGTTTATAACCGCCATATTCGCTTCTTAATCAAGGCCTTTTGGAATAATGGTCTTATTAGTTTATTAAAAATCCACTAGCATTGTCCTTGGTAGATAAATATATACTCGAGCATTTATAATAGAACTATCTATATAACTTTTTTTAAAATACATAGTATAGAATGGCGAAACGAGCTAAAGGCCCACCTGATGTTAAGCGGTTACCTTTGCCCATAACAACTGCAATACCACCTAGGCTGTTGCCCAAATGGTACCGCAAGTCGGTTCGCCAAACTGAGACATGAAGATGGAAAGTCTCATGTGATTGTAATTTCACCGACACCCGTACCCTTCAGACCGAAACACAGCAATGCAAGCATCACTATTTGGCTGAGAAGTAGGTACGGTGGTAGTTCTTCGGACGAGATCTTTTACAAAGAAGCTCTTCTACTACTAAAGCTACTACTACTAGCTACTGCTCTATAACTCTAAGATAAAGTTGACTCCAAAATTTGACGACTAAATTGACGTTTAAAAGTTGGTATAAATTTAAAAATTGATTGAAATTAAGCAATATTTATATTAGCAAACGTAACTTACAGCATAAAACACCTTTGTTTATAATAATAAACAACTACGCGACCTACGCTACCATCGCAAGCTCGCGCGAATGTTGATCGTGCGAAAGCGCGATCAAACGTACAAGTGCCAAAAAGGTTTCCTAATTGTCAATCGCGTGATAATCGCGCGAACGCTAATTAGGAAATCCGCGCGAACTTACGATCGCCGCGTAGTCGCGTTGTATAGCGTTGTACAGTTTGACACATACATTTTAGACATTTATTAGTAAACTTGGCGCTAAATGTCGTTGGACTCATCGTCGCCTCAGTAATAGTGTCAACGCAATATCAATTTGTTTCATGATCCTTACAGCAGAGGTATTGTTTACCGTGACTAACATAAAACCATTTTATATGAAACATTCAGATAAGTTGAAAGCGTTTACAGCCGTGACTGAATTGTTCAGACAGACGGAAAGTGAACGGTTGAAAAAGAAATCAGCAATGCAGGTAATGTAATAAATAACGATAAATAAAATGGATGTCAACAAAAATCGTAATTGTACAGATGATATTATTCGGCTGTTCCATCTATTTACCAGTGGAAATACATTAGTAGGAATACATGGAACTTCAGATTCCGCTTATCCCTACTGGTAGAAATAGATGGAATGATTTTCCATCTATCCCTACCAGTGGGGATACCATGGTAGGGATAGAACGAACAGCCGATATTATTTACCCGGTCATTTAATGTAGGTAAATGTAGGAATTTTAATTATACAGGGTAATTGACAAAATACCCGAAACCTCTTAGCACTATGTATTATGACCCTGAACAACGTTTATTCTACGATTTTTCATAATTTGAAACTTTTTTATACAAAAATACTCTGTAGTTTGCCTATACCAGACCGCCTGGGGTCGCGTTGGTGGGGCTCCGCGGCTACGACAAACGCGCTTGGACTTGCGGTATAATATGCTATAGTATACGCAAATTTTACATACTTTAAATAAACAAAAAAATGTTTTTGCCTAACCTCTTTAGTTTTGGCCAAAGTCGTAAAACAAACGTTATTCAGGATCATGATACGAAGTTAGTACTTTGAGGTTTAGAGTATTTTTTAAATGACCCTGTACACAACGTTATTTTTAACATAGTGCAAACCTGTAAGTATACAGTTTGTCTAGAATCACAAGGAGAATCGATTGGGTTAGTTTTTATACCATGTTAGCTTGTTACATTCAAATTAAAAAATTAAAAAAACTTCATTTGGTTTTAATGGTTAAATCAGTGGGACGTGAAATCCTTAAAGCCTTATAATTTTAGCTTGATGTATTTTCGTGCATCAGGTAGACCCTACACGACATTTTTCACTTTCTCCGCTTCCTATACTGGGGAACTTACAGTAACTTTAAAACCATATAATTTTAGGATTTTAAAATAAAATAAAATACCATTAGTTCTGAAGGAAATCTTTTTTGGGGTGTTTGTGGTTTTCATAATGTTGTATACCTACCTAAATGTATTTTGAAGTAGCTAAATAATTTAAACTTGACAAAACATATTATTATACCTTAATATGTTTTGTCAAACATACCTTATGTCAAACCTTAGCAGCGACTTTCACCACTTTACTTCGTGGAAATAGGATGTGAAATGTGTTTTTTTTTTAGAATAACCATCTTATTTTTATGGGCAGATTCCATGTTCTAATTACGAACATTGATTTCTACTCAGGCGTTGTGGAAATTTGCAAGCGCATCACACTTGACTCGTTAATGAGTTTGCAAAACAAACTGGGTTATAAAAACACGAACGAATTAATTAAATCAACATGTTTGCGTAATCTGCTATTACCTATCTACCTACGAAAGTTCTGATTTCTTTAGAGTTTGTTAAAAATCAGGAAGACGTGGAAACGTTTTTGTTGCTAATTAAGTTTAACTGAGGATGGTATGGAGGTTCCGTGTGGTGCCGGACGTAAAGAATTGCACCACCCTATATCTTCTCATGGGTGTTGTAAAAGGCGACCAAGGGATTCACCAGAGGATGAGCAGCAGTGTTCTCTGAGTATTTAACCAACCAACTGCTATCGCCAACCCGCCTGTTAAGCGTGGCGATTATGGCATATCCCCCCAACATTTGCTTGGGGGAGGTTTATGTCCAGCAGTGGATGTCTTTAGGCTGAAATGAATGATGATGTGGATGGTATGCCACTGGTCAGATTCATTTGCCCAATGTGACTTTGATCAAAGAAATTGGATGATTTTTATCAAATGTTGTACATATTTTATCATTGATCATCAAATAAATTGGATTGGACAAAGAGATTGGACAAAAAAATTTGACGAGTCGCATACCACCCTAAGAGCAAACCATAATTTTTCGCTGACATGGCAGATATTATTGATTGATCTTGACATTCATTATTGTCGCTTGATGAGTTGTGTATTTATTAAACCGCCCTGTAGTCGATCAAATAATTTGTTAAATTTTACGTGTTTGTCTGTCTGTTCAAGCGTTTGTCATATAATTTGCGTGTTTGATGTGTTTGATGGTAATTTTGATTAACAGGGAGTTTGTTGAATGTTTGTCAAACAAGTTTGAACGTCAGCGGCATTGTTTGAAAACGTAAAGTTTGAACGTAAAACTTGACAAACATGTTGGAACGTCTACACGGCGCTTAAGTCTTAATTCAAACTACATCTATACGACATAAACATCTCCCAAGAGCAGTTTAACATACGGATTTTGCCAAAAGTTGATCTCAGATACAATTTTAATCGTCATAAATTAAATGAATTCGACAGATCTAGAATTTATATAAGGATCGCTTTCATTTTTTTACGAGCAGTTCGTGTTTTACGATCACATGAGAGTTACAAAAAAAAATTGATTGAATTGTCTCCACATGTATCATTGTAATTTAAAGGAATAATCCAATTTTGGGTTTACTAACCTGCTTGATCGAAAATTCAAAATTATTTATTACATAAAATTAAAAACCCCTTGTAAATTGTCAATTTTGATGACTAAGGCCCGTATTACAGAACGATCCTCAAGCGTTGATCAGTGTATAAAACTAGTTTTGAGTTGAGCCATGATTTTAGAACGTTCCTCAAGCAGAGATTTTATTGAATTCTATTTTATTTTAAGCATGGTGTTCACATTGTACACAATTATATTTGTATGTCTTTAAGGCAAAACATAGCGCACTAAATCTAATTAAGACCTTATATAATGTAAACCTACCTATGTTTGACAAATAAACTATTTTGATTTGATTTGATTTGATTTGATTGATCACATTTTAGCTGAGTTTAGCTTTATTTTATACTGTCACCTGTTTCGGTACTTGAGCAGAGATTTGATCTGTAATCACTAATCACTCTAGTGTGGTCCAGACTACACTTGAGTAGAGATTTCTATTCTATTTCAGGTCAAATTTGTGTGTTATATTGTTGAATTAAAGTTTATAATTACCGTATTAGAATAAGACCGATACTCAAGTAACGATTCTATCCTTAAGTAGTGATCAGGTGATTGAAGTTTAAATTGTACTTGAAGAACCTTCTGTAATACGGGCCTAAGTACATGATTTGTACGGTTAAGGTTGTATATAAAATAAATAACGTTGACAATTTTATTATTTCAACCATGACATCACTGTATTACTTAATATCATCGCAGTATAATCTTGAATCTATTCCTTAAGGGTCCACTGTCAAGGCCGTTCCCATAGAGCATGGACTCCATAAAGGCTGGAATGTCGTTGGGGTGGATACGAAGGTCGGCCACTGACACACCTGCCTACATTACCCGGCCACTCGATATCGTTGAAAATGTGTAATACACCCATATGCAATTCTTGTTATGCTTTACGTTTATAACAGCTGAACTTTAAAACTTGTGAAACGTATGCAAACTTATTGGGCACAGATTTAATGTCGGAGTAGACACCTATCGTAGTCGTTAAACAAAAGTTATGTATTATGCGAACATATCGAAAGCGTGAATAAATAATTGAAAACTGAATACGAAAACGTTTTGGAACTTAATTTGTTTTTATTGAACTACTTATACATTAAACAACTCGATCAAGGAAAAGTGAAATTACATTTTGCAAAACGGTAACGGAGGTTGAAAATTCAAGTTTTCATAACTTTTAAGGGGCCTATACTCACGGTGGGATCTGACATGCAATTTGTTATTAAAATCAGCTGTGAGTCAACAAATTGCAACGTGTGAAGGGCTGAAGGTGTGTTGTGGCTCCCTTCCAAGCCACAACTCGCCCCACAGATAGTAACAGTAAATTGTATTTGAGATTACTCCGTGACTAAGCCCTGTCAGGCGATCATCCCTATGTGAAAAATTCTCTCTTCTCTCTAATCTGGGTAGACCAGAAGTTGAATGCAAAATACTTAATACAAAAGCCTAACCTAAGGCTGTATCTACACTACTGACAGAAACCAGTTTTACTCTAATCTTGAAATCAAACTCGTTCCATTCGGTCTATCTAATTCGCGCCACAATTTCTGTCACCCGTACCATCGATCACCACAGATGAATGGGTTCTGATCTGCTGCTCCCGCTAGAAGGCGCGGGCGTGTGAAAGTGGGAAATCACCATTGTCCTTCTACAATAGGTTAAACGCAACTATATCACAGTGAAAGTTGCCTCGCAAAGGTCTCTTAAACACACCTCACGAGTGCTAGTGAATTTAAAATATTTATAGTCAGCTAAATACCGAGGTGGTGTTCACATATTATTAGTCATGCTGGATTGGTGGTATGTGTAATATTTTAGCATAATTATCATAAATATACAGACATACAATAAGTCTAGATCTCTCGATGGTTATAATCTCGTATGAAACGGGAAAAATATTAGGTACGACCTGTTTCAAAACTTCACAAATAAACTTGACTGATATTAAAGATTGTTGCACTCAGTATTAAAATAAGTAGTGATAAGTTACTAGCTCACGAGTATTATAGTGGCCCAATTTCTTCGAGTCGGACAAACACGATAAGTTGTTGACATACTCCATATTTAACTTGAAGACCCAAATCAACATGAACACATTACAACACCTTTATTACAATAAGATTTATCAATGATTGTATGATGAGACTATCAATCATTATCAATTTTAACTTGAAACTGATTTAATTCATATTAAGTATCTGTGATTGATTTTGTTATCTGTGAAACATACCTAATAATTCAATTCAAATGATCAAGTTTGAAATTGGAACGCAATTATAACGATTTCATTCTAATCTTCAAATTGAATACTGGCTGATATTATGCAGATTCGTCCCTTGACCTGGTACACTGATGACATCATATCATACTGTGATCATCAATTGGCTTGGTATTATGTCACTGACCTTCCAAAATCGTTCTCTGTAAAAGATAATAGAATTCTGCCCTGTTTATTATTTTACTTGTAAAACCATTTTCTATTCTTTAGACCATGTTAAGCTATGTTTTATTCTGAAAACTACTAGCTACCCATGTATTTTTTGTATCAACTGTTCGCACTGAACGAATCAATTGAAACCGCTTGATTAACGAGTCCATAATGAAGCATTGACAAAATACCGATGCGACTTTGGACATGTTTTTCACCAAGTTTTATAAATAACTCTTTCCTTTTGCAGGTAAGTCACCATGACTCAATCGAGTGCGACGACATCGGCATACAGTAAGCATACGTACTTTTATAAGAATGTGATTTCCGGCGACTATATATTATAAATATTCAGTCAAATCGATAGATTTTGAAAATATATCTGTTTTAGATACGGCAGACCATGGTATAATAACACCAGGTAGTCTCTTCCCGTGACAGCTAGGTCACGTGATTGCCTCCGTACTACGTCATCGGCCGTGGAGCCAATAGCGGGCTGTTAGCGTGACACTTGTCAGTTTGATGTGCTGCCACTTTGTGAAAATAAATTACCGGAGCAAAATGCATTTTTTCATTTACTTTCTTCTATAAAGAATCACTTTTTAACTAGTAATTTAATATAGTTTCCTGTATTAACTAATTAGATGAATAACACGAGATAACAAATAGTTAGGCTAGTTAGTAATTTATTTTATATTCATTATAATTAAAAATCTCCTTAAGTATATTGAAGATATCAATCAATGGCAGCACTGATCGTGACGTAGCTTGGAGGCATCGCGCTGTCATTGCGGGAAGAGAATACCTGGTGAAACATCTTATTATACCATGCGGCAGACGAAAGAATTTGAAAAAACAATTTTTAAGTACTGTTAGTGAATATTGTATAACAGTTAACTAGTTTTTATTTAAAATTAAATAGTAGGAATCTTATAAGTTAAATTAGTAGTAAAATAACCCTATAGGTTTTGCCGAAAATTCGACCCCAAATCACATGCCAAGATTGATATTTAAAAGTAATGCAAACCAAACTTTCGTCCTATCACAACTAAATCGATTTCAAATAATCAAGTTTTAAATTGGAATTAAATTACCCTGATCACACGTCATTTTATTTTTTTAATTAAGTATAGGCTGATATTACGCAGAGTGATTGTTTTCGATGTCAATTTCTTCATTGTACAACAATGACTAATATTCCTCACATGATTGTCTTTATAGAGCGTCTATAATATGCTCTAAGAAGTAGATACAAGATTAAAGTTGATTAATTAAACTAAGATAAGCCATAGAATAGGTAATAATACTGTTCTCTTTTCTTATGGATAAGCTACGTATATACTGTGGACAATGGCTATCTTTTAATTAAGTTTAACTGTATACTGTGTTGGATAATGCTTTTCTTTAGCTTTTGTTATCAAATTATTTTTCCGTTCATTCTCTCTAATAGGATTATTGTTAAGATACAATATGTTCTATGAATATGGTCTATGTCTAATAATGGTGTCGCGGGATGCGTGGCTAATTCAGTCTGATCCCGGGATCCGTGAATACAAACCCGTCGATTCTTATGTTCACGAACTAAACTTATTTTAAACAATCCCTCTCTTTTACTAATAGTAGATATAAGAAAGAGATAGCAACAATTTTAGTGCTAGATAGTAGTTAAAAATAAGTTCAGTTCGTGAACAAGAGAATCGAAATCATTCATTACTGGGTTATTTACCCCATTCAAAAAAATTATTCACACGTTATCTAAATCTACTATTTTATTCTTTCAATTGTGTGCGAAGAAGTATAAACTACATAATACTGAACAATTAAAACCAGCGGATTCGCATGAATCATTTAATCGAAATTAATATGCGAAAATCGATTCTAACTATTGTAGTCGAAAACGTTTGCTATCTTAAATAGTATCGCCAGTGTCAACTCACAATGGACCGCCAGTTATTCGATCCCGTTATTCGAATCGATAGTTTACTGTTAACATTATCACGACTCGGCTTAGACTCGATTCGTGCTAGTTCGGTTTTGAACTTTTTTGTTGACCTTCCTTAGTTTTTTATGTAAATTTTTAGGCAGTGTTAGTTTTTAGATCAATGAAACTTAATAATTTGTTTGTGTTAATCGAATGAATGAGGTTTATTTGTTCGCATTACTACTTATTAAAAATAAAAACAAAATTAAAATAAGTACCTAATAATAAAATTATTTTCATGTAACTTTGGTTAATTTTATGAATGAAAGTCAATTAAAGAATTGGTGATGAGAATTATTATTGAATAATAAATAAATAATAATAATCGTTAATGGAACGATTGTCTGGTAGTAAAATCACGATTTTGAAGAATTCGAATGCTCCATATTTTTTATTGACCTTTAATGTTCAGATAAATTAATCAACGGGTAATTAATCAAAAATGTCCCATCTGTGATCAAAGACAAGATAAATTAATGGATTAGCATATCGATTCCTAAATGGTTATGTTTAACAATAGTTTCTATTCGTATGAGAAACAAAAAGACGCTTCAGTTTTTCTTCCAAACCTCTGTTTCCTTTATATTTCAGCTGTAAAGATTTCGAATTTCCCTGAGGAATAAGTCACAAGGAAATCGCTCTTAAAAACCCAAAAACTGACCATAACATTACTATGGATGAAACCTTAAAAAGTAATATTGTTATGTAACTGAAATTAAATTATACAACACTGTTAAAGTGTATTCTTACAGCAAAAAAATCCTGTCTCGAATTTTAATGAGACAAAGCTAAATATAAGTAAATCAAAGTTTTTACGATGACCAACTTTTGCACCAAATCCATTCGCCCATCCCATCCAAATCAGTATTCATCACTGCCGTACACAATCTGAAACGTATACAATAATGTATGTAGATAGGACATAAACTTTGTTTCACAACTTTATTTCATGTATACATAGTCTAACAAAAAGATAAGTAATGCAGGGTTGTCACTGTTGCCAGATATAGTTGAAATTTTCTTAGGAAATAATTAAGTATGCTTAGATTAATAACACATAATTCTATGTAAGTATGATATAAACTTTTGAATTGGGTTTGTACCTATTAATACAAACCCAATTCAAAAATTTACATTAATTTTTTTTTTTTTTACTTGAAATCATACTTTCAGCGGAAACCTCATTTAAATCTTACTAGATTAGATAGGGTCACTACCCTGAATACTTATATTCTTGCTCGACTGTACCTAAATCACGAAGGCGAGAGAGGACTTGTTCAAGTACGTGATGTCTTGAAGTTAAGATCACGTCGTGAAGATTCATTGCTGTGAAAGTCTATGTGTCTTGGTGCTGTCGCTAAAAAAGGCAAAAATTGGTGCTGTAAAAAGTAATATTAATGGGAGCTACTTAGCCGTGGTCGTCGGGTGGGAAATGAGCTTCGACTGTCCTCATAGGGGTGTCCCATTTCTTTTTATTTATTGATCTTGATAAGGTGGGCGCAGCTGTTTATAAAACTTCATATAAAATTTAGTTTTTATCAGCCACCTGTCTTATTACTCTAAGCAGCCACCTAACATTTTCATTAGAAAGGTGACTGGAACGTTGAATTTTCTATAAGAGTACCATTTGCAACATTGTCGTGGACCGAATCACCTACATGTAAACTGCGACCAGGCTCTTAAGATGACTTCTGGCATCCCAGAACTATCACAGATAGATGTACTCCTCCACGTGGGAGTGAAAGAGAGAGATAGAACATCCCGTTTTTAAGCGCATTTTTGTTTTGAGCTGAGGTTTTGAGGTATCTTGGGTGATTAATTACGCTTGTGTAATGTAATGGATATACAACTTGAAATATACTTTAATGTCTGTGAAAGGCATCGTTTTTGATGCACAGGCGGAGATGCTAAGGTTAATTTACTTATTTTTTAGTTTCTTGTAACAACTTGTTTCTTTTTTCTTCATTATACAAATATATTCCTAACTTTATGTTTTAGTGCATGCTTACTAGTATGGGTAACTAAGCTAAAAGCCAAAACTAAGTCAAAATTCGTGAACTTTAGGTTCCAATCACTTCAATACAATTTAGACCTTATAAATAATAATAATGATGATCTTGAGTATCGGAAATAATTATCATATCTTCATTTCACGATGACAAAGTGTAAATTTATGTTGATCTTAAGATAAAGTTAAGTCCATCCATACTAAAGTGAAAGAAATTTACGAGAAACGAATACACATTATTTTAAAAACTTTATTTCCTCGTTCACCTTCTTATTAAATATGTTAACGATACGTATCATTATAATAAATATAGTAAATAATTAATTAAGATTTATTTATTATACACGTATGTACTTTTGATAAACAAGATGCACCGATGCACACCTATGCGCAAAGTTTTTTTTAATGATTTTATCTGACCTATTCTGTGTGTATTATGGCGTGATGATACATATCAGGGGGGTCTAGGTGATAACCATCCCTGATTGATAGAGACTACAAACGCCAGTGAAATGTACCTACCTACTAGTATTGATTTACTGTATTGTACACGCGACCTGTCATTCTTCTGTGAACATTTCAACTAGCATACATATATTACGGTTAAAAATATCTGTACCTTTCCGCCGTCCCCGGGCGGAGTGCGTCATGAGGATTTCCTCACGGAGAATAAAATAAAAATGGGCATAGTAAACCGGGATGCTGGGCTAGAAAACGGCCTGTTGTCTGACGGCTGCTGTCCTTCTCGATGCGTCTGGAGAGAGCAGCAGTTGTTGGGCCGGTGCACCCTAGGCACGGGCAATAACTCTTCTTTGAACCGGGGTACCTTATTGCCCGTTGCGAATATTCTGGCACAGGAGGAGCCCGTTCTGGGCCAGTGGGACGTTGCTCCGCGTGTCCCTCTGAAGTTAGCAGAGGGCACAGTGGAGGAGCAGATACAAGGCAGAAAATATCTTTAAAAATTATGGAAGGATGAGAGAGAAAACCTCAATAAAAATAACGGCAGGATACGGCCTGCGGGTGGTGGACTCAGGGTAACCTGGCGTGGCTTGATTGGCAGACGTGGCTGGCGTGGCTTGTGTGGCAGACGTGGCTGGCGTGGCTGGTGTGGCCGCCGTGGCCGTGACATCGCATCCACTGAGTCATGGCGGGGCCCGTAAGGTGGCGCGCAGTGTTCCGTGTGCGCCGCCGGGGAGGGTGCGGCTTACGTCCCCGCACGGGGAGAAGGGTCTCGCCTACTTGTGGCGAGCCGGGACCTGTCGAGGGTGGTTGCGTGACTACAGATGTTTCCCACGCCCCTGGCCAAAGGTAGTTGGAGGAACACCGTGGTGGTTTTAGTCGGTAAGAGTCCGACACTCACTTCGCCGTCCCCAGGCTGAGTGCGTCCATGAGGATTTCCCCACGGCAAAAAAAGGCATAGTAATCCGTAGTGGCCGGCCCTTTGGGAACGGTACCCTAAAAAGTCGTCATAGAAATAGTCATCATCATCATCCTCCGAGCCTTTTCCCAATTATATTGGGGTCGGCTTCCAGTCTAGCCAGATGCGGCTGCACATCAGTATTTTACACGGAGTGACTGCCATCAGACCCCGCAGCCCAGTTACTGGGTAATCTTGACATTCTCGTCGCCTATACCGCAAAGTTTGAAGACAAAAGTCTTCAACCAGTGCGTCTTGCCTGTCATGACTTACGGTGCCGAGACGTGGACACTGACAGTTGGGCTAGTCCACAAGTTTAAAGTCGCTCAGCGAGCTATGGAGCGAGCTATGCTTGGAGTTTCTTTGAAGGATAAAATCCGAAACGAGATTATCCGGAGAAGAACCGGAGTGACCGACATAGCTTGTAGAATCAGTAAGCTGAAGTGGCAGTGGGCTGGCCATGTCTGTCGAAGGACCGATGGCCGCTGGAGCAGACGAGTCCTTGAGTGGAGACCGCGAATCGGCAAACGCAGCGTAGGGCGCCCCCCTGCCAGGTGGACGGACGACCTAAAGAGCGTGGCCGGGGGGGACTGGATGCGGAAGGCAGAGGATCGAGCGTTGTGGCGCAACTTGGGAGAGGCCTATGTCCAGCAGTGGACTGCGATAGGCTGAGTTGATTGATTGATTGACTGACATTCGGAGGTTAAACCAGTTGTCAGTCTTTCAGGCTTCTGACTACCCGTAACGACTGCCATAGATATTCGTATGACAACCGGGACCGACAGCTTAACGTGCTCTCCGAGGCACGGAGGGGGTCTCGATGTGTAACGAAACGGTCACCCATCCACAGACTGACCGCGGCAAGTGCAGCTTAACCTTGCAGATCATACAATCCGCACAGTCGTTGCTTCGCTACGAGCCCCTCATCATAGAAATAGTAATAGTATTATTATGTACCATGCATGACAGCACTAAATGCAAATTTTCTTCACCTTTCCGCCTGTATTAACTAATTTGGTCATTAAGTTGCTAATTAAGTGCTATTCAGTATTATCTTCGTCTATACATGAATAAACGAATAAACAACTTGTTTTAATCTAGGTACAAATTATGAGTTTCAATTTACAAAAAACTGCTAGAATATTAAAACCTTAATTGATTTGTGTTTGCCATTTCTATTATGCAAATTCCAATACATAGTAGTGTTCACTTTTGCGTGATACTGATGATCAATTATCCGTATAAATAAATGATTTTGATATTGTAACCAACGAAACCGGTTATTTGTGGCTCTTATCGAAAATTATAACATTCTACCCATCTTTCTTTTTTTTTCACCATTCTATGGCTATGGCTGCCGCCTGTCAGTTTTGAATGATCTACTCTCCAACTATGCATTATCTCTGTCTATTGTTGAGAGAGACCGTTCCCTATGTTTTTCACAACACTTGATTACTGACAGTACTTACCTTCGTTTTCAAATTCAATCTATCCACGTTCCCTCCCTGGACATAAAATTATTCCTAATAGCACCATAACTGTTGAGTAAATCCTATAATGTAAATTGTACCTGGCACAGTAAAAAAGAAATATGTGGGTTTGAATTATCCTATCATGGTAATGTCACTTGTTACAAAACAAAATCTCGTAAAGCTGGTTACTATTAAAAGATATCTCCCGAATAATATTTTTATTTCCATAGCTGTACGCAGTCTAGCTGCACACCTGTTTTACGCTACAATAACTCATATGAACTATATTTACGGGACTTTTCAACACAATTAAATCAAAACAAAACGAAAATTTTGACTAACCTCGACGTATCGTTTTCGTGTTTGTTTGTTTTGCTTTAATTGTAAGCGAAAAGTCCCGTAAAACCCTATAGTCATATAAGTGAAATTCGCGAAAGTTTACAAACTTCTAGCACCATAACTCTTAGGCCCCGTTGTTTGATCAGTAGTAAAATATGACTAATAGTTAATTTAACCATTAGTTCATTAACAACAGTTAAGGCTTTAACAATAGTTCAACTAGAAATATATTGAAGGCCCCGTTGTTTGATCAGTAGTCATGTATACTATTAGTTCAAATACGTTTGTTAAACTGACAAATAGTAAAAAATTACAAAATACTGTTGTTTGATCAATAGATAAACATGACTATAGTTAAAATCATTGACAATTTGTTAAAAAGTTACTATGCATGGACAGAGTAGTTAACGTTGACCACTAGTTATTGTAAATTAAAAATGAACTTATATCATCCTCTTTCTCTGAGCCTTTTTCCCAAGTACGTTGAGGTCGGCTTCCAGTCTAACCGGATGCGGCTGAACATCAGTATTTTACACGGAGCGACTGCTATCAGGCCCCCTTAACCCAGGTACTGGGTAATACCGATATCCCAAGGTTACCAGTTGTCTGACTTTCGGACTTCCGACTACCCGTAACGACTGCCACATATATATTTTTATGGCAACCGGAACCGACAGCTTATCGTGCTCTCATAGGTACGGAGGGGTCTCGATGTGCAACGAAACGGTCACCCATCCAAGGACTGACGTCGGCTAGCGTAGCCTTGCAATCTACGCGGTTAATACTTAGCCACGAGCCCCCAAAAAAGAAAGACCTTAAATATAGCAAGATGCTTTGAAGATTTTGAATGTTCTTCTGATGACGATGAAATTATTATGTTATTTGTGACTAGGTAATAGATCTGTGTTTGTGACATAATATCACTAATCTGTGGTCGTGTCGTGATGACATATTGACTGAAAGTCCGTCTTGACAACCAAATTCTTTTTAAAAAGCAAAAGTAATATGATCAATATTTAGATACTCTTTGGAATATATTTATATATTTCATTAACAATAGTTAAGGCCTTACCAATAGTTAAAGCAGAAATACGTTGTTTGAAGATATTTTTAACAGTAATTAAATATAACAATAGTCAATGGTGTTGCTGGTGAAGAGATAAGTGTTCGGCGGTTCAATAAATATTCACAATAATTTCGTCGTCATCAGAAGAACATTCAAAATCTTGAAAGCATCTTCCTATATTTAAGTCCTTTCTTTTTTTGGGGCTCGTGCCTAAGTATTAACCGCGTGGATTACAAGATCTACGCTAGCCACCGTCCTTGGATGGGTGATAGTTTCGTTGCACATCGAGACCCCTCCATGCCTTTGAGAGCACGATAACGGGTTGATACGGATTGTCAGAAGCCTGAAAATCTGAAAACTGCTCTAATCTTAGGATGTCGGTATTACCAATTACCTGGGTTGCCGGGGACTGATGACAGTCGCTCCGTGTAAAATACTGATGTGCAGCCGTATCTGGTTAGACTGAAAGCCGACCTCAACGTAATTGGGAAAAAATCTCGGAGAAAGGTAGATTTCATTTCTAATTTAAAAAAACTATAAGGGTTCCTTGTAGGAACTACGTAACCCTAAAAACGAATAGTCAAAGTTGACTACTCTGTCCATGCATAGTAATTTTTTGACAAATTTTCAATGAGCCGTGTTTAACTATTTATCAAACAACAGTATTTTGTAATTTTTTACTATTTGTCAGTTTAACCAACGTATTTTAACTAATAGTATACTTGACTACTGATCAAACAACGGGGCCTTAGTGGATTAAAGTTTTTAAACCTTCGCGAATTTTACTCATATTGGACTATGATTACGAGACTTTTCGCGCACAGAAAAATCAAAACAACATTTCGACTAACCTCGACGTTTCGGCCAAGTTGCATTGGCACGAGTCTTCTCTTGACCACGATTGTTCTAGGGCAAGAGATTTAGTACATATTTTAATGTCTTTGTTCTAGGGTCTTCTTATCGTCCTGTCCTAGACCACAACTGGTCAGATATCTTTCCCAATTAGCACCACAACATCTGGTTAATCATTTACCAGGGTCCTCGTTAACTGCTCCTTCTTCTATCATGTCGACATGAGCTACATAATGATAATAGCTCAGGCCGTGGAAAAAAGATTAGCCAGTCAGCAGGTTGATAGCAAGGCTGAATGCCCAGGGTGCGGCGGACAATCAATTAAGTATCGTCACTCGTGGAGGCTCTTTTAATGCACACCGTTAACTGCTAATAATGACGAATAAACCCTTCGAAACCAAACACATTCACAATACGAATGAGTTATCGTTTGTATCAAGTCCTCCTTATTGTTCGTAATGAGGGGCAATTAAATACGTTGTGATCGGAATAACAATATGATTATACGTATAATTAAACAATCATTGAACCCTTTTGTTTGTTTTGTGGAATAAATAAGTAAGGAAGATTTGCTAAGGAGACTTTATTTATTTATTTTTGTCTCTAAATCAAGAATAATATTTTCTTCATATCTATCGTGTCTAGTCTTATCAATTTCTCGGAGATGTCCACACCTGAATATGGATTATCTTCATAGAACGCTGTATTGAGTGTATGATCGCTGTAGAATGTTAAATACTTATGACTCTTTCTAATAAATAAATTATTAACTTAATTTATTTAAATAATTGTGCTGATACGAGGATGGATTGTTAGTGCCACACTCAAACGAGGTTTGAGTGGTACTTTTTTACTAACATTGATTGTGTATCTTATTGATAATTTAATAAATGGAAAAATAATAAAATAATCAGGGGACGGGGGTTCTAAACAGGAGGTCTGCTCAAAACATCGACTACGACATAATCGAAACGACACGATAATGCTCCGATCAGATGCTTTGTCTTTGTCTTTTACGAAGTCAATGTTTGGAGTGAAAACAAGGTGTTATACGTCTGAAAAAGAGAAATACTGTCAATGTAATTTACAACTAAGAGCGTTCAATTCTCTGGTTCAATTAGTATCGTTCATTGCTTTGCAATCTTGAACGATAGTGAAATCAACGTTACTACTTATAGTAAAAAGATTTCGACACGACAAATGTCACGATATATCAATTATTATCGATTTAGCGAGTTGACTCCATGAAAAGTGGCCGAGGATGATAACTATGTCATATATCCGTTAAAAGGTCCCAAAATTTGTATCACCTCTTAAGCCTCTTCATAAACGAAACAAAAACACGTACCATACGGGAAATACCAGACATACAACATACCATTTTCAAGTAATAAAAAGTAACTGTCATCAGATTTATCTAGAAGTACCACTATGTTTACAAAGAGTGCATTTTTCGCGCATTTCACTTAAGACATGATGGCACGCGGCTTTCTCACGGCCCTTCAGTATTCAGACGAGCACGTAGTGACATTGCCTTGCCGTGAATGTGAAATTATGCCGATACTCGGACACGCATCACAAATCTGCCATACACTAACAAAACAGCCAAACGATTTTCGACCTTGTCCATTTAAAATAAAAGTGAAAAAAAAATGGGAGATAGTACTAACGTACGTTGTTTTGTGACACGAATACTCATTACCACCAAGCGAATTACGAATTACTGTGTTGCGTCATTTCTCTGTAAAAATATTTCGTTCGGTGTTTGTAAGAGTCTATTATATTCAACGTGGGTACTAATTTCTAAGGCCCATTGAAATTACTTTAAGGTGAATGCTACAGGGTAGCCCGCGAAATTCAAAATTTATTGCGTTTTTTGCAAATTGTAGTTGTATTTCGCGATGTGTATAAATAAAACATATTAACGTAGCTCTATAAGCTGTACAAGCTCGATTATATTAATTTACAATCAAATTATCGATTATCGAGCTTCTAGAGCTTATAAAGCTAGGTTTATATTTTTTTATAAGTATTATTCAGTAGATATATTGTTATTACTACCGCAAATCGTATTTTGATTGGTATACAACTCAAAACAGAGCTACAATTAGCAAAAAACGCAAGAAATTTTGAATTTCGCGGGCTACCCTGTAGCATTCACCTTAAAGTTAAGAACATATAGAAATTATATTTTCAAGTTGTGACGTAGTTCGATAAACTTTCCTACTGTAATATAAATGTATATATGTTTGTACAATAAAGAATAAGAATAGTTACTAGGAATTATATTTTAGAGTTAAGTAACGTTGCCTTAAAAAAGTCTATTAGAAAATAATAGAATTTTCCGGTAAAGCGAATCATGGTCTCGAAAATTCGATAGAAAGTTGTCGTAATAAGTGAGAGTAGGGTTTTCCATTTGTTTATACTTATTCACATTTAATTTAAGCGATTTCTCTTGTTAATCAACCAGATACTTTTTTTTTTATATAAAAAAAATTGTTTCGTTCGTTTCGCTCGTTTCTTTTTTTGGCGAAACAAGCTAAAGGCCCGCCTGATGTTAAGCGGTTACCTTTGCCCATAAGAACTACAATACAACCTAGGCTGTTGGCTAAATGGTACCGCAAGTCGGTTCGCCAAACTGAGACATGAAGATGGAAAGTCTTATGTAATTGTAATACTGTTACTGTTACATTACTCAGCATAGAAATGTAACTCACTATGATATGCAGCCATGATTTTTGTCCGCTCCTATAGAGAGCAAACGTGTTAAATCACAAAATAGGAAATTAATTAAAAAAGCCTTAGTAGACCTTGAAATGCCCTTCAAAAATTATAGCAAAACAACTTAAAATAAATTTAAGGCAAGGAAATGCGTAAATAACTCTAAAATACATTGTAATTTGTACAGAATCGAGCGCAATGTCAGCGTAAATCTGGGCTATCGAGTACGAATGTCGAGCGCAGGCGCATGTAACTCATGTACCGCGTGTTATCGACACAAGATACCGTTTACCGGCGGTAATTGAGCAATTACATTCCTTACAACATAGTATTCACTACAGTTTGCCGAGGCTTACTGTTTTAGCGTAGCAGCTTATGATAGGAAGTGTGTTAAGGTGTTTATGCTAATTTATACAGTTATAAAATCGTTACACAATGTATAAGCTGTTATGCTGCTTGACGGTCGATTAGTTTGACTATTTGCTAAACCAACAGTTTAGACTCTGGTCATAAAGATTTTTCTATCGAAGTCACTGATTTAGTCAAACTGTTTGCTAGTCTAAAATGCATGCGCTCTTGAATTCTCATGAATAGATTTGAAAGCCTTTAATGCAGTCTTTCGGAACTACTAACTGTATAAAAAACAAGCATAATAACCTTTCTAATTACCACCATATTTTCTTGTATGTATAAGGGTCAATAGAATATCAAAGATCAGTAGGTAGTATTGCAAAGACTGCCAAAATAAAACATCCATTGGAAAAGAGGAATATCTATTGCATTTTATGATACTGAATCATAATTTTAGCCGAAAGACGTCTACTAATTGACATAGGCCTATAACACTGAATGCTGTCCTTTTATCAATTCCTTTTATAGTCCATATCCCGCACTTATCTCCTACAGCGTGAGATGCGCGATCCTGAACAATTTCCCTGTGTTCTAGATTGTTGTAGCAAGATAAGCTTACGATTATGTAGCTCTGAACCGGCACAGGTGCTGGAGCCCGTAAAATTCACTGTAACGCGGGTCAACAACCGGGACAAAATACCAAACCGGCCAGGATGCCGGTACCAATAACCGGGACTTATGGTAAGTCAAAGAAAGAGTTGGTTAGCAAAGAAAGAAAAAGTATTGATGTGCCGAAAACCAGTTAGGACACAGTAAACAAGAAAAAGACAAAAGAGTAAGAAATTAAATAAAATTTAATTAAATATTATAAGTATGTATTTACAACAAAAAAAAAAGTATATAAGTATTATATCCATTGTCTAGTACCCATACCACAAGCTCTGCTTAGTTTGGGACTAGATGGTGCTGTGTAAAAATGTCCCAAAGATATTTATTATTTATTTATTATTATTAAACATTTATAAAACATTGTATGCCCCACTGCTGTGACAAATAGGTCCAGTTCAGCATTTAGCAGATAACTGGTAGCTACCTGACGCTGGTTTTCAACTGAACTTATGTGAGTTATGGCACGAATGTAAATTAGTAAGGTATGAAACAATTCATAAGTTTGAAAAGAAAAACTGTTACCAAATAAACCCTTAATTCGGGGTTTAGTATAGCGAATGCTTTCGTCCAAGGCTTAGCTCATTTCAGACTTTTTGGCTTACGAGACAAATTATGAATACAAAACTAGATTACATAATTAGTATCTACTAAAAGCATGCTTGAATCTATTAGTAAAGTCACTTAAATTTTTATTTAACTCATTAGTTAAATACGTTTATCTCTAGATTGTATCTGTGATTTTCAGACAGTTATTATATTTCACGAGATATTTAAATCATTTTCGTTGAGTTAATAATTACAACTTAAGTTTCTGTGACCATTTTAGAATGATTAAAACTCTTAGTAAACTCAGACTGTAAGTACCAATCTGCCCTGCTCTACAATCTATGTAAAGTGATCTGATAATTTCATGTTATTTATGGGTTTTCAACTTTAGTTGAAAATGTCTATCGTTCTTTGAAGAAGTGAAAATTGCTACGTAGCAGGTTACCGGCCCATTGCCTTCAAGAATACAACGGTAACCCTTTCCCTTGGTCGACATAACGACATGCTCGGAATGACAAGTAGGTGACAGGTACATTCCATTTTCTTCTCCGATCAGCGTGGGATTAAACAGATATGAACCAATATTTCATCGAATCAAACATTAATTCTCCAGTTATAGAACTGCTGTCAAATTGTCACTCGCGATCGTAACCATGTTGATGTCATTGTTCATTGATCCATATGTTTCGATAATCCATCTTATCGGCAACTATGCAGTATGCATTACGAAATTACATAACATAACATCACGCCTGTATTTCCCCGAAGGGGTAGGCAGAGGTGTATGGTACACCCACATTTCGCCAGTTATGTTATCATTTCAGCCGAAAGACGTCCACTACTGGACATATGCCTCCCCCAATAAAGGGGGGGATATGCCATAATCGCCACGCCTGGCAGGCGGGTTGGCGATCGCAGTTGGTTGGTTAAATACTCGGAGAACGCTGCTGCCCATCCTCTGGTGAATCCCTTAGTCGCCTTTTACGACACCCATGAGAAGAGATAAGGGTGGTGCTATTCTTTAAGTCCTGCACCACACGGGCTGTTATGTTATAGTCCTATGTAATAGGGGGCGAGCCTATTGCCATTAACCGGGCACAAATCCATACTCCGGGCTGCTACTAAGAATTTCCTAATGAAAAAACCCAATAACACTTTGCCCGACCCGGGAATCGAACCCAGGACCCCACGCTCAGCAGTCGCGCTTGCGACCACCAGACCAACGAGGCAGTCACGAAATTAATATTGCTGTAATGTCAAAATATAAGCTATTTTCTTTGTGAGAGCGACACAAACGCAAAAACGAACGCTGCAAAGCTTTTGAAACGTCAGGAAAACCAATATAAATAATATACGCGAGTTAAACTTGTTTTATTATAATGTGTAGTGATCGCGAAAACCTAAGAAAATATCATTGTGACTTGTTAGAGCGTTACAAAATTACAAAATTACCCCACAGTTTACCTGAAATTCTGTTATTTTTCTCATGTTGGTGAAAACCAGCCTAAGAAGTTTTATCAAACGAATTTCGTTGATTGCTAATTAAACCTGATTTACATATTTTTGTAGGCGAAATTATCCAGTTTTGAATATTGGATTATAATTCAACAAATGCCTGTTAAATCTATAAACAAGAAAAACAGTCATTATACCTATTTAATCAATGTTAATTAAGTACTTTATGCATATTAACAAGTTCGCATAAAATCAAGTTATAATTTTGTGTCAGGTTATGATTAATTTAAAATGTTAATTTTGTTTGATTACGGAAGTGAACATGTTAGGGATATCTTAATTTTGTGGAACCTCAGAAGACGTAATTGTATGACCTATATATTATTATTTTTATGAAAATGAATAAAATAAAAATATAAACTCGACTTCTTTGGCCCTAAATTTACCATCTCTATCTGCATTTACTGGCTCAGTCAGCTACATGGCACGAGCTAAGTGCTATATCCCATATCGACATCTTCCCATCTCGTCAACACTTTGCTAGGTACTAAAATGAATTTGAAGTTTACGAAATAGAATTTCTGGTTGCTGTTAGCCTGTAACATCCCACTGCTGGGCAAATGTCTCCCCCCTTGATTTCCATATCGCACGGTTTTGCTCGTCCCGCCATCGAATTTCTCGTATGGAATAAAAAAGTTGACGAAATGGGAAGTTAAGATGTTGTCGAAACGGGATGAAGCCTAGATCTTCACTTATACAGGTGATAGGACATGCGGGCATAGATTAAATAAGTGATGATGTGAGCTAGGTCCTAGGATGGAAGATACAATCTTTAAAAATATGACATCTTTAGGTGACATCCTAGGTTGGTGAACATCCTAACAATTAAACAAGGTGAAATCCTTCTTATTATTAAACTTAACTTAAACCTATCTGCAAAAACTATATCGCCTATCAAATTTATAACGATTATATTAGACAACCTAGCAAGTGCGTGATTCGAACCGTGCCCAATGCGCATCCAATTAACATCCTCGTTACAGTTTGCGGGACGCTACGAGGAATGTCGGTTGCATAACATGCCCGCACTGTAACTGTTAGTTTCGACTTGAGGTACCGTGCGAAGACTATGACATTCTGCACTGCACTGTACTTACTAGAGTAGCCATTGACACAGACATAGTAAAAAATATAGACGAAGTGCTGCGAACAATCATATACAACGTGTATCAGAAATGCGTGGTCATATTTTAAGAGCTCATCAGGGCACAGCTAATAGGTAATCTGTGGCATAGCATAAAATAACTTTTACTATGGGAACATCCCTGAAATCGCGAAAAAAATATCAGCTGTTCCCTACTAAATTATAGATGTCGCTCAACAAAATGTAAGGATCAACTGTTTTTTTTTCGCGATTTCAGTGTTCGTCCTATAGTAAAAGTTGTTCGATAGCATCCCCTGAATAAGCTCATCAAATATGACCACGCATTTCTGATACACATTGTATAGTGAAGCCAAAAAATCCGTGCTCCTCCGTGTACAAACCAGCGCTCACGCACATACATGCACATGAAAGATATTTGTTTTAGGCGAAGCTTACTGGACGATGCCGTGACATGTGTACTGAGAGCGTTGAGCACGGTTTGATATGCATGTGTGTACGTAAGCGCTGGTTTGTACACGGAGGAGCACGGTTTTGTTGGCTTCTCTATGATTGTTCGCAGCACTTCGTCTATATTTTTTACTATGTCTGTGGAAACATATGACAAGCGCGTGACGCCGGAAAAACACCTGTATTATAATATGGAGGTGAGGTGAATTCCATAGATACTTAGTTATCTAGTTTGATCAAGATTGTATACGTTAGTGTTTCTTACCCATGGTTTTTTTTGTAAAAATACATCCTGATCGTCCCATGAAGGGTAATTCTAATAAATAAAATATAAATATTTTTTGGTCATTTTTTTTACACAGCACCATCTAGTCCCAAACTAAGCAGAGCTTGTACTATGAGTACTAGACAATGGATATAATACTTATATAATTGTAAATAGGTACATACTTATAATTCATAAGAAACACCCAGACCAACACAAACACTTATGTTCATCACACAAATATTTGTGTCCTGTGGGAATCGAACCCACGACCTCGTGATCATCATCAAATGCAGAAATCGTTATTGCAGATGTATTGTATCTTTATCACCATTTTTGTAAACATGTGGATACGATAAAACATAACTAAAAGCGCCATTAAATCTGCAATTAATTTAAAAAAGAAAATAAGTAACTTCTACCTAATTAGCATTACATAACAGCTTAGTTATGTCGATTTTGTTCAAACATTTGAGATTATGTTTCCGTTGATAATTCAGCTTCCTTCCGGTGTTATCATTTATGTTCGTCTCCCTTTGTCATAATATAATATAGTTGTGATATAAAACGTGTATGTTATCTGTTTTCATTAGACGCTTACCGTGTTAAGATAACGTTAAACTTTAATAAATATTGTATGTTTAATCATTGTAAGGCCGCTTTTGTTTGGCCAGTATCTGATTTCATTGATTTTAGGTTAATTGGAATGCAAACTTTATAAGCTAATTTACTCATATCCAACCACATAGTCCCGCTAGCCCAAGAAATTGGTAGAGGTGTTCCCTTTCTCCAATAACCTGAACTTCTTTATGTTGCTCCTAAACCCTATTTTACACGATACGAACGTCCTCATCTAGCCAATGTTACGACCTAAAGATAGTAAAATTGGGACGTTTGGCACTACAAAGTAAAGAAACAGTCATATACTAGATACGAATTAATATAAATGTCAAAGTAAGTTTCCTTTACTTAAGTGGGGAAATACTCATAGACGTACTCCGCCCGGGGAAGCAGGAACCATCAGATTCTTACCGATTATTCCACCACGGTGTTCATATACCTGGCTGGGCGCGTAAGATAGGTTCTGCATTTCCAACCACCCTCGATAGGTCCCGGCTCACCTTCTCCCCATGCAGGGGAGGTTGGCCTTACGTCAGCCGCACCCTACTCTTAAATAGCGCTAGTGGAACACTGCACGCTACTGTCACAAGCCTTGACTGTTTGGGTGGCGGGCTGCGCCGTCTCCTGCGGGATAGAAGAAAGCGGCTCCTTTGCAATCACCTCTACGCAGGATACAATGCCTCCCCAAGCGCTGTCGCTCCCGACGATAGACCAAACCACAGCCAGAAGCGAAAGATCGCTGCCGCCTACTGCATTGATGTAAGTAGGTACATTTTCCGTATCATATTATCATGATTGAGACCATACAAGAATGACATAAAAGTTCAGAGTCATTTAATCAAAGTCAAAAGTCAAACTCAAAAATAATTTATTCAAACTGGACTAAATTCAATAAGTTCTTTTCGAACGTTAGACATAAAGACAGACCCCGTCACGAAGAAGAAGAGGCGCAACAAACTCCCTAGCAAAACGTCTCTGTTTGTCACTCAATAGTCTACATATTTGAATAATAGTAAATTTCAGGTAATAATGAGAGCGTCATGAGCAAATATTGTAAAAAAAGAGTACCTAAGCGTCGTGCAAGATGAACCAGGGCCTGAAGCCAGATAGTCAGATAGTACAGTAAAAATACGTAAATAAGGTAAGAAAGAACAGCCGGACGACCAGTCAGCACAAGCAGCACCCGTTCACGAGCATGACGCAAAGATCAGCCATCACCTCCCTCATATTAGGGGGAAGGAGGTGACCCGACCAATGATAATAAGGAACAAATGCGTAAATTGATTTGTTTTCTCCGCGGTTGTTCATTTCTGGCCACTTCTCTACATTGTAAATATAGGGCAATATCTAGGAATAGATTAATAGTTATGACACTGTTCTGACCTGATAAAACGTTATTCATTGCATTCACGTGGGCGATAAGCTACTGTAACTACATTGTTAAAATCATCGGCCTATATACTGTGACCGGCTTTACGTAATCTACAACCACTTAAGTTACGCTTATACTTCCCGGAGGTAAAAAGACCAAAAAAAGGAAAGTTGGAAAAAGGACCAACATTCGGCGAAGACGCGAAGACACAAAGTCTCAATGTGAAGAGTGGTGAACATGTTTCTGTTTTACATAAAGATAGTCTAAAAACAGTATTTTTAGTAACTGAAGAATTTATACAATACAAGCCTATGCCCGCGGCTTCGCCTACGTGGATGTCTTTTATCGCGCATACCTCGGGAACTGTTCATCTTCCCGGGATAAAAAGTAGCCTATATGTTAATCCGGATTATATTCTATCTGTATGCATCATACAGATAGAACAACATCATCATCATGATCATCATATCTGTATGTATTTCTGGATTTGTGCCCGGTTAATGGCAATAGGCTCGCCCCCTATTACATGGGACTACAACATAACTGGCGAAATTTGGGTGTACTATACACCTCTGCCTACCCCTTCGGGGAAATACAGGCGTGATGTTATATGCATCATTCAAATTCGTTCAGCCCTTACAGTGTGATTGAGTAACAATCTTCACAAATTCGTTCAGCCCTTACAGCGTGATTGAGTAACAATCTTCTCAAATTCGTTCAGCCCTTACAGCGTGATTGAGTAACAATCTTCTCAAATTCGTTCAGCCCTTACAGCGTGATTGAGTAACAATCTTCACAAATTCGTTCAGCCCTTACAGCGTGATTGAGTAACAATCTTCTCAAATTCGTTCAGCCCTTACAGCGTGATTGAGTAACAATCTTCTCAAATTCGTTCAGCCCTTACAGCGTGATTGAGTAACAATCTTCACAAATTCGTTCAGCCCTTACAGCGTGATTGAGTAACAATCTTCTCAAATTCGTTCAGCCCTTACAGCGTGATTGAGTAACAATCTTCACAAATTCGTTCAGCCCTTACAGTGTGATTGAGTAACAATCTTCACAAATTCGTTCAGCCCTTACAGCGTGATTGAGTAACAATCTTCTCAAATTCGTTTAGCCCTTACAGCGTGATTGAGTAACAATCTTCACAAATTCGTTCAGCCCTTACAGCGTGATTGAGTAACAATCTTCTCAAATTCGTTCAGCCCTTACAGCGTGATTGAGTAACAATCTTCACAAATTCGTTCAGCCCTTACAGCGTGATTGAGTAACAATCTTCTCAAATTCGTTCAGCCCTTACAGCGTGATTGAGTAACAATCTTCACAAATTCGTTCAGCCCTTACAGCGTGATTGAGTAACAATCTTCACAAATTCGTTCAGCCCTTACAGCGTGATTGAGTAACAATCTTCACAAATTTTCACATTTATAATATTAGTAGGATTTACTTATACCATAGTATAATAATATTGTTACCACAATCCAAATCCACAGCTTTACGGTGAGTACCGTTTTTAAAAGAAGTGAAAAGATGGTAGAAAATGTCTCCAAGCAACTGAAAAAATATTCCGTAAGACTTCTAAGTAATACAGTTACATGAAAGTCTACGTAACCAAGACTCGTTAATGTTATTACCAATGGAATCCGATTAACATATACAATTGGGTGAGCCTTAAGTAACTTGAAACTTAAATGTCACTTCATATTATTATATTGTGGTCTTAACTAAGTTATGAAAATCTGGAGTGAGGTCGCTGTGAAGGTTGTGATGTTTTTTTGCGGATTTCAAAGATTTTTGTTTTTCAGAAATAATCGATAACTCCAAGATATTTTTATTAAACTTAATAATATGATTTCGTCAAAGTTTTCGTCCGATGTTTATGTACCTACAGTTAAATTTTGAGTTGTATTCAAAATTATGTTTTGATTTTGGAATGTCAGTTATAATAACATAATTATTCAGTCTGTACAAAAATGCTGTTTAAGTTCCAAAAAAACTTTAAAATTATCTGTTGTTAATTAAAAGCATTATTCTAATAGTATTAATGATTAAAAAACGGATTTCTAACATTTTCACGGATAAAATTCATCAAGTTTTTAAATACTTAGTTATAACTTTTTGACCTAGACCTAGAGCGAAATTAGTTTTAGTACATTTTTGTTGACTATTTACACGGTGACATTCTGTCACAACTTCTAATATAGGACCAACCCTGAAATCGCAAAAAAATACAGCTGTGCCCTTAAAATTACCCCCAACAAATAAATGAATGATGAATTGTCCCTCGACAAAATAAATAATTAATAAATAAATATCTTTTGGGACATTTTTTTACACAGCACCATCTAGTCCCAAACTAAGCAGAGCTTGTATTATGGGTACTAGACAATGGATATAATACTTATATTTTTTTTTTTTGTAAATACATACTTATAATACATAAGCAACAAATGCAAATGTACTAAATGATTTCTGGGTTGGTCCCATAGTAAAAGTTGTTCGCAATTATGGGTATATTAATTGGACCACCGATGTAAGACGATAAAAATGTCACGGAATAAGTCAGGATTTGCTTAACAGCAACTTTTTCTTTTGGGAGAATTCTTCTGGGAGTGTAGATCGCGAATCGGCTAATCAAGCGTAGGGTCATCGGCGTCGGTCCACCTGGCGGGGGGGTGCCCCTTCCGACGCCGATGACCTGAAGAACGTGGCAGGTGGGGACTGGATGCGCAAGACAGAGGACCGAGTGTTGCGGCGCAACTTGGGAGAGGCCTATGTCCAGCAGTGGACTGCGATAGGCTCGGTTGATTGATTGATGAACTTTTTCTTTCTCTTATGATTATAGAATAATCTGAGCTTGAAGTACCTAGAGACTTAGTTCTACGTGGGCTGTAGCAATCTGACCTTTCCTATCAAAACTCATCCCGTACTCAGACCGTAGCAAACTCTTGTAAAAGAAAATAATGATTAAAGATCTATAGAAAGCTTTTGAAGCCTCGTTCACCAATAAATTACTATAAATAGTAATCCAATTTACAAGTTACAGGCGTTATCTATGTGGGCGTAGGCGGGGTTAGAAATACGGGAAATTGAGAAAAATGAACCGACAGTAGAGTGACCAGATGTCCCGTATTTTACAGAGGTCCCGGTTTTCAACTAAGAATTTGGCTGTCCCTTAATTTGGCGAAACCAAAACGGGAAATTTTTTCGTCAGCTTTGTGCTTAAAATTTATGTAAATCTCGCTAAACTATTTGTAGTTTAAATGAAGATTTTTAAGGAAAAAATTATAAAAAAAACGCTTTCTATATTGCTTTTAACTTGCTTGTCACATTTTTGGTCGAAAATTTAGATATTGAACTATGGTTACGGGACTTTTCACGCGAGAAGTCCTATAGTTTAATTTAATAGAGTGGAATTCGCGAAAGATAGAAAATTTTGTTTGTGTTGGTCTAAAAAAAAAATAAGGTACAAAGAGTATAGAAAAATGCGTTGACCTCTATTTTATCCCTGAATCACGTATTTTGAATTCTGACACCTCCTAAAATGTGAAATCTGGTCACCCTGACAACGTGGGAGAGCGTAAGAGAGAACGAAATGTGACGTCATTACGCCCCGTGACGTCACGCCGCGCCCTCGACGACGCCGAGCCGGAACCAACACGTTTATTATAAAAATAATAACTTAATAAATATTTATGGCCAGTCAATGAATAATTTGTATAGAGGAAAACTTTGCGCTCGCAATTTTAACTTTTTTAAACTTATCGGAATTTTAATAAAAAGACTAAATAGATTATTTTATTATCTGTATATGTATGTTCTTACATAATATGTAATGATCACTCTTGTGGAAGGCCGAGGACCGAGTGTTGAACTTGGAAGAGGCCTATGTCCAGCAGTGGACTGCGATAGGATGACTTGATGATGATAATTCTTGTGGAAAATATTTTAAATTCTCCTACTATCCCTGACGATTAAAATCATTTTCTGACAAGGAACTCGTTACTGTCAGTTCGTAACAGTGTATTTACTACATGTTAGGGACTCGCTACACTAAGACAAATTCACAAATTAAAAATCTACTCTTGTGCCATATTTGGTCCTTGGAGGCATAAAAGTGCATAGTGTTCACGGTAGCTTAGTGGCTAAAGCACTGGCGTCACAGGTTCGAATCCTGCTCTTGAGCGATTTTTTTCTTTCCACAATTTATGTCTTAAGATTCGCTTCGCATGCGTAAATGCGTTAAAAATAATAAAATATGTACATAGTCTATCGTAAAATGGGTTTATGTAGCTGTACCCTCCGATCAAGCCACATTCATATTGCGATTCGAAATTAACTTTCAAATCCCTATGAAAAGCCTGTTTTTAATCTCGCCAGTATAATAAATTGCTATTATTAGAAAGGTATAAAAATAGAATAAAGATTCCATACAAAACAAACTTGAACAGCCCTTAACAGTGGCCGTTACGTCATCGCCTGTATCGGATAACGGTGGCCACAGAACTGGAAAATTGGATAGGGACGCAAAAACTTAGTTATTTTTCAATGAAACGTGGAATTGAAACCGAGAGTGCCTTTCTAGCCTTATTATCTCTTTGATTTAAACCTTTCTCGTGCGTGTATTGTTATCTTAAAATAGAACTTCTTGGGTTACAAAGAGATAGGAACGTATTTGATTTTACCACACAAATAGATAGAGTAGAATGGTTGTAATCACAATTTTACTTGCGATTCATGCGTGGCAACTTTCCGATTAAACTACGCCTTACATGTTGACGTCATTAATGTTTAAAAATTAATCTTAATCAAATGTACTTTACAGCTTTTGTTTCTGCAGTTAGAAACAGCACAATAAGTGAAGATTTTTGCGGTTTTTTGTTACAGTATTTACAGAAACAACTCATAAGGCGTACTGAGAAAGGCTTGAAATGCCCTGCACTATGTTGAAGAGTCTTGGCACGCGCGGCCTGACCACTTTTCCATTCTATCTATTTCTGTGGAAATTACGGTATTTTATTAATATAAAGAATGTGTCAGCTGTTTATCAAACAGTTTAAGGAACGTTTCCATAATCAACAAGCTTGATATACAGAATATTGTCTTTTGTGATCCCTTCATCGAAATGATGAACAGGGTCCAAGTGCATATGATAATTCCCCCCCGGCCGAATTTCGGTCACATTTCATCTCAACGGAGACTTAGCCATCTGCGCGGGACGTATTATAGTGCACAAGTGTGTGGGCAAACACAGGTGCAGTCTCTATTCCCTCACTCTCATAATCCGATGGGAGGGCAGGATAATCCGACATGACCAGGCGCAGGACCGACGGCTTTACATGCTCTCCGCGGCACGTGGGTGTGGCATCGCCAACTTCCTGACTCCGGACTGCTACTGAGAAAATTTCTTGACAGAAAAATCCCAATAACGCTTTTTGGCCGACCCGGGAATCGAACCCAGGACCTCGTGAAGTGCAGATGGTAGACTAGATGCAAAGAATGTAAGCTATGAAAACCATGATCCAAAAAAAGAGTATAAATACATATTATTCACGTATTATTATACAATTATGAAAACCTTCTTTCTAGGAATTAGTAAAACCATTCCAAAATATGGCATCTTGTGTTCAACTTTGTCGAACGCCACATTTCACTCCGTGGGCAGCTGATAACGTGTTGTTACATGTTGTTTTGGGCAGCAATTGTTAATGCAGTCATTGAGTGTAATGACGTCATAGGCTGTCTAGACAAATTTTATGGTTCGCACCCAATAACGTTACGTCTTTCTACGTAGAGGGAAGTTTAGTTAACATTTCGATAAAAGCGACCGTGGGCTGTTGCTGGTAAGCAAAATTTGTTTTTTCGTAAATCCCTTGAACTTTGATTCTTTAAATAACTTTAATATTTTTTTCTTATCCAATATTAATTATTTGTCGAGGGATAAATTTTAATGCGTGGGAAGCAACAAGTGTTAGCTTAGCGCCTATAGTTAAATTTTTTTATTTTTTTTCAGTTTGTTTTTACAACTTCTCCCAATCTCAATTGAGAAGCTGAGATATTTACATCGTTTGATTATTTTGACAAGAAATTTTCTCGAGAGCACTTTCAATAACTCAGAGAGCACGTAAAGCCGTCAGTTTTGCACCTGGATCTCTCTCCAGTCATGTCGGATTGCCGTCCCGTCGGATAATGAGAGTGAGGGAATAGAGAGCGCACCTGTGTTTGCGCACACACTTAAAAAGTATAATATGCCCCGCGCAGATAGCTAGTCTCCGTTGAGATTGGCCGCCGTGACCGAAATTCGTCTGGGATGACATTATCTTCTTATAGGTGTAGTTACTGCTAGATAAACGAAGAGTTGTAATAGTTGTATTGTAACTTGCATAGCTAGAATTTATAGTCTCTTTTAGAATTAAATAGTTGAACTTTTATCAACTGGGTTTCCACAATGACCAATAATGGGTCCTTTAGAAACAACCTCATTAATTTAATTGTCACTGAAAGTTTAAAAAAAGTATGATATTAAGAACCCTGCAAATTAAGTTTACTAGAAATTCTAAGATACGATATTATAATATATTTTTTATCATAGCTTATGGTTTTCAATGCGATATGACACACATTAAAGCCCATTAAATCAATATTTTCTACATTAAAATTCATGAGACGACGCTAATATCGACCAAACATGTTATTTCCAAGCATTTTCGGCATTCGGCGAAAACATTAACATGGACTGGCGTCAGGCCTTTAAATATCGAACATGAGAAAAGTTGGGAACATTTTATTAAACATTAACCATTACCAAGTGATTTTATTCGATTAGGATGCTTGTCGGAATAAAGAAAGCAATGTATAACGATCGATGTATAGAGTTGGGTTGGTAACACGAAGAGGCGGGCCCGTGATCAAATTGTGTGGTGTTAAAGCAATTATCTTCCATCTATTGTCTAGACGAGTTATAGATGTATCAAGTTGCTATGTCGATAGGCGTCTCTTTATTACGTTACTATGTCTATACATGCTTCAAATATCAAAAGAATTTAAGGACTAAAAGCTTCGTACAAATATACTACTAAAAGTCAATAAGTTAAATGAAGACACTTTAATTAAAGAGCTCTCTAAAACAAAAACCTAATATTCAAGTATTTTTTCTTCTGCTCACTATTTTTACATTTACATTATTATATTTAAGACAAATGCAACAAACTATGTAACAAAGATGGAAGCATTCAAACAATGAAGAAAAAAGCAATACATTTTTTTTCTCAGTGGTAGACTACCAAAAAAGAAAGGACTTGAGTTAATGATGAATTAAACCACATGTATAACAATCCATTTATCAATTATCCATTATAAACTTTGAAATCAAAATTCATAACCGAAAAAAATTGTTTCTTCTTAGCCTCTGCCTCAACTACGCCCATCGAACCGAAAACACAATCAAACACAATCTAATACTTTAATTACTTGCTTACAGACCGCATCGCTATATTGTTGTACCAAAAGACCAGAATTCTCATGCGATGACTCCAGCGACCTATTTCGCACCAATCTCAGAGTCCCACGATTGCAACAACAGATGTTTAAGCTAATAAGAACTGTGAACACTCAGTAGAATGAGCTATAAAAACCTAGTTGATTCTTACATTACTGCAATAGAGAAACATATAGACTTGATAGTTTCAAATGAAGGACCCAAAGTTTAGTAAAACTTTAAAAATAGAGACTAGAAATAGAAACAGATTAGAAGGAATGAGAGAAACAGCATTACTTTTATTGTTCAGATTACTTTTAATAAATAAAATTCATTAATTATTCAGGTTACTCACCTATAGCCAAGATTTGCAATCCATCCCTATCGAACTGGAATTTTTAAGGCTTTTCCGTAATTTTATTTTGCAGATTATTTTCACTTTTTATCTGTTAACATTGCCCTTACATTTGACCTAGATTAAGTTTTATAGGCAAAACCTGTTACGTTGATCTCTAAAAATATCACAATGAACCTTGTTGTACAATCAGAAAACAGTTATACCAAAAGACCAAAGTCAATGCGGATTCTAAAGGGCAAACAAAAGCCTAGAATTCAAAACATCGGACAAATGGCGGTATCATTAACGATACTGCTACACATTAGCAAGTTTAACAAGAGCAAGTCGAAATGCACTGCTCGATCGCGATAATGGCCAATCCGACAACGGTACAGAGTGAACCGGATGCGAATCCACTATCGGCTGGTGAAAGTAGATGTTACAAAAAATGCTCCCATTCCTTGCGCCGGTTGATATTTCATGAGACATTCACTTGATACCAAATAGCGTGTGTGTAGCCTGTTTTCTCAGGGCAACGTGATCTGGACGAGGTTTTCGGTTCAGAAGTGGGGGAAAGGACGTTTCGTTTGGCTTCTTGCAAAGTTACGCCTTATTAACTTATTTCTTAATTAATGCTTCTGTAAAATAAACACTACAATCATTGTTGTTTCATTTTCAGTTTCCACTTTCTTAGTTAACTCCGTCGTTGTTATAAGGAATAGTAATATAGATTTTATTAAAGTTCTGCCGGAAATTTAAACATTTGATCGCTGACATGTGCCGTACTTTTTTGACATTTTATAGGGTGACTTTGTGACTAGGTTGCATTTCAAAGGCTACCGCAATTACTGGAATTAGGTATTTGAAATTTTAGGCTTATGTTATTAATAAGGATAAAGTATATTCGTCGGTGTGCCTCAGAAATACCCTGACAGACACCCGATCCCATGGATAGATGATGTATAATTGAAACTATAAGGTTTAGTCAAATAAATATTGCAAGCAGCTTCCTAACAACAATAACTCTCCTCATTATAATATTAGTACGACAATGCTCCTAATAGATCACGACCTAAAGTGAAACACGAATGAATTTGATCCCATCTCCCGCGCACCCTGCTTATTCAGAAAATAGCAACATTTAACTGTTTCTCACGTCTCGTGGCTCGTTTGAAAGCGACGCCGTCCTTTACTATCAGGATGGTGATTTTGGCATGCACGACGGGCGGTTTACGGCCCACTACACTGCATGCTCCAAATTCTAGTGCATTTTGTCTTACCTATAAAATTGCTCCACATCCTGTTGAACAAACGAATTTAATACTGGCTGAAATAAACTATGTAGTTAAGGATACCGGGAAAGTGTTCCGTGTTCTTTGTCCTATTTTAGGGAATAGGGAATAGGAAGATAATTGTTTTAAGTCTCCTTGGAATCATAAATACTTTTGTAGGTTTGTTGTAAGCATTCATCTGTTTTACACAACAAACAGAATGCCGAGTGATTGTGCGCGAAATATTTACATTTGCCTTGTGTGGTATAATTACGAAATTATAAAAATTTCACTCCATATATTCAGAAAGATCGAACTCATTTGATACAAAAATTTGCATTTCTTACCAAAACAGGCTGAACAAAATAAAAGTCTCCTTTTGAAATAAAAACCAACAAAATATTTCAAGGGTTCAAGAAAGTATTCGAGTTGTCCTTGCAATTCAATAGGATAAGGAATTCTTAATTAGAGATAATTTACCAATTTTTTGTCGAACTTATAAAATACTTGTCGACCTTAAGTTTGCTTGGATACAAAAGGAAAATAAATGTTAATATAATGAAGCTGTCGAAACATTTCAATATTCGCATGCTAATACTAGTTGTCTTATTAATGCAATGCACTATGAACGACATTAACTCTATGCTTTAGTGCATAATTTGGTCAATACATTTTAGAGAACTGGATCTTAAATGTCCGTAACATTATCTTGGTCGTAAGTAATAATAGTCAATATGATTTCATTTATTGGAATTTGCAAATGAATTTGCATCCGACAAAAGCGATACTAAGGAGTGAGTAAAATTGTGACAGGTTGATTGACATTTGCATTTACTTATTTTATTAATTTAATTGCCTTCATGTACCAAAGATACTGATTTTAAGCATGCATTACAATTTCATGGCACAATATTAGTAGTAGGTACAGGAACACTGCAAGGGCACTGCAAAAGCAAATAAATACGCTTCTTCTTCTTCTTCCTGTGCCATGTCCTCATCGGATGTCAGCGACCACCGCACGGAATTCGTTTCTATCTTGTGCCAGTCTGCATAGACTGGCAGCGTCATTGATGTTGGTCCAGCCCTTGATGTTGTCAATCCAGGCTAATTTCCTTCTTCCCCTGCTCCTTTTGCCGTCTATCTTGCCCTCCAGTATTTTCCTCAATATATTATATTTTTCGTTTCTGTATATGTGTCCTAGATATGAGATTTTCCTTCTTTTAACTGTTTTTAATAACTCAAGGTTTTTCGACGTTCATCTTAAAATTTCAATATTAGTTACTCTATCCCTCCATGAGACCTTTAACATTCTTCTATAAAGCCACATCTCAAATGCATTTTTTTTTGCCTCTATGTTTTTGGTAATTGTCCACCCTTTGACGCCGTATAGGAATATCGATAACACGTAGCATTTCACCATTCGCCATCTAAGTTTTATTTATAAATAACTTTTTCACATAAGTACGCTAATGAGCCTAAAAATATGTCATTATAATAATATTATGTCGAATTATCATACCTATTTCATTCATAGAGATACATTCTTAACTGATTGAATTAAAATTACCAAAGGGTTTCGTTTTAACACTCATCATCTTCCTGCCGTGGTCCCAAATTACTTGGGGTCGGTGCAATACGTCTCCTTCTTCCATTTTTGTTTATCAGTCGTCATCCCATCATTTAATTTTACTCCCTTTTCATCTATATCGTTCTTTAGTTTCCATTTTTGTTTGTTTTTCTTTTAGTTTCGTTTCTTTGGGTTCGATTCCCACAGGACACAAATATTTGTGTGATGAACATAAGTGTTTGTGTTGGTCTGGGTGTTTCTTATGTATTATAAGTATGTATTTACAAAAAAAAAAGTACATAAGTATTATATCCATTGTCTAGTACCCATAGTACAAGCTCTGCTTAGTTTGGGACTAGATGGTGCTCTGTAAAATGTCCCAAAAATATTTATTTATTTTATTTATTTTATTTTTTACGTAATCCATCCATATTTTCTTTTCGTTTTAACACTGTAGTAAATATTAATTACCACTGTGGTTTTATAGTCATTTAATTGGACTCTATTCTTGCACCGTTACGGCTTCATACCGCAAGGTAATCTTAATACCTTACCACCACCTCCGTTTCTCATACGTTCAAGCGAAAAAAATCTGATTTAATTGCTCAAAGAACAATACAATAAAAGAAATGTGGTTGGGACTGTCTCTAATTGATTAATGTGTTTAATTTGAGGCTAGCGTTCTACTATCATAAGTTTTCGTTCCTTTCTCACATAGGAATTGAGCGTAATGTAAGAAAGAGATGGGAATAGCTTCTGCCAATTGTTTTCGTTGACGCTCTCACGCGACCGTTCACAATGAATGAGATGATAAATTGTTTTGATAATGATACGGCTTTCGTATAACAGTACTTCTGTATTTTGTCAGGTACTTACCGAGTTAAATATAATGATAGCTGTTTGTACTTTTATTGCCTTTTAATATTTTAATAAAGTTAAATGTTTTATTTATTTTAGTTTTGGTGTGCTCTTAATCGGTGTGCCTGTTATCGACTTTCTCGAGAAATCGGGCAGGTTCAAAATTATTGTTCCAAATATTGCCCTTACTCCAGAAAGTGTCAAATATTGCCCTTACTCCATAACATAACATCACGCCTGTATTTCCCCGAAGGGGTAGGCAGAGGTGTATAGTACACCCACATTTCGCCAGTTATGTTATAGTCCCATGTAATAGGGGGCGAGCCTATTGCCATTAACCGGACACAAATCCATACTCCGGGCTGCTACTGAGAATTTCCTAATGAAAAAACCCAATAACATTTAACCCGACCGGGGAATCGAACCCAGGACCCCCACGCTCAGCAGTCGCGCTTGCGACCACTAGACCAACGAGGCAGTCCCCTTACTCCAGAAAGTGTAAAATTAATTTCTTAATAAAGATCCTTAAAATATGACATAATTAATACTGTTTTGGGATCCAGTATAATATCTTTGCTGGTGCAAATATAGATATTATACCGGATCCTTAAAAATCTGTATGCCCAAATAACCACGCCTACCTAAACGAGTTTATTGTTCAATTCGTATCAATTCAGGTATGACATCACTTAATTTTCTTTATCGTTTAATATTCTCAATTAGCGCATGAAAGACTAATCTACTGAATGTAGACCAATCTAAAGGTTATTGTATTGTGCTGAATATGCCATCAATATGCGATATTTGTCCATTACGCAACCGGCCAACTTTGAGAATTGGTACGTGAACCGGTTTACTGGTCCAGTTGCATCACTATGCACATTTGACAGCATGTGTATGTGTGTGCAAAGGTGTGTAACCGGTCTATTAATAACTTCGATTAGTTGACGAAATCTGGCTATTGTTTTGTTTGAAATTGAGATTGAAAATGACAAATAATTTTGCAGCATACCAATGGGCAAAAAATATTTATGGAATGAAGTTGGCCGGTACATAAACAGCTATGGGATTAGTCTCCATCTTCAGTATTGAAGGCTCACGTTAAAAAACATGCTGCGCCGACCCCAAATAAATTGGGATAAGGGCAGGAGGATGATGGTGCAAATGTTATTAGGAAAAGAACGGAAGATAGATGAGAGTAGAAGAGAGGTCTAAGATCTGGCTCAGTGGCGTTCCATTTGAGAAGCTCATATCCAGCCAGCTGTGGACTTAGAGGCTAATGATGATAATGAAATCAGCAGCTCTAAAGTCCGTTTCATGAAAGAAGTCCCACGAAATATTGCTGTAACAGCAGCTGCCACTACTTATTGCCTAGAAAATAAAGTTCCTACAATACTTTGATGACCGCCTGGACTAACAGCGCCTCACCTGAGGACTTCGTCTGAAACAGACTCTAGTGCGGAGTTATCAGTGCCCCAAGGGGCTCGTTTACACAAATTTAAAATTAAGTTTCAGTAAACGAACAGTATGAATGTGTGCGTGAGTGAAGGAACGAATGTAGTAAGCCAAGTGTGTTTATAGTTTATGTAATCATGGTTTTGTAAAGAAAAATAATAGGTAGTGATAATAAATGAGTATAAAACAAGTGATGCAATATGAAATGTGTGTTTACGTTGATAACATCAAGCTGTACTATCGTATCCTTTTAAAATCGATAATACTCGTTTGTAAACTTTGATATCTTGCGATGAGTAATTGGCAATTGATTAATAGGTACAATGTTTTCATAACAGGAAGAGGAAAAACTTCAGTTAAATCACAACTGTGTATCTTTTTCAATAATTATGCCCTTCTTAAAATGGGTTTATTGAAGGTGATAGATGTAGATAGATAGAGTATACTTTTTTGTTTCCATACCATAAAAAGAAAATTAAAAATCATAACAAATAGAGCACAGTACTAACACACCCAGTAGGTACTTGCACAGTAACGGTATAATAACTTGAATACTTTTTACCTGTCTATTGCTAACTTTTGATTACATATTGAATAGGTATCAGTTCTTACGCAGTTCAAGTTATACATTCAAGTAGGTACCTACACATATTTGTTATGAAGCACAACGCGATACAGCCTTGCTATTTAAAATCGTTGTTGAAAACAATTTCAGTTTTAAAAGGTCATGGATTAAAAATATAAATAATTGTTTAATAAAAACCTTAATGGGCACACTATTTTCAATATTCAAAAGTTACAAAAGAGTATTATCGACTATTATAAGAGTTTTTAGACAATTTTCGATATTAAAAAGTTCAAAAGTCTGTCAAGCATTTGTTGAGGAATTGGTGTTATTGTTAGAGACGCGGATCTTAGCTACCAGGAATGTTAAGTGTGCTAATTTTGAGTAAGAGTCGTCGTGTTCATGGCTAAGGACCACTCTTTTCGCCGACGTAAGATAATATTATTTTAAATTATAATTAATAGCGGCCCGTTCCAGCTTCGCACGGGTGGACATGAAAATATAGCCTATGTTACTCAGGGTGAATGTAGCTTTCTAATGGTGATATTTGAAATCGGCACAGTAGTTTTTGAGTTTATTCATTACAAACATACACACAAAAATACAAATCTCTCCTCATTATAATATTAGTGTAGATGTACACACAACAATACATGAAAGTAGAGAGAATTAACAATATGTAACTAGTACAAAATTAAAGCTTAGTTGATAGTGATGTCAATTCTCTTGTTCACAAACTAATTATCGCTCTATTCAACTAATAGTAGATACAAGAAAGGGATGGCAACAATTTTAGTGCTGTCAATTAGTTTGGGTTCCACTTCTTCGCTTTTTATTTGGCACGTTTCGAGATCACAACTAAATTTATATATAAATTTTAATTTCGACTAATTTGACAGCTCTAAAATTGTTGCCAACCCTTTCTTGTAGGTACCTGCAATGTATTTTGAGCATCTATTATTCATTAATGTTAACAAAATTGATTACTTATGCACACATTATTTTGTACACAGTACACAACTGATTTTATTTGTTACGGGAAGTAACTAACGTCTAAGATACAAGCTCGGCCTAGTTTAGACGTTAGGGTTCATTTTGATTTGTATGAAGAAGTGTGTGCCATTAGTTTAAAAACAGTATAAAATGTGTTTTTTGTTTCAATAAAGTTTTTATTTATTTATTTTTATTTATTTGTATCTATTATTAGTAAAAGAGAGAGTAAGTTTAGTTTGTGAATAAGAGAATCAACACCATTACGCTATTAAACTATTGAGTTAATAAGCAGCGTCCTTCTACACCATTTTCAGTACATTTTCCAACGCCCTTGGGTATTTGTTGTAAGTAGATCCTTGGTTCCGCAGTACAGGTATTCAAGCTTGGGTATGGGTACTATTGGGTACATTAGGACCAGAATTTTCATTTCCTATGAACATATTAAAACAAGGAGCAGGCGAAGTCGCGTAAAATCCTAGCGTAATCGGATCTACTTAACCAAACCTCTCAGTTAGCAATTTTATAAAACTCACAATTATCGGCGAGAGATTGCCAAACTGTTGAATGGCTTAGTCACGAATCTTACCCAATAGTAATCGTGGATCCACACGATTCTAAACGTGTAATTATATATTTTTTATTTATTTTAACATTTCGTGAGACAATGAGTTCTCCAGGGGGTCTACGCGCGTTTCACGAAAGATAAACGAAGTACGAACTTTCGTTCCGACTGACACCTACACAATATAGATAGGCTTATAATAAGGCACAATAAAGATAGACTATGGTTCACCGTCATCATAATTTCAGCCAAAAGACGTCCACTGCTGAACATAGGCCTCCCCACAAGCATCGCCACAACGACTGGTCCTGCGTTTTCCGCATTCAGCGAAACGGTTTATAATTACTGTTAGATATTCTGTGGTTACTGTTTACTAATAATAATAATATTCGGTAATATAATTTGAATTTGCCAAATATAAATAATATAATCTATTACAAAAGTACATATATCACAGCTATACCAGTATTTAACCATTGACCTGTTGACACAAAAAACTTTAAAAAAAAAAAAAAACCGACTTCAAAAACCTTAACTAAAAAGTAAAAAATAATCATTGTATGTATTTTAAAATCTTAACATAAACAACATTTTTAAGGCGGCGCGTGGTTGACCCTTTGCGTCATGTAATGTACAGTCGAGCGCAATATCTATAGTAAAAACAGTTTATGTGAACGTACATGAAAATCACGCGCCGCCTTCAAAATGTTGTTTATGTTAAGATTTTAAAATACATAGGTACAATGATTATTTTTTACTTTTTAGTTAAGGTTTTTGAAGTCGGTTTTTTTTTGTTAAAAAGTTTTTATTTCATACTTTTTAGTTGAGGGTTGATTCATAAATGTTTATATAACCAATTTGATAATATATTTTTTATTAACCTTTGCTATCCCACTGCTGGGCAAAGGTCTCGCTCATGTTCTTCCAAACGTCTAATCACTATCGTGAAAAAAAAACACGCATATCGGCCAAGAATTCTCAGAAAAACGAACCAATGAGCAGATCATCTAGATAGGCGAAGCTAAAATAAACTGATTTATTGAAGCTAGTTAAAAAACTACTCAATCTAAGTCAATAAAATTTATATGGGACCACCGCGTGGACTTTCTCTACCAAATAAAAAAACAACCACGTAAATCGGCCCACAATCTCGGAGTAATCGGTGTACATACATGAAAAAAAAAAAAAAAAAAACCGGAATACATAACCTCCTCCTTTTTTTGAAGTCGGTTGAAAAAGTTTCTGGAAGGCTGATCAATTTGATCTATTGTCAAATCTAATGTCAGCTCCTGTGATTGCTTGGAAAAAATACTAACAACCAATCACATCGCTTGACCTGAGATTTGACAGACGATTAGTTAATTTTTGTGTTGATCAGCCATTCGGAAACTGGGGATTATTCATTTATGAGAGTTTAAAAAAGTGGTTGATTCAAAAAGTATTTTTTACTTTAAATTAATATTTTGGTTTATACTAATTGTAATAAGATTAATATTTAATTATGATTTGTAGTGTCAGACTGCATAGGTACCTACTATTGCTACACCCCATTGGGTAGGTTATTAATACCAAACATTGATAAATACCGTCATTTATGTACACAGTTTGAGCAATAAATGTCTTTGTCTTTGTCACAGTCGTCTAAATTGACCGGAGATCAGACGTCAAAACACGATCATCGCATGCGATTAGGGAACTATGATTGACCGGAGTTTGCGATGTATGGTACGATTGATCGAATATCGTCAAACACGAGTAGAACCCCAGTATATTATTCTTATCTATGCACTGAGCTATTCACCGGGTACTAAATAAATGTAGTAAATGCATAAGAATAGACAATAATACTAGTATTATTATCTATTTTATGGTAAATGTTAAAAATGTATGGATGTAAATGTTTTGTGTTATGTGAATATGTGGCTGATTAGATCTAAATGATAGACGACCTAACTATTAGAGGAAAGTTTAGTAGTAACTAATAGGTAATCTGTGGTTTAGTGCTAAGCTAAATTACTATTGGGGTTTTGTCTCGCCTGCAAAGCTGAACATAATTTTGTTCAGCTTAGTAGGTAGGTACGTCAGTTAATATTACAATTACATAATGTTTTTTTTGCGATTTCAGGGTTGGTCCTATAGTAAAAGTTGTTCATAATGATGAGTAAAATTACCCTTTTTCAGGTTTAGTGTAAACCAAAACGTTGTAAATATTCTGTTCTTCTCTGTACAATACAGAACACAAGAATATTGCTTCCAGCAAAACATGTATTTATGTAACGTATGCTGCCGATGGACGCTAAATTTGTTTGATCCAACGACCACACAGCCCATAGACGCCTCATAACAGGCGACCGATGTCTGCATCAGATCTATGAAATTTCACAAATGTAGATCGCGACTATTCGCCACTTGAAATTGTCAAATTAGTTTCGACCACTTACATGAGCCGTCAAAACTGCCGCGTTAGTGATTAGCCAATAGCCGCCTTAGTAGGGACAATCGGATTGCAGTACCTCGCCTCAGCTAGTGGCAGAATTTATTGTACGCATTATATTCAACACTATTAGGCGTCTATTGGGGTGTATGCTCGATAGTTTGATCCCATGTTCGATAGTTATCATTTAAGAGCAACCCTTTTTTGATTATGATAATTTTATGATACTTTTTATAAAAAAAAAAAGATTATTTAAATCAAGTTTATGACTCTCAGTCATATTGCACTTATTTGCAACTTGATAATCCTTACCAAAGCATTTCATCCCACACGCATAGGTACTACAGCCTTGTTAACTTCAGTGATTGAGTCGAAGGGATGTCAATGACATTATAATTATGTTCCATGTAAAGCCTTTACTGGGAAAAATTTCGAGGCACAAAACATGGCATGAGCTAATTTCTTACGCCATCTAGTGACACCGACCGAGATCTCATTTCCTATAAAAATAACTGACTTGGCATTGCTTAACCCATACCACACAACATATCATGTCATACAAAATTAAATTAACAATTACGGGTATAAACTAAAGTGATTTACAAAATCATACTAAATTAAAATCATGTCAAAATTAAATAGGATTAAAAGGGCACTAAATTATATTTGAGATTTCAGAGTAAGAAAATAAAATAAATAATTTGATTAAGTATCTGTAATTGAATACTTTTTTTCATTCGTTCATTTTTATTGCAGAAATCTATAATTACCTATACTTTTTTTTAAAGACGGGCTTAGGCTTCTGTTAATAATATTAGCAACACTTAAATGCAATATCTTTGATTAGCAAGGGAGATGACTGTGATATTTTTGAAGTCCCTATTAGAAAATAAATGCTCATTACGTTTGATTTGATTGTATTATTTGCCAGTGTGTGCGTGACGATCAATGAAAATAAATTATAGAGCAGTGTGCGCACGAGTCAGTGGAAACTTAATTAGCGCTGAACTGCCTGAACTAACGAGTTATCATCTAAGCTCTAATAAGTCTAATAACAAACACAACGTACAGAAGGTCTACTCTATTATCTAAATAACATGCTAAAAAGGTCTTGATTACTTTCATGAGAATGAAGCATGAATGAATGACCTACCGTTAAGATGCGTGAATACTGTAATTTTAGTGCTTAGACTATTTAAATTGTGGAATGAAAAAATCGCTCACAAGGAGGATTCGAACCTGCAACTCCTGGCTCAGTACGCCAGTGCTTTAGCCAATAAGCTACCATGAACACTGCTCGTGGTATCGAATTTAATATCCACTTGGATGTGATTTAGTGTTTAGACTTTTCCCAACAGATTCAATTACTGTTCCTAGTTTCAGTTTGGCATAATGTTGATACCTAAACGACTGTCATGCATGTGTTTAGTTCCTCATTCCGCATCCATAAAAGTGGTCCTTTTGTACTTACTGGCTTTGTGGCATCAACTAAAAGTTGATTGGTAGCTTCAATCAATCTATACTTAAATATAACATCTCCATTTGATTGGTGAACACTTTTATTATACTCAACAAACCTATCATTGTCAAATATGTGATGTAGATAGTTTGAAATCAACGTAGGTTAGTATTAATTTACTTAAATAGTGTTTAAAAATCGAATACTATTCCAATTTAGAAATCTGAGTACCTATTCTATAATGTAAGTAAAGTTAATACATCTTCTGGAATCAAAATGCGACTTAATAGAGAACTCTTGCTAATGCAGGGTAATCCCTAAGGTTGTCTGGTAGAGAACGCCTATGGCGTTAAGACCGCCTTTGTACCCAGTTGTGCATAAAGAATTAAATAAATAAATAAACTCTCTTAATTAAATTGATTTATGTTACCGTCGTTTGAAGAAAACAGTAATTGAATTATTAAATCATTAATCTTTCAAGTAAATTCATAAAAATTATGAAAGTACATAAAAAAAACAACACGTTATTTTTATTCCAAATTCTAAAATTATTATTTATGTTCTTTGATCAATATCGAAGTTTATGTTGAACGCATTTTGCAATAAACCTATGAATGCACGTACAAACTTACAATTAGAAAATAATTTGTAAACATAAAGATCTAATTTTCGACACGCTCCCATAAGCTACGGATATTTATTCACAAAACATTCGTAAGAGTCAATCACATCAGGTGTTAAAGAACTCACATTCCGAACAGAATTAAAATGTTTATCACGAACTACTATTCGGGTTTTCCCACAAGAGGACTACTATATCACTAGGTTCAATACTCCTGAGATTTTAAGAGCTATATGAAAACGGGCCAACTGCGAATCGGACTCGCGCACTAAGAGTTCCGTACTCTGTACCACTACACATGTCTGTGTTTACCTACTTTTTATTATTTCAAGTTTAACCATAGAGTATGCACTATAATCAAACTAAGTTTGACGCTTGTATGTATGTATTACCGTTTTTATGATAGAGCAAGAACAAATAACGTTTTAAAATTATAAAAAATCTATATCATATTCGGCTCTGGCCTAAGGTTTTACGTATTATGTGAGATTTTGAAGTAATAATATCATTTGGATTGGATGTTATAAGGTCTGACAGATAGACAGACAGACGGACAAAGTGCTGAGCGGCCTAGTTAACCCAGAGACCTCACCTGGCTCGGTAAATTACGGTAAAAATACAGCCCTGGCCCTGTGACAGCCAGACAAACGAATGGATGGACAGAAGGACGGACGGATGGAGGGAGAAACGGCGAAGGTAGAGTAATAGGGTCCCGTTGTTGGCACCTTTTGGGTACGGAACCCTAAAAATCGTTTAAACATATTTAGCTTGTTTGTAATAAAGCGTAGAGAATTAATTTCAAATAAGAGGTGGGTTCTCGGAAAAACAACAATCAACCGACGCGTCACATGCACGTTCTTTTTTCAAAATCGCTCTATTAATTTTATTTAAATGTTAGAAGGCAATACACACGTACATACTAAGTACCTACGTACGTCGTACAGGTACTTAAAATATGCCTTTCTTTTGCTGCTTCGGGCAATAAGGCGTTGGACGTAATGTCGGAAGCTCATCAGGCAGTCGGAAGGCGTCTGACAGAGGTCGGCGACCGTGTTCGGCTCCATGGCCGTTCATTCGCCTCCTCTATTTGTACGGTGCCTATTTGCACTCACTGCCAAGGTGAGGGACACGATATTAAGGTGCACATCGATTAGAACGTACTGAGAATCGAGATATGTTTTCGCGTTACGGATAATTTCGGAAAATAACAAACTCGTATTTTTAGCAGCAGCTCTTTGTTCAAACAAAAGAGTGCTTGTAATAAAATATCGGTAGATCTTCTAAATTGGACAGGTTTTCAGAACTAGTTTTTAGCTAGGTGGGTAAGTGTCGGGTTTTGTAAAAGGTTTATTGTAAAAGCCATCTAGATAACCTCCAATGCTCGTGTGACCTGATATATTTCAGTCTAAGTGCTGTCTGACTTTGTGAATGACACTAGAGAAAGTTTCATTCACAGCTATTCAACTTTTGAAGGACATGGGCATAGTCGGAAGTCGTTTAATACTAAGCATGTCTATAGACGTAAGTTTTAAATTATTATTTGGCCCAAAATTTTCAATGAATCAATAACACACAAAACCAACAACTAACAAACCAAAAAATTATAAATACAAAACAATAAATTAAAAAGTAAATTACCAATAACTAACAAAGCATTGCAAGCGCTTGATTGCACCATTCATAAATTACATTTAGCGTTCTCAACGAATGGTCTAGTTTGCTAGAACCTTTAAAATGGTTGAATTGCGAATCATTAGGCGTTGACCCTGTGGATGCAAGGCGAGCAGTTTTATTACTACTGATTATATCACCAATGATAGTGTTTTTTACACGAAGATGTAGACGATTCAATGAACTGTTTAGTTATGCAATGTTGTCTTTTGAGAAAGCATTGCGATAGTCTAGAATTAAGATGAGTTGATCGTGTTAACTGAAACAAATATTTCAAGTTTTTATTAAAACTGTTCAATTAAAAACTGATTTAGTGTGTGTGCCCCTGCAACTTAACTGCTTCAAGAAGAACAAACAATAAAAATTGGAATGTTAATTTAATGTAATGAATTGTACATTACAATTGTGAATTACAATTCACAAAACTAAGGTGCTAATCAAATCTGTTTACTGCGAAACTATAGGTATAAGAAAAACATTCTATTAATAAATCGATGAAAATCCAATACCTGTGGTGTTTCCTCAGAGTTTCCTTATTATGTACTCGGAAGAACCGAAGTACCTACCAAGAACCGACTGCTAATTTTAATTCGATGCTAAATATTCTAGAAAACGACATAATATATTATGTAAATCCAAATTAATACAAAAAAAAATACAACAAAAACGATAATGAACTTTAAGGCGTTACGAATACCGTTCATAAACATGTTTTCTTTTAGAAAAAAAAAAACAAAATGGCGTAACGTTTGCCAGGTTTATTGACCGAGGATGGTTCACTGGCTACATACTTATGATCCAATATGGCAGTACTATATAGGTTTGTAAAGAAATTGCTCAGTTGGGAGGCTTAAAGATAGATGATGAGATATATGACTTGTATTTGCGACAAATTGGACTGCCTCGTTTGTCTAGTGGTTGCAAGCGCGACTGCTGAGCGTGGGGTCCTGGGTTCGATTCCCGGGTCGGGCAAAGTGTTATTAGGTTTTTTCATTAGGAAATTCTCAGTAGCAGCCCGGAGTCTGGATTTGTGCCCAGTCAATGGCAATAGGCTCGCCCCCTATTACATGGGACTATAATATAACTGGCGAAATGTGGGTGTACTATACACCTCTGCCTACCCCTTCGGGGAAATACAGGCGTGATGTTATGTGTGTGTGTTATGTTGCGACAAATTTATAGTTGCTTAAACTTTTCAACGCCACGGCATTGTAGATGTTTTCGTGCCCTCAACGCCAAGTCTTTTGTAGAAGACAAATATTGTATGGACACACAAACCAGTAAGCCTCAAGACGCCGCATAAACAAAGTTTTGCATGAGAACACAGTCGTAAACTATTGGCGGGGGACCGGGAGGCAGACGGCGCGTTATGGTTGGTCGGCTCAAAAGTTCGGTGGTATGATTCCGTATGATTGGTGCCGCTCGCTGACGGACTGACTTTCCGAATGGCGGGCGGCGGGGCGTATGATATGTAGTACTACTGCATATATTTTGTAACCGGGGGTATTCGGCTAATCTGCGTCTAGAGGCTTACTGGTCTGTGTATGGACATTAGTACAATGTAATAAAAACGTGGCGCTTAGGGCACGAAAACGTTTGCCTTCTATAGGTTTTATTTATTTATTATTATTACTAGTCACATTATTACATAAGTGTCATTGGCGGTGAAAAAGTTAATTAACAAACTTCAACAAAAATACAATAATTTCCATTTCATGTTCGAAAGAATACTACCTATGGAAGTTTTTTTTTTTGCATATATTATATGTAGCAGGATTCATGTCTTATATTTATATCAATAAACTATAAAAACCCCCAGGTACTGAGAAGTATACCTACTCTGAAAAACCGATGAGATAACATTCGTGTATTATTACCATTCCATTATTTTGCATCGTTTTATCCAGTTAGTATTAATACAGCAATGATGCACCTACCAGGCCCCTCAGAAAGTATTGCGAAAAAAAGTTTTTATATATGGGAGACTGGCCAGTTATAATGTTTTTCGAAAATATGATTATTTATAAGTAAAAATAAGTAAGTTCCAATTTCAAAATTTCCCTCCACATTTTTTGCGAGTTAATTCAAAGTATTGTGTCTCACTGAAATATGGATCTGCGCCGGGAACATTTTAGAGCTATGATTTTATACGATTTCAAGTGTCGCCTGAAACCGGATGAATCGTACGATAGACTTCAAATGGCATTCATGGATGCATTCATGCATTCATTCATTCATTCATTCATTCATTCATGCCCTTCCAAGGCAACCGTGTATCGTTGGTATAACGAATTCAAGCGCGGTCGACCAACTTTGGGGGATGACGAAAGAAGCGGTCGCCCTTTGACGGCTGTTACCGAAGAAAACGTGCTAGCAGTGAAAAATTTAATCCAATACAATAGGCGAATTACATATCAGGAGATTCAACACATATTGAAGATTGGATCGGGAAGCGTTCACGAGATTCTACACAGCCATCTTCGCGTGAGGAGGATAGTATCACGCTGGGTGCCGCACAACCTCACCGATGCTCAGAAGCAGGCCCGGGTGGAATGGTGCCGTGATATGCTTAACAAATTTGAAGCAGGCTCGTCTCGGCGTGTTTACGACATCGTTACAGGTGATGAGTCCTGGATTTATCAATACGACCCAGAAACCAAGCGCCAGTCGACTGTTTGGGTGTTTCAAAATGAGCCAACGCCTACCAAAGTGAAGCGATCTAGAAGCGGGGGTAAGATTTTGATCGCTAGCTTTTTTAATTTGACTGGCCACTTGGTATCAATTCCCTTACGGGATCAAAGAAGCATTAATGCCGAATGGTATACTACCAAATGTTTGCCAGAAGTTTTCTCTGTTATAAGCAACAAGCGACCAAACACAGGGCTCCGCGGGCTACTGCTCCACCACGACAATGCACCTGCGCACACCGCACTCAAAACGAGGGACTTCCTGGACAGCACGCCAGTCAAACTCCTGGGTCACCCTCCTTACAGCCCTGATCTAGCACCGTGTGACTTCTTTTTATTCCCAAAAATAAAAAATCAGCTCAAAGGGATACAATTTTCGTCGCCGGAAGATGCGCTGGCTGCGTTCGAGCAGGCTGTAAACGAGGTGTCTGCGGCGGACTGGAAAAAGTGTTTTGAAAACTGGTTTAGGCGCATGAATCTTTGTATAGAGGCTGGTGGAAAGTACTTTGAAAAGATTTGATAAAAATATATGTACGTATAGAACAATTTTTTTTAGTTTCGCAAAACTTTCTGAGTGTCCCACGTATTTTCCCTGTAAAACTACAATAGTTTTGTTTGCACCGTCAGGCTCACAATCGATACCAAACTTTAAAAAAATATAGAACTGTCAAATGTTATTTATTAAAGAAAAGTAATTCGCATCATTCATCATTATATTCTCTTTGATTCGATTCTCGTCATAAGATTTTCGTCATAAGATTCTCGTCATAAGATTCTCGTCATAAGATTCTCGTCATAAGATTCTTGTCATAAGATTCTCGTCATAAGATTCTCGTCATAAGATTCTCGTTTTTCTAGAAATCTTTTTTAAGTATAAATATAGTATAGTATATTTTTTAATCTTTTTTGTAAAAGTCTGCGTCACTGAAGTTTTTATTCAATTTTGGTCCTTTGATCCGAAGTCTTATTCGATTTATTTGGGAAAGTTATACCTTGGCCTTTTGGCCAGTTTGGCCTTGAATATCCAATGTTGCTAAAAATTACTTAAATGTTCTTCATTTGTTACAGGAAATGCAAGATGTACTGGAAGAAGACTCAGAGATGACGGACTGGTTGATCCACAGGGACGCCAAGTCAGGTGTGGTACTCCACGACAGGCTGATGACCGATGCGGCGCTGGGGGCCGCCCCCATCAAGACAGAACATTCCTACAGTCTACATTCAGATGACGAGTCTGAACCCTCTTCGCCACACCATACCAAAGTTGACGGTAAGTCTCCCATGCCATTTTTATATACAGTCACCAAACTTTCCGGTAAACCACCACTAAGGCTAAAATCGCTTGCGCTCATTGTTCAACGACTTATTGTTCGACTTTGTTGACAAAATGTATCACCAGGAAGGATTGTAACCGATTCAGGGATTCAGGATTCAGGATCGCGATTTCAGGGTTGGTCCCATATTAAAAATTGTTCGTAATGATGAGTACAGTCATACCTACCTTAAAAAAAATACTCTTTTGAATAAAAAATAGCTACTGAATTAAAAATAACCCGGTATACGTTATTAACTTTTTCCAAGCGAGCTTTTTCTTTTTATTATAATTAAAAAAAAAATGTCACTTTTCTGTCAAAAATATATATTTATTTTCGTTAAATATCCATATAATGTATAGTAACGCTAAGCCGTCTAATTTAAAAAGCCCATTACACGTATCATAAGGACCAATTCCAGTAAAATTCAAAATATTTATACTTACACTAACACAATATAACATTCAATATATTCTTCAAAACTCATATATTTCAGAATTAATGGCGTACAGAAGCATAGATATCAAAAGTCTAAAAAGAAGATTTGATAAAAACCAGTTTAAAAAACTCGTTTACGGCTGTGAATACACGAACGATTTACATTTCAATACCTTCGTTGTGTAATTCGTGTAATACGGTGTTTAGGGACCCGGGGGAATTTAATAAAACCTATTTTGAATATTATTTACCCACGATAATTTATCACCGGCCAGACATTAATAAAAGCACAGATAATATAATACTATAGCAAGATCATTTCTTGGTCATCGTATACATTTACTCATATTATGATGCTATGATATTGTTCCACCTTGTAGCAAAGATAACCTAATGGTCAGAGGTGTAAATGTTGGCGATTACGTTATTTTGTAATTCAGTCCCGGATATGCACCGATAAGTCTTAAAATGTCTCGGCAAGTGACATAATCATCGAATTGAGTCATTATCATTAGTTACGGTTAAGTAGTGTAAAATACGTACCTTAAATAAACAGAAATCTATTCCCCATATTAGTGAACGTAAGTACGTACAGTTAAAAGAAGCCACCACCTTGAAGACCATCTAAGGCCATCATAGTCGACTAATCATAATTGACTTGCAACTTGGGGAAGAACTGTAATACTGCAAGAGGCATCACAATAGATCTTATCAGGTCGCAGTGGCTTATGGGCGTGCAAGACCAATTTCATCAAAAATAATAACGTACAGTAGTAGTAAGATAACAAGGTTTAACAGATCAGAACCTCTAAGGCGCCGCGATTTCGCGCGGTAAAACTCCCTCAGGCACCGCTGTGTATGCGCTGTTCAATAGAGTGTGAACCTTCATAGATCAAAAATAGAGTCTAAAAAGACTCGGTTTCACTGGGACGTTTTGCGTCCCAGCGGTGCTTAAGGGTATTAACGATTGTATGGGTGAAAAACGTCCCAGTGCAGCGGCGCCTGAGAGGTCTGATCACGGTCTGATCTAAACTCCTCCTCAAGTAGTACGTAAGTACTGCCACAATGCTTGGTAGTGATTGGCATAATCACCGGTTAGAGTTTATGATGACCACACATGCACTTAATCAGCCCGTTACTGACCCACTGCTGGGCATGGGCTTCTTCTCAAAATAGTAGCCCTTAGTCCACCACGCTAGCCTACTGCGGTTTGGTGGACTACACGCACCATCAATAACTGTATAGAGTACTCTCCGGTGTGCAGGTTTCCTCGCGATGTTTTCCTTCACCTAAAATCATCATCATCATCATTTCAGCCAAAAGATGTCCACTGCTAGACATAGGCCCCCCCCAAGCATCACCATAACGACCTGCGCTTTCCGCATCCAGCGGATTCCCGCGACCTTCACCAGGTCGTCGGTCCACCTTGTGGGGGGCCTACCGACGCTGCGCCTTCTAGTACGCGGTCGCCACTCCAGAACTTTACTGTCCTATCGGCCATCCGTTCTGCGATCAATGTGTCCCGCCCACTGCCACTTAAGTTTGGCAATTCTTCGGGATATGTCGGTTACTTTCGTTCTCCTGCGAATCTCCCCATTTCTGATTCCATCACGCAGGTACACGTTCAAAGATACCAACCTTCACCAATAAAGCAAGTGATAATCTTCAGAATTTAATTCTCACACATGTATAATGTAACATTAATTAGGCACGTTAAAATATTTCCTTCTTCTGCCCTCATCATCATTCTCCTCGCCTTTTCCCAACGATGTTGGGGTCGGCTTCCAGTCTAACGAGATGCGACTGAATTATCAGTTTTTTACACGGAGCGACTACCATGAGACCTGCCTCCGAATCCCAGGTACTCCGGGCAATACCGACATCCTAAAGATGGACCTTTTACTACTATCCTGCCTCTACAAATAATCGAAAAGAAAAAAAAAAGCTACGGAATACTGAAACACGCTTCACTGTAATTAAGGCCCATATTTTCCATTAAAACAATCAAATGTTTGATGACCTCGGCCATTGTCAACAGCCTGCGACCTTGAGGTGTTTGAACGAAAGCGAATAACTCACCATTGTTGTTGGAAACTATGTATATATTTTATGTGAATTCAATCGCTTTATAGATTTTTATGTCATCACAGCACGAGCGTGAGAATATTATTTTTTCTTTGTAATCATGAATAATACGATAAAAAAACGATCATCATTTTTCCAATTCATTCCTTTGAACGTATCGCGGAACGCCCATTTTCAAACTGCAAACGAGAGATAATTTTAAGCGAGTGTACGTACGTCATTATAATTATTTTCTGCCAGTACAAGCAAAAATAGACCTTAATGTGACGAACCTTTTCTTTCCTTGACTGTATATGGTAGGTTAATTACAATTAATAGAGTTATAATATTTTTCTAGGAAAAGGTTATGACCACGTTTTTAAAAACACTGAATACTGTTTGTTATCTCCGATTCTTTAGAAACACAGAAAAGTCCATTAAATGTAAACATTATGAGGGAGACTTGATTTGGAGTATGGGTAGGAAATTCTAAATGATTGATTCTACCCATACTGTAAAACTCTTCTTATTTAATTATTATTATGATTCACATTCCTCTAATAATCTAATAACAAACATGGCGTTTGGCATTTCTTTTAAATATGAAACTCAGCAACATATCGAAAAGCACGTTTTTATTGATAAGGCGTTTATTATAACGCACATACAACACGCACACATATTTTCTCCGCTTCCTTTATTGAAAATGAAATGGTGTGTGCTAGCTCATTTTTTTTCTTAATTATGTTGAGAATTTTGTAGTGCTACAGACAGAAACGTGTTGTTGGGGAGTTAGTTGCGCCGCTTCTTCTTTCCAGCTTAAGCACTGAGTAGCGGTGAAGGGCGGGCCTTTTTGGGGGTTTTCTTTATTGGCGATTTTTGATAAGCGCTATTTGGCTTTAGCCTATACATTGAATAAATGCCATTATAATATATTTTTTTTATGATAGTGATCATGAATGAGTTTTGATGATAAAATTCTATCAAGCAGGTTGTCAGTTACTTACGATTTTAATAAGCAAAAGCTAGTCTTGTTAGCTTGTTTAACAGAAACATCTCTAACTACAATTGTTTTACTTTTTAATAATATTATTTATTAATTTAATTATATAGGTAATACACGATAGTTTATAGAGGAATACTTGGGAATATATCTTATCATAACTGTTTAAGTATTTATACAGCCGATAGTAAGTACACAGTAAGACAGTAGGTTCTAAAATTTTCAATACCTACAGCCTCCTAAATATCAGTTGTGGCTAAATTTTGTTAAATATGAGGCCTCTCATTGTTTTCATGCAAAATTATTCGTTTTCGTTAATAATAGTTGTTATTCATGATAGTTTTTAGGGTTCCGTAGTTCTTACAAGGAACCCTTATAGTTTCGTCATGTCCGTCCGTCTGTCCGTCTGTCCGTCTGTCCTAATCCGTTACAGCTTAATAACTTCAACAGTTATAAACATAAGTAAATGAAATTTTGTTTAAAAATAGTCTACATATAGATCTCAATTTTAAAATAATGAAAAAATCGTGATTCCGTATTTTAGGAGTGGCGCCCATACATGTGAAATGGGGATGAAAAAATTTTTTTCGCTTCACCCCCTCGTGTGGGGTATCATTGAATAGGTCTACTAAAATGAAGGTAATGTTTCATACACCACTTTTATAAAATATAGCCTGCCAAAGTGGCTTACAATGTGTCCCCCCCTTGCAATTTCTAAACTATGCAACATAGAAACTTGTAATCTTCCACGTTGACAGACTTTTATAAAAACTCTCTTTTAAAATTATTTTGAGTATAATGTAATTATAAGTTTTCGAGTTATAGAGAGAAAACTAAAAAATACTTAAGACGTCCTAGTTCAAAGGTCATTGACCTTAGAGAAAAATGATCTTGGCAAAGAATGCTCCTTTATTTACTTTATATTTAAAAAAATCATAAAAAGTAACATTGTGTTATGTTGACATGACACACTTCTTAAATTTGGCACTATACAGCGCCATCTAGCGGCTACTAACAACACTCTCTGAGTCGCCAATGCTGCCGTCTAATGCAAAAACTAAAATAGCCATGATTAACATTCTATTTGATTTATTTGTAATTACACCTACTTAAGGAACCTTATAATACTGAGCATGGCCCGACATGCTCTTGGCCGGTTTTTTATAGATATTATGTAATTTGAGACTAATGTAGCTCATAAAATTTTATTGCTCAGCGTAGGCTCGCCTTATATAAATTTTACCAAATTCTATCGATATAAACAAGGATGTTAATAAAATTCATGGTTCCGTCCTTGGTCCTTAGAGTTTAACAGAAACAATTAGTAATACAAAATTCTTGATTGTGACTAAGATGCCAATATATTATAGTTGTACCTATAGCGTTCTACGTACCTAGAGATATAATGTATGTTTATTTCAGTTTAGTCTGCTCACAAGTGTATTGCAATAGTTTTAACAGCTGGCCCACTGGCATTAATGAAACAACAAACAATTATGTATGGCGTCATTGTTCAAATTTATATCTTGTTTTATTACAACATTCACATTTGTGTCCCGTAACGTAATAATAAATACTTAAGCATCCTGGAATTATCTAAATACTGAAATCATTATCTACCAAAATACGACGAAACTATCAAAAATATTAATAAACGGCAGGCTTCCATCGCTGCATAATTTGGGTCAATACTAAATGCATTCTTATAACAGCTTTGCTTTTAAAAATACAGATAAACGCTCATTGAAAGTTATTTTTAACTAGTTTAATTTCATCAAAACAAGCTCAAAGTATTATCAATATCAACATCCTTGCAATTACACACGAGATTACAAGTTACAACCAAGTGCTTATCAATTTCTCCAACAGTACACTGAAGGTAACAATGTCTATACTATGAATCAGAACTATTTCGTTAATCATGTGGCTAGAGCCTTACACATGAGTGAAAACTCTGACATTCATAGTAAGTATATGCATTAATGCGTGAGACGTAGAGTTCAAAATTTAATTAAATATTCGAGTGTCAAGGGTGGCCACGTGTTCCTTGATAACCTTTGACGTTTTATGCTATCCTAGTACATTTCTATCTGCGTATAAGGGGCCTTAACTATTAGGTACTTCTTAACTATTACCAGTTACTTGTAAGCTTGCTGTTAAACTATGCGCTTTAGTAGTAATTTGTAACATCAGAATATTTTTATAAACCAAAAAAGTTTTCAAGTTAATAACAAACTCCATACCCATTTTTCGGCTTTTTACAGCTGAAGATATAAATCGAGGTCAAGTTGTATTTGATAAACATACAAAGTATTGATACCGACCGACGATTATTTACTGCTAATTATAATATTAAAAATATAGGTACCACATACATAAGCCGATGTAAGCCGAAAGGTCAAATGTAATTTGTTCTATAGGTATCTTTAAATAAGTGACCTTATTTTTACATGCATCTCATAGATCGTCCCTTATGAGGACACGGTAGCCGATCAGCACAAAATACAGGAGCTTCAGGAACTCCTGTGGAACGCGCTGCACCGGTACCCCTCTGGTGCTATGCCATTGGGACGTCCCAGGAAACAGTGATTTCCACCCCACAGCAGTAGGCGGCCGCCGCGTACTGCTTTTCTCCCTACGGTCGCTTAAGGGACGCCTCGAGTCCTCATGCTTAGTGCCCACGATCTATCTCTAAGGGGACTGCCAGCACATGGTGACAAGGTATGTAGAGTGTAGTTCTATCTGGGCTGTGCGGCGCTGTGCTACCGCGCTGGGGCGGTTGCCTCCCCGGTGCCTCCATCTCCGAGCGGGATCGGCCCTCTCCTGATCCCGCTCTGTGGCCTCCTTCTGGAGCATGATAGTCTCACAGAAGGAAACCACAGCCATCTAGACCGTCGGCTCTACCAGCATAACCGACACTACTGCTGAAAGAAAAAGATCTTGCCGATTTATCCGACTTCTTAGTAGAATATTTTGACCATAACATTTTCATCCATGACCAAGTTCCCAATAAATTTCGGTTTTTTTGCAGCAAAACGTGGGGTCTAATCAGTGACTGTAATGCAGTGCCTATTGCATCTTACGAATGTTGTCACAACCATGCTCGCATTTCCCCTCAGACACTTATATGAGTGTCACGGTTCACTTGTCAGGTTAATGTTTAACTTGCTATTCTCATATACCTCGTTTTATTTCCAAATTAGCGACAAATGCATAGTCAAACTTACGTAATTAAGAATTTAACACCATAAAATTTCCATAATAAACCATAATTTCACCATAATTTTTCCTCTAAAATAGTAAAAACGTGCCTCTTTTGAGGACAAAACAGAAAAGTAAAGATCGTCGTGAAACGTCAATATACAAGACTTTAGTTTTTATTAAGTAATTTCAAAGTAACTTGACATTGTAAACGTATAAAATAATAATTAACACTCAAGTAATTAAGTATGTTACTTACGTCTTAACAACAGTACGACAAATTAAATATTTTTATTAGAACCGTCACTAATATGACCTTAACAACCTTTTGTTTTTTTACGTTTGACATTTAATTTTATAAAATTCGTAGCTATGCAGATACGTGACATCCATTGGCAATAAAGAGTGTACCCTCGAATAGAAGAATGGAAACTGCATTAGACCTTGAGGTTTTACTGTTATTTAGACTGATATATTAATTCCTTAATCCGTTGTGGCAGGACCACAAGTTTCAATCGACGTGTCAACTTCTGTCATTTAATAACATGTGAACTTTAAAATAGAATAAAATCTTATGAATGAGTGGCTCAAGGCCGTATCAAAATTTTAGGTTTAAAATACCTTTTATTATATCGAAATTAACACAACTGTCCGAAGTCAGTCAATAATTATAAATGCATGGAAAAAAACCTAGAAGACTGAATATCTAAAACAATTAAATATTCATTTAGTCAAAAAACATCTAAATAAATTTACACGATACAAGTACCGCCACCTAGTAATGAACATATATAAACTTATAGATACTATTGTTGATTTTTATATAAAAAATGTTTTCTGATTGTTGTTATCGATAATCCTTTATCGTACACTGAAACAAAATTAATAATGATGAACAAGATTCGATTAGATACCGCTTATATGCAGTGAATTCCGGAAAATATTATCTTATATATGATATTATATCGTCACAGATATTGATGCTATCCGTGCGTTTCGTAAAATAAAATAATACAGTTCGGCTATCAAACATGTTTGCGTCTATCAGATATTATAAAATATTACCTTGAAAAGCTAATGCGTAAATAGTAAATAAATAGCTAAATAAAATACAAACATTCTTAAGTACATAACTAAAAAAAGTTTCGAGCTGTTTGTATACTTTAGATAAACTAATCGTTAACATAATTTAAAAACATAGCTCTAGATTGTATCGTTCGTTATTGGGAAAATGCATTACTAAAGATATCATCTTCCTAAATAACTGTAAATAAAATAATCCAAACAACACAACAGTGAAATAAGAAGGTTCTATCTACAAATAAAAAGGTTTTCACACAAACCCGCCCACGGACGTTTGTTATTTATATTTGGAGTTTTTATAACTATCGTACAAACCGTTACACGGCGAGGCAATCATTAAATTTAATCATGGCCAGTTGGACTCTTCAATTTGCAACTGATTTTGGTGAAAGGAACCACGGGTTAACGTACCGCGATGGGCCGATGATTTATCTCGAAATGTCAAGTGTCTTTTTAAATCTACGGAGTCATGGTCAACCAACTTGGTAGGAACATTTATTGTAATTTCCTTCTTTGAAATAGTGGGGAATGGTTGTAAAATTATATTGGTTTGAAATAAGGTCTTAATAAGTTTAAAGTATTTTATAACTTTTAAAATGTTGTATGACCTATCTGTTAAAGAGTAATAAATTAATAATACACGCATGAAAAATTAAATAAGTATGTACCTACTTGAAAAATTTGGAATTAGAATCCACAAAATTATAAAGTGTAAAGCAGTTAGATATATGCAATTTGCTGGGACAAAAGCCGATCGCTCGTGAATTATAATTAATATTCTAATCGATTCAGCGCAAGGTTTCCATCAAGGACTCGTCACATAAATGCATCTCTGAAATTAAATAAGTACCCGTTGGTCGATCGAAATGCAGTAGCTGAACATAAGCCTCATTACCTATTGTGTAATGAACATTTCTTCTATCGATAAATCAGCCGATTGTCCTGTCCCCTCATACATCATCGTGACATCATTCATTATAGATGACATCATCATATCATCTATCTCACTTGTCGCTATTTTGATAGGGACATTAAGGCCTATTACGTATTCGTACGGAACTAACGATGATTTAGAAAGACAATGCTGATCTTAACTGTTACTTCATACTGGAATAGGGGGAAAGTGAATTTATTATCTAAGTGACACCCTGGGACATCGTTTTCTTGAGTAACGTTTTCCATGTTGCATACTGTAGTAACGATAGTACTTTTAATTGTAAATGATTATGAGCAATACTTACTTTTTTTAATATACTTTTCATCTTTTTCCATTTCTATAATAACATACGATGTCCCCTTTGGCAGAAAGAGTTACAATGCAAATATAAGTGGACTTTTTCTTAACCGGGATATTACGTCGGGTAGTAACCCGACGTAATTTCCCAACAACGACGGTGGAATTAATCAGACAACTTTTTGTTATGATTTCGATCTACTAGCAAAATGTTATCAGCTCACGGATTTAGGTATAAAATTATCACAAAGATTGCTATCTAGCTTATGAGAACACCTGGAGGCTTATTAATTTAACTTATTATTATTTTAACGACCAATCAGTGTATAAACTAAATATTAAAAGGGCAAACCTAATGTATTTTCCAGTTCTTGATTACATTTTCTTCCGTATAACTGCCAACTAGCCTTAAAAGTTAAAACTAATATGCAATATTAATAGTACAAGATAAGTTAATCATTTAAGCGTTGTACAAACGAGATATTTGTTAAGATTGATAAAATAATTAGAATGTCTTGTTATTACAGCTTTCGTGAATAATTGGTTTTGTTAATCCTGAGGGGTCGAGGTAGTTATCTACTCTGTTTGAAAATTGTTACATTTCGTATTACCGTAAAGGGTACAGTAAACTGTAAACTGTGGCACTGTCAACAAATGTTGCAGAATTAGTTAGGCACAAAAGCCACCAGTCCACATTAAATCTAAGTAAAACTTCATCTAACGTCAATGGTCCACTTTTTTTGGTAACCACCGAGACTTAAAAAGTAGTCTTTATCACTGGTGATGCTTTAGCTTTTTTAGTTTTAGCATACTACAATACCATAAATGAAAATAAAACGTGTCGTGGTAGCACTTGTAAATAACTTGACTTTACATAACCCCAAAGCAAATATTAAAAGACTAGACACTTTATGAATACAACGAACAACAACGTTGAACATAATTAGCGAATTACAAAACTTACCGTTCGTAGGTATATTCCGTTCTATAAATTAACTGGAACTACTTGTAATTAATGAGTTAATCAAGCGTTCATGTTCAATATTCAATTATATAACTGTAAAAACTGTGTATAACAACCGTTTGGATGCATGCAAGACTACGATGCATAAATTAAATTATAACAAAATATGTTTCCATACACGTACCTATACCAGGATAAAAGGACCAGTCGGAGTTGTCAAAAGTATGGGCAACAGCCTTTTTTGTCCACTAAGAACAAAACATTATGTTTAACAATCCGTTTGTTAAGTTACATGGTTATAATGATAGCATTACCAAACTATATATTTTCAAGTATTCTGTAAGACAGTGGATAGGTCAAAAAATAATTCAATGTTATAAGAAAATATAGAAAATATTAGGCAATGTTTTCCAAGCAAAACATTAAACAAGCCCACGTGTTATAAAAATAGCTTCAAATAAACTAGGAAAAATAGGAAGAATTACAAGTGCATTACCTCCCACACAAGCTATTTCATGACTGAAATAGCTTGACACTCTGAGCGAGACTTCAGTCAAAACTAAAGCACGTGGGTAGTAGGACAATACAGTAGCTTTACTTTTGCCTTTTTCGGGTAGAGAAGAGCGCCTTTGCACTGAAATTTATTTTCTTTTTATTTTCCTATTAGTGGTAGCAAATCTCCAACAAAGTTCAGGGTTCCTAGGAAACACTAAGTGGAAATATTTCATACCTTTGTTCAAAGTCCAAATTGTTTGTTACTTATCATTCACGATGGTTTCTGGAGATATCTTTAGTATAAATAAAGTGTGTAGTAAAGTCTTAAGAAAATGTAATGTTTTTATTTCATTTCAGTTAGGTAAATTCCTATGTAAAGTCTTCCTTTTATCTAAAATTCTAAAGAATACATTAATTTATTGTTCTTCTGAAATTACTTGGAGACAAACATTTTATGCGAAGTTAACACAGGTGTTGTTAAAGATGAAATATTTAATCAAATAGTAATAAAATTACGATCTGCACTTTAAAATGAAAAAAAAACAAATTAATGTCATCCCAATGTGGTGCGTTTTATTGCGTCTTAAAATATGTTAATTGTTAAGTATTTATTCACACATAAAGCGATATTTATTTCTGTATCAAATGTGATCAAAACGTGTGTACTACGATGCACCGCGTAGATTAGTTATGTTGTTGTTAGTCCACAACAACATTAGATATGAGCATTTGGGGATTCTTGGGGAAGGCCTATGTCCAGCAGTAGACGACTTTCAGCTGAAATGATGATAATGATGGGCATTTATTATTTATTTAAATTAAGGACCTGGAATTGGGATTCGTTCTTGTTTCTTTAATTAAAACGTCCAAAACACGTAAAAATGTATACTCCACTGCCATCCTACCCTACATATCCTACCAAGATAAAAGAATGCATGAATCAATTAATGTAAAATGCCACAATTACGCGCACGCATACCAGGGTGTTAATATCACGCAATTGCGCGAACGCACTTCCCACCAAATATTCCACTCCGTTACCTACGTGCATACGACTGTTGCAATACAAGTGGCGATGAAGCGAAGCACATAGGAAGGTAGCTGTTAACTTTTTTAGAACGTTAAATTGATATTCCAAAATTTTCAATGTTTCGACGAAGTTCCTGAATTAGGCAACATCCGAAAATCAATGTTAGAAAATCGTTTTATTAAAATTTATTCGAAAACTTTACCGAAACATCTCAGTTATAGGATAATTTGCTACATTTCCATTTTGTGATGTCTCTTATAATTTCGAGACATCTCATTTTACGGCAAAATTTCGTAATCGAGACGTATCTATCAAAATTTGTCTTATCATTCTTAGGTGAAAACCGAATTTAAGAAACCTCATAACTACAAAATAATAAATTTAACTAAATCTTCATAGCTTCTTTACAAATTTTCCACTTTGTTACTTCCAGATATGGAAGACGAGTGCTACCCAGCTATGCCAGCCAGCGCGTGGAGCAGCCGACGGCGATCCAGTGACTCGCCCCCCCGGGAGGTCAAAGCGGAACCGAAGTCTGAACCAGAGTCCCCGGCTTCCTCCTGCCCCCCTTCACCCACCCCTGGCACACCCGTGGCACACCTCGACTACGTTATTGACCACACGGTAAGGAAGTTCTTTTTGTTAAGGTATAAGGCATCTCGGATCTAAGGACCATAACATTGAGAGGCTTTGCTTTCCGAGTTGAATTCGATTCCATTCATTAGCTACATGTAGCAAAATCATGGACTTTCCGAACTTCTCCAACAATTGGCCTGTCTCTTTCTTTTTATCATCTAGCTGTGGTTATGATATGAATTAACTGAAATTTTATTTCTGCAAATAAAAAGGTTTCTAAGCTGCTAAAACTGTTGAACAGTATCTTGTTGTTCTTTACAACAAATTATGTATCGTACAATAAACAAAAACTTACTTACAAATAAAAATGCCGTCTTGGTTTGAATCTTGATTGACCAATTTCCATAAAGTTATTATACTTACGTCAGTATATACAAAGTCTTTGCCAATTTCATGATAGATGTTTATTGGATCGTATGCATATTGTAACTATTATACAACGTGTTATTGAAATAACCGAAAACCTCTTAAGGGGTCATTGTATTGTATTATTTTTTCGCGATTTCAGGTTTGGTTCTATAGTAAAAGTTGTCCATACTGATAAGTACAATGACCCCCTAAGAGATTTTCAGTTATTTCAATTACACGATGTATAAGAAAGGTCTGCCGTATTGTTATTATGAGCAATAATTCCACTTCCACACACAATAACAACTGTTTTATTCGAGATAAATAGTACTGGATTGACAAAGATACAATTAAGTACTAGTTTTTTGCTTCGAACAAATACTAACTTAAAATGATTCAATACTAACTTACCTAACACTCCTCTTTATACCGAATGACTTTCAAAAATTGCAGTAACAGAAATAATTACACATTCATGACTTTTTAATAATTCATTAACTTTCTAATGCTTTTTTTGTTGCAAGTATTACGTTTGATGCACTCAAGAAATTTGTAAAAGCAAGTCAGCAAGGCCTATGTCCAGCAGTGGACGTCTTTCGGCTGAAATGATGATGATGATGAAGTCAGCAAGAGCAAGTTTGTCTTTATTTTTTGGCATTGGCCATAAAATCCAATCTTTTGATCATAATAGTACTTTATTAAATGGCTCGCTTTCTATCGATCGGCTGATCACGTGCTATTCGTGTATTTCGCGTCTATCGGCACGACCTGATAACTCGACAAAAACTAAAGGTCGTTAGAGTTCAAATATTTCGTGCACCTCACTTTGCAGCTTTCACCTGTAACATGTATGTAAACGGGGCTTTTTAAATTGTAGGCTTTATTAAGAGGACGCTCCCAAAACGCAATTCCCACCCTCGCACTCCACTTACACCCCGCAACTGCGGGTCGCTCTCGTAAATTTTATGCGAGTTGCAATAGAACACATTTTCGAAAATTTCATTCCCGCGCGTTTTACACACGGAAGTAAATGACGTAAGTCTCAAAACAGTTTTCGTTTTATTACAAGAATACTAAACAATCTGTACACATTTTCTCTAGCCAGTTTTTAGTAAACTTTATTATCTGCCTATATGCATAAATTTTATACAGTTAAGTTAATTAATAAACGAGAAATATTTGGAACATCTCTAAAAACGCATGATTTTGAAAAAATAAAAGTATCGAACAAAAATCAACTAATTATGTAACTGTCTAATCAAACGATAGATAAAGGTTCAAAAAAACATATACCTATGTAAATTTGACATTCATCAAGCATGTGTTCGACTCACATGTTTTCAAAAAGTCACCTCATTTTGGGAGCCTAGCCTTAAGGATTCCGTAGCTCCTAATTGAAGTACAAAATTATGAATACCTACGTATTGGTATACTATAAAAAAAAAGTATATTTTACATTTAACAAGTACACTACAAGATTCCTCAATTATATACAAGTACCTACCTTCAGTTGTAATTTTTTTTATTGAACTACCTTTGATAAATAATTGGCCAGCAGGGCAATTGCGTAACTCATTTGACAGTTTCATTTTGATGTAAAATTGAAGACGATGTTGATAACATCGCAATCAAACATTAGAATTGTGCAACGACATAGAGAGACTTTATTATGAAGTAAATGACGTCATGAGGAAAATCCATTGCGATGTAAATGTATGTTAGATCACGTTTCGTTATGCAAGTGAGCTGCTGCAAGTATACATTTTAAGCTTTATCATTCATTCAATTTCATGATGAATCCCTCCGACATCGTAATCAAGTTTTGTAGTTACGCAATTCGAATTGTATCATTTTTCCGGATTCAAACGTCAAAATTAACATTTTGTTGATTGCGATGCAGTTACAAAATTGCCTTGCTGTTCTATTACAAGCTGATGTTGTATTGTTACACAATTATTATTTAATTAGAGACCGACCTACATAATTACAGTATCACAAATCTTGTTTATTTGGTTAGAATGTTTACCTATTGTCTGAATTTGTAGGTCATAGCATTGCATTACATGCTTTGTCATTAAACGACTGTGTATAATTTTAAGATAACTGTAAACTTCTCATGTAAATGAACTGTAATGTTCTTTTTGAGAATAAAGATTCTTTTTTTTATAGTATAGAGTGGCGAAACGAGCTAAAACCTAATGGTGTAGGTAATTCTGTAGAACTAAATCTTTGATTTAATGTTTTTGAACCAAGCACGCAGTTTTCTGTGATAATTTGTTTTTGACACTTCGATTCTTCGATTTGACTTCAAATTAGATATGTTGTAACGAAGCGACATCTAAAACCAAATCAAATCAAAAACTTACCCTATTGAATTAGCCCAAAAGATAAAACATCGGAAACGTAAAAGAAAATGATACGGAACTAAACGTCACGTCTAACAAACACGCACTTACCATATTTTTCATAGCGTGCGTGAGCTCTTTAATAATTACGTGGATAATTTTATTATTATTATCTTTAATCGTGCACTCTGGAGGTTTTCGGCGAAGACCGTCCGAGTGGAATCTTTAACGATTATTGTACGAAAACAGTCAGCAGGCCCCAATGCAATTCCTTGAATACGATTCAAAGTGAGCCTCTTCAAATACTTTTGGGTCTTGTTTTAAGTTTTTGAAAGATACACGAAAATGCTCTGTTAATTTAAATCGCCAGAAGACTGATTATTATTAACCAAGAGTCTGAACATACAAAGACATGAAACGTGGGCTACTAACAACAAAACTCAGGGCTATCGTAAATAGTAATAAAGGACTTATACACAAATCACACATATAAACATGAACCCTAAAACAAAACACTCATTTTTTCGGTAATCGTGACTCTGACACCAACACAATTTAACAGGCTTAATTAAAAACTTCTACAAAAGTCACACTCTAATAAAAGACCTACTTCTAAACAGCTGATATTCATTTCCAGACTGGTACAATCCACATGCCACAAGCAGTTATACAGAAGGTTGGCGCAGCGAACATGCCGCAGCTGCTGCTGAGCGCTGCGCCACGCCTCGCCACCTCGCTCAACTCCAACAAACTATCCATCAAAGTCACGTCCAGCTCAGGGGCTTCAGGTAAATGTCCATATTGGTTTTATTTATTCTCGTAGCTGTTGATATCGAAACCAGCAAGCTAGTAAAAGACTGCCTCTAGATCTAGCCAAATATTGAAATCTAATCTCTATTTAGATCCTGGTTAGGTTGTAGAACCATGGGTGGTGCAAACAGACGAGCAGATTATATAGAGTCATAGTTTCAGTCAACGTCCCGCTAAAAGTTGAAGCACAAAAACAATCGATGCCCGCAAGCGGTACGTAAAATGTTCGACGACACACACATGGCGCGCATAAGCTGTATGGAACGTAGTCTTTTAAGGCCAACTTTAATTTGTTTCACTCCGCGTGCGGCTACTGCGGTTCTATCCTTGTTATATTATTCTAAGGTTGGCGACATCTGCGTGCTGCGCTTATTATAGCTATACTTAACGCGTTAAGACGCAGGTGAAGCCTTAGTATTAGAAAGACGACTAAACCTAACCCACTGTTCTTCATTTCAGGGTTCAACCTGCCGCCAACGCCTCCATCTTCGCTATCATCGTCAGACAGCGAGGGGGCGCTGTCCCCGGCGCACGAGGCGTCGGCCGCACCCCCCGCGCCCCCCGCTGCGCCCGCGCGGCGCTCGCACCTGTACGTGTCGCACCACACGAGGCAGCCCATCAACACGCCGCTCATCAGCAGTCAGCCGGTAAGGATCCAACCATGATATATATGTTTCACCAGGTATTCTCTTCCCGCGATGCCTCCAAGCTACGTCACGATCAGTGTTGCCATTGATTGATATCGTCAATATATAAGGAGATTTTAGTTCAGAATGAATATAAAATAAATTCCTAACTACTAACTATTTGTTATCTCGTGTTATTCATCTTATTAGTTATTAAAGAAAACTGTATAAAATTACTAGTTCAAAAGTGATTCTTTATAGAAGCAAGTAAATGAAAAAATGCATTATGCTCGGGTAATTTATTTACACAAAGTGGCAGTACATCAAACTGACAAGTGTCACTATAACAGCCCGCTTTTGGCTCCACAGCCGATAATGTAGTACGGAGGCAATCACGTGACCTAGCTGTCACGGAAAGAGAGTACCTGGTAAAACATCTTATTATACCATGGATCCAACAGCTATAACATAACATACTAAAGCAACCCACCACTCTCCTACTGCTGGGCACGAGCCTCTTCTCAGAATGAGAAGGTTAAGGCCTTAGTCCACCACGCTGGCCTAGTGCGGGTTGGTGGACTGCACACACTATCGAGAATTGTATGTACAGGTTTCTTTACGATGTTTCCTTTCACCGTATGCAAATGATAATCAAATTTAGGTTTTCCAGTTATACCAACACATTACTTAGAACGTGCAAAAACTAAGACATAGTCCCGTCTTTGTCTTTGACTTGTAATTTGACAACTGTGCGACAGTGACAAGGATACTGCTGCTGGCCATGACTGTCTTGCCTGGTTTTATTTTATTATTGAATTTATCAATCATTTTATGCAGTCCTGGGCTAGAAATAAGCCCCTCTTGAAATAAAGGGTGGCATTGCCATTTTTAGCAAGCGAATTAGTATCCAAAAAAACAGATCTATTATTTCGCCATCTTACATAAGTCCACCGCCGTCGCCCCGTCCATCCAATCTGAGTCTGAATGAGAAGGAATGCGGTCAGCAAACGGCCGGCCTAACCTTTTATTCTAAGAAATTGAATACGAATTGATATCTAATTAGACGATTTGTATGTAACCTTACCTTTAGTAGATAAGTGCATAATCTATATGCAATCTAGTCATACGAAATTTTAGGCATTTGGAATAGATTAATTTTCAATGCATTGGTCTTGTTTTCTTAGAATCAAATCAAATGCCAATATAAATGTCTGGTAAATATATAAAAGCAATAAAAGTGTCCCGAAGATTGACGACCTCTGAATACTAACGTTCCAATCACCGGTTCGGGAACAGACTGCGCATGCGATGAAATATTCATTAATATAGTCATTATTGATGACGTCTGTGGTCTAGTGGTTCGAGTCGGACTACTGATCACGAGGTCGTGGGTTCGATTCCCACAGGACACTAGTGTTAATGTGATGAACATAAGTGTTTGTGCTGGATGTTTCTTAGATATATATATATATATAAATGATTGTTTCTTTGTATGTTTGTCCTCTATACGTTCGTAAACCATTTATCCGACTGTGATAAAACTTTGACAAAAAAGATGGCATTGCAACGCGGCATAGCAAGTGTATTATAATTATGTATTTACAAAAAAAAATGTGTTATATCCATCGTCTAGTACACACGGCTACACATCAAGCTGCAAAAAACCAGTAAAGGCTGACCTCGCGTTGTAAAGAAAACCTATACAATGCGAGGTCAGCTTATACTGGAAATCTACAGCTTAATGTGTAGCCGTGTGTACCAATAGTACAAACTCTGCTTAACTTGGGACTAGATAGTGCTATGTTAAAATTTCGCTAATATTTAAATAAATATATTGTTATTATAAACAATGTCTACAATTTGGTGTGAAGCTCCCCAAAGTTCGGTCCTTATGGTAATAAGGACTTCGGTAGGTCGCTGAAAATGTTGACGTCGATTTAAAAAAAAACTTATTTTATTTACAGAAAGGCTCAACTGGGACACTGATGTTAACAGAAGAAGAGAAACGCACGTTACTCGCTGAAGGATACCCCGTTCCTACCCGTCTACCACTCACCAAGGCCGAGGAAAAGTCGCTCAAGAAAATCAGAAGGAAAATTAAGAATAAGGTAAATAATAATTGCTGTGGAGACTTCTCAAAAAAGTTAATTATCGATTTATTTGATCTAATCGTGAACTTCTTACTCCTTCTTCCAGATATCTGCGCAAGAAAGCCGACGCAAAAAGAAAGAATACATGGACCAACTGGAGAGGAAGGTGGAAATCCTTATATCTGAGAACGTAGACTACAGGAAAAGGGTGGATAGCCTCGAGCAGAAGAACGCCAGCCTGCTGAGCCAGGTGGCCTCCCTGCAGGCCATGGTGGCGCGCGGCGCCCGCAAGTGACGTCATGGAGTGGACACCGCGTGACGTCACACTGCGCTGTCACGTGTCATGCACTGACGCAGGCCCCATCGACGTCACCAGATATCATGCCCGTCACCCGTCGGCTACAAATGCACTACTCCTGTAATACTGTTCTCAAACGTCTGAAATGTTTCCACATCCGAAATAAAAGTTTATCGGCAAACGAAACAAAACGATTTGAGAGCCGAACGGATTCGGAAACGCTATTTTCACATCGAGTGCTTTCCAACAGCAAATGGCTCTCGGAAGAGTTTCCGTCTAGAACTGTCAAAAGTTTTCGTATTCGGATTAGCGAATAGCGTTTGGAGGACGTGTTCAGTAAGCTTCTTCTCGGATTCGAAGTACTTTCGGACGGATGCGAATAAGGGTGCTGGTGCCGACTGGTGGCAACACAAGGCTGTGAGACGCAACTCACAGTGCAGTTCGATATCGTTTGTCGAAGTATAACGCTGTCCCATAACGGAATGAATGTATATTTTGGATGTATTTACATTTGCGTCGTGTACACGAAGTGTCCGGGGAAAGAACTGTCAGCGTTTGAATGGTTGCTCACTGTTAGTAAATAGGTATTCTGTGGTGCTGGATCGATATACCCGCTACGTCGGTATACATACTGTCAAGTGCCACACTAGATATTTATTTTATACAACTCTGAAACAGTTTTCGTTCGGCGAAGCGCAACGGATTACTTGATAACAGGGAATTATAGTACTGGGGTTTAAAATATAAGTATCGATAGTTATTTACGCGTGTTGTTTGAAATCTCGTAATATATATTGTAGCGCTGTAACGGCGATAAATAGTTTATAAGTTCTATTTTATGCGTGTTTTCATTGAAGATATGTGCAATTAGGTTTAAGGTTTTTATTGTTACCCAAAGCATACATTGTACTTGTGTGAGGCCGGGCCTACTGCGCTCGGCGCTCGTTGAATACATCGCCTGCGAACAGATTGTCTGTATGTGGCCTAATAATTTAAATGGTATTTTTGACACTAGATTAAACAATAGACCCCCAGTTTTCGAAAGGTTGGTCAACGCAAAAATTTACTAATCAGCTGTCAAATCTCAGGTCAAGCGTTGTGATTGGTTGTTAACATTTTTGCCGGCCAATCACCGGATCTGACATTAGATATGACCAGAGATCAAATTGATCAGCCTTTCAGAAATTGGGGGAGAGTCTACTAAACTCATCGACCATACACCCAATAGATGCCTCATAACCGGCGACCGATGTCAATACATCGATCTGTCTGATGTAGATCGCCACTATTCGCCACTTGAAAACTTCAAATCAGTTTCAACCACTTATGTGAGCCGTTAAAACTTCCGCGTTAGCGACTAGCCAATAGCCGCCTTGGTAAGGCCAATCGGATTGCAGTAGGGCCTCAGCTAGTTGACAGAATTTATTGTATGCATTATATTTAACAAATAGGCGTCTATTGGGCATCTTAGAGAAAGTATATTAACCTAGAGTAGTAGTAATAAATTGAACTGCTCCCGCATTAACGGGATTTCTCTTTTGCATAAACGTCACAATGTAGTCGAAAGAGACAAACATATGTTGTCTGTACTGTCTTTAAGTATGTGTATCTATAGGAATGAAGGCATTTAATTTACATAAATCGATCCATGTTGTATTGATCCCTCTAGTACAAATTTTGACGAAAAAACGGTTATCTACATTGACAGTTGAAGGCCGTACCTATTGTAGATATTCTCTTTCTGTCACGTTGCTGCCTGTATAAGACAAAAGATAGCAGCTATATGAGAAATGTTCATTTCATTACTACGATTCTAGGCTAATCCTACTTCTATGGGCTGTATGGTTGATGTCTAACCTACTTAATATAGTTTCGGGACATAGCTTATGACCGTGTATACCTATGGAACTGAGGATTGCGTGTTGCGGTGCGTTGTGTTATCGGAAATCTTAGGAGCATAATAATGTAAGGCGAACAGTGTACCAGCGTGCGTCTTACCGATTAATATTGAATTCCATGAATTTGCATTTATAGCGAAATGTGTATTGTCCTAGAGATTTTACCTTGTATTTAAGATAAAGTTAGTTATGTATCTAATAGTGGACCTATTTAAAACCGATTTGTGTGACAATGTGTTTTCGGTTATGTCTAGTCTCTCGTAGAACCGTCGGGCCTCGTTCTGGAGGCCTCCATAGAAACATTAGCTGTATTCTCAGTTCATACTGCGCTCTATATCGACAAGTACAAAATAATGGCATGCCTTCAACGGGATTAACGTAACTTACTGTATAACTAACTAACTCAATTAATTACATGCAGTATTTTAACTATAAGGGTTGCAAGCCTACAAAATTGGAGACGTCAGAAATCAATGGAAGTGTATTGCTGAGACAGAAAATATATTTAAAAACAACCATTCTAAAGGTTGGTTTTGACGTCTTCCATTTTTGTAGCAGAGCACCTAAAAGCTTAATAAATAATTAATAAATTTCAAACAAAAACTTCTAGTAGAATCTCCAGAAATATAGTCAGTGCATCGTGGTCTTGCCAACTCTGCCGTAGCTTCACCGGTTCAGCGTGATAGTTCATTTTAACCAACCACTAGTGATCTTTCTAACATTCTTTTTAAACTAAACATTCCATTTCTTAGTAATACGAGTGACTTAAAGTGAGCTCGAGTACTTATTACAACTAATCGTAGACTTTAGCGCCCAAATACACTAAAAACATTTGTACGCAGATACTGTCCGAAGAAAACTTAATTCTACTTGCAATGAGCATTTTCAATTACATTGTCAATTTGCTTCAAACAACGAATCGGAACAGTTTAAACAAACAAAATGTTGCCAGTGTTGGCTTTATTATTATTTAACAAACTCTAAATAAAATAATACATTTGTAATAAAATAAAATGTGCTGTTATAAATTTTCTTTTGAATAATTTATAAGACTAGCCAGTCAATGTTAATTTTTCAAAATGTTTACGTTGTTTTTTATAAGTCAGCTTGTAGAGAGTGACGTCAACATTTTTGAACGTAGAATTTCGAACAGAACATGAAATTAAATTGAAAAAGAAGTAGGTACTCGGAATTTAAGTTTTAAGACGTTGCTTTCTTAAGGTTGTTACACACTTCGCCGGCACGGACGGCGGCATGCCACGCCATGCCCGGCGGCTATCTAACCCGGCGGGCTTGCCGCGCAAAGAGGCCGCCGCCAATAGCGATAATGGCCCGATTATGGCGGCAAACCCGCGTGACAAAAACCCGACGGCTGTGCCGCCGGCATATTGTGTAGTAGCCTTTACACAGTGACTTACAAATCAACAAAATTGTAAATAATATTATTGTAACCAACATATTTTTAAATTATTTACTTGAATGCCTGTATATAGGTAGTAAATAGTAATATCATTATTTCGTATTAATATTTCACTGTTTGTGCAATTAATTTGTTCTCTTTTACACTCGTAAATGTTCTTCCTATTTAGTAATTTAAGAAAATGTTCTATTTATATAGCGCTGAATTAATTAATATATCGATATTATTATATCCCTGACTCATCAGGGCAACTTTTAAAAGAATTGAGATATATTTTAGGAAATTTTTTCTAAGGAAATTTTAGATATATATTATTATAACACTGTTTTACATGTCTTTATCACTATACAAGTTAGGTCTCTAGTTAAATGTATAGTTAGTACCTACGGTCCTACATACAAGTTTATTATTGAAACTGCAAAGTGTGCCTGCCAATCAGCTATTGATTTAATGGGATAAGCATCGATAGTATCCTTTATAGAAAATAATATATGAAATATTAAATTCCTAATATGGCATTTACCGTCTGCAAAAGTGATTTTATAGGAATTATGATAAATTAACTGACGTCAGTAGTATATTTAACTTATAATGGAATTAATATATGAGAGAGGCGCGTTTGCGCCGGGCTTATTATGACATAATAACGTGTAATATAAATGAAATGCCAAACATACTACTTTTATATGTTAGTATGCATCATACATACATATTGTGGGTGACAATGTTACGATTCATTCGAGCTTGTTTTAAGGGTTGCATGTACGAGCTTCGTTTGAACTGAAACGTGTGTCGTGAGATCTCTAATGGATCGTATCTGTGCGCGTACGCAGGCCCCGTGTGGGGAGCGACCGTATCTTGTTATACATTATAAAGTAATTTTATTTGATAGTTTTATTTGTTAAAACTATATGTTACCTTGAGTCATGATTTGTTGGATCGTTTGTTTTATTAATATTTTTCAATGACATTGCGGATTTTACTGTCACTCTTCTAATAAAACGTCAAATATTGTAATATCAATTGTTTCTTTTATCTTGCCCTACGGTCATCGATTTTTAATAGTCAACAGTCTATAATATTGGCCTTACACCAGAAATAACGACAACGACGAGTAATAACGATAGTTCAACGTGGCCAAAGAACTAGTACCTATTTGTGGATTAACGGTTCGCCAATGTCATTAACGGCCAAACTTAATATCCAATCTATCCACGATTTGCCCTACTAGATATAGGAATTTGACATAAGCTCCATACAAAATATGTCAAATTTTTATCCCTAGTAGGGTAAATCGTGGATAGATTGGATATTAATATTGGCCGTAAGGCGGCCAATTTCCAACCGATCGCTTTTCTATTACATTTATGGATAATTTATAAAGTGAAAAACTCATCTTAGTAGGCTAGTTTTTCATTTAAAACATTACCCACAAATACCATTAAGTATTAGTTTTTTTTTTATATCGGTATCAGTCTTGACCCTTAAATAAGAAAATCATTTGGATTTTAATTTAAATATTTATTCATCTTATCAAGCTTACTTACAGTCGCTTTCATCATAATACAAATCCGTAGACAAAACTTCAAATATGCGATTTAAGACTAGATTTTTATATAATTAGTACAATAAAATGTGAAAACCAAAAGATTACATTTAGAACTATCGGAGCACCTATGGTTTTTCTACCGCTCAGTCTTGGTATTAATATCTACACTTACACTATTCTTAATTCCTTATACACAAGTTTTAAAATTATATAATTATGTAGAATTTTATGAAAATAGGTACAAATAATAATTTACCTCAGATTAATCTGAGTAATTTACATACAAAAAAATGTCTACAATTAAAAAAAATTTTTTTTTTTTCATAAACATGACTGCAATCACTGATCAGCTAATCATAAAGTTTTTATTTTTTAATAACACAGTCACAGAAAAAAAAACATTTAAGCAGGCAGCAAAGGTATGGCAACTTGGATACCAAAGAAATAAAACAATACCATACGGCCTATACAAGCAAATAATTATGTAATCATGATGTACCTTTATTGTAATTTTATGTGCAGCATATTTTTTTTTATATCCCTGCAGTAGTAAGAAAACAGTAATTCAATTCTAGAATTATTGTCACTCTCAGCTTTACAACTTAAAAAAAATAGCTATAGTAATATTAAATCAATTCCAATTAAAATATTTAAAGTTCAGCTCAAAGTGTGACAAACACTTTCTTCTTCGCCATAACATGTGCGATGATGACCCATAAGGCTGTCCCCCATACAGCTTCAACGAGACTTAGCGCATGGGTTCTCATGCCGGGGACCTTCCAGTGGAATGGGAACAGGTGAGCGCAGACGGAGTGACCGATATACAGAGCGATGGCGTTCAACCCTGGAGCCCTGAACGGACCCCCTCCCCAGAGCCTCCAAGCGTCGGTCAGGGTGTAGCAGAAGCATAGAAGTATGAGACAGCACGCTGATGTTACTAGGACGAATGACATAGACCTGAAAGAAAGGAATTGTTATATTAGTTTAAGTATGGTGATTTTTTTGTATAGGTACATAATTGAGCGTTTGACCGCCACCTCACCTGTGGCCTAATTCACAAACGTTCGAAAATTTTCCGTTTCCGAATTGAAATTTGACCGGCAAACGAAACAAAACGATCACTTCCTGCTACCACGAATGATGCAAATTCGAAACATCAGGAAAAGCAATGTTAATAATAATACGCGATGTAATCCGGTCAATATTGTTTTATTACGAAAAAAAAAACAATTTGAGAATCGAACGCATTCGGAAACGCTATTCATAGTTCTTTAATTTTACATCGAGTGCTTGCATGCGAGTGCCGACAACAAATAGCTCACGGGTACGATAGTACTATTAGATACACGGGAGAGTTTCCATGAATTTCGCGTTGCGTTTCCGAATCCGTTCGGTACTCAAATTGTTTTGTTTCTTAATAAAACAAGTTTAACCGAATTACATCGTGTATTATTATTAAAATTGGTTTTCCTGACGTTTCGAATGCTTTGCAGCGTTCATGGTCGCAGGATGTGGTCGTTTTGTTTTATATGCCGATCAAATTTCATTTCGGAAACGGAAACTTTTCGAATGTTTGTGAATCAGGCCACTGATCGATTGCGATTACGCTGAATTTGATTTTTTTAAACTCTAAAAAATCACCAGGGGGCGCAAGATGTTGTAACAAGCCAATAACGGTAATGAGATGATAAAAAGTAAAATTCAAATAAGATGTCAAGATTATCCAACAAGTAGGTAGTTAGTAGGAAAATAAGGCCTAATCTTTTTGAGGTGTTTTGGTTTTCGCTACAATATTTGAATGTCTTTGGGTTTTTCACTGAAGTAATATGTACTACGTACTAGAGAAGACACCTCGAATCGAATGTTTGTAACACGTCTTAGAGCTCCTGCACTCTCACTCACTTAGCCACGCTCGCGCCGCGCGTACCCCGCGCGGTCAGCAAGTTGCGCGATTTTTTTTTCGTAATGTCTACTCTAGTACGTACAATCTAACAAAGCAATTGGTATACAGGGTAGAGAGATATAAATGAAGTTTTCTCAGAAGATTATGGATGTTTTCGAGTGAAATATCATTTTAATAACAGACAAAGTTATGTTGTATTTATACAAAACCCTTATCAAACCATTCTATAATAACTTCCTGAGAAATCTTTATTTATATCTGGCGACCCTGTATACTAATTGCTTTGTTAGACTGTACCTAGTACAATTACTTCACTGAGGTTTTTGCAAACATAGTTTTTTACTAACATAATAATTAGGAAATACTACTTTGGTGAAGTCAAACGAACTCACCACAAGTTCTTATTGATAGGCACAACGCCATGCTCCCTGGAGAAGCCGGCCAGCAGAGCTCCGGCGAGTGCGAAGACCAGCGCCCACGCCAGCCAGCGGGACAGGCGCGCCTTGTGCGAGCGCTGCAGCAGCACGGTGGCGCCGCCCTGCACGCCCAGGAGCACTTGCACCGCCGATGTTAGGCATCCTGGACGGAAATAGTACATTACTGTCGAGGCCTGAAATGATGATGAGTTATGTTGTGATCGGCCGAAGTGATTTTTAAAATAGTAATTGCTATTTCGGCCGAGACTTGTATTGTACTTTTCTCTCATTTGCGAGGAAAGAATACACAAATTAATTCAACAGTATCTAATTTATATTCGCGCCAATTCGCCCGCGCGTGGTTCTTGTTCTATTTTCTATTTTTTAAATAAAATAAATGCGCATTCAGCCTTTGAACTAATAAGTATTTTGTACCTAAAACACCAAATTTATAAAAGTGTGTACCTACGCAGCATAATTAAAAAACCGGCCAAGAGCATGTCGGGCCATGCTCAGTATTATAGGGTTCCTTAAGTAGGTGTAATTACAAACGAATCAAATCGAATATTAATCATGGCTATTTTAGTTTTTGCAATAATCGGCAGCATTCGCGACTCAGAGCGTGTTGTTAGTAGCGCCATCTAGCGATAAAGTTACTTTTTGTGATTTTTTCAAATAGAAAGTAGCTAAAAGAGCATTATTTGCTATGATCATTTTTCTCTAAGGTCAATGACCTTTGAACTATTTAAGTGTTTTAAGTATTTTTCAGTTTTCTCTCTATAACTCAAAAAATTATAATCACTTTATACTCGAAATAATTTTAAAAGAGAGTTTTCGTAAAGGTCTATCAATGTGGAAGATTATAAGTTTCTACATTGCATAGTTTAGAAATGGCAGGGGGGGGGACACATTGCAAGCCACTTTGGCGGGCTATATTTCGCAGACGGTACACACCTGATAAAAAAGTGGTGTATCAAACATTACCTTCATTTTAGTAGACCTATTCAATGATATCCCACACGAGGGGGTGCAGCGAAAAAAAAAAATTTTCCCCATTTCACATGTATGGACGCCACCCCTAAAATACGGAAAAACTATTTTTTTATTCTTTTAAAATTGAGATCTATATGTAAACTATTTTTTAAGAAAATTTCATTTACTTATGTTTATAACTGTAGAAGTTATTAAGCTGTAAAGGATTAGGACAGACGGACAGACGGACAGACGGACAGACGGACAGACGGACAGACGGACAGACGGACGGACATGACGAAACTATAAGGGTTCCTTGTAGGACTTCGGAACCCTAAAAAACACTGACCAGCAATGTCTATTATTGTCGTGTTGGATATTACTGGCCTGATATTTCGTTGCGTACGGAATAGAGCCGATTGATGTATTCTTTTTTTTAAGTAATGAACTAATTTCCGAGCAAGTGGGACAAAACATACTTTTTCTCAAACATGCTTGAAAATTCGAATTTTATTTTGACAAAATCGAAAATGCTGTAGGTACTGGTCAAATACATACCTACGAGCAGCTGAAAATTCATACCTGGCCTATTTAGTGGCCAAATAAATTACCATGAAAACTCATACCTGTCGTGTAATTTAAAAAACGGCCAAGTGTGAGTGGGACTCGCGCACCGAGCGTTCCGTACCTTCCTTGGACGTATAAGAAGTTATTTAGTTGTTCTATAACTGTGGTTAAATAAGGTTTATGTTTATGAAATTAAATGTTTTTTTTTTTTATATTTGAGTTGATTGAATGAAAGGTAAATTGCGGTTTACGATTTATGACGTATTAAAAAAAAACTACTTACTAGATGTCGTTCAAACCAATTTTCGGTGGAAATTTACATGGTCATGTACATCAAATATTTTTTTTAGTTTTATTATTCTCTTGTTTTAGAAGTTACAGGGGGGGGGGCACATTTTACCACGTCGGAAGTGTCTCTCGCGCAAACTATTCAGTTAAAAAAAAAAAGATATTAGAAACCTCAATATCATTTTTGAAGACCTATCCATAGATACCCCACACGTATGTAGGTATGGGGAACTCCCAAAATGTATTGTTTGTTTTTTTCTATTTTTGTGTGAAAATCTTAATGCGGTTCACAGAATACATCTACTTACCATGTTTCAGCCGTATAGTTCTTATAGTTTCGGAAAAAAGTGGCTGTGACATACGGACAGACAGACATGACGAATCCATAAGGGTTCCGTTTTTGCCATTTGGCTACGGAACCCTAAAAATGGAACGATCTTTTTACTCCGAAAAATAGCAACCAAGTAGGTTATTTATCAAAGATTTTATTTAAATTACAAAGTGGCTTGCAAATAGAGCTGCTTAAAATAAAAAAATGACGCGTGTAAATTATTGTTGTTTGTCATTGATTCTAGAGTTTTATAAGTATTACTTCACGTTCGTCCATCAATGCCCCTGTTGCCGGCCGCTGCAGTAATGTACTATTGTACATACTGCAAATACATAATTTAAATCTAGATTTTTACATTTTCACAAATCGATCTATTAAAATGTCAGCTGTACCTACTGCTGTCGGCATACTTTACCGTGCTACTGGCTACTGCCGATAATATGAGCGATATAAAATTGCGAGTTATGGTTAGCGCACACCGAAGGAGTGGCGGCGAAGCGACTAATTTTGTTACAACTAATATTTATCTTTATTTGCTTTATTTTTCCATATAAGACTGATATTTGATAGCGAAATAAAATCACACTAGGAAGCTCGAAGCGACCCGAAGAGCGGTCGAGCGGCCACAAGCGTTATTAAGAGCGGGTGTGCTAACCCTTTGCTAAAGGTCAGCTTAATTTCCTACCACATGCGACTGACATTTGAAAACCTTAGACTAACAAATAGTTTTTTGTAAGTCTTTGACTTAGACTTGAACTCTTCTAATTCTGAGAAAATCCCATGCCAAGCAGTGGGACAGTAATGGACTGATTATGTTAGTTAACCTGTAACTATCAACTTAGTTAAAACATGACGATGTACTGGGTACGAGTGGCCGCAACGATTTCAATTTAAAATAATTCTTATACGTAGGTACGATATTAGAAACTAGAATACGGGAGCATATTGACGACGTGCGGACGGGCCCGTCCATCCATTAGCCCGTCACCCGTATTCTAGTCTCTAATCTTACGAACATAAGGATTATTTTAAATTGAAATCGTTGCGCCCGTCCCGTTCCCGTACCGTCGTAATATGGTTCATCATCATCATCATTTCAGCCGAAAGACTTCCACTGCTGGACATAGGCCTCCTCCAAGCGTCGCCACAACGACCGGTCCTGCGCTTTCCGCATCCAGCGGATTCCCGCGACTTCCAGTAAGCGTTCGCCACTTCAGAACTTCACTGCCCCATCGGCTATTCGTTCTGCGAGCAATGTGCCCCGCCCACTGCCACTTAAGTATGGCAATTCTTCGGGCTATGTCGGTTACTTTGGTAATATGGTTAGTCCCTAAATATCTGACACGTTGATAGGCCGTAACGTGCAGAACACAATAGCTCAACAACATAGCCTTTATCAGCCGTCACCGGTCAGAAACAACATATTAATTTATGGTGACTATTATGACGGTGTATGTTGACTGAATATACCTAGCAGTCCTTCAGGATCAGTAGCGGGTCCTCCGTACACGCGACGAGCGTCGCTGTGCTGGTAGAGATGAGAATCCCCGAGCAGTAGACGGTCAATGTACCCGGCCGCGCCTCCACTACATTCTGGCGCCACCCAGTCGTCGTGTTTGCCACCAGGACCCAAGTATCCTCTGGAAAGGAATGTTATACTAATAAAATGGAGCATGTATTAGGATCAGTTTTTCCACAATAAATTGGAATGTAGGTGATTCAATAAACCTCTACAAGTGACGTTGGGTGGTATGCCACTGGTCAAATTTCTTTGTCCAATGTGACTTTGATCAAAGAAATTGGATGATTATCCAAAGAGTATCTAGGGTCGCCAATACAAATGAAGATTTCTCATGATGATTATGATAAAACTGTTTGAATCGGATTTAATTTTTTACACAAGAAATTTGCCGACTGACAATATAAATATTTTAACCACAGGTATCATAAGCTTTTCTGATTTTGCTCGTGGCAACATAGGTTCCATAGTAAAAGTAACACGAGAGAAAATATAAACGAGAACATGAAACTAAATGAAATCTCAAATTAGACTCCAGAAACTCGCGAACTAAAATTAAATAGTTTGATAACAATGACAGATAACAAACCAGCTTTATCAAACCAGATTCAGAACATCTTCCTTCATAAGCAGTTGTTGTCCGATTCGGTTTGTTATCTTATTTCTTCTACGAGTCACGTAACGAGAGGAAAAGAGATACCTAGCAAACCGAATCGGTCGACGACTACTTATCGAACATGTCTGAATCGGGGAGCAGGTTAAATAACTTTAATAAAAAAGAGTTTTGGACATTGATGGACTTTTCTTAGCAATCAGGAAGGTACTCACGCGGGGCAGTCAGGGTGATGAACAACGAAGGTGATGACGCTGTGGGCTGCCACCAGCACGCCCGCCAGCACCCAGCACCAGACACACGACAACACGTCCTTCAAGGCCTGGCCGCATGCGCCCTATAACAAAACATTACAAATGCATTCATTTATGTCCTAACTACATGTTAATTTTTATATCGGATTATGAGAGTGAGGGAATAGAGAGTGCACCTGTGTTTGCGCACACACTTGTGCACTATAATATGTCCCGCGCAGATGGCTAGTCTCCATTGAGATTGGCCGCCGTGACCGAAATTCGGCCGGGAGGACATTATTATTATTATTATATGTTAATTTTTAGAGACTTTATCCTCTTTCTAGGCTGAACAGTAAGGTGCTTAGGTCAAATATTTCTTTCAGTATAAATATTTTTGGGGTTTTTCCTGACTTTGCTTTATTGAACGGAAGCTCCTGTATCAACACAGTTTTACTCGTGAAAAAACCGGTTTTCCAAAAAAAAATTTTTTTGTCTGGACTACAGGATTCTGGTTAGATAAGTTCACAAATATTACGAACCTATAACTATAATATAACCTAAAACACTTGAGCAGGTAGGTATGTGAATCAAACCGAAAGTGAACGGCACCTTGACTTCACTCAATCTTATTTGTAACATGTATGATAAACCTAACTTATTATACATGCCTAAGTACTACGAAACTATAATCAGCAAATCAGCGCATGACTGGATTCCGGAACTGTTTGGATTAAACTGTATTTGCTTTGTTCTAAAACGGTGCGAGCGTAGAAAGAAGGCACAAAAGCACTGCTGCTTTGGTACACGATAATAAATAAATAAATGCAAGTAGCATGGTACGTAGAACCCAGGAGCTACGAGAAAGGCTGTTTAGCTTAGTGCTGCAATGTGCTGAAGATATGCGAAAATGCTCATTACATAGGAAGCATAAACAAAACATATTTCTTACACTCACCCGCGGAGGCGTGTAGTACTTCGGAGCTGTGAGCGCGTAGAAGCCAGCAGCTACGAGATACGCGACAGCTAAGCGTTGCAGTACGCCGAAGACACGCAGCTCAAACAGCATGTTGGAGCCGTAGATCGTGTTCAGAGACATGCCTAGTAGGAACATCATGACTGAACGCTGAAAAAACAAGATAATTGAGTCAGTAGTGCCTAATATACACTATTCTTCTCTATCTACGACACAATGTCGTCTTATTATATAAGAAGAAAAAAGCATAAACTCGTGTTTTAATTTTGGGTCCCATTTATTTAGATGGAGAAAACGCCTATCGCATGTCACACCACCCGGAGAGGCGGTGTTGTAATGTGGGACCCGCACCCACTAACATTATGCTGAGCTGGTGGCCCTTTGGCATTTACATATGTTTTATTATTTATGTTCTTTTATTTTTGTAAATTTGATTGTTTGTGCCAATAAACACATTTCCTTTCTTTCTTTCTTTCACTAAAACTCTGCCATGTGCCTACTCTCGCCTTGGGTGGATGGTCCACGAGGACTGCATTGCATGGCATTCGCGACCCATCCTACGCGGGCCACTTCAGGGCCTTCCACATTTAACCTAAACTCTGTTTCGGCGATGTCCGGGCACACTTGGGACATCACCGCAGCTCGAGGGCCGTGCGATGCGGGTAATAGACTCCCCAATCTATCATCCACTGGCCTCTTTTAGGGTGGCATTAGGTCGTCGTAAAGCTATCTGCGCCGTCCCGTCCTGCGGCGGATCGGATCAGCGAGGGAGTCGTCCTCCCTGACCCGCTCCGCCACTTCCTTTGGCGAGATGACATCTTCTCAGTAGCCCCAGCTGTCTGCATGCTGCGGGTCTGCGAGTGTATCCTCTTGGCCCCTGACAGCCAGCTCATGGCCACAGCTCAGGGCTAGCCCCTAGCTACAAAACTGATGATACGCCCATATTTTCTTTGGATAATATATTTTCTTTCGATAACATATTTTCTTTCGATAACAATATTTTGAGGTACCAGTACCTACCTGCATCTTTATTCGAAATCTGTGTGTGTAATTTTTGACTTTTGAATACAATAGAAGTTCATTGTGCGAGTTATATTTATAAAAGCGAGCTTGCAAACAATGTAACAGTACCTACCTATACCTATCAAGAAATATTTTGTGTAAGAGACCATCCAGTCTCTTTCGTACAATGTACCTACTTGTTCACCTGAGCAACTACCAAATATAGCAAGGCTGTAAATTTACGAAACCTAAAAACTACGAACTTTTAAAACTGCAAAATTCAATTGTTATATTGACAGACTCTTGAGAAAGAAAATTATTACTTCGATCAATTCCAATAAATTATATAAATTGATAGATATAATTTAACCGTATTAATAACAATGTACCTAGTTTAGTCAACAAAAGACCTATAACAAAGACTAAACTAAACGAATCCAATGTTTTTGAACAATTTCGTTTGTATAACACTTGCGTAAACCTCTCGAGAAAAGCCACACTTGAACAGAATCATAATACGTAGTACTTAGATAAATAGATCCCATTTTGATCATATTCCACTTTGATGATACCAATGATAACGTAATATGTGGTAGTATTAATGATATTTAGGTTTCAAACTTCTTTCAAGAATTCATCGACATAAGAGGAAAAAAATATTCATAGCTTGACGACCGTGCATCGAAAATTACTAATGACAAAAGAAGCACAAACGTCCATGAACCATAACATTGATGAAAATCCAAAAGTCCATATCACTTAGCAGTACAATGAATGCAATGTTTACGCGTCAAGTGATCGAAATACCAATGAACAGTGAATAGGCACTAAATCATGGATAAAGGCACAGACGGCATAGCAAGATATATTTCAATACATTTTACCATAAGACCCTAAAGGAGCCCACAGATGGCATTGATAATGTATATTTTTCCATCTTTTATCTTTAAGGTACCGGCAATACCAAAATATACAATAATGTATATCTCAATACATCTCGATATAATTCAATGTATATGAACGTGCGTGAATCTAGACGCTTACAGCTGTCAATGAAAGAAAGATATACATTACATTACCTACGATAACTTAAAATAATGTATACAGGTATATCCCGGGATGTAATTACAATATAATTATATTTATTATATATATTAATACATTATAGCCGCAGAGCCGCAGTGTGTTACGGCTTTTAATAGGCCGTATACCTACCAATATGTGGACGATCAATTCTAACCAAAGCGGATGATGAAGAAAAAGTGACCTAGAAACATGCAGAGCAGTTAAATGAATAGCCGCGAATGATTGTTTCTACAACTACATTTTAATTCACGCTGTACCATCTGTCAAATAACGGTCATTAACTAAATGCACCTATCTCGTGACATCGCCACTTGACGATTGTTCCAAACGAATTGTGGCAGCCTCCTCTCCTATCTAAACCAGGCCATGTCCGTTACTGGGCCACTATATCGAACAACTAACAATGCCGTCACTATAAAACGTAAAGATCACTCACATATGATATACATTGAAGGTAATGATAGTGCAGTTAAGAAAAATAAAGGAACAAATGTGGATATGTATGGTGTAGATAGCGATGTACTAGATTGAGGCGGAGAGAGCTATCTGGATGTTATCACGCGAACAGAATTTCCAATGAAATATGTAGCAAAAAACGGACTTAGCATTTGTGGCAGGCGTTCATGTGGTACTCGTATGCATTTGAGATTTGATCAAGGTACACAATGAGACAAAATGCGGAAGGAATGATGCAATGAAAGTGAACGGATCGCGTGCGCCGAATAATATCTGTGTCTATTGAAGAGCACATTAATCAGTTATTGCGATTAAGTGTGAGATAATTTTCAGTTCCCTGTTACTTAACTAGTATATTTTTAGAACAATCTAAACACAAAAATCTTGCAAAAGAAAAGCTTGCAAAATGCATCTGCTGTAATGAAGTTGCTTAACGACCTTGTAAAGTGTTCGAGTTAATTTACAACGTCTTTACTTCACCTACACTTCAAATCGTAAAATATCGCTTGTAAATCTCTCATGATTTAGTAAGGTAAATAATTTACTTTAGAAAAGCGTTGCCACAGATTTCTAACTTATATTCCTTCTTTACATAGAAAACTGACGTTTGAGAAACTTCTGCAGTTATCTTATCAGCGTAAAAGAAGGAAACTGAAGCAAGACTTCTTCCAAGTTATGTTGTCATACTCAAACTATATTCCTACTAGTTAAATAAATAAATATTTTTTGGGACATTGTTACACAGCACCATCTAGTTGGGACTAGATGGTGCTGTGTTTTATAATATTAAACCACAGATTTTATAATACTATACTCCAAACTAAGCAGAGCTTGTGCTATGGGTACTAGACAATGGATATAATCTTATATACTTTTTTTTTGTAAATACATACTTATAAAATTATAATACACTAGCTTTTACCCGCGGCTCCGCTCGCGTTAAATTCTGCTAACCCACGTCAGTCCAGTCCAGTCCAGTCCAGTCCATTCCAGTCCAGTCCACTGTCCCGCTGCCCCGCTGCCCTACTGCCTCACTGCCCCGCTGCCCCGCTGCCCCGCTGCCCCACTGCTCCGCTACCCCACTGCCCCGCTGCCCCGCTGCCCCACTGCCCCGCTGCCGCACTATCCCAATGCTCCACAGCCTGCCCCACTGCCCCCCACTGCCCCGCTGCCCCGCTACCCCACTGCCCCGCTACCCCACTGCCCCGCTGCCCCACTGCCCCGCTGCCCCACTATCCCACTGCCCCACTATCCCACTGCCCCACTATCCCACTGCCCCACTATCCCACTGCCCCGCTGCACCGCTACCCCACTGCCCCACTGCCCCGCTGCCCCACTATCACACTGCCCCACAGCCTGCCCCGCTGCCCCACTGCCCCGCTGCCCCGCTGCCCCACTGACCCGCTTCCCCACTGCCCCGCTGCCCCACTGTCCCACTGCCCCGCTGCCCCGCTGCCCCACTGCCCCGCAACCCCGGCTCCCCACTGCCCTGCTTCCCCACTGCCCCACTGCCCCGCTGCCCCGCTACCCCACGGCCCCGCTGCCCCACGATCTCACTGCCCCACTGCCCCACTATCCCACTGCCCCGCTGCCCCGGTAACCCACAGCCCCGCTGCCCCACTGCCCCGCTGCCCCACTATCTCACTGCCCCACTGCCCAGCTGCCCCACTATCCCACTGCCCCACTACCCCGCTGCCCCACTATCCCACTGCCCCACTGCCCCGCTGCCCCGGTAACCCACTGCGTCGCTGTCCCGCTTCCCCGCTGCCCCACTGTCCCGCTGCCCCGCTGCCCCACTGCTCCGCTACCCCACTGCCCCGCTGCCCCGCTGCCCCACTGCCCGGCTGCCGCACTATCCCAATGCTCCACAGCCTGCCCCGCTGCCCCCCACTGCCCCGCTACCCCACTGCCACGCTGCCCCACTATCCCACTGCCCCACTGCACCGCTACCCCACTGCCCCACTGCCCCGCTGCCCCACTATCACACTGCCCCACAGCCTGCCCCGCTGCCCCACTGCCCCGCTGCCCCGCTGCCCCACAGCCCCGCTTCCCCACTGCCCCGCTGCCCCACTGTCCCACTGCCCCGCTGCCCCGCTGCCCCACTGCCCCGCTACCCCGGCACCCCACTGCCCCACTGCCCCGCTTCCCCACTATCCCACTGCCCCGCTGCCCCGGTAACCCACAGCCCCGCTGCCCCACTGCCCCGCTGCCCCACTATCTCACTGCCCCACTGCCCCGCTGCCCCACTATCCCACTACCCCTCTGCCCCGCTGCCCCACTATCCCACTGCCCCACTGCCCCGCTGCCCCGGTAACCCACTGCCCCGCTGCCCCGGTAACCCAATGCCCCGCTGCCCCACTGCCCCGCTGTCCCCCTATCCCACTGCCCCGGTAACCCACTGCCCCGCTGCCCCACTGCCCCGCTGCCCCACTGCCCCGCTGCCCCGCTACCCCGCTGCCCCACTATCCCACTGCACCACTGCCTGCCCCGCTGCCGCACTCCCCTACTGCACCGCTGCCCCGCTACCCCACTGCCCCGCTGCCCCGCTACCTCACTGCCCCACTATCCCACTACCCCGCTGCCCCGGTGCCCCGCTGCCCCGCTGCCCCACTGCCTCGCTGCCCCGCTTCCCCGCTGCCCCACTGTCCCGCTGCCTCGCTGCCCCGCTGCCCCACAACCCCACTGCCCCACTGCCCCGCTACCCCACTGCCCCAATATCCCATTGGCCCACTGCCGGCTGCCCCGCTGCCCCACTACCCCACTGCCCCACTGCCCCGCTGCCCCACTGTCCCACCGTCCCACCGTCCCACTGCCACTGTCCTACTGTCTCACCGTCCCACTGTCCCACTATCTCACTATATCACTATCGTCCCGTCCCATGTCCCATGTCCCATCCTATGTCCAGTCCCATGTGCCGTCCCACTGTCCTGTCCCATGTCCCGTCTCATGTCCCGTCCCAGTTCCCGTCCCATGTTCCGTCCCCTGTCCCGTCCACTTTCCCGTCCCCAGTCCCATCCCCTGTCCGTCCCCAGTCCCATCCCCAGTCCCATCCCCTGTCCACTCCACTCCACTCCATCGTTCATTACTATCCGCTCGTGCAAATGCATAGAAGCTTCGATCTGTCGGGTGAGTACGCAACCCACTAATATTTTTTTTTCTTTTTTTCTTTCTTTCTTTCTTTCTCAAAACCCATACCAGTTTTTAAGTCAGATCATCAGCTTTCAAACAACAAAAAAATCATCAAAATCGGTCCAGTAGTTTTAGCGTGATGCTGGAACAAACAAACAGACGTTTACAATTTTATAATAGTTAAGATTAAGAAGAAGAAGATAAGATAAGAAGAAGAATTAAAGGTAATTAAAAATTGTAGACTGATAATAGTATTTTTTTAGTTACACCAAGATAACTTTATGCTTATTCGTATATTAAGAAGGATACAATAATTATAACAACGTTTAGGTACTTCTAACATAATTTTATTGCTTTTCATACAAAAAATTTGAGAAATCGCAATTTAGAGGTAGCTTCCGGTCCTTGTCTGTAAGTCGAAAGATTCTGATTTTCGGTTGGCTCAAAAGATTGCATTTCCAAGATGGCACCACCCACGTACGACAGGATTCTTTTTTTCTACTCTGGACAATTCGGCCCGACCAAAAAGTTTTTAATGCAATTTCTATAGCAGCCGTATTTTGTCTATGGAGGCGCGCGCTAGAGCGCATGCGTGCGAATGACAGCTGGATATGAGCGCCTTAATGTATGCAAAATGTTGTAGAAAAATTTAATTAAAAATCACCGGTTCCCGTCATCGTAGCGAGGTAAATACATACCAGTTTTTAAGTCAAATCATAAGTTTTTAGTCACAAACAGTTTGAACAAAATCGGTCCAGTAGTTTTATCGTGATGCTGGAACAAACAAACAAACAAACAGACAACTGACATTTAACAATTTTATAATAGTAGTAGATAAGAAACACCCAGACCAACACAAACACTTATGTTCATCACACAAATATTTGTGTCCTGTGGGAATCGAACCCACAACCTCGTGATCAGTCCGACCCTCGAACCACAGACGTCAAGTTTGATCGGTAGTTTGATTGATCAGACAACTAGGAATGTTTATTCCCAATATTAATTCAACTTTCAACCCTCGATGTTCTTAGTATCTATCTTCAGTCGGACAGATCCAACTACCAGCAACATGAACATAATGAGTGTACCTTTTGATTTTGCCACCTACTTTAATCTAGTATTTGCATCACAATGCAGGTATGCCTTTCACAAGGAACCGATGCGCTTGCGACCTCATGCCCAGAGATCAGTGGTACACGAACCATCCTGTGCATACATAGGTACCTACCTAGCTTTTGTCCGCAATTTCACTTTGTTGTCTTTAAGCGCAGATTGTTTAATAATCTTTCAAATTCCTAAGACAAGTTTGATGTACGATTAAATTAAAAATCTTTTCTCTCTGATGTTTACTTATTAAGCTAATTAGTAGCTGATTTGTGATCATTAAAATCTTAGAGATTTCATCACCTCAACTTTTCAAGAGAATTAAGACAATTATAGATTAAAGAAGATTTTAATTACCTACAGTCCACGGGAAATGGCTTAGAGCCAACAACTGCTTGTCCAGTGCCTAAATACCTTTTAGGTAGAGGTCAATATCCAAATTCCTTTGTGAAAGAGCTAGTCCAAGAAAGTACTACCACCGTTTACATTGCTGTGTTTTGGTGCGAAAGGGATGGGTTTTGGTGAAATTACAATCACATGAGACTTTCAATCTTCATGTCTCAGTTTGGCGAACCGACTTGCAATTACATTTAGCCTATGTGGTATTGCAGTTATTATGGGCAAAGTTAACATCAGGTGGACCTTTAGCTCGTTTCGTCATCCACGACATAAAAAAATAATATTGAGCTTCAGCAGCTAATCCCTGCATTTTTGTATATCATGGACTTAAATACAGTTTAGCATCCTCAATATAAGCCAGGATAACTAGATAGCATTTAACCGGCTCACACGCATCGGTCCGCGTAACGTTTACATAACAAGACTGGTTCTAAAGGTTGACCTTAAGCACCCCTTTCACAGTTAGCGCGCCTGCGCACCGACTGCTTACGTAAGCTCAATTTATAAGTATTACAAGACAAGATTATTCAGTAAGATCTGTTTAATAGTACAATAATGCGAAGGAAATCCTAATGTAAATAGTTTCAATCATCAAATAATGTAATCAATTAAATCTAAACACAAAGTAAATCCGGGGGGTTTTATTATATTACTTAACTTTTGCCGGCGGATTTCGGAAATCTACATCATATTGTTGAAATCATATAACAATGACCTGCGTTTTGATTAGGAACGTGTGTGTGTGTGTAAGTATGGAGGGCTCAAGCTGTATCTTCGAATGACACAATCCATAAGCCTGCCGAGTGCCGATATTGCATCCAGCCCAGCCTAGTCGAGTGCTAGGCCACGCTCTTATTATCTTTTATTCGCAATCGTTTATGATCTAACTTCAAAACTGACGGATTTTATTACAAAATACGCAAAAACAAAAACGCTGAAATTCTTCAGTTTTTACTGAGAAGGCAAATACCAATATTTTCAGATTAAACTAAAAACAACCAATTCCCATACAATTTTTTACCCTATTAAGGGTTGATTTTCCAAAAATACTGAAACACATTTTTCTTTAGGGGCTCGTAGCGATGCAACGACTGCGCGGATTTTACGATCTGCAAGGTTAAGCTGCACTTGCCGCGGTCAGTCTGTGGATGGGTGACCGTTTCGTTGCACATCGAGACCCCTCCGTGCCTCGGAGAGCACGTTAAGCTGTCGGTCCCGGTTGTCATACGAATATCTATGGCAGTCGTTACGGGTAGTCAGAAGCCTGAAAATCTGACAACTGGTCTAACCTCCGAATGTCGGTATTGCCCAGTAACTGGGTTGTGGGGGTCTGATGGCAGTCGCTCCGTGTAAAATACTGATGTTCAGCCGCATCTGGCTAGACTGGAAGCCGACCCCAATATAATTGGAAAAAGGCTCGGAGGATGATGATGATGATTTTTCTTTATTTTCCAGCAAAAAGCCAAATATGAATTTTCATAGATCTAACTTCAAAAATGACAGTTTTCATACAAACTTTCAACCCCTATTTAACCTCCTGGGGCATGATATCCCTTCTTAGTGATTTCCGACGTTATCTAAGGAACTCCTGTGCAAAATTTCATTCTTAGTAGAATGAAATTGAGCTAGAGGTTTAGGCTGTGTGTTGTCTGTCAGTCAGTTTTAAGAATTTTACTAAGTAGATATCTTTCAACGCTGTTTGAAAGATTTTAATAAAACTATGAAAAGTTCATCCACCATCTTTTTAAGAACAACCATGAAGACTATCGTCCTAAACTGCCTACCAAAAAGATACTCTGCCTAGCAAAAACAATCGAGTTTTCGATAAACTTAACAGAGCCTTAACTCTTACTTCTATTAGGAGATTACCAAAATAAAGCTAAACGTAATATTGTACCTGGTTATTTTTCTTGACTCCTCCTCATTTTCATACAATTAAAAATATTATAACCAAACAAACTCACCCTAACGATATGCATAAAAATCTTCCACCTCGGGACACCCTTAGCGAAGGCACTCTTCACTGACAGAGGGATGCAGACGCCCATGATCCAGAGGAAGGCAGGGAACACCAAGTCACCAGCCACCAGGCCGTTCCAAGTCGCGTGTTCTAGCCACCAGTAGCCTCCAGCGCCGTCGTTCACGAAGATCATGAAAACTATTGCCATCCTGCAGATTACAGAATAATATTTAGGCTTATTTTCCTTCTTGTATCCTTTTTTTTTGGGACGGAGAAAATGCCTGTCACATGCCTTAGTTGTTGAATACCTTAGCTTACCTTATACCTTACCTTACCTTACCTTACCTTACCTTACTCACAAAAAAAAACGACCGTGTACTACCGCGTTGGATGGATTTCTCGCGAGAACTACAATAGGTAAATCTTGAGTTGATTCCCCTGGCACATTTTATTTTAACAAATTTTTGGCATGTTTCATAATCAGGATACCTGTACACCTGTGCTTGTAGGTCTACAAGCACAGGTGGCTGGAAATCTATTAAAACAAAACGCGCCAGGGGAATCAAATCTTCAAGATTTACCCAATGCATTCACTACCCATTCAGCGCGGCTCACTTCGCGACCTTCCTCTTCCTAACCTTACCTTTGCTTGGAACTTGGGACATTATCGCCACTCGTCCTCCTTCTATCTTATCCCAGTTTGTGTAAGGGTCCGGCTTCCATTCTAACCAGATGCAGTTGCATATCAGTATTTTACACGGAGCGACTGCCTTCAGACTCCCGCAACCAGACTGTTAGACTTTCAGTTTCTTTCGGACTTTTGACTACCCGTAATGGCTGGAATACTCAGGCTTATTACATCCCATTACCATTTTGTTGTAATAATTCAATTTAAGTACCATTTTGTTGTGGTGTAGTAAGTCTGCCCAATGTATTATGAAATTCATACATAAGGCAGACTTCCTCATTATTATATTAAGTAGGAATCTAATTGTGAGAATAATTAATTACCGATCCACATAGACACGGAAAATAATTTAAATCTAGATTGGCATCTATTACTGCGTTTACATAATTTTGAGTTAATTTATATATATATACATATATATTAAATACTGTGACCTAAAACTACATCTATGCAGTACAAAAAACATGTGAATAGGACTATTCACACGATATTTTTTTGTATCATCGCTACTTGCAATGGGTTCTCAAAATTCATGGCAGTGATGGAATATTACAAAGACCGAAATCTACTGACTTCTGTTCTGCAAATGTTACTAACTTAGTAGTAGTTAGTCAATAAAATGGATTTCCCACACACCTACCTATCATAATCCAACAGTAATATGTACCTTTTCGTACAAAGAGAAAGTTTTTTTCCCATCGAATCAAAGTTAAAATATTCTTCAAATTTTTTGACCGAAAAGTTACATTATGACTGGGCTAAGTCATGAAATCAAAAACATAATTTAAATGTTCACTCACCCTCTGAAAGTATCAAGCGCTCGCAACCTCTGCTGTATGGCCAGCTCCTTGTCACCATACCTCAGCTTTCCGGTCCTTCTCACTCTTGACATTATGAGCTTTATGATGCCGTACAGTATCCATATCGCCAGCAAAGAGCCCAGCATTAGCAGCAGAGCTGGAGGAGAAAATATATTTAGTTTATTTGGATATCTATAAAGATCTTGGAAAGCTGAAATAATTCAAAAATTATATTAGTGAATAAACATTAACGAAAAAGATTCAAAGCTAGCGCTGCAGTACCTTCATAACTATGGCTCTGTACCTTAAGAGACAACAACAACAACAGTTACAACCGTTAAAGGTATGTTTCCAAATAAATGACAAGACACCGCTATATTTCAGAAATGATAAAAACTTAATTTTGTCAATAACCCAGGTGGAAAGTCTAATTCAGAAATTGTAGTACCTAACAACCTACCCTAATGTTCCAGCAGTGTACTTATTGACTATTCAACCCATTTCCCTTAATCGACTCGAACAAATCGTACATCTTCGAACAATAACAGACACATTATGGTTTTCTTCCACACATGAACAACTTTTTTCACGAATACGATTCTCATCAACATGGTCATTGTCTTACTATCTTGTGACAAACAACCAATTTCAACAACTTACTGATTGTTTATCCATTTCTCTTGAAGTTAAATATTCCCAGAAGAAAAATTCTAAGCCTAACGATTTATTGCTTCGAGCTTGGAGACGGGTGTTTACGTTACAGTAAGCGGTAACTGGTGACTATTGTTTGATAAGCCCTTACATTATGCCTTTACCGCCTTTTACAATATCTAGGGGAAACGGGGCTATAGCCTTACCCTTCCCTTAACCTACAGGTGCACTCACGCAAATCTTGCCAAAATATGTAACACTTCCATTCATTATTTTCAAACTGACAAACTAGATAACTAATAGGTAAAGGCTTATGCGAAATAGAAACATTTGGATTTACTTTTGTCAGGATCTATACCTGGTCAGTTCAATAAGCAGCTTATGCACCAGTTTAATTGCGACTTTTCAACTTCCAATCAAACTGGTCATTTTGGCCCTTTAGAAGTAATGTTGTAATAAAAAAATAAAAAACCTGTAATTTTGGGTAAAAACCTGTAGGTAATGACTATATGTATGTTGTGAAATAAATAAATAAATGAACAAACCATGAACTTATTATACCAGCGTAATAACAAACTCATTGATTCGCAAGAATAATGAAGTTTAGCCGAAATACTTATCATCGAGTATAGACCTTGCGACCGACCACGCCCTTGTCATTGAACTATTGTCAATGCAACCGTTTGTTGCATTAACGTAATCGACATTTTAAAAGGCCTCAGAATCCGCTTTATACTTAAGTATACATATTTCGATCATTTCCATACATGGTATCCGATGGCATTTACCTGACTGGCCGTAACCGGTAACCATGTCATGGTCATTTAGAACGCAGTTTTTCTACATAAATGCAGATATGACTACCGATGGCAATAACAATAAAATTATCAAATTTATTGAGGCCGCCTCACTCTTTAGACATGCAAATGAGGCTGACTTCGTTAATGCATTATGCAATGCTGTACTGATAAAGATCGGATTAAGATAGCTTGATGTTATCGTGGCAGATAAACTTAACATTCCATTTCAATTTCTTTTAACTTTAATATAAATTTCGCAAATACTACTCTACTCTACTTTCTACTACTCTGCTTTCGCAGTTACTGTTAACGTGTTCGAGGGATGGAAATGCTGAAACACATTAACAGTATCAGTGAAGTTTTTGCTTGGATTTTTGATACGAAAAACGTATTACTTTGTAATATTTAATATTTAATGGACAGTCAATATAGATTAAGTTCTAAAAATCTGGGTGTCTAGAGAATTACTTTAATCGACTTTACTTTATTTCCGTGTAAAAATAAAACGTTTAACTGGCGAAATGTGGGTGTACTATCTATTACACTTCTGCCTACCCCTTCGGAGAAATACAGGCGTGATGTTATGTTAAGTGTGTTATGTGTTAAAAAGAAAATATTCTTAACACAATACTTGTGAAACCAAATAATGTTTACTGATAATCTGAATCATCTTCAGTTTATCGTGACGTAACCAATCTACTGATCCGATATACCAAGATAAACTGAATCCATCTCATTGAAAACGTCCAGATAAAATAACTATATAGTTCAAAACTCTTGATTTTGACACCAGTATTTTGTTGATACTCAAAGTAAGAAGTATTTTATATCATCAAGATGATGGAAATTCTATTGTGTGTGTTGGTTTTTGTTACAAATGTGTTTGGTGAATCCAGGGTTGATCCCTTGGTACTGATCAGTAGCCAGGGGCTAGTGAGAGGTCACAAGGCGACTGATGGGGACTATTCCATGTTCCTAGGTGTGCCTTACGCCCAGATAGACCCAGAAGATCCCTTCGGTGTAAGTAGCATTAAGATTTAATCAAGAATTTGTCACTAATTCTAACGCTACGTTTCCAGCCGGTCAATGCCAGGCCCAGAATAGAAAATGTTTTAAATAGGAGTGTAGGTATTTAAGTGCTCAAATTCCTTCCGTTTCCTTTCATTGAGTTTAATGACAATTGAGGAGAGTCTTTTCAAAAACCATTATATCCTAATGACCAAATTAGTAGCTGTACAAAAAGTAGCAAATTTAACCTTATGGTCATTAGAATCATAACTGTTAGACGGTCCTCAATTGAGAATCCTTAATCAACCTTTTTGATGCAAAACCAGAGATTACATGATTATATGGCTTACTCGGCTTACTAGACAATCACAAAATTTTGTTTCAAGTTTCTGTAAAGAATTTGTGATGAAGATATAGATTTTTCAAATCAAACAAACAAATTTTTCAAATTAATCAAAGAAACCATCCCTAATTGGGGATGGTTTCTGTGATTATTTAGTGTGTGTGTGTGTGGTGTGGTTGGTGTGGTTTTTGTGTGTTGGGTGTGGTTTTTGTGTGTTGGGTGTGGTTTTTGTGTGTTGGGTGTGGTTTGTGTGGTTGTTTGTGTGCGTGTGTGTGTGTGGTTTGTGCGGTTCCTTAATTAAGGACTTGCTACTCGACCAAGACAATTAGACAACTGGCTGGTTCGTGGTTCACACTTCCGCTAACTGCGCATACGTCTCAGTACAATACATTTCGCCCGCCCTACCCTACATATTTGCAGATGACGTCACGTTCCACAGTTGTCTGTAAAGTAAATGTACCTAGATAATTAAAACTTTTAGCCATCTTATTGACTTCTTGAATTGAACAGCAACTCATTATCATACTAAAGCGGTCAAGAGATACTTTTCCCTCTTCACTAACAGCATCGCTGACGTAACTGACACAGACCGTCATAGTTATTTTTATAGTAATCGACTATTATTAACGGCATTAGGTACTTACGATAACCGTGATGAGGTTATCGAACCCACTACAATGGAAAGTGTTTGTTTTTAATTAAAAAGTAATGTATCATCTTGTTTACGACTGTCACTTTTTTTCTTTACATTGTTATTGTATTCAGTAGTACATAAGATACCTAATAGATAAAATGTTAGTAAATTATACAGAGGTGTAGACAGGAAAGCTTTATCAATGTGTGTTTTTAGGACTATGAACAGACAAACTTGAAACCTGTGTGTAATGTTCCTCTAGTTAAATTTTGAACCCTTTTATATTGGTCTGTGCTTTTAAAGAAGGTAGATATTTGTCAAATTATCTTAACAATCCTGAAGACGAGAGACTTTATCTTGTAGCCATGGAAAACATGACTCTATATGTTACTATTTAAAGACAAAAACCAATAACTATGTAATATACAATTTTTCCCATTAAAAGCCATCATCCTATCTCCTGGCCTGTTTCACATTTTCTCAACTGTGTTACGGCCGGTTTCCAGTCTTATCATGCATATAAAAAACAAAATTATAAAAACCGGCCAAGAGCATGTCGGGCCATGCTCAGGATTATAGGGTTCCTTAAGTAGGTGTAATTACAAACGAATCAAATCGAATATTAATCATGGCTATTTTAGTTTTTGCAATAATCGGCAGCATTCGCGACTCAGAGCGTGTTGTTAGTAGCGCCATCTAGCGATAAATTCAAGAAGCCAAATTTAAGAAGAGTGTCATTTCAGAGTGTAGAAAGTAGCTAAAGGAGCATTATTTGCTATGATCATTTTTCTCTAAGGTCAATGACCTTTGAACTAGGACGTTTTAAGTATTTTTCAGTTTTCTCTCTATAACTCAAAAAATTATAATCACATTATACTCGAAATAATTTTAAAAGAGAGTTTTCACAAAGGTCTATCAATGTGGAAGATTATAAGTTTCTACATTGCATAGTTTAGAAATGGCAGGGGGGGGGACACATTGCAAGCCACTTTGGCGGGCTATATTTCGCAGATGGTACACCTGATAAAAAAGTGGTGTATGAAACATTACCTTCATTTTAGTAGACCTATTCAATGATATCCCACACGAGGGGGTGCAGCGAAAAAAACATTTTTTTCCCCATTTCACATGTATGGACACCACCCCTAAAATACGGAAAAACGATTTTTTTATTCTTTTAAAATTGAGATCTATATGTAGACTATTTTTTAACAAAATTTCATTTACTTATGTTTATAACTGTAGAAGTTATTAAGCTGTAAAGGATTAGGACAGACGGACAGACGGACGGACATGACGAAACTATAAGGGTTCCTTGTAGGACTTCGGAACCCTAAAAAGATTCGGCTGAATATCAGTATATTATACGGAGTGACTGCCATCAGTTCCCATCAATCCACTAACTTACTGGGTAATATCGAAATTCAAAGGTTACACCAGTTGAATCAAAAGCTTTCTATCTCAAGGCTGATAAATTATTTACTTCTGTTTTAATAGATATCTTGAAAAGTGACGTAATTCCACTCACCACAATATCAGTCAATGATCATAGCCATAGTTCTTGATAAGATATTGAAAATAAGAAATATCTCCGCTCAATATTCAATAGATATAAGTTTCATGTCAATAATCTAGTTCAGTATCAGATAAAAATACCCATTGTTTATGTTGTTATGACACAATACATACCAAAAAGTTCTTTTTTTTCAGCCTTCCCAAACGAGACCCGCTTTTCAAGAAATAATTTACTATGCTAGCGATGGCACTGTCAGATGTCCACAAATGACTTCTACGAATAGTGACACAGAGACCCTTGATTGCCTTCGTCTGAACATCTATGTACCCTCCAGAGCAAGTTCCTCCAACCCTCTACCTGTATTAGTTTGGATTCATGGCGGAGACTTCGTTCGAGGAAGTGCGGGAGAATATGGTGTTAGAAACTTGGTCAGACATGATGTAGTGGTTGTTACCGTCAACTACCGGCTTGGCCCATACGGATTTATGTGCCTAGATATCCCCGGCGTTCCAGGAAACCAAGGTCTAAAAGACCAGTATGCGGCACTGACCTGGATTAGAAAGAACATTGCGTCGTTTGGTGGAAATCCCTACAATGTGACAATTTCTGGTCAAGATGCAGGTGCTACATCAGTTCTCTTACACTTATATTCCGATAAAGACAAATTGTTCCACAAAGCTATTGTGGAGAGTGGCACACCGCAGAGTGAAGGCATGTTCGTTAACTCAGATGTAAACAGTGCTATCACACTAGCTAATCATTTAGGTCTAAATACTACAAGCACTGATGAAGCACTCATTTTCCTCAAACACTCTCCTCATGATTTAGTAACTGCTGCTGCTTACGAGTTGAACCTACCACTGAGGCCTTGCAAGGAGAGATCGTTTAGTGGCATTGAAAACTTTGTAGAAAATGATCCTTATTCACTGACAAATGAAAGGAAAGTAAGCAGAACGCCTATATTGATTGGTTATACTAGCCTGGAACGTGACTCATTGAACAGCGATTACTTTGATTCGGACCCATTTTACGAGAAATTGAAAGATAATTTCAATCTCAATGGACAACAGTTAGAAAATGCCGCTAAAACTGTAAGACGTTTTTATATCGGTGATAATTCTGTATCAGAAGATGTTGCAACACAATTAGAGAATTTCGAATCTGATTTTGTATACAATCATCCTTCGGAGAGAATAATAACTAGATTGTTGGAAGAAAACGCCGGGTCCGTGTATAAATATCTGTTTAGCTACGTTAGAGATTCAAATGCGCAAGGTGCTGGACATTCCGATGAACTAAATTATTTATTCGATATAGAAAATGCAAATGCGAAGAGAAGTGAAGACGATCAACTGATAACCGATCGTATTACAACTTTATGGACAAATTTTGTGAAATATGGGTAAGTTTAAGGAGGTACTTAAAAGACTTTCAATTCGAAAAGTATTTTAAAACAAACTCACAAAATTTCATATCATTGTCATTAAATATCCAAACTAGTTTCCTAGAATAAAACTCCACTAAAAAGTAATTGTGGTAAAAATTTTATTGGTCTGAGGGTCGCACAGTCTGTTATTTTGCCTTAGTTGCGGCCATGTCCATTTTATGTTTTTATTCGATAGCTATAGTAACGATAAAGGTTTGGCAGAAATACCTATAGTGTTTTTTTTTATAATTATAAAGTTATTAAGGTTTCATTGAAAAGTGAGAAAAACAAAATTAATTTTTATTTTCGAAAATTGTTGTAATACATATTTAGTTAGTCCTTTAAATAAAGTAACAGCATAATATATATTTAGATAAAAAAATGGGGCATCGTACCTTTGATATATTAGGAGATTTTTTACTTTTACCGATTAACACAAAACATTTTTTTTTCATGTTTTCTTATCACGGTCGCATCTTATTTTCATTTAAATATATGCGTAATGTTATTGTCAATAATACACTAAAATATGACATGCGTCAATAGCAGGAATACGAAGATAGAGAGTTTCTAAATATTTTTGAAATTTCTATGGAAATAGGGTTGTCGCAATTGAATAAATAAAAAAATAAAATAAAAGTGCCAGATATTTCCCAAGTATTTAACTAAAAAAAAAAAAAAAAAAACATAACATAACATCACGCCTGTATTTCCCCGAAGGGGTAGGCAGAGGTGTGTAGTGTGTTAGTATTTAACTAACTTTGAGTAAACTCTTTCTCGTTTCTTTCTGTGTCTCTTTCTGGGTTTCTGTTGTCTGAAAACAATTACTATAATGTTCTCAATGCTCTAAGACTACAACGATACGTGACGCTAACCTAGCAGTCATCATCGGAGTTTGTCAAAACTTCTTGTGATGATAATACGAGTATATTATCATCAGAAGCGTCTGTTACCAATTCAGTATTAGGAATATCAGCAAAACTTTGCGGTAATGGATCATGGGTAATAATACACGCACACCGTAATTGTGAGCTGGTATTTGTGATGACATTAAAGACTTTTCCGTCAATTATGGTGAGGTATAATTTTGGATCTCCGACAACGACATATCCAGCAAAAATTTCCGAATAAATTAGTGAAAGATTTTCAATTTCTTCTTCTACCCAGTTCCTTTCTTCCAGAATCAGATCTTTTGATTCTGATCTGTATTGTATTTTTATTGGTTGGCAAAATCTAAAAGATTGTGGATTTGGGTTTGACCATAAGACAAAACCATCAAGACTTTTTATGCGCAACGGAATGTAGGTAGTAGCAAAGAGGCAGTGTTCGTCATCAATTTTATCAGAAAACGTTTGCTTATATGTTGACTGTCCTGTGCTACCATCAAAACCCCATGAACCCTCAAAAACGCAGTGAAGTGTATCTAACTGTTTTTGATTGCAATATTCCGAAACCCTTTGGTCGCAAGAGTCAATGATTCGTCGAAACGTGTGCATAAGTAAATCATTTAAAGGTACTTTGGCTTCTCGTTCTGATATTTCAATTTCAACATCAAGATAACAATGTTTTTTAGCTTTTTGTATCTTATAATAGGCAGGGTAAATATTAAATCATCGAGATTTGGCACCTTGTTGCATGTAGATATAGTCCTCCACTGATAGTTTTATATCAATCATTAAACAAAGAGCTTCATCAGGAGAATAGGGTTTGGGTTCCGATTTTGACTTTATGGTTCCTGCGATTTTTTTAGGCCGAGTTGGACTTTTCAAGCATTCCTTTATTATAAACTCAAACTCCTGAGTAGAACTTTTATTTAGTTTTTCGCCGGTTTCGTCTGTTACTATTCTCGACATAACTTTAATTAGTTTTGAATGAGGTTCTCCGTCAAGCGATTCCTAAAGATCTTTACGTGCACGGCGCTTTTGGCGATCACTTAAATTTTCATAAAATGTAGATGTGGAACTGGATGAAGCATCAAAATTAGTTTCAGGTTTCGGATCTATTGAAGGTTAGTCAAAGCTACTAGTTCCCGAAGTCGAAGGATTACTTTGTAATAAATGTGTATTTGATGTGAAACTGGAATGAGCGCCAAAAGAAGTTTCAGGTATCGGGTCTTCCAAGTTCTTGGGGTCTTAAAGTTTTTTGTAAGGCATAGCTACTACTTCTCGAAGTTGAAGGATTATTTTGTAATAAAAAATGTGCCTCATCCAATTCTATAATATTTTGTTGTGGTAAAGGACTTTCCTCGATATTCACTTTTGGTATTTCAATATCAAAAATAGTGGAAAGCCAGTGTTTGTTTTTATTACAAAATCGTTTGAAATTCCGTTTACTACTGCAATATAAAGTTCCACATTTACTTAAAAAATTTGAAAGATTGTAATTAAATTCATTGTTTTGGCTATCGATATTGTTCGGAATTCCATTTGGATATAAAGCGTTTAACACGATTAGGCATCGTTCCTCTGAATTGAGATCCAAAGGTCTTTTATGAACCCCGTGCAAATGTGCCTTATCTACCAAAATTTTATAAATTCCCAATTTCGTGAGTGATTTCTTCAGATCCGTGTTCGTGCTTTCGTTGTTAGTCGTTGGAGTTGCCACTCGCTGACCAGCATGAGGGTTGGCGCCCTCATGCCCCCCTTGCATTAAGTCCTCTGGTCGGGGCCCAGAAGGACATCCCCCAGCAGGACGGGTCAGTACCTGCTGAGGCAAAGCAGTGCCATGGGTCTTTGACGGCTCCATGACACCTCACCCCCGCTTCTCCAGATATTATGTATGGAAATTGGGTTTTGACATTCTATCTAACGAGGGCGGACCCCTTCCCAATTCCACATAATATCCTTCATCGAAGATTCATTTTGATGTAAGTGCATGCACTTACAAAACAAAAAAGAATAATAAACAAGATTTGTTACATGATTTGTTAGTTACAGGTGAATCTAATAAAATCGTGTTTGTGAAGACATGATTAGACCAAGGATAATGCTTCAGAAATAGTAATAGGAAATTATAATAATTGAAGAAGCAAATTTATTCCGAGCGAAATTGGTCGTTTGTTAAAGGCGCCTACATTAGTTGACAACCCTAAATTAAAACTTTAAAAATGAATATCTCCGAGTTCCTGTGTTCGTTGCTTCTTATTTTTTTTGTGGTTATACTTAGTAGTGTACTAAACATTTACACACAAAAATAAAATGCGACCATGTTAAGAATGACCATAAATAAAATTATTATGAAATCATGGAAAAAATAAAATTGACGCCTAGGAGAACGCATTTTTTTATGATAAAATAGATGTAATGATGCATTAAGTTAATGGCTAGCGTGCCATGAAACATTTATTGTAAAATGTTCATTATGAAAGCCTAAAACACGTTTCTATGGTTTCTATGGATTTTTCTCGATTTTCGAAATATTTTGAAAACTATGACACTTAAAACCACGGGGGTTTTAATAGAAGTTTTGTTTGGTTATTATCTTTCTAAAAGCCTCAAAAAATAAGGATGGCCGCAACTAAGGCAAAATAACAGACTGTGGGTCGGTCTTTCAATAGCCAGTTAACTTTTAACTGAGGAATAAGTTTGACATTTTGACAGTTGTAATATAGAAAATCTGTCAAGACGTCACATTTATTCCTCAGCAATAAATTATCAGAATATTGAAATACCCTGAGGCTAACATTCAGATTTTTTTTAATTTACAGTAACCCAACATCACAAACGTCCGACCTAATACCAGTAAGATGGACACCCGTCACAACCAACACTAGGCCGACAATGATTATTGACACCGACATCAGGCTGGACAGCAGGGTCGAGAACCAGAGGATGGCCTTCTGGGACCTCTTCTACTCAATGTACGGCAGCTACAGCTACTTAGCTAGAGATTGCACCTTCACTGACTGCTGCTAATTTAATGTCTCTGTGATTTTATTTATTCTAGGAAATTATTACTAATTACCGAAAGTAATCGGCTGTGTAAATATGTAATTAAAATTTGAATTATGAAAGCTCTACTTAAATTTAATTGCATAAACAATAAAATAACTGCAACATATCGAAATAATGCATTGATATTTAAATGCCACATTTATTGTGTACCGATTGAAGTGTCAAGATCACAATGGCCAACATTTAAATTATAAACGGTATTTGTCGGATAACTCTATAATTTTAATTCGCTGGTACAATGGCAAGTCAGTGGCTCTTTTCTGGGTCGCTCGTCTCCAACGGATGATGCTCATCAAGACAAATCGACTTCACAAAGGATTTGGGGCAGCTTCGCTTCACGCCCACTTCAGCCCACTTAGGTACACTTGATCGCGTGTCGTGATTCGTTTCTTTTTCTTTATTAACTACATCTGATAAGATAATAGCATGTGCACAAATAGAGGATGCTTCAATGAGCGGACATCCGTATATCCGTTGCCAGTTACTTTAAGTAATTTATTGCAAATGATCCTTGATTTCTATTCTGTTTTCTTTATAATCTAGAAACGAGCATAAGGTCCTGATCACATGGGGAATATTAAAAAATGTATTACTGGCTGAATACATGATTTATCGAAAATTAGATTCACGCCCCAAGTGGCAGAATATGCTGGAACGAATAAGTCACCTACCTACATCACATAACACACAACATCAAGCCTGTATTTCCCCGAAGGGGTAGGCAGAGTTGTATTAGTACACCCACATTTCGCCAGTTATGTTATAGTCCCATGTAATAGGGGGCGAGCCTATTGACATTGACCGGGCACAAATCCAGACTCCTGGCTGCTACTGATAATTTCCTAATGAAAAAACCCAATAACACATTGCCCGATATTAAAATAATATTTTTTATTGATGGGGGCGCCACTTGGCTGCTTCATTCCCCTTAAGCGGTTACCCATAACAACTGAAATACCTACTAGGTAATATAATATAATAAAACAATGCCTCGTTGGTTTAGTGGTTGCAAGCTCGACTGCTGAGCGTGGGGTCCTGGGTTCAATTCCCGTGTCGGGCAAAGTGTTATTGGGTTTTTTCATTAGGAAACAGTAGCAGCCTGGGGTCTGGATTTGTGCCCGGTTAATGGCAACAGGCTCGCCCCCTATTACATGGGACTATAACATAACTGGCGAAATGTGGGTTCAATTCCCGTGTCGGGCAAAGTGTTATTGGGTTTTTTCATTAGGAAACAGTAGCAGCCTGGGGTCTGGATTTGTGCCCGGTTAATGGCAACAGGCTCGCCCCCTATTACATGGGACTATAACATAACTGGCGAAATGTGGGTGTACTATTACACCTCTGCCTACCGCTTCGGGGAAATACAGGCGTGATGTTATGTTATGTTAATTTATTAATGCACGCACCTTTACAAACAATAATTTAATAAAACTAAACTATTTAAAAACCACTGGAACTACCTTTAATTGTATATTTATTTACAACAAAATATTACATCTTTAGTTCATGATGTGGTTACTTTCCCCGCAATATCGGAGATCAAGCAATCAAACAACATTATGATATTGGCACTTATAATATAACTTTCACTATAGGCCCATTGTCGCTAATGCAATTATTAGTAACGCCAGATTTTCACAATTTTCTCCACCTCTCAGTGCGTGACTATTTCGATCTGTCTAATCAATTTATTACTTAACATCCGCGGTATTTACCACCTGTTGTGTTGCTTTCGTTTTAATATTAAATTGAAATACAATAATAACAACTCTGCACTGTAACTCTGGAATATTTCCCGAGTCGGGCAAAGTATTATTGGGTTTTTTCATTAGGTAATTCTCAGTAGCAGCCCGGAGTCTGGATTTGGCAATAGACTCGCCCCCTATTAGGTACCTACATGGGACTTTAACATAACTGGCAAAATACAGGTGTACAGTTGTACTATACAACGTTACTTTTTGTTAACGCAATTTGGGAAACTAGTTTGTTCAGAATCACCAGGAGAATCGTTTGGAATGTATTTTTTTTCTAAATCACAAATTACATGCTTTTATAGTCACTGTAAGTCCGTTGGTAGCGGAGAAAGTGAAGAATGTCATGCAGGGACTACCTGATGTACGGAAACTAATCGAGACGAATTTCCAGAACGTTAAGGACCTATTCACGATCCGCTGATGTACTGAATTAGACCATAATAACCAAATACAGTTTTTTTTTTTTTTTCGTTAAAGCTAGACTTATAACTTGGTTTTAAAACCCAAATTACAAAATAGTTTCTCAAATTGCGTAAACAGACGATAACGTTGTATACACCTCTGCCTACCCCTTCGGGGATAACCTAGCATAATATTCTGTTATGTGTGTGACTAGAAAAAACACTCATCTTGGGGAAATCGATATCGTCGAAATTTAGAAACAAGCACTCTCCATCTCTTTCCTTCTAAATTGTGCTGTGCGCTGTGCCCGACAGGGTCCATAATTGATCCTACAATCACCACCAATTTAATGATAATTTCCACCCAGCCGAATTTCGGTCACGGCGGCCAATCTCAAGCACAAGCGGAGGTGCACAAACACAGGTGCACTATCTATACCCTCACTCTCATAATCCAATGGGATGATAATCCGACACGACCAGAGAAAGATCAGGCGCAGGACCGACGGCTTTACGTGCTCTCTGAGGCACGGGGTGTAACAACACCGTCAACTTCCTGACTCCGGGCTGCTACGACTAGTAAAATCCCAATAACACTTTTTTCCCGATCTGGGATCTGAATCCACGACCTCACGATCTGTGGTTGAAAACGTTACCGCTAGACAACCGAGGCTATCGACCTGTTTAAATAATACATTATAGAAAGCAATAAAAAATGAGAATTGAATTTCAGAATTTCATTATCAGTTGCTATAACGGTGAAGGAAAACATCGTAAGAAAGCCTACATACTAGAGAGTGCTCCATACAGCTCATAATGGTGTGTGTAGTCCGCCATCCCGCACTAGGCCAGCGTAGTGGACTAAGATCTTAACCTTATCGTACTGAAAAGAGGCCCATGCTCAGCAGTGGGACAGTAATGGGCTAATTATAATTTGTCATGTTATTGAATATCCAGACACTGACAGTTGGGCTTATCCACAAATTCAAAGTCACTCAGCGAGCTATGAAGCTATGCTTGGAGTTTCTTTGAAGAATAAAATCCGTGACGAGATTATTCGGAGGATAACCGGAGTGACCGACATAGCTTGTAGGATCAGTAACTACCGGTATCAGCGTAGGGCGCCCCCCCGCCAGGTGGACCGACGACCTGAAAAACGTGGCAGGGGGGGACTGGATGCGGAAGGCAGAGGACCGAGTGTTGTGGTGCAACTTGGGAGAAGCCTATGTCCACCAGTGGACTGAGATAGGCTGAGTTGATGATGATGATTGAATATCCACAATATTTAGAAAGTGATTAAGATGATCCTATAAAAACTTAGCGATCTTAAATACGATGTCAGCTTCGTCAAGATTGTAAGCGGTATTGTGGGCCTAAGGAATGTGCTAACCAAAGAGTGACAGATAAATTAGAGCATCATCATCATCATCATTTCAGCCGAAAGACGTCCACTGCTGGACATAGGCCTCCCCCAAGCATCGCCACAACGACCGGTCCTGTGCCTTCCGCATCCAGCGGATACCCGCGACCTTCACCAGGTCATCGGTCCACCTTGTGGGGGGCCTACCCACGCTGCGCCTTCCAGTACGCGGTCGCCACTCCAGAACCATCATGCCCCATCGGCCATCTGTTCTGCGAGCAATGTGCCCCGCCCACGGCCACTTAAGTTTGGCAATTCTTCGGGCTATGTCGGTTAATTTCATTCTCCTGCGAATCTCCTCATTTCTGATTCGATCACGCAGGGACACTCCGAGCATAGCCCTCTCCATTGCCCTTTGAGTGACTTTGAGCCTTCTTATCAGGCCCATTGTGAGCGACCACGTTTCAGTACCGTAAGTAATTACTGGCAACACACTCTGGTCAAAGACTTTAGTCTTGAGACTCTGCGGTATTTTGGACGAGAAGATATTGCGTAGCTTCCCGAACGCTGCCCAACCGAGTCGGATTCGACGATTGACCTCTTTCTCGAAGTTAAGTAAGTACCTAGCTGGACAATTTGTCCTAGGTATACATAATCGTCAACAACTTCGAGTGTAGATTCTCCGATGCTTACGGGAATGGGTGCTATATGGAAATTCGACATAACCTTTGTCTCAAATTAGAGCATCATCTACAACTATTATTGTAACCTATTTTCTTCAATTGACTTGTAATTTGTTAAAACATCCCATTCAATAGTCACTGTTATTGTACAGCAAGAAGTAACTCTTTATTTTACTCATCTCAGACTATTATAGTCCACTGCTGGACATAGGCTTCTACCAACCATAGCCACAACACTCGGTCCTCTACCTTTCACGTCCAGTCTCTCCTAGCTACTTTCTTCAGGTCGTCGATCCACCAGGCTGAGGGCGCCCTACGCCGCGTTTGCCGCTTCGCGAAGGTTCTACTCAAGGACTCGTCTGCTCCAAAGGCCATCGGTCATTCGACAGCACACTAGCCTCTAGACACCGATTAGCCAGATATCCTCTATCACCAAGCATATGCAGTAGCACTGCATATCATACGCCCCCCCGCTAATCGTGACGTAACTCCGTCAGCGAGCGGCACCAATCATACCACCGAACCTTTGAGCCGACCAATCATAACGCGCCGCCTGCCCCTGTCCACCACGTTATAATTCCTCAGTGTCCACCACCAACATTTTATGACTGTGTTCTCGTGCAAAACTTTGTTTAGGATAAGCCCGCACAGCGATTTTTAATCGCGTGATTTAGATATAAGGTCATGGCCAACCCACTGTCACTTTAGCTAACTGATCTTCAAGCTATGTCAGTAACACCGGTTCTTTTCCGAATAATCTCGCATACTCCCCGACTCTCAATGCCTAGTTTACTCAAAACACCTTGCACATTGTATTTATGTAACTCAAAACCAGGACAAAATTAACATTGCCTACTTTTGAAGTGATTCACCTCACATAGTTGTGCTGGCTAGTACACCGACCTTCACATTAGCATATGGAGGAAAATAGAGGACGTTTCCTACAACGATAATGTTCTTGACAAAGACATATTGAATAAAGAAAAATTATTCGAACAGTAAATTGTTTATACCTACTTACTAATCATGTGATGTTTGTTTCATAAATAAATTCTTTTTAATTTATTGAAACGACCAGAAACTAAAAATCCGAGAATCCATTGATTTATTTTTTGTTATAAATAAATACAACAGGTTATTGAAATAACTGGAAACCTCTTAAGGGGTCATTGTACTCATCAGTATGAACAACTTCTACCTATAAGACCAACCGTGACATCACGAAAAAAAACAGCTCCCTTTCCCTACATTTTGTCAATTTATGTGAGCACAATTTTATTTGCCATTTCAGAGTTGGTCCCACAGTAAAAGTTGTTCATACTGATGAGTATAATGACCCCTTAAGAGGTTTTCAGTAATTACAATAACACGTTTTATATGTGTAGTTATACACTTGTAGACAAAGAGCTTAATATGCGAACATGTTATTTATTTTAATTTACTTATTTCCCACGTACCTACCTAAAGTTTTGGAATAAACTAACTACCTGCGAAACGATTTTATTATACCCGATTTAAGTATTTTAAGGTCTTATGACCACAACAACATCTGATTGAAGGTAAAACTGGCTAGAAGATGTCATCAATAACAACTGGTACCCTCAGATAAGCATGTAGGTATATTATCAACTTTCGAATTCAAAGGCCGAAGATTACATTGTATGTCAAGGGTTTTATGCTGATTGATGATACCAGACATTGATTCCCTGATATCGATTATGCCTAAATTATTTAAATTTTAGAAATACATACATTCTTTACATCACGCTTGTATTTCCCTGAAGGTTCAGAGGTCACCTACAATTTGCCAGTTATGTTATAAGTCCCATGTTTCACGAAACAGGCCCTCCGATTGTCAAAACAACAGCTGCGTACAGTCACAGCTGCTATAACTGGCCACGGGTCCTTTAGCAAACATCTTTTTGTCATAGGTGTTACGGACAGCCCACTGTGAAAAGCCTGCATGGTGGAAGACGAGACAGCAGCCCATGTGCTTCTAGACTGCCCTGAGGTCGCCACATACAGGGCCAAGTACTTTGATAACCCAGGTACCCTCAGAAAGATCACCAGCAACACCAAGGCGTTGCTGGCCTTTTTCGAGGAGTTGGGGTGGATCGAGTAAGTTCCCACCCGTACGCAAAATACACGCTTGGACGTGGAGTTGCAGAAACCAGCCCGTTGTACTATACTATAATTCCCATGTTTTAGGGAGCGAGCCCATTGCCTTTGCCGGGCACAAATCCCAACTCCGGGCTACTACAAAAAAAAACCTAATTAATAAAACCCAAAAACAAAATGATGAAAGTGTTTGTAACTACATTTCCTTCTAAAAGACGACGTTCTTTTTGAGCAGCGTTACCAGGTCCGATTTTCAAAATCCGGGAGATTTATTATGAAAAAAGTGGGAGATGTATTGAGGAAAAATTCAAAAAATCAGGAGATGATGTTTTTCAACCAGAATCAAAGTTTTTGATGTAATTATGGTATTATATTTTGCCACCGTTCCAGCTGTAATATTAAAATCAAAGCAGTTTGTTTTTTTACAACATTTTACTGGCTTATGTAATAGATGAAAAAAATTAATTTTATTATTGTTTTGTGACAGTCTATTTTACGCTAAAAGTTTAGTGAAAGTTATGGTATATTAAAAATAACCTTGTATAGGTAGGTACTCGACATTATACCTGAAACACTTTCCGACTCTGAAACTTCTTTTTACACTATAAATATAAGCGAGACTGCTCACCACACACTCACACACTCTTGATAATAGAGTGGTACATACACTGAAAAAAAAAGTTGACTAGTTTAGCTACTTCAAAAAACACCAAATTTTTATTAGTAGAAACCCAATTTTTGTTCAAATAGCTAAACTGATTTCCTCCTGCCACATCTCAAACTAGTTAGCTACTAGCACAGATAATATAATACTATGCTACTAGTATCGTCAGTTTATTAGTCGCCTTTTTATGTTACTAGCAGCTAAGATTTGTCTACTCGAGACAAAACTTTTTTTTCAGTGTAACTGGAACAAGCTACTGAAGGATGTTGGTGCTGCCACCTCTGTAAACTCTTTTAAGAATAGACTCGACTACTGGCTATGAACGAATGGACTGTCGTTGACAAAGCTGTGAACTCACCATAAAATGCGATTTGTCAGCACTGTATGATAGACATACTCAGCAATATTGCTGCTCGTGTAGAATCAACAAAATAAATAGGTACAGGTAATCTAAAACTTACGCATATAAATATCGACAGGTTCCCTGGTGGTGCGGATGTCGCATCCCTCAGAGGACGCATTCAGCTTGTATACGCCGAACTCCCCCATCTCCGGCCTGAGCTGGCACAGCAACCCTCTGCACAGGAATCATTAAAATTACTAACTAACAACACAACAGCTAGCTTTAACTAATAACTTCAGGGAACCAATAGCCAGAATGGTTAGTCCAAGTTGGCCTTTAGCTCGTTTCGTCATCCTTTACCATACAAAATAGCGGTAATTCCCAGTTTCAAATAATAAATTTCCCATTTGCCACCAGTGGTGACACCCTCAGGGGTGGCAATTGGGACTTGTTGCTCAAAAAGTGGTATGTGATCCATGAACCTTATTTTTATTATTTATTGTACACCAGAAAAATACAGTATTAAATAACAAATAGTAATTACATGTACAATAATAATAATAATAATAAGCTTTTATTACTGATAAACTTATCACGATAATTACGAAAAAATTAAATACAGTAAAAATTATCATTGCACTTCAGTGTCTTCGTCTATCAGCGCGTCACTTGACGCAAAGGCCTCCTCCAGGTTCTTCCATTTCTCACGGTCTTGTGCTGTTCTTAGCCATAAGGTACCGGCTGTCTTCACTACGTCATCGTCCCAGCGTTTTCGTTGTCTACCTCTACTTCTTTTTGACCCATCTCTGATTTGCCATTCCGTTACAGCTGTAGTCCACTTATTCTTTTTATCACGTAGCATATGACCAGCCCATCTCCATTTTAATGTTTTTGTGTGAATGGTGGCATCTTTGAGTTTGGTGATTTTCCTCAGGTCTTTGGCTCTCTTTTTGTCTTTCCTTTTGTAGTTGAGTATGCTGCGTTCCATGCCTCTCTGACATGTTGTTATTTTTTGCAGGGTTTTTTGAGTCAATGTCCACGTTTGGCAGCCGTAAGTTAAGCATGGGAGTATACAGGTATTAAAGAGTTTTCTTTTCGAGGACATAGGATACTGATCATTTTTCATAACTTCTTTAAGTGACCAGTATCTGTTCCATGAGCTAGTGATGCGTCTCTCGATCTCCTGTTCCATTTGGCTGGTAAATGAGATTAGTTGTCCAAGGTAGATATACGAGTTCACATACTCAATACACTCTCCATCTATACTGATAAACTCTTCAGTGCTGTTTGTCATGAGCTTTGTTTTCTCTTTATTCATTGTTAGTCCCACTAGAATGCTCTTTTCTGCCAGTTCTTGTAGCATCTTTTGAAGTGTTACGTGGTTATCAGATATTAATACCAAGTCATCTGCAAATCGTAGGTGATTTAGTAATTTGCCATTAATATTGATTCCATATTTTTGCCAGTCCATATTTCTAAAAACCTCTTCTAGAACTGCTGAGAAAATTTTTGGTGATAAGGGATCGCCTTGTCGTACTCCTCTTCGGATCGGGAATTCTTCTCCCACAGTCTCTAATTTTATCTGTGTTGTAGAATTTGTGTATATGTTTTTTATAATTCTAATATATTTCTGTTCTATTCCTTGATTCTTTAAGGCTTTCCATATGCTATCGTGATCTAATGAATCAAAGGCTTTGCTATAGTCGACAAACGCTAGATATATAGACTTGTTATACTCTTGAACTTTTTCTATTACTTGTTTTATTGTATGCATGTGGTCTGTCGTCGAAAATCCCGCTCTGAAGTCTGCCTGTTCTATGGGTTGCTGTTCGTCGAGTTTTACTGTTACCCTATTTAAAATGATTTTCGAAAACACTTTGTATAAATTTGACATTAAACTTATAGGTCTGTAGTTCCCAATTTCGTTTCTGTCGCCCTTCTTGTGTATCAGAACTATTATAGACTTAGTCCATTGAGCAGGAATATTTTCGGTGGTTAAAATTGCATTGAAGAGGTACCACAGTTCTGATAGGTTTTCCGTTAAGGTTGCTTTAAGAGCTTCGTTAGTTACGTAATCAGGTCCTGGCGCTTTTCCATTTTTTTGTGTTAGGACCGCCAATTCGATTTCGGATTTAAGAATTAGTGGAATGTCTTCATAATTATGAAGACATGTACAAAGGCGAGCTTAACTCAAAAACCTTGATGAATGTGATCATCCATTATAGTTAGATAAGTTACGACCGACCGGTCCCTAGTTACAAAGGGATAAATCGAAATAATGGTTATTGGTTGAAGAAGCATTTCGGCTTTAAATTTGCCGTCACATGTTTACGAAATGAATACTCCAAAACATTTTACGATAATTGCAAGTCTCGTGAAAATTGGACCAAAACATGCCCGATCTGAGAAGCTCGTTATAATAATAATATGTAGTTTCTAATTTGCAGAATCTTGTTGGTTGTGTTTTGTAACGTGGCAATCATGAAAACATTCCCGTAGAATTTGGTATGATCTTAGACTAATTTCGTTAAAGTCTACGGTTAGTCTTAGGTTCAGAAAAGTAGGTACCTAGGTCGTCTGGAAGATATCGCTTTTAGCGATAAGATCGCCCATGTACCCATAATTTATACGTTGTTCCTGTTTACTACTATTTTCATGGTGTACAATAAAGTATATTCTATCTATCTATCTACCTAATTTGCATATCCAAATACCTACGAGATTTCGCCATATCGATAGCCAATACCAATTAGGTACTTATTTCGCCCTATCAATAGTCAATACCAATTAGGTACTTCCTGTACATAGTTGTCGTACGTTAATGAGGCTGTAGGTGGGTGCCACAATATCCTATTGTTTACTAATAACTTCACACTGTGATCATCTATCCGTTTGTCAAATTGTTTACAAATCACGGCAATATCCTCCAAAAACGCTAGTTAGGTTAGGTACTAAATAAAAATGTAATACCATTAGCGAAGAAGCTATAACAAAGAAAAAATACATCAAAAATTCTAAATACAAGCAAGTGACGCACAGATTAAGTTTTTAGGGTTCCGTAGTCCTACAAGGAACCCTTACAGTTTCGTCATGTCCGTCCGTCTGTCCGTCTGTCCGTCTGTCCATCTGTCCTAATCCTTTACCACTTAATAACTTCTACAGTTATAAACATAAGTAAATGAAATTTTGACAAAAAATGGAATAGATATAGATCTCAATTTTAAAAGATTAAAAAATCTTGATTACGTATTTTAGAGGTGGCGCCCATACATGTGAAATGGGGATGTAAATATTGTTTTCGCTGCACCCCCTCGTGTGGGGTATCGTTGAATAGGTCTACTAAAATGAAGGTAATTTTTCATACACAACTTTTTTATCAGGTATACCATCTGCGAAATACAGTTCGCCAAAGTGGCTTGCAATGTGTCCCCCCCCTGCCATTTCTAAACTATGCAACGTAGAAACTTATAGTCTTCAACATTGATAGACCTTTATAAAAACTCTCTTTTAAAATTATTTCGAGTATAATATGATTATAAATGTTTGAGTTATTGTGAGAAAACTGAAAAATACTTAAGACGTCCTAGTTCATAGGTCATACCTTAGAGAAAAATGATCGTAGCAAATAATGCTCCTTTAGTTACTTTCTATTTAAAAAAATCACAAAAAGAAACACACGTCTTAAATTTAGCTTCATATATTTAGCGCTAGGTGGCGCTGTTTGCAAAAACTAAAATAGCAATGATTAATATTCGATTTGATTCGTTTGTAATTAGACCTACTTAAGGAACCCTATAATACTGAGCATGGCCCGTCATGCTCTTGGCCGGTTTTTTACATGACGATTAAAGACAAAAGAGAAAAATTATTCGAACTGGTTTTTCTAGCGGTCACATATCTTTGAAATAAAAAAATAAAATTTTTAATAGTAGTTTTTAATAAAAAATTGTTAATATCATGGTAAAATCTTTCATTATAGATGCTTTAGTTATTAATCTGAGATTATAGTAGGTAGTATATATAATCAAAGGGTAAAATAAGGTTTTTAAAATGTTATTTGAGCAAGAACATATTTATATGTAAGTTCAACCCCAATTTTATTGGAAAATCCTTCGGGCACTAGTGATGTCCTGTCATAACATTTGCCGATTCTTATCACACTATCAATATCTCAGCATTATCATCAGGATTCTTATTTAAAACTAGCTGACGTCCACAGTTTCCCTCCGGTTGTATGTCGGTAAAAAGTATTCTAGGACATGGTCTATCCGTGTGTAATGTGTTTCATCCAAATCAGTCCAGTAGTTTTAGCGTGATGCTCGAACAAACAGACAATTACATTGTTATAATTGTTAGGATAGAAAATTATCCAATTATGCTCCATGGAATGACAAGTACTTCCATTACTCAACATTACCGTAGTAATTGCACCCTCAATCAACTCCCACGATTTGCACAGGTAATTAAGCAATCATAATACACAACGTATTAGGTTTTTCTTTTATAGTTAGGTCAACGAGTTTCATAGATTACGTTACATTTTATCGAGAGCGTGGCTTTCTCATGTTTTTTTTTCACTGTATAAGCTCGTTAATTATTTACTTATTGAGATTGAAAAGTGCAATATGTGTGAATTTTAGTTGGGCAACTATGTAGAAGAAAGTCGAAAGACGAAAGTCTTTGACCAGTGTTTGTTGCCAGGGGGTGCTGGCCAGAAAACCTCCACGTGTACCTGACGATTGCTTATCCTTCTGGACACGTCTGGAGGGAACGGCAGTTGTTTGGCCGGTGCATCCTGGGTACGGGCAATAGAATCCTTTCGAGGGATTAAGCTTTGAGGGATTTTGTTGCCTGTGGCGAATATTCTGGCAAGGGAGGGGCCCGTTCTGGGCCAGTGGGGAGTTGCTCCACGTGTCCCTCTGTTTCCAACAGAGGAGGAGCTGGGGCGGGCCCGGTGTGCACTCGCCCTGACACTGGGCACTGACCGAGGACCTTGACCGAGGAGGTCTTGGGACCGAGGGTCTTGGCTTCACCGCCCGGACCGCGAAGAAGAAAACTTCTATATAAAATTACGGGAGGTAGGGCCTGCGAGCAGCAGACTCGGGGTAATCTGCTGCCCGACCAGCAGCTGGCGTGGCTGGCGCAGCTTGTAAAGGCCCATGAGGCGAGGTGGCGTGTAGTGTTTCTTGTGCGCCACCGAGGAGGGTGCGGCCAACGTTAGGCCCCACGGGTACTTCTACTTCTTCTACCTTCGGCCTCGCGTGCTTGTGGCGGGCCGGGACCTATCGGGGGTGGTTGTGTGAATACTCACGGGTTCCCACGCCCCCGGCTAAGGTTGTAAGTTGAAGGAACACCGTGGTGGTTTTAGTCAGTAAGAGTTCGGACTCTTACACTGCACTGACTCCACCTACCCCGGGCGGAGTGCTTCCATGAGGATTTCCCCACGGATAAAAAAAATTAAAAATTAAAAAGGGTTTGTTGCCAGTAATTACTTACGGATCTAAAACGTGGTGACAAGAAAAAAAAACTAAATTTAAAAGTCTGACAAAAGCTGACACTGTCTTGCTAATGAAAATGGTCATCATAACTACGAACTCGCTGATCATAACTGTACTTAAGTTACATATTATCACATTTCTTACACTATTTCCAAATATTTAACAATCATCATCTCGTTTTCACGTCTCGTCTCACGGTTTGTAAAGGCTAGGCATACTTAAACATTGAGTCCGTGTCTCACTTTCTTAGCAACGTATGCCGTGAATATGTTATCATGTCCGGAAATAATTCAACTGAATACGTGTTTAGTTAGGCATCCATTACCTAACCGAAGAAAAGGCAGCAGGACAATGTTGGTTTTTATTTCGTAAGAAGCTGTCGCTGTCACTTGTCAGCTTGATTGAATATAATATTCTAGGTGAAGTGTTGTGAAGATGTGGGTCCAATTCTCGTAAATAAAAACGGTCAAAATATAGTTGCAAACTAATCTCAATGCTTTAAGTCTCAATCTCCTGACATCCTAGATGTTTCTGGTTCCCATTTATTTGTGACACTTGTCATTAATGTCACCAATAAACGGCAAACGGAGATTGAGATTTGTTTGAAACTATACATGCTGATATTTGAGTCGCTTAGTTCCCGAAAGACGTTGGACGCCTCGTTGGTCTAGTGGTCGCAAGCGCGACTGCTGAGCGTGGGGTCCTGGGTTCGATTCCCGGGTCGGGCAAAGTGTTACTGGGTTTTTTCATTAGGAAATTCTCAGTAGCAGCCCGGAGTATGGATTTGTGCCCGGTTAATGGCAATTGGCTCGCCCCCTATTACATGGGACTATAACATAACTGGCGAAATGTGGGTGTACTATTATACACCTCTGCCTACCCCTTCGGGGAAATACAGGCGTGATGTTATGTTATGTTAATTCCCGAAAAGGGGTCATTATACTCATCATTATGAACAAATTTTACTATGGGACCAACCCTGAAATCGGGAAAAAAAATCAGTTGGTCCCTACATTTGTGTTCACTTAAATCAATAAAATGTAGGGACCACCTGATTTTTTTTCACTATTTCAGGGTTGGTCCCATAGTAAAAGTTGTTCATTATGATGAGTACAATGACCCCTTTTCGGAAAATAAGCGATTTTGAACGTTTTTAATTACGAGAATTGGCCATCAGGCCATAACTTAAGTAGTAACAATTATGATATTATCTAATCTTTGCCAAAACTGATAATGCAATTGGCGAGGCAGTATTTAGGAATCTGTACCATTGAAATGATTAGAAACGGAGCTTTCCAACCCGTGGGAGCCTTATAGTATATCTCAGTGCCGGACTTTCTTCGCAATGAAAATCTCAATTAATTAATTATTATACTCACGTGCTGTTTCCAGCGCTCATGTACTGTTCCGTGACGTTGGCGTACACCCGCCATGTTGACCGACGGGCAGTGCTCGTCACCCAAGAATTCTCTCTACTAGCTGAAATGCTCTGCTGCAGCTCGAATGGACACTGGAAAAAGAGGATTACATTAGAAATGATGAGTCGGTAAATAAAACCGGCCAAGTGCGAGTCGGACTCGCACGTCCGGTTCCGTATCATATTTTATTATTCTTCATATTTGCCATGATACAGCAACACGTCTGTGAAAATTTCGACTGGCTAACTATTACGATTAAAATATAGGTGTGTGTGGCGGCGGATGCACGGATGGATGGACGGATGGACGGACGTATGGACGGATAGACGGGCGGACGGACGGACAGACGGCGTAGGCGTTCCAAGGGCAGGACCCTTGGAACGCCTACGCCTTCTGTAAGAACTTTTTGGGTACAGAATCCTAAAACTCGCTAGAAAGAAAGTGAACACTGAAATTATTTTAATATTTTTTAACTTATTCAACTCTTTACGCCAATCACAAAATTTTATTCCCGCTCGGTTATTTAAATTAAGGCGTGTTCGGAAATAGCACCCATGATATTTTATTATTCAAAATATATTACGTAACATTATTGAAACTAGAAATAAATATTTACTGGTTAAATATCAGTTTTATTTACAGTAAATATTTATTTTCGTTTAAATACAACAATAAGTTAAAAATTCAATAAATTACATTAAAAGACATAATTATCTTTTTGCAAAAAAAAAATCTTTAGTTAGTACGAAATTCCGAACGTGTTTGTCTTTGAAGTCGAATTCAAAATCGGAACTTCGATTCGAAAGGGCTGGTCTTTGTCTCTCTCTCTCTTTCTAATGGCGGGAAAGAGATAGAGTGTGAATGTTTCGAATTGATGATTAACCCAAGGCTGAATAAGATATTCGCGGCTTTCTGAAAAAATATATTTAAAATTACGTTGTCTCACTGATTTCAGGCAGCTAAACCTACATGTTTGAGCTACTGATGTGAAAAAATACTTTACCCATATAATATCGGCACTTTGGACAGACAAGTAATAAAGAAGTTTAGATTTGAATACCCATGTGGCCTGCTATGGACTCATAAGTTATTTGTCTTTAAATACAATCACAATAATATAGTTTTATCGAATCTGTGATAATCACTGAGATTTTTAAATTTTTAAGTTAAATTGTAAACATCACGTGGTGGTCCATGGGGTTTATTGTTGAAAAAAAATGTATTAATTTGTCCCAACGGACACAAATCAAATTGCGACAGTTAGGTTTTGGCCGGTTGGGAATAATCCGAAACAAAGGATGAATCAAGCCTCTATCAACTTTACTGGCGTCTGTTTCAATTGAATGCACACGTCAGCTCGCTATTTTTCGTTATATTATTTTGACCTCTATTGTTGTCTTTCAGTCGGTTTCAGAACAGCTAATTGGTATAGTCACAGATAATAATAATAGCGCATATCGATGGTGATATTTCCAGGACAAGCAGAACCTGTCTTTTGTGAAACTAACATACTAAGCCAGTTCCGTTTATAATGGTTTTGTTACTATGGATATACGGTTGACTGTACGATGACAAACAAACTTGAGTCGAATACTGGCGGTATTCTGTCCCCTGTACGTCTGCCACAGAAATAGATAGAATGGTTGTAATCACAATTTTACTTGCGATTCATGCGTGGCAACTTTCCGAACAAACTACGCCGTACATATTGACGTCATTAATTTTTTTAAATTAACTTTAATCAAATGTTCTTTACAGCTTTTGTTTCTGCAGTTAGAAACAGCACAATAAGGCATTTATGCGGGTTTTTGTTACAGTATTTACAGAAACAAGTCATAAGGCGTACTGAGAAAGGCTTTGAAATGCCCTGCACTATGGTGCAGAGTGTTTGCACGCGCGCCCTGCCCGCTTTTCCATTCTATCTATTTCTGTTATGTCTGCACTGTCTACCGCTTAATAATATAGAGGTAATTAGTTTTTAACCTATAATTATTTAACCATTAAAATTACCCACATACACATAATTTACTTACATAACATAGGAAGTGAATATTATAACTTTGTAGCCTTCACTGTGACCACATAACTACCTATCATATTAATTAAATGTGTGAATTTCTTAATTAAAACGTCTGCACGTAACAAAACATTTTTAAAATTATTATGGTACTTCTCTGTAATTATAAATTCTTTGTTGATTATTTAATTCACACAAAATTCTTAGTAGGTACTCGTATGGATGTACAGTCAACGTCAAAAATATCATAACGAACAGACTGTTCAACATGATCAGAAAGAATTCTCGTAATGACGACCTCTGTGGTTCGAGTGTCGGACTGCTGATAACGAGGTTGTGGGTTCGATTCCCACAGGACACAAATATTTGTGTGATGAACATAAGTGTTTGTTTTGGTCTGGTTGTTGCTTATGTATTATAAGTATATATTTACAAAAAAAAATGTATATAAGTATTATATCCATTGTCTAGTACCCATAGCACAAGCTCTGCTTAGTTTGGGACTAGATGGTGCTGTGTAAAAATGTCCCAAAGATATTTATTTATTTTTTATTTATTTATCAAATTAATCAAGTGAAAAACTAACAAGATAACTAAATAGACATAGGAAACGACTAAAAGTCATGTAGACACAACAAAAGACGAAGCGTCAACAAAAAGTTGTAGAACTGCCGCACTGTCCGCATTCGCTGCCATAAACATATTTCATACCTTCATATTTATTATTTATTATTAAAAACGTTCAGAATGTAGTTCCAAACCAATGTCAATGTAATAAAACAAAGTTTAACCGGATTAAATCGCCTATATTATTTAAATTGGTTTTCCTGACGTTTCGAAAGCTTTGCAAAAAACATCCTAATTTTAATAGAGAAGATGGTTGGCAGCTACCACCTGTTTGGAACCCAGTCCTAAAAATAATCAAGTCCCAAACAGCACGCAACACTCTAAAAGATAATGATATTGTGAGTGATTACTGCGTGCATCGAAACGATTTTAATTAATAATATTGTACGGTAGACTAAAATTTTTTTTTTTTAATATCTGTAAAGACGCTTGTCATCTTAGTCTACCTGCGACCACGAAATGCTGAAAAGCTTTCGAAACGTCAGGAAAACCAATTTAAATAATATACGCGATTTAATCCGGTTAAACTTTGTTTTATTATGTGTAGTGATCGCGAAAACCTAAGAAATTACAATGTCAATGTTTTAAATCTCAATCTCCTGAGAGTAGATGTTTCTGACAGCCGTTTATTGGTGACATTAATGACCTAAGTGTCACAAATAAACGGCAAACAGGAACATTACTGTCAGGAGACTGAGATTTAAAACATTGATTGGAACCATCGATATATATTCTTATATATATTCATCTTATATATATATATATATTCTTATTCTTATATGTACTACCCGTAACACACGTAAATTACGTGTTAGTCCTAAGTTTAATAATGTTAATGGTGTACAATAAAGAATATTCTATCTATCTATCTATCTAAATTTTATCAACGGTAAAGTCAACTGAATTTGGAACATGCTGCGTATATGAGATCGCGTGTCTATTTATTGACGTCGTTGATTGGAACTATATTTTGAACAACTAAGAAAATTAAACTTAATGTCAATAACACAAGAGGTATTATTTGCCGTACTTGATAATGAACACCAACTATCATTCTAACAAGAATTTTATTTCATTGAGATAAAGTTAATTTTTATTATTCTTCAGATAATTTGAACCTAATTTCCATAATTTTCTATGTTAATCTTACCCAGATTATTCTTAGTTGTTCAGAAGGCCAATTTTTTAATTATAAACATTCAAAATATAGTTCCAATCAATATTTTAAATCTCAAATACAAAACGTGTCATAGGCTAAGCATCTAGACCATAGGTTATTTACAACCTCCTTCTTTTGAAGTCGGTTAAAACTAAAGTTAATTAAGTATTAAAAATTTTAACAAAAAATTGCACCGACGAACACAGAAACTGAAAAGCGAAAAATAAAATGAAGCTTTTAGTCTTTTCCTAACTAAACTAATGTAAATAACTAATAATGAGTCGGCGCCAAACAAACAAGCAAAGTGCGTGCAAGTAGCAAGTGGTCGAACGGAGAACGCATTTTTGGAAAGTTATTGTTTATCGTTGAAAATTTCTCGTTGTATTTGATGTTATGTTGTTTTAATTATTTATTTAAAGTAATTTAATGATCTTCGTTGATTGTTTGTTTGGCGCGGATTCATTATTAGTTATTTACATTAGTTTAGTTAGGAAAAGACTAAAAGCTTCATTTTATTTTTCGCTTTTCAGTTTCTGTTTTCGTCGGTTCTATTTTTTGTTAAAAACTTTAATTTTGAATTTTTTTGTGGCTTAAATCTAACTCCAGGTCTCCATTATGTTGTTTTGTCTAGAACTACATTTATGTGTGCCAAGCAAAGTTTCAACAGAATCGATTAACAGATAAGAATTCAGTGGGTGAACAAGCATTCATCCCCTGTTTTCCTACCCTTAGAGGTAGATTTTGATTTTGATGGGAGCAACTTCGAGATATACCCTATCCATTAAAAAAAGAATCATCAAAATCGAACTTCTCTGTAAAAAGTTATACGTGGACATACATGAAAAAAAAAAAAAGATACGCGTCGAATTGGGAACCTCCTCCTTTATTTCGTCGTTTAAAAAGTAACCTGGATTTACATATACGAACAAGCTTTCTTACAAACAAAAGAGTAATGTCATGCCATGAGTGACGCATAGGTTTGTACTGCATGGTCTGCATGTGTTCACAATATGACTAATAATTCCACCCTTTTAATATGCAGCGACTTGACAAAGTAATGTGTAGCCGAACCGCTGGCGCTGAGGCGATGACAGTTCATAAGATCTAATGATACTTTGTATAAAGTTATAATTTATTCTTGCATCATCAGGAATTAATAGAAAGAGTTAAATTAGCCAATGACACGACTAACTAGGAAAATACCTCAGTAGAGAAATCTTAATACATTGAGGCTTAGCCTGGATGGTGTTATTTTATATTCTATGGCCTGGACGGCTTACTCCTAATCTCACTTATTTTCGCTGTAGCTGTTAGTTTCAGTATGAGTATGGCTCTTTCTACATACAAAAGTCCGGGACAGCTACATTAGTCAACATTTAGTTTAATTATATTTTGTACACTATCGTTAGTGTAAGCATTATTAGGATATGTCACCTTAAAAGATTGTTTATGCTACAACGTTGCGGGCGCTAGCCGTGCCTCGTACGAGGCACTTTATGAGCAAAACACAAAATTGCTATAAGTACAACTAATGCCATAGAATGTTGTTTCTGTCATCATCATTCATCATTTCAGCCGAAAGACGTCCACTGCTGGACATAAGCCTCCCCAATTAAGGGGGGGATATGCCATAATCACCACGCTTGGCAGGCGGGTTGGCCATCGCAGTTGGTTGGCTAAATACTCAGAGAACGCTGCTGCCCATCCTCCGGTGAATCCCTTAGTCGCCTTTTACGACACCCATGAGAAGAGATAAGGGTGGTGCAATTCTTTATGTCCGGTACCACACGGACAACACAGTTGTTTCTGTATTCTGAGAATTAATGTTTGTGAAGCGCCTCGTCCGGACCTCGTACGGGAAACGGTTGCCCGCGACGGTGTAGAATAAATCGGTTATTGGTACATGTACAATTGTACATATTGTAATATTAAGTTTAGTTTTAATAAATAGTTCGTAGTGTGAACATGATTTGAGACCCCTTTGTAATTTTTTTTAAAGTCAAGTGTTCCTTTTTGTAGACCAGCAGTGGACTACGATAAAGAACTCTTTTTCGGGACAAGCCCGCCACACTTTCTCAGCCGCTGCAACTCCTGTAAGCCAGGATCGACAGTGGCGACCATCAGAAAAAAACGCCGGAACAATGAAGCTCGGCGCGTCCCAGGGAAGTGATTGAACTGTCTTGAAACCCGCAACGAAATTCATCAGAAATAAATTAGGAGTAGTTAACTCAGCATGGCAACCTCTTATGCTGAGTACGCAGTGGCCGCCGATCGACATAAATAATGCAATTGCAGCTTAAGTGTCAATTAACTTGTAATTCCAGTAGTCTTATAGGTATCAATCGTAAAACGAATATCTTGAAATAATTAAACTGTATTAAGTGGTTTTTTTTTTTTGTGAAACACTTTTGGTAAAGTTTTTCTTAAATCAAACCGATTCAAAGGCACCTACTTCCTAAACTGTTTCACAAAGTTTTTCTTAATTTAACTGGATATTAATTTAACTGGATATTTTTCCACTACGTTCCGTATCATGCGGAAGACAAAGAGTTAAAGACCATAGGCAAAAAAGATATGTTTGCAACTAGAATATGCGCAGCTGTATTGTACCTACCACACATGAAGAAATGTAGTAATTTAGGAAGTACAAGTTTATAAAATTAATTCTAACACCATCATCCTCCGAGCCTTTTCCCAATTATATTGGGGTCGGCTTCCAGTCTAGCCAGTTGCGGCTGAACATCAGTATTTTACACGAAGCGACTGCCATCAGACCCCCGCAACCCAGTTACTGGGTAATACTGACATTTGGAGGTTAGACCAGTTGTCAGACTATCAGGCTTCTGACTACCCGTAACGACTGCCATAGATATTCGTATGACAACCGGGACCGACAGCTTAACGTGCTCTCCGAGGCACGGAGGGGTCTCGATGTGTAACGAAACGGTCACCTATCCACAGACTGACCGCGGCAAGTGCAGCTTAACCTTGCAGATCATACAATAACACCAAATAGCAATAAACATCCAGTAAGAGTAGAGATTATAGATTACTAGATTTGTATACATTGTATATATTTGGTATGTATTATATTTATGGATGTATATTAGAATTTATTTTCTATATTTATACATGTAATATTTTCTATGGGAGGTAAATATTTATTTATTTATTATATTATATATTAGTAAACTTTATGAAAGTGCACCACATACTGCCCCCATCTATTTTTCACGTCTTCCTTGTCCATCCAAAGGTTGTCTGGAAGATATCGCTATTAGCGATAAGAACGCCAATGTACCATATGTATGTATATGCATTTAGTTTACGTGTTAGTCCTAAGTTTAATAATAATAATGGTGTACAATAAAGAATATTCTATCTATCTATCTATCTATTATTTTCAAACTGATCCATATTGCGGCTTCAACTGATACTTTTGCAGTAATTTAGTTGTCAGTTTGTTACTGTTTAATGAACTCGCTACCAGTGTTCGTAACGCTACTACGCTTGGCTACTAAATCACTTGAAGCGGTAATTTCTCTTACTAGTCGGTGCGCGCGTGTCGAATACTTGACATACATATTGCAATTACATCGAGATTTTCAATGTTTACTAGTATTCTGCGACTTGTTACGTGGCTGGTTAAATACATAATATATTATTTTTGACGCATTTACGCATACGAAGCAAAATCTAACGATTTAAATTGTGGAAAGAAAAAATCGCTCACGTGCAGGATTCGAACCTGCGACTCCTGGCTCAGTACGCCAGTGCTTTAGCCACTAAGCTACCGTGAACACTGCTCGCGGTATCGAAATTCTCATCCATTTGGTACGTCTTTGGGTGACGTCAGCGATATCTTATTAAGAAACAGTGTTTCTTAACCGACTCGACTAACTTCAAAAATAATAAAATAATTAGTAAGGGTGCATATCTGTACGACTTTGAATTAACTGCAAAGTTAGTCGAGTCGGTTAAGAAACACTGTTTCCTAATAAGATATCGCCTGACGTCACCCAAAGACGTACCAAATGGATGAGAATTTCGATACCGCGAGCAGTGTTCACGGTAGCTTAGTGGCTAGCGTACTGAGCCAGGAGTCGCAGGTTCGAATCCTGCACGTGAGCTATTTTTTCTTTCCACAATTTAAATCGTTACATAATATATGCTAATGACAAGCTGCATGATGAATTTAATGTCATTATTGGTGCTGTAACACGGTGACTACTTATTTTTCAAACCGCGTTTGGGTTTTATCTTTGGACATGGGGTTAGAGTGGTAGAGTTTCTACTAGTTTCTCGTACCTTTTGTTCTCTAGAAGTAAGTTTGAATCTTGAATCTAAAGTACTTCTGTAAGTGATATGAAAATTATCTCTGGAGTAGATATTTCGTAAACGGAAAATAACGAAGTGACACTTCAGTCACTCTTCAATATATATGTGAGGTAAATCCAGTTGGCTTAAGATATCAAAATTTGGCTTACAAGGAAGGTCGTTTAACACAAATAAAGGTATTTTTTTTTTATATTAAATAGATTATTACTTAAAGCGCTACCAATTTAAGTTGGTCCCCCTTTGTAAGTACCAAGTTTACCTTTTAGGGCAGGTTTACTTATAACGGATTATTTGGATTGTTATGCATTTGATTCTATATGACAAAATTAATGTCACTGACTGAAAATAAAACACTTCATGATGAAGAAATACATAATATTTATGATATATCAGCAGTTTCTTTGTTTACCCATTTTAGTTTACCTGTATTTCTGTCATGTCCCTACAATCATGTAAGTGCGATGATAAGATTCTGGTACGGAACCCTGATAGCGCGAGCTCGACTCGCTTCCGACCGTTTTTTTATCCAACCGCCACAGTTCTACTTATCATGATAATTATTATAAAGTTAAGTATATGTCAAAGGTCACCACAAATGCAACAATTTATTACGAGGTTGTATTATCATTTTGTATATGATTTTGACTAGGTACACTAATCCAAACACTATTGGATAAACGTGTTATAAAATAGTTTATTATTTGTAACAATAAATGCTAATATTTATTTATTAATAATAATATATTATTAAAGAATTACTTAGCTACCAATATAATTTAATGATTTATACATCTCATACATTTTATTATATGTTATGTATTTATTCGTTTTATAGTCTCTTTTATAGTCTTACTTCTTACCTATGGGTTTTATTAACTTTTATTTGGCTAACAGGAAATAACAAGTAAATATGAAACCAGTTTAGATCACCGCTAATTTCGATGTATACAAACATAATAAGAATTCCATTTATTGAAATTTAATAATAAATAATAATTTTTTGACTTTGCGTCACAATGACCCTTCATGGGGTTTTTCCAATGACATTTTGGGTTTTTCCATAAGATCTTAACTTGGTCGACATTGAGAAAAATCGGTTGTGACATATTTTGTTTTCAGTTATTAGGTGATGATCTCTTTTAATTTAGAATTTACTCGGTTTTACGACGTAACTGCAAATCACATTTTGAAGTTATAGTTTAACTAAACTGAACGAAGCATTCCAGGAATAGCAACTGCTTGTATAGGTCCTGAGCGAACGGTAACTAAAGTATGTATTCCACGAATAGCAACTTTCAATATTTTTGGCAGTTGCTCTTCGTGGAACAGTAAATATATTAAATTTTATTTCATGAATAGCAACTACATTAAAGTAGCATCTAGTGATGTGGTGTATTTAATTCTTCAGGTCGTTATTAAATAAAATATCTGAACTTCCTATTTCCTATTATTGCATTATCCTACTATAATACTATTATAATAAAACAAAGTTTAACCGGATTAAATCGCGTATATTATTTAAATTGGTTTCCCTGACGTTTCGAAAGCTTTGCAGCATTTCGTGGTCGCAGGTAGACTAATATAACAAGCGTCTTTACAAATATTTCTAAAAAAATATTTTAATCTACCGTACAATATTATTAATTAAAATCGTTAACGTCAGGGAAACCAATTTAAATAATATACGCGATTTAATCCGGTTAAATTTTGTGTTATTATAATGTGTAGTGATCGCAAAAACCTAAGAAGTTATTATAATACTATTAATGCGAAAGTATGGATGTTTGTTTGTTTGTTCTTCAATCATGCTGAACGGATTTGGTTGAAATTTGGTACACCAATAAACCATGTCCTAAATTAACATATAAGATAATTTTTATCCCGGGAAGATACACAGTATTTCTCTGACAAGACAAACCGAATTAAACGCGTGCAAACCCGCAGGCACAGGTAATAGTAAAACATATTTGTAAGTAGGTATATTTAAAGACAAGACATGATTATAATTCTTATTCTTTATTGTACACACATTATACACATTTATATTACAATAGGAAAGTTTATGTACATAGGCGAGCTTAACTCAGAAATGAGTTTTCTAACAGCAAACCTTAATAATTTCATTAGATTAACATTTAACATCAACATATCGATCGAATTTAATAAATTCTTCAAATAAAGCTATGATATCATCTGCTCAGGTAAACTCATTACGGCTACATCCCATTTCGTCAACTTATTTATTCCATACAAGAAATCACATTTCGTAAACTAAATTTATTTTAGCCTGCAAAATAGGATGTCGCCACACATACGTGGGTTCGATTCTCACTACTATTGTATCACTATTATTTTCATACTCACAATGATAGTGCCCGCATAAAGAGTAGTAGGTACATGATAATTTAGCATAGATTGCTACCCACACCACAATTACAAGCATGCGGGTAGTTCCCTAGGAAATCCCCGGGACAAGGTGATCGATAGAAAGTACATTGACGTTTGACGAACAATAGAAACCTGTGATATAAACACTTCAAACGGTGCCACGCACCACCTGAAACCGTTTCCTATGAACGGGCATAACTTCAGTTCAATAAATCATACTATAATTACCACTTAGTGTTAGTAAGGCAATGAATTCGGTAATGATGTCAGCTTTAATTGACCTTGTAGTACGGATCGATCCGAATCAGCTTTCGTTTTGTCATACTGAAATTGTGAAACGGAAAGTTGTGTATCTTCGTCAAGAATAACCAACAAAACAGAAATAATTCAAACCCGAAACAGAAATAAAATAATTTACAAAGGGAAATAATAAAAGTCCTGTCTTTTCAGAACCATATACTATAAGATCAGTGGATCAAGTGTTTGTGTTGGTCTGGGTGTTTCTTATGTATTATAAGTATGTATTTACAAAAAAATAGTATATAAGTATTATATCCATTGTCTAGTACCCATAGCACAAGCTCTGCTTAGTTTGGGATGGTGCTGTGTAAAAATGTCCCAAAAATATTTATTTATTTTTATTTATTTATCAAATTAATCAAGTGAAAAACTAACATGGTAACTAAATAGACATAGGAAATGACTAAAAGTCATGTAGACACAACAAAAGACGAAGCGTCAACAAAAAGTTGTAGACGCTAAACTGCCGCACTGCCCGCATTCGCTTCCATAAACATATTTCATACCTTGGACGAATAAAAAAAGGCGTACGGAATCTTGCAAAAAAAAAGTGAAGCACCCATAGTAAGATGGCTCGCTTAAAAGTACGGGCTGCCACGCACACATTCACACCCATAGTAAGACAAAAAGACGCGATTACACAACAAATCTCGTGTGAAGGTGTCATTGTCGTACTGTCACAAACAAAATAACAATATATATCTGGTGTGTTAAAATTATGTCCAAACCCACTATAGGTTTAGGAAAAAACGAAGTGCTTCAATCTTTTCTTAGCGAGATTCCGTCCGCCATTTTTTATTCGTCCGTGTTTCATACATTCTTTTGTTTTGATTGATAAATTATTTACGGTTACGGTCGAAGTAAATTAGTCATGATCAACTAAAAACTGGATTCTGTAAAGTTAACTACTAATGATTCCATTGCTGAATTCCAGTGCGGAAACGCGACTTGCAGATTACAATATCATTCAGGAAACAGTCTACATGAAGTATTTTTTTTTATTATTATTATTTATATACGCTTCATTGTATACCATAAAATACCTACATGACATTGAATATGCATTTAAACTTTTGTACAAATGGCGGCCTTATCGTGATCAGCGATTTCTTCCAGGCAACCTTAGGATTGACAAGAATGAATTATTGCAGTTGTTGTGGGCAAAATAACTGCTTAATATCATCATATAACATAAAAAGCTGATTGGTTGGCCAAAATACTAGCAACTAAAAAAAAAATTTATTAACAAAAACAAAAAACCCGACTGCGTGTAAAAATAACAGAAAAGATATAAACAAGACTTATCAACACGCAGTCGGAGGCTATGTATGTTTTTGGTCATGAATTACATAATAGTTCATAGGTAGCCTCCTTAGCCTCCTAGCCCTTGTTTATATCTTTTCTGTTATTTTTACACGCAGTCGGGTTTTTTGTATTTGTTAATTAATTTTTTTTTTTTTTTTTTAGTTTTGTCATGTTTTATTTATCATACTATTAATGTTTTTTTTCAAAAGTTAAATTTATTTTTAACGTTGAATATTTTGTTGTTTTTTAGCATTTTTCATTCCAAATTACATTTAAACATATAAGTTGTATATATTTTTGTAAAGCATTTATAAAACCCTTTATTTTGATACCCCACTCTATAGTTTTTGACGGAAAAAAAATTTTTTGAAGAGGTAATATGGCGCCAAAAAGCGGCCATTTAAATTTTTTAAATTTTGATATACCCAGTGTCACTCTCAGAATTAAGACGAATCTAACGACACCTCTCAATCTCAAATCCATCAAGCCGTTTAGGCCACAGAGCGTGCCAAAGAAATATACATACATACATACATACACTCGAAAAACATAACCCTCCTTCTGGCGCAGTCGGGTAATTACATCGCTTATTTTGGGGTTGAGTAGCCTTTCAGAAACCGAAGGTGAGGCTGTTGTACAGTCAGGTGCATATCGATGGTAAATAACCAGTATAAGCAGAGCCTGTCTTGTATGAAACTTATATACTAAGCCAGTTCAGCTTATAATGGATTTTTTACGATCCATATGCGGTTGACCGTACATAGTAGACACTCATTACACTCTTAACAATTGTTTCCAAAATTCACTTAATAAATTAAATGTTATAACCAATAAAATTTCAAAAGACAAAATTAGCTGTCGAAATAAAATTGTCATTAAAGTTAGTTTCTCGTGTAATAAGTTTACAGAATTACATATTAGTAATTATTACACAAGTGTTTCTGTATGACCTAGATATCCATATACGATGAAATGTAGCAAGAAATTGGCAAAAAAATTCAAAGTTTATTTATTAGGTGGTATCTTATGTAATGACGGCAACCCAAATGTAGTATACTGCAGAGTAATATTTACTACTAGACTATGCCTGCTATATCTTCGCGACCAAAATACCGCAGTGTCTCAAGACGAAAGTCTTTGACCAGTGTTGCCTGCCAGTAATTACTTACGGCACTGAAACGTGGTCGCTCACAATGGGCCTGATAAGAAGGCACAAAATCACTAAAAGGTCAATGGAGAGGGCTATGTGTCCCTGCGTGATCGAATCAGAAATGAGGAGATTCGTAGGAGAACGAAAGTGACCGACATAGCCCGAAGAATTGCCAAGCTTAAGTGGCAGTGGGCGGGGCACATTGCTCGCAGAACAGATAGCCGATGGGGCAGTAAAGTTCTGGAGTGGCGACCGCGTACTGGAAGGCGCAGCGTGGGTAGGCCCCCCACAAGGTGGACCCACGGCCTGGTGAAGGTCGAAGGAATGCGGAAGGCGCAGGACCGGTCGTTGTGGCGATACTTGGGGGAGGCCTATGTCCAGCAGTGGACGTCTTTCGGCTGAAATGATGATGATGATGATGATGCCTGCGGCTTCGTTCCCGCTTAATTTCATCCCATAGGAACCAGTTTTTAAGACCTATCCTTATACATAGCTTTTTAACCAAAAAGTTTCATCAAAGGTCCAATACTTTTTGCGTGATGCTCGAACGAACAAACAAACAGACATACAGTTTTGTAATGTTTACTATTCTTTCCGCGTTGTCAGAGAAAGGTATAAATAACAAATAGGTAACTAGCCTTCAATACCGCGTGTGTTTTGTATTGTAAGAAAAGCCTTGGCATCATTAGATAGTAAATTACTTGTACATAAGTTGATACTATCTTCACATATTAGAGATTTTATAGTCGATAAATGACCGCCAAAATTTCGATCAGATTCATATATGATAACGTGTAAATATGCAAATGCCTTAGTTTAGTAGAAACTATTTACTATTTTCCCTGCACAAAATCGTTTGCAAAACACACAAGGTTTGGAAACAAACGTTTTTCTACGTGCTAGTAGTAATAGTACTTCGTAATAACTTACAAAGTTGTGAAAGGGGGCGATGACCGTTTTCTATATATTTTTAGCAAAAATTGGCCAGGCACGTATTACTTAATAAAATTAAAACTTTTACACTAACTGATACTTTTTTGTGATTTCGATACCGAACAAGAAAAATTGTATGTCTCCGAGGTCGCAAAAACTCAAAAAACCGGTCTGAAGAGATTTAATAAGAGTTCATAATTTGAATCCCTCGTTATAATAGCTTTCGCGTCATTGTTTACTGCTATATTATTATAAGTTCCTGTCTAAATAATTATAAGTAGGCATTTCAGGAAAAACCAGTACCTACATATATCATTGGAACTCGTTTTGAAACCGCATTACCGTTCAACTAACAACGAGGATAAATCAAAGTTACATTGTAAATGGTAATTCTAACTAGTATAATTGCATTTTCCTCTGCCAAAAATAAACTTCCTTATCACCATATTCTACTACTACTAGCGATCCGCCCCGGCTTTATACAGAAAATATAAATGCATTATAATAAACCCTTATTTTCCTTAAGAAATTCTCTAAATGATAGTAAAAACTTTATCAATATCCATCGAGTAATTTAAAAGTATCAAGCGAACAAACAGGACAAAGAATGGGTGACTTTGTTTTTTACTATTTAATTAAGAGAAGATTGAATAGGTAACTCACTCGAAAGCAATCATCAGACACGCTGTAGACTCCAACATCGATTTCCGAAACTCCCACCATGTAAGCCTGGTCCATCTTCAGGGCTGACATGTTCAGCCCCTCTTGCTCTGCCACCCCTGGGTCCTCCAGCCATGACCTGATCACTTCCCGGTACCACTGCCAAGTGTCATTCGATACCCCCACAGAATCATTCATTTTAACACAATTTTATCGAAACGTTTCAGACTTCTTCAAAAGGCGAAGTAGTCAAAACTTCACATTGGAAAATCGAATATCATTTTAATACATAACTGAACTTTTTTTGTTGTTGTTAGTGTTGTCAGTACTTTGAACTGAACGCGTCTGTTCTGCTGACGGGTCTGTGTGTGACTGAGCGGCAAACCGGTGCGGCGTCGCGTCTCCATACAAGAGCATATAAATAATAAGCTTTCTGCAACGCGATCTGGAAATCTTCACAACAATTAGATGAAAGCGCGACAACCTGCAGTGCGTTTACCCGCACATCATCAGGTTTCCCATGATTTGTTTGTTTTAATTAGCTGTATGTGTTGATTTATCAATATACTTGTTTGGGCCTATAACTCAGACAGGTTTTATGTAAATGTAATGACTCTCCATAAAAAAATAATGAAGCATATCCAAAAACACTATGAATATCTAGCTATTTATGTGTTAAGGTCTTAAGGTCCATTAGTGAGAGAAATCTGTACATTGACGTTGACCAAACCAAGCGGATGAATATGGACCTATGAAAAAGACAAAGCCTAAAGAAATAAAGGATAGCCCTAGTCTACAGGTAAAAGCAGAAGATTTGGCACATTTTTTGTATAGTATAGGATTGCGAAACGAGCTAAAGGCCCACCTGATGTTAAGCGGTCACCTTTGCCCATAACAACTGCAATACCACCTAGGCTGTTGAATAAATGGTACCGCAAGTCAGTTTGCCAAACTGAGACATGAAGATGGAAAGTCTCACGTGATTGTAATTTCACCGGCACCCGTACCCTTCAGACCGAAACACAGCAATGTAAGCATCACTGTTTGGCGGAGAAGTAGGTACGGTGGTAGTACTTCCCATCTTCCTATATTTTCTGTGATATTCTTACTATTACTGTCATTTCGCTTGACAAATAAATAAAAATGTATTCCTTGATACCTAGCCTTTACGAACAAACTAAATATGACTTTCTACACAAGATTCACTACGAGACGCAACAGAAGTTTTTTTTCATAAAAATCTCTAAAATCGAAATCTTTCTCGAAAACCTTATAGCATGAACAAATACGCAAAACTTCACATGTGAACTTCAAAGCCAAAGGACAGTGCTCCCTATCCAAAAATGGCTGAATCTCACTAACAGGTTCAACCTGTTTGGTTCTTAGAACTATTAAGAAAAACCTGGACCAATACTTCCTTAATTTCCTGTGTTAATTTTCTCCAAGTTTCCCTTTCGCATTCTTAAGATGGTTATTCACATGTGAACGAGCTTCAAAGAAAGTCTTTGGTACAAATTCAATGAACACCTAACTTAAAATATACATTTCTAATTACTTCATTGATACTGGACTACATTTAGACTAAGTATTAGCAGCCGAGGGTTGATTCCCAACCTTATCTTATCTTCTTATCTTAACTATTATAAAATTGTAAACGTCTGTTTGTTTGTTTGTTTGTTTGTTTGTTCCAGCATCACGCTAAAACTACTGGACCGATTTTGATGATTTTTTTTTTGTTTGAAAGCTGATGATCTGACTTAAAAACTGGTATGGGTTTTGAGAAAGAAAGAAAGAAAGAAAAAAATAAAAAAGTTAATTCGTGGGTTGCGTACTCACCCGACAGATCGAAGCTTCTATGCATTTGCACGAGCGGATAGTAATGTACGATGGAGTGGACAGGAGTGGAGTGGAGTGGACAGGGGATGGGACTGGGGATGGGACTGGGGACGGGATAGGGGACGGGACTGGGGACGGGACAGTGGACGGGACAGGGGACGGAACATGGGACGGGAAATGGGACGGGACATGAGACGGGACATGGGACAGGACAGTGGGACGGCACATGGGACTGGACATAGGATGGGACATGGGACAGGACATGGGACATGGGACGAGACGATAGTGATATAGTGAGATAGTGGGACAGTGGGACAGTGGGATAGTGGGACAGTGGGACAGTAGGACAGTGGCAGTGGGACGGTGGGACGGTGGGACAGTGGGGCAGTGGGGCAGTGGGCCAGTGGGGCAGTGGGATAGTGGGGCAGTGGGGTAGCGGGTTAGCGGGGCATTGGGGCAGTGGGGCAGTGGGGTTGTGGGGCTTTGTGGTAGCGGGGCAGCGGGGCAGTGGGGCAGTTGGGCAGCGGGGCAGTGGGGCAGCGGGGCAGTGGTGTAGCGGGGCAGTGGGGTAGTAGTGGAGTGGGGCAGCGGGGCAGGCACTGGGGCAGTGGTATAGTGGGGCAGCGGGACAGTGGGGCATTGGGGAAGCGGGGCAGTAGGGCAGCGGTGCAGCTGAGCAGTGGGGCAGCGGGGCAGTGGTTTACCGGGGCAGCGGGGCAGTCGGGCAGTGGGATAGTGGGGCAGCGGGGCAGTGGAGCAGCGGGGCTGTGGCGCGGCGGGGCAGCGGGACATTAGGGCAGCGGGGCAGTGGGGCATCGGGGCAGGGTGAGGGGCAGTGGGATAATGGGGCAGCGGGGCAGTGGGGCAGTGGGGTAGCGCGGCAGCGGGGCAGTGGGATAGTGGGTGGCAGTTGGGCAGTGGGGTAGCGGGGCAGTGGGGCAGCGGGGCAGTGGGGCAGCGGGGCAGTGGGGCATCGGGGCAGCGGGGTAGTGGGGCAGAGGGGCAGTGGGGTAGCGGGGCCGTGGGGCAGCGGGGCAGCGAGGCAGTGGGGCAATTGGGCAGTGGGGCAGCGGGGCAGTGGGGTAGCGGGGCAGCGGGGCAGTAGGGGAGTGGGGCAGCGGGGCAGGCTGTGGGGCAGTGATATAGTGGGTCAGCGGGGCAGTGGGGCAATGGGGTAGCGGGGCAGCGGGGCAGTGGGGCCGCTGGGCAGTGGGGCAGCGGGGCAGTGGGTTACCGGGGCAGCGGGGCAGTGGGGCAGAGGACTGGACTGGAATGGACTGGACTGGACTGGACTGACGTGGGTTAGCAGAATTTAACGCGAGCGGAGCCGCGGGTAAAAGCTAGTAAGATATAAAAATGGAGGAGGAGATATAAGTGTGGAGTTGTCCACAGCTTGCCACTGATGGTATGAAGTCGAAGACCCATAGCGGTAGTATTTGTCCAAAGTCTTGGTCTTGCAAAAATGCAAGACCGTAAGACTGGAAGACGAAAACATTGGGCATCACTACATGGTGGAGTTCTAATTTGAGAATCAATCTGTAACATGGCAGTTATCAGGTAATCAAACCAGACACGCTTCCTACCCATTCAACCTTTAATTGTTTCATTGCTCTGACAGTAACTAATTGGGAAGAAAATTAATAACAAATCGGTATATGCAAAGTATAGGAATCTTCTTAAAACTCCAACAAATCAGCAGAAGACCACACTCGAGATTTTCCACAATGGAACCGAGTATTCTGGGTATTAAACTTGTGGACCGGATTATGAATACAACGATCCGTTCCCGGACGAAAATAGCGGACGTCACTCGCAAAGCTGCCATGCTGAAGTGGAACTGGGCTGGATAGAACTGCTGTATCACAGACGACCAATGGGCTTAAATTACGACCTAATGGGCCCTTACAATAAAGGCAAACGCAGACGTGGCGGGCTCCTTTTTTGAAAAAGAATGGTCCTTAATAGGCACAGATAGAGAGAAGGGGAGTATAGGGAGGCCTTTGCCCTGCAGTGGGACCGCCTTGATTGCCATGTGCGATAAGACCGTCCATTGCAATTTTGTTTTTCTGTAAAATATTGTCTTTGTTTTCGTTTGGTGTAATGTACAATAAAGAATATAATAAATAAATAAACATTCTGCAACAAGTCTAGTGCTACAACAATAAATACTAGTACTACTAGTAGTTAGATAAAGAATAACCAGTGTTTGATGTAACTGTTTTAATTACCTAGGTATAGACCTAATGCAAAAACTAGTCTGTTTTCCCACAAGTCTTATTTAGTAGACAATTTTGGCATATCTTTTTAGTGCAATTCATCATGAATAATTAGACATTAAAAAGTTTACACACTAAATAACATTTTTTAACCTAATTACATGTGGAGAATTATTTTACCAGTAGTTATTTAAAAAAATTAATATTAAAGAGACGTGCTACGATTGTTTACTAAATAAGACATGTATAGAAAAAAAACCGGCCAAGTGCGAGTCGCACTCGCACAGTAAGGGTCCCGTACCACCCATTCACCTGGTACCCCATAAAAACTGATTTAATTTACGAGAGTTCATCAAAAGACTTCAACGCACCGTGCGCGAAATATGAATTTTTGCATCTCTTTCTTACGCAGGTACCACCACATATGTCTATGTTTGCCCAATTTTATGTATTTGTTGCTAAACTACATAATATGCACTATAATCTGACCAAGTTTGACGCTGGTATAATTATATTACCATTTTGAAGATAGAGCAGGAACAAAAATGATGAAAAAAATGCATGTTTTTTGAGGTTTCTTGTATTGGGACCCCCTTTTGTCTTAGACTTTATTTTTTATTTTTAGTATTTGTCGTGATACACCTCATAGCAACACATATTCTGAGAAAATTTCAACCGGTTACCTATTACCGTTCAAAAGATACAGCCTTGTGACAGACAGACGGACGAACGGACGGATGGACGGACGGACGGACAGCGTAGCGAGAGTAATAGGGTCCCGTTCGGCACCCTTCGGGTACGGAACCCTAAAAATGAACTTTAGATACAAACATAACATAATTTTCCTTGTAATTATTGTTCAAAATAATGAAGGATAATGTACCTACGTCAAAGATGAATAATTTATATTTATAGAAAGGTACGTCATGACTTTGAGCAGTTAGGAGTTATACAGAGATGTACAAATTTAATACATCTACAATAGACTTGGTCTGCAAATGGACCTACCACTACTATATTGGGTAGATATTGTAAAAAATAAGTTAACAAGCAAAGTTAAGTTAAGTTAAGTTAAGTTAAGTTAGAAAGCAATTAAATCAATAAGATTTTGCTGACCCTAAAATAGAAACGTGGATTTTTTAAGTAGTGATTAATCTAAGCCTAACCGATGAAAATTAAGTGTATAATTACCACGTTTTTGAACTGTCAGTATATGATATTAATACATACAGGATGCATAAACTAGCCTCATTTCTCTTAATTTTTCGCTTCGACTACCTTTTCGCTCTTATTAAAAAATTACGCTAAAAGTGTCACTTATTTCAAATTGTGATATAACTCACAATTAAGTAAAAGCAAGTTATGTAGGTAAGTTTTTTTTAAATTAACCAATTGATGCAACGGATTTCTCCTAATTTTTCGCACCACGTTCTTGAACTGTCAGTATATGATATTAATACATACAGGATGCATAAAATAGCCTCTACGTAACTTAACGAATTGACGCAACGGATTTCTCTTAATTTTTCGCTTTGTCTACCTTTTCGCTCTTATTAAAAATGACATAATAAGCCGTCATGAGTGTAGCTAAAAGTGTCACTTATGTCAATTTGTGATATAACTCACAAGTAAGTAAAAGCAAGTTAGCGCTCGAAACTAAGAACCGACCACCGTGTCTTTTCCTACCTTGATGTTGGCAAAATCATCGAAAAACGATGGAGCCATAACTATAAAAAAATTAATTGAATTGAAAAGCAAGATAAGTAGGTAAGTTATTTTTTTATTGGGAAAATCGTGGATGAATATGTTATAACTTATTAATTTTAAATTAATTCAGCAGATTTTTTTGTACCTGTTTCTAGCTTACTTTATTATTAATTTTCTTTAGTAAGTACTGCAACATTCAATAGTCCTACATTTATGAATAAATGGCTATGTTTTAAAATAAATCATATTATAATTACCACGTATAATTACAAACATTTATTGTCACGCGACCTTTACGTACCAAAGTATCTACGGTCTGAAATAATTGTAATGATCATTTGCGCAGGATGTTTTTTTTTGAACTAGCTTCTGCCCGCTGCTACACCCGCATGAAATTAGGTTTTTTTTTTTTTTATAGTATAGTATGGCGAAACGAGCTAAAGGCCCACCTGATGTTAAGTGGTTACCTTTGCCCATATCAACTGCAATACCACCTAGGCCTTTGCTTAAATGGTACTGCAAGTCGGTTCGCCAAACTGAGACATGAAGATGGAAAGTCTCATGTGATTGTCATTTCACCGGCACCCTTACCCTTCAGACCGAAACAGTACTATTAGATATTCTGTGCCGAAACACAGCAATGCAATCATCACTGTTTGGCGACAGAAGTAGGTACGGTGGTAGTACTTCCCCGGACGAGCTCTTTCACAAAGGAGCTCTACTACTACTATAGTTTCTTATCACAGAAAGATGTTATCACACATCCCTCGAGAACTGTTTGTCATCCCGGTATACAAACAAACATCCATACTTTCGCTTTTATACTATTAGTAGGATTGGCTACAAATGTTTAAATAATTGTTATTTGTTAGTAGCTCTTCAAAAGAGCGCAGAGGGGTGCATTAAACCCTCCACGAGTGACGATATTTAATTGATCGTCCGGCGCACTCCGGGCAGTCAGCCCCGCTATCAACCTGCTGACTGGCTAATCTTTTCCCCATGACATAAGCTATTATTATTATGTAGCTCATGTCGACACGAAGAAGAAGAAGAAGTAGCTCTTCAATCATCATCATCAACTCATCCTATCGCAGTCCACTGCTGGACATAGGCCTCTCCCAAGTTGTGCCACAACACTCAGTCCTCTGCCGGATGGGCAGAGTGGTTAGAGTAGCTGGGGGGGACTGGATGCGGAAGGCAGAGGACCGAGTGGTGTAGTAGCTCTAGAAAGGTAAATTTTTATTCCGTTTTTTTTACTACTCGTCGTTAAAATGTAGATACACTAAACCTCCAGCTGGAAGCTAACGTACTCGTCAAATACATAAGGATAAGGGCCCACCATCCCAGCCCACGCAGAGCACACGATGTGAATAATTTTGTACAACTTGTAAAATAACTAATGTTGAAACACATTATTTGATGTAACGCGCGACGAAACACTTGAAAAGTTAGCAAAATCAACACTCATAACAGCCGAACCCGCCCGCAAACTACTCCCCATGGTTATACTGAAGGGTATTTCAAACGATACACCAGCCGAGGAGCTCATCCACATCATCCAAACACAAAATAGCCAACTCACAATCGACGATAGCGACTTCAAACGCAATAACCGAAACCCCAAACTTTACAATGCCATTAGCAGTACAGCCTACCACCTGGCGAACAATCATCGAGGCGGCATGAGTGGCGATTGACCATCAAAGGGTGCATGCCGAGGAGTACTCCCCATTCATACAATGTATGCAATGTCTGAAATTCGGCCACACCAAGAACAAGTGCCAGACCAAAGAACATCCCTGTGTTCACTGTGCGGCGGAAGGTCACAAGCAGGACAGTTGCCCGATCAAAGCAAAAAACGGCGAGCCCAAGTGTGTCAATTGCGCGGATCATAACAAAAAAATTAAGAGCGAATACGACACCAAACACAAAGCCACATCCGACAAATGCCCGAGAGTAAAGTCCATGCGACTCAAAATAAACAATAGAATCGACTACGGACAACAGTAGCACAACCAAAAACAAGATACAACAGAACATCACCACCAGTAGACCAAAGAGCAACACATCAGGGGCACCGTATCAAATAGCAGTACCCCTTTTATTTTTGTATAAAATCACGATGACAGATATTGAAAACCAAATAAAATTATTAAAAAAAACTTCATAGACATCATAGACATTCATATCATCATATGAGGGAAGTATTTGCTAACAAAAAACATAAACGCGTCGTATTGCACTCGGCTCGGCGTGACTTGAAGGGTTCAACATGCGGCGCGTTCAATTGCTTAGATTCAAGAGCTCTGGCTTACCAGTTATCCTTCCAATACGATAAAATTAACTAACTTGTTAGATTAGATCTGGTTCGCCTGTCAAGAAAACGAGCGACATGTGGAATTGGATTCCCAAGCCTTTTCATAGTTTTTTTTCTCTTATTGTTTTTGTTATTGTATCAGATTAAGAAGTTTAAACTCCAAAAGAAACACACAACAAATTACGCAGCCTTCAAGTTATCAATAAATTTTGAATACCTTTCAAAACTAGCTAACTTATTAAAAACTTGTATCTGGTCGAATTAAAAATATTATCAAATTAAAATGTTTTTTATTTCAAATAAACCTAATTACGGCATTTTTGAAACGTCAGGCTCTAGTTGCACGGCTCCAAACCGGCAAGAAACCCCATGGATATACTCTTTTTTAAATAGGTAATTGTTTATTACATCAAATTCACTCAAATAATGTGAGTATAATGTAGGTTAATGTTAGAAATAAACAAGAGTTTGAAAGTGAGAATATTGTCTTTAGAATAAACGTAAAAAGAGTTGCCATAGTATGTAGGAGCTGACCTGTCCCGGCAGACGGCACCCGTTCATGAGCAAGACGCGAACATCAGCCATCGCTTAACTCAACCATATTGAAGGGAACTTAACGACCCGACACTAACGCCACCATCAGCATGACATGTAAGTGAGCATGATAGACTCATACTGCTAGACAACAAATAGGCAGGAATATATAGAATTATTAAACTACCTCGTTGGTCTAGTGGTCGCAAGCGTGACTGCTGAGCGTGGGGTCCTGGGTTCGATTCCCGGGTCGGGCAAAGTGTTATTGGGTTTTTTCATTAGGAAATTCTCAGTAGCAGTCCGGAGTATGGATTTGTGCCCGGTTAATGGCAATATGCTCGCCCCCTATTCCATGGGACTATAACATAACTGGCGGAATGTGGGTGTACTATACACCTCTGCCTACCCCTACGGGGAAATACAGGCGTGATGTTATGTTGTTATGTTATGTTATATAGAATTACTGTAAAAACATTAATGGCCACATGATACTTGAATTTTAATCACCTATTAAAATTTTTAAGCAGTTCTGTGGACTGTGACATTATGTTGCAGTTCTACGACAGAAAATAATGCAATATTAGAAAATAAAAAATAAGAAATATCGTGCATTAATTGACTATATTGGGCATTAGATTTAATTAACTTCATGGTCAATCACATGCACAGTTATATTTCGGCCTTAGCAAAGGAAACTAGATATTCGAACCGAGTTAGTTCAATGATCATATGGTAGTAGGTCACACGCATAGTGGCAGGCTTATCAAAATGTTTTAGTGATTATTATTTTTGTTAAGAGTATGAAATTTTTTGTTGTGTTACTGATATGTTGGTTAAGTGTGGAAGCAGAGGATACTGGACATCCGGCGGGGTTGATGGCTGACTGTAAGTCTTTTAAAATTAAAACTTTAGATACTTTTCTATCTAATAGCTCTGTGTAATCACAGAAGTACCATTAAAGTTGTCCCGTGACGGGACTACTGGGATTTTACATCCCAGAGGTTCCATTAAAGGGACTACTGGGATTTGTAAACTGTGTCTTAAAGTTTAAGCAAACCCGGATTGGGAGTGTAGTTGTAAAAAGTCACGGAACTTTTGGGAAGAAAAATCCCAGTAGTCCCGTCACTTCTCGGAATACACGAATTGCTCTTTGAGAGCATAGGTATTATAACATTCACCTATCAGCTTTTCCGGGATTACAACACTCTGCAATCAAATCCATTTATGACCGAACATCGTACGACAAATTGTTTGATGGGAACCCTTAGGGGTTTTTGTGGTAAAAATAGAGAAATCCTTCTGCTCTGTTGATGACTTATTAAAAAAAAAAAATATTGTCATCTGACATGATAATTAATTTAAATTAACTGGCAAAAATATTAAAATCATTACTTCTTCTTGAAAAATCTTATAATGGAATTAAATCACAATTTTAACAAGTATCCTTGTATCTCTTTTTGTTTTAAATTATAGCCATTTATACTGAAGAAGAATGTTTGCATACAGTGGAACTACTTAGCCTAAACTAATAATAATTTGACTAAAGTTGTAAGAACTAATCCTAATTACATGTAAGACCAACTGTGTTATGTACCAACTTTTATGCGAATAAATGAATTGAATTGAAAAGTACCTATGGTAAAACGAGCGAAAGACCCACCTGATGTGAAGCGGTTAACTTTGTGCATACCTATCAACTGCAATACCACCTAGACTGTTACCTAAATGGTACCGCAATTCGCGTTCGTCAAACTGTGACAAGAACATGGAAAGTCTCATGTGATTGTAATTTCACCGGCACCCGTACCCTTCGCACCTGAACTTAGCAATGCAAGCATCACTGTTTGAAGGCGGATATATGTACGGGTACCGTTGGTATTGGTTGGTTATTTGCATGTGGTTTACAAAACAACTTCATCTACAATGGCACCACAGATGTTGTGACTTGCGATCTTGGACGTTTTTCACAGCTGGCTGGTGATATATATAATTACTACATTAACTCCTTCACTCACTGACACAATTTACAAGCTTTATTGATTAATGTATTTACATGAGATTCATTTTTTTTTGTTTGTTTCACAAATTGGGTGTGATAGATAAAACAAGGCTAGAAATACAAATACATTAAAAATACATAACAAGTGTCCACCCTGTGGCAGTGAACACATCATGCGTAGAAGAAGAAGACGGATTTCATTTACATAATCAAAGAGATTAAAAAATATTAATTTTAAAACAAGTACGTACAGGCATGGAACGGTAATATTACAAGTTAAATTAGTAAGTCAGTAAGGTACCAAATAAATGTATTTCTAATTCTGCCTTAATAATGCAGGTTTTTTATTTCATGAGTGTTCCTGATCATATCACCAGGTCCAGGAATGAACCGTACGACACTGCTCTCAGAAGCAACCAAACGTTCCCTACAAGTGGTGGTGGTGTACCCGTCAAAGGGTCTGCTGGGCCACGGGGAGACAAGATGTCAGCTAAGCGAAAGCGGAGCCGCGTGCGCAGCCAAACATATCAACCTTAAGAAGAGGAAAACGCAGGTGAGATTTATTCCTATTTGAAATCAGAGGTCCCAAAATCAAACCTACAACGAGCTAAGCGACGCTGTAAATAAGCTAAGCTAGATAAACTAATCTTGCTATAATGTAACATAGCTTTGTTTTGATAGTTTGCGGAAAACACATCAAAATGTAAAATGTCCTCGAAACAATGGAAATCTATTGTCTCATTAGCCGTTTGTTGATGAACTAACTATTCTAAGACTAAAACGTCCCCTCGACTCTAAATTACTCGAGGTTACCTTGAGGATTACCTCATGGAATCACCGAAATTGGTATTCTTAAAGCCCATTTTGAGGAACCTCGAATGAATTTGAGTCGAGAAATCATTGTATGGAGTATCATACAAATAATTAGAAATCCATTTAAACAACCTTGAAAAAATATTTGAATAAAATAATCAGCTTGAAACACTGCTTATAAGCGAAAAAAAATCCTTGAGCGTTCCTTAAGGTAGATCTCGATGTACCTACCTTGAGTTTGACAGTTGTTTCCTTTCCTTGAGGGAGGAAAAATGTTGAGTGACGCTGAGTGGAGGAGATTTTTTGCAACTATGCATAACCAACCCTTAGCCGGAGGCGTGGGAAAAACTCCCGTAATCGCCCAACCATCCCCGGCAGGTCCCACTACGCGCCTCCGTCACGGGCCTTGACTGGTCGGGCGGCGGGTCACCTCGAGTGCGCCACCACACCTCGGGTGGCTGGAGGTCGGCATACGTCCTCATACGACACCCAGGTCGTCTCCTGCGGATGGGAATAGAGGTCATCGCCTCTCGAACCCTCTCCGCCGCCTCCTTAGCGAGCATAACCTCCTCACAGAAGGAGACGACACCTTCCCAAGCGCTCTCGCTGCCGACCATAGAACGACGGCCGGAAGCGACAGATCGCTGCCGTTTACTGCAGTGATGAGGTCACGGCACTGCGCGGCCCAAGCTGGGCACTCCGCCAGTGTGTGCTGCGCAGTGTCCTTTGGGCAGCTCCCGCAGTAATGACACTCGGGTGTCGGCTCCCAGCCTATGCGACACAGACACTTCTCGAATCAACCATGCCCCGAGAGTATCTGCGTCAGCCGGTAGGTGAAGGCACCATGGCTTCTCTCCAGCCAAAACGGGCCTTACCGCCGCTATTGATGGTGGTAGGGGGGGTGCGGCGTGTAGCCCTATCTAGGCTGTGCGCCACCGTACCCTCTCCCGATCCAGCTCTGTTTTATGGTTTACCCTAGTAATAGCATGTATAATTAATAAGGGAATAAATTAACTTAGCCTATTTTACGAATCGTACCTAGTTTATCCGTGCTTTTACAGTATTGAAATCCTGTGGTGGATAAAAATATACTGACGATAAATAAAGCGGTTTAATTTGTTTAACAGAATCAATAGAGTTGGTCATTACACTATGGTGTCCAGGGCGAGTGAGTGCTATTACAGGCACTAATCACTTGCATAAACATCCACATCCGTACCAATAAGAAAACCATTTACTCTTGATATTTGTCCCGATGCAGGATACCTTTAACAATAGAGCGGATGCCAAGCCGCCACATCATGTTCTCTGTACAAGCAGCAGCTTATTTTTAATAAACACTCTTGGGCTCACGTTGTCAAGTTATTATTTCTACAGCTTCCTAACGGTGAAATCATTTTATTATCCAATAGCAGTGCTCTTGCGGCTTTGCCCGCGTTAAAAGTTTTAACATGCCCCGTATAATGTTACCCGTCGTAGTTTTGGGAAAAATAAAATACATATTTGTTTATTATTATTTAATTTTTAAAGGAATTAAAATTTATAGTATATTTTTTCTTTGTGGGAAAATATACATATTTAAGTTACATACTACTTTATACAATATAAATACACATCTTATTTAATTTGAATAGTATTTGTGTCAAGCGTGACCTAAGGAAGATTTTTAATTTAAACTTAAAACACCCACACACACACACAATAAAAAAAAAACATGTAACTCATTAATTGCTATAAAGATTATTTATACTGAGTTTCGACTCAATCCATTCACGCAATAATATTCTCCCATACAAAATTTGTAACCCCTCCCCATAAGGAAAAAAATTTAAAAAAGAAATCATACGTGTTTCATTATTTACTTTAGAGAATTTTTCCCAAGTTTTAGTGAATCGATCCAGGAGGAAAGGTTTCTCATACAAATTCTAACACCTTATTTCGCCCTTTAAGTGTTAAAATTGCCAGAAATTCTTTCTTAGTGAGTGCTTGCGTTACAAAAGGAACCTCCTGTCCAAATTTCATGTTTCTAGCTTGAGCAGTTTCGACCCTACGTTGATGAATCAGTCAGGACATCTGTCTTTATAAGTATATATTTTGTTATTTCTCTTCCCCTTTTAGTTCAAACCCGGCCCGCACCTCTGATTTTTAGGGCTTCGTGCCTAAAAGGTGCCAACTGAACCCTATTATCCGTCTGTCTGTCACAGGGCTGCATCTTTTTAGTAGTGTACAACAGTTGAAATTTTCGCAGAGTATGTGTTACTATGACGTCTATCATGGCAAATACTTTAAATAATAAAAAGACACAACCTAAAGGTGTGGTGGAACGGTACCCTTAGTACGCGAGATAAACTCGAGCTTGGCCGGTTTTAAGAATTATTGTGCGGATCAGAATTTGATAATCAGTTGTGTGATGAAGAAAACATCTTGAGGAAAACAGCACACCTAAGATCTCTCAATGGTGTGTGTAGTCCACCAATGCGCAGTTAAACAGGCATGGTGAAGTCTAAGGGCTCAACCCTTCTTAATCTAAGAAGCCCAGCCATGGGACAATAATGAGCTGATTTTTTTAGTGTACAGTCTAACAAAGCAATTAGTATCCATCAGGGTCACCAGATATAAATGAAGTTTTCTCAGAAAACTATGCATGTTTTCGAGTGAAATATCATTGTAATAACGGACAAAGTTAAATTGCATTTATACAAAACCCTTATCAAACCGGTCTATAATAATTTCCTAAGAAATCTTCATCTATATCTGGCGACCCTGGATACTAATTGCTTTGTTAGACTGTACTTACGTTATTACTGATTTGTTTTGAATCTCCTCAGGTATTGATCAGCGGTTACATGGACGGATCCTTCTCCCCTATGGTGCGCTCGTTCATAGCTCTGTACCTCGCTCTTGGACGAAACGTCATCGTGCTGGAAATATTCCCTGTGCTGGTGCGAACATATCCTATGTAAGTTATTTACTAGCCTGCCTTTTTATCTACATCCAAAAATTACATACGTATATCTACTAAAATTTTGTTATTACCCAGGTATACCTACAAATATTCACATGTTGATCCTGTTTTCTGCTGTTGTTCTGGTGTACAATAAAGCATATTCTATCTATATTGAACAACTGTACCAAAATCAAACCAGCAGAGGAAAGAAATAAAAATTCATATACATTTAAGAATTTTTGTTTAGATACCTAATTATACAAGATTTTGATATGTACCCGTGCCATATTTCTGGAGCGAATGATAAATAAAATACTTGGGGAAAAACATAGGGAAGTTTTGAGAATCAATCCCGAACGACTCTAAAAATAAGTCATCGGCGGCATTGTCAAAGGGTGGAAATACCTGCAAATTGTTTTGGTGGTTTTACACGCATCGTATTTGTGACGCACGCGACACACGGAGGAAATGTGTTTGTTTAAAATAGGCATTTAAACAAAAAAAAAATTGTTGGTATTGATTTTTTTATTGATTCGTGTTCTGTATCAGTTGTATAGTCACCTCCTCAAATATGGAACGAATACAGATCAACATGTTGTATAAACTACCTCATCATTATTATTTCATGATCAATCGCAAACACAAAAAAACAGACATTTTCTTCTAACGAAAAAATATCATAGGTAAGTACTGGTTTTTCAAGGTATAAGTTACTTTATAAAAACAGAACCTGCCTGCTTTAACAGCTTCTCGCAGTAAGTTTAATTAAGGAACACTCCATAAAGGGAGCGAGCGAAGGAAGCAATACAAGTCATTAGCCAATACCAACAAACAAGTTAAGAGCTGGCTGATTTACTGAATCTCAAACCAGTTTTAACTTATCTGTTAAAATACTGGCCATTTCTTCTGCCAGCACCTCCGATAAAGATTAAGGTAATCCTAACTATTATAAAACTATTATTATTACTTTAACTTAATCACTAGACTTTAAAATTAGACTTAAAAACTGGTATGTATTTTATGAAAAAAAAAAACACCGTTCCTGTGGGATAGATATGAAGAACCAATAGTGCGAAGCCGCCGATAAAAGCTTGTTGTAGTTATTTACCAAAATAGTTCATCAGTACTAAACTTTCTAAAAAAAAATTACTTTTACTCCGTAACTTAAAACGCAACATGTAGGTCATAATTATTTAATTAATAACACCTTACATTACAATCTATATTTTGTCCTATATACTCATGTTTTACAAATAATTTATTTTTACCAGAGCAAGATTTTCATTTCATTTCATCATAGTTATTATTACGTGTCCTAAAGTCCTAATTTAGCTACAGTCTTTTATTTAGGTCAACAATAATGTCACTCAAATTCTTAGACATGATTGATTAACATCTTGTAGTAACTATAAGGCACAACCTGTCTGCATTCAAGTTTCTAATGTTAAAAATAACATTTGCATTCCCATGAGATCTCAATATGCTAATAACTATAAGGCCCTTGTCACACAGGCGGCGATTAGCGAACAAAAAATTTTAGAACGTTTAATACCGGTGGGGTAATTGTGTAATGCATTCACATTGACATCAGCTTTCATTTTGAAATTACAGCAATATTCATTGCGTGATACGTAGTTGTCAATATGGCGGATTGTCAAAATACATACAGCAATGAACATTGAAATCCAAATGATTGCGATCGCGAGTGAGTTACACAATTCGGCAGCGGGTATATGTAAAAGTACTCTGTGACCGGGTCGTCTAAAAGCGATCGAGTGCGAAGATATAATATACATATTACTGCATAACGATGGTGGGAAAACCAGAATAAGCAGAGCCTTTCTTGTATGAAACTTACCTACAAAAGCCGGTGTTCACCAACTTATCTGATAAACAGCCGATTACTCGATAAATGTACTGGAATTTTGGGTAAAAGGTCGTTTAACCATCTGGTTAAACGACCTTTTACCCAAAATTCCAATGGTTAATTATCTAATTATCGTTGGTGAAATCAAGCCTAAGCCAGTTCCGCTTATAGAGTGGTTATGAGGTTGACCATACGTACAGTCGACCGCACGTTAGTGGTAACACTTGAACTTCGAAAATCGCTCTTTCTGCTTATGTAATAACGACACCGTCAATGTCAAACTGTTACCACTGACGTGCGGTTGACTGTACCACAGATAATAAAATACTATAGTAACTGTACGTACGTACGTAATGTACTGACTGTACTAATAGTATGAACTTTAAGGAATCTCTCTCCAAAGTGCTCCAAAAGCTAAGCAAGTATCACTTTATTGCATGAGTATCACCGTAGCTCATCGATTTGTAATTGTGGCCGCTGAAAGATACATTGAGCAACCGCTTCAATCTCTTTTGTCGCCACAGCAATCAAGCGAGAAAAAAACCTCATTGCCTGTAATGTGACTATTATCTTATCTGCTTACTATCACTTTCATTTGCGAGATCGCTCCGCTGGCAATAAGACAAGAGGCTTATACAGTGGGCACGTCGATCGCACATGCGGCATATCTCCTGCGCGCTACTTTTTGCTCTGCGCTCGGGCACGCAAAAGGAAACGCGTAATTTGCTGTCTCAAGGCACTTCCAACTTGTTATGAAATGGATATATATTTTTAGTGACAGTCGGGGTGCATTAAATAATTCCCCCCCCCTTTTGGGGGAGGCCCATGTCCAGTAGTGGACGTTTTTTGGGTGAAATGATGGGGTGCATTAAAAGAGCCTCCACGAGTGACGACATTTAATTGATCGTCCGGCGCACCCTGGGCAGTCAGCCCCGCTACCAACCTGCTGACTGGCTAATCTTTTGCCCACGGCATGAGCTATTATCATTATGTAACTCATGTCGACACGATAGAAGAAGTGACAGTCGCCGATCACATTCATTGATATTACGAGAGTTTTTAGAACCTATCGTGTGGACGTGGACGCTTGCAATGAGATTCGGAAAAACATGTCACACACGAAAATATTGCGTTAATATAAAATGCTATAAGTAGTATCTAATATTAAACAAATAAAGTTACAACAACAACTACAGAAGTTATGCGCAGTCCTGAGTCCTGAGGCACGCATTCATAAGAAAAGACGTGTTTTTCAAGATTGTCCAAACTGTTTGATTATACAAATATTTTTTTGAATAAGTACTTAAGCACAAGTTGCTTCTTTAATGAAATTATGGATCGTCTCTAGGCTAATATCAGCCATTTCAGGGTCATTACCCTCATCCTTTTGTCAGTCAAAGTCAAAGTATTTTATTGTGTACATATTTCAATCGAGTTAGTAAAAGTATACAATGTACTACACATGAAAGTCTACCCACAATGAAACTAATATCATGCCTAGGTACTTAATAACCAAGAACATACTGCAAATAAGTGCCTATACCCATCTTTCCAGAGCTGCCCGCATAACGAAGCCGTTGGGCGAGCTTCTAGGCCAGTTCCTCGCGTCCCTTACCTTCCAAGGCCTACGTGCTCGGAAGCTGGAGCTGATCGGCGCGAGCCTGGGCGCCCACATAGCGTCGCACGCCGCCGTCACATACAGACAACTGACCGGCCGACGACCCGCTAGACTTACTGGTTTGTACGCTATTCATGTTGAAGAATAATAGGAAATAAGCTCCTATGTGTATCGAAATTTTGATTATCACTTACTTTAACGGTGAAGGAAAACATCGTGGGTAAACCTGCACACTTGAGAGTTCTAGATGCTGTGTGTAGTCTGCTGGCCTGCACTAGGCCAGCGTGGTGGACTACCGCCATGCCCAGCAGTGAGACAATAATGGGCTGATTATGGTATCTCGTTGTCAATTTATTGACACAGAAAAATACCGAAAATACCGAATAGCGCATTTAGTTAATAACAGAGTTAATAGTTGAATAACAGAGCATTTCGTTTATTTTAATAAAGAAGTTACATTGATGAGAATAGAAATAAAATAAATACCAGATACTGTCGTGGGTATGGCTCTAAATAAGCCAATATTAAAATTTTCAATAGGTAGGTAATTAATACCTAAAATATTTGGAGTATAATCAATGGCGTTTAGTTCCAAGGGTGCTTTTTCACACGAATAAAAAAAATACGTAGACTGCGGAGTACTTATGTAGTTTTCCTAAAATCCGTAACTAGGTACTTAGGTACACAAACCATGAAAATCTAAAAAACGTTTTTTCACATTTGACTCTGAATAAATTTAGGACACAACACATTAACATTCTCCCGCTCTTCACCACTACCTAGTACCTAACTATTTTACCACATTTTCAGTCCTGTCTGTTCAGTACAAATTTTGCAATCGTTTTTAAACTAATAAAGTTAAAGATACTTGAAACATTAAACAAAGCTCAGGACTGGAGGACTATGCAATATTAACTCGCTTTCGTTTTAAAAACGTAGTATAAAAAAACTTTTTGTTAAATTATTAGTGACATTGGTGTCGATTCTCTTGTACACGATCTAAACTTACTTTTTCTAATAGTAGATACAAGACAGGGATGGTAACAATTTTAGAACTGTCAAATTAGTTTACGTGTTATATTTATTTGTATTTTAGTGGGCACGTTCCGAGATCACGACTAGACTTATATGGAAATCTAAATTACGACTAATTTGACAGTTCTAAATTTTTTGCCATCCCTTTCTTGTATCTATTATAAGTAAAAGAGAGCGATAGTTTCAAATAAGTTTAGTTCGTGAACAAGAGAATCGACACCATTATCCAAATAGATCAATAAACCAGTCCCGTACTATTTGTCTAGGACTAGACCCAGCCGGTCCTTGCTTCCGCAACGTGCCGCCCACAGCCCGCCTGCATGCCGACGCGGCGCATCATGTGGACGTACTACACACCAACATAGATGGATTCGGCATAGCTGATCCTTTGGGACATGTCGACTTCTATGCTAATGGTGGTAAGTCAAAACGTAGCTTATGGCGTCATTGTACCAAAGACTAGAGCCAGCCGGGCATAGACTTATATTACTAGCGTACCCAATGTAGGTACCGCCTGCAATCCTGCATGCCAACGCAGCTTATCATGTGGATCTACATAACATAACATAACATAAAATAACTAGCCCATTACTGTCCCACTGCTGGGCACGGGCCTCTTCTCAGTACGAGAAGGCTAAGGCCTTAGTCCACCACGCTGGCCTAGTGCGGGTCGGAGTGCGGGGCGGGCTACACACACCATTGAGAACTAACTGTATGGAGCACTCTCAGGTGTGCAGGTTTCCTCACGATGTTTTCCTTCACCGTTAAAGCTAGTGATAATCGAATATAAATCCGCACATGAATTCGAAAAGTCAGAGGTGCGGGCCGGGATCGAACTCACACCCTCCTTCATGGAAGGCAAGCGTTCAACCACTAGGCTATCACTGCTACATACTTACATGTACATACATGTGGATGTACGCCACACTGATATAGACGGGTTCGGCGTAGCTGATCATATGAGACATATCGACATCTATGTCAATTTTGGTAAGTTAAAACGTAGCTTCATCATAATCATCAACATCATTTCAGCCGAAAGACGTCCACTGCTGGACATAGGCCTCCCCCAAGTATCGCCACAACGACCGGTCCTGCGCTTTCCGCATCCAGCGGATTCCCACGACCTTCGCCAGGTCGTCGGTCCACCTTGCGGGGGGACGTAAAACGTAGCTTATGACGTCATAACACTTTTTTTGGAGGAAACCTTCAAAAGGCTACCAGCCTCATGGGGGAGAGGCTGGGGGTGTCCAGCGTGGTGGACTAAGGCCTTAACCTTCTCATACAGAGAAGAGGCCCGTGCCCAGCAGTGGGACAGTAATGGCCTGATTATGTTAATTGTATTATTTATCTACTTTAAAACTTTGTATACTTTGTTTCCAGGTGAATTTCAACCAGCTATAAAAATGAACTTTATAATGCCATGTTTCCAACTATGCAGTCATGTTCGAGCAGCGTTCTACTGGATATTATCATACAACAACCCCGACAAGTTCATCGCAGTTCGTTGCGACTCGGTTGCAGACGCGCGACATGGAAATTGCTATGATAGAAAAATAAGGACTAATACGCTTGGGCCGAGGACTAATTTTAGTAAAACAGGGGTGTATTACTTGCCGACAGACGCTAAAGCGCCCTATTATATAGGATTGAACGGTTTGAAGAAGCGGAGGTTTGGTGTCAACGATTATTTGGTAAGCCCGGCGCCTGATAGAGACATGGTTATATAGTAAGGCAGGAGAAAGCCCTTATCTCGCCAACTTAGCTGGGAAATGGCTAGGCCAGTGATGAGTTAGGAAGAATGGAATGCTGCCATTTAAAATGCAATTAAGCTATGGTGATGATTATTGATCTCTAGTAATCGGTTAAATACCCACCATTTTCTATGCAGAGGTAGAGCAGTGACCCCGGGATAAGTATTTTCTCTTATGGGGTAAAGGTACCTACTTCTACTCCGACTCCTAGAGAATAATGCCAAGTAGAAAAATATTCAGTAATTCAGTATTTTATTGGTTATATACCTGTGTAAAAATCAGCAAATCCACATTAAGGGTATTATGTATATTTTCATTCAAACTGATCTCTTGAATATATTATTCTGATTACGAGCATAGATATATTATTACCCGCGCAGATAAAGAATTGGATCAAAAATGGCGTCACTTTTATTGTTCTATGTGCCTCTCGTTCATACAATACTGTACGTGTAAACGAGAAGTAAATACTAATTCCGCCATTTTTAGGGTTCCGTACCCGAAGGGTGCCAAACGGGACCCTAGTACTCTCGCTACGCTGTCCGTCCGTCTGTCAGTCACAGGGCTGTATCTTTATAACGGTAATAGATAACTACCTAGTTGAAATTTTCACAGAATATGTGTTACTATCACAACAAATACTAAAAATTAAAAAAGAAAGGGGCTCCCCAAGAAACCTTGAAAATGGTATTTTTTTCAACGTTTTTGTTTTTGCTCTATCATCAAAACGGGGTAATACATACCAGCGTCAAACTTGGTCTGATTCATGGTATAATAAAGTTTCACCAGGTAGTCTCTTCCCGTGACAGCTAGGTCACGTGATTGCCTCCGTACTTCGTCATCGGCCGTGGAGCCAATAGCGGGCTGTTAGCGTGACACTTGTCAGTTTGATGTGCTGCCACGTTGTGAAAATAAATTACCCGAGCAAAATGCATTTTTTCTTTTACTTGCTTCTATAAAGAATCACTTTTGAACTAGTAATTTTATACAGTGTCCTTTAATAACTAATTAGATGAATAACACGAGATAACAAATAGTTAGACTAGTTGGGATTTTTTTTTATATTCATTATGAACAAAAATCTCCTTAAATATATCGAAGACATCGATCAATGGCAACACTGATCGTGACGTAGCTTGGAGGCATCGCGGGAAGAGAATACCTGGTGAAACATCTTATTATACCATGGTGTGATTATAGTGCATACTATGTAGTTTAGCTACAAATACTAAAAATACGGCAAACAGACATACGTGGTCGTACTACGTAAGAAAGAGACTTTTGATGAACTCTCTTAAATCAAATCAATTTCTATGGGGTATCAGGTCGATGGGTGGCACGGAACCCTTACTGCATGAGTCCGACTCACACTTGGACGGTTTTTAATCCCATTCTTCATCTGTGCGATAAGTACATCCATGGATTACGAGAGACAATATTTTGGTCATTTGTTTTACAAAATAATACAACTGATCAGAATGAATCTATTTATCATTTTTTAGGGTTCCGAAGTCCTACAAGGAACCCTTATAGTTTCGTCATGTCCGTCCGTCTGTCCGTCTGTCCTAATCCTTTACAGCGTAATAACTTCTACAGTTATAAACAGAAGTAAATGAAATTTTGTTAAAAAATAGTCTACTTATAGATCTCAATTTTAAAAGAATAAAAAAATCGTTTTTACGTATTTTAGGGGTGGCGTCCATACATGTGAAATGGAGATGAAAAAATTTTTTTCGCTCCTCCCCCTCGCGTGGGGTATCAATGAATAGGTCTACTAAAATGAAGGTAATGTTTCATACACCACTTTTTTATCAGGTGTACCATCTGCGAAATATAGCACGCCAAAGTGGCTTGCAATGTGTCCCCCCCTGCCATTTCTAAACTATGCAACGTAGAAAGTTATAATCTTCCACATTGATAGACCTTTGTGAAAACTCTCTTTTAAAATTATTTCGAGTATAATGTGATTATAATTTTTGAGTTATAGAGAGAAAACTGAAAAATACTTAAAACGTCCTAGTTCAAAGGTCATTGACCTTAGAGAAAAATGATGTTAGCAAATAATGCTCCTTTAGTTACTTTCTATTTGAAAAAATCACAAAAAGTAACTTTGTGTTATGTTAAACACACTTCTTCAATTTGGCTTCTTGAATTTATCGCTAGATGGCGCTACTAACAACACGCTCTGAGTCGCGAATGCTGCCGATTATTGCAAAAACTAAAAAAGCCATGATTAATATTTGATTTGATTCGTTTGTAATTACATCTACTTAAGGAACCCTATAATACTGAGCATGGCCCGACATGCTCTTGGCCGGTTTTTTTTTTGTATAATTGAATATTTTTTGTAAGCTAAGCGTCCAAAAATATGTAAATATATAGTTGTGTGATCATAAAGTTGAATCTGAACTTTGGATCTAAATAAAACCAAAAAGTAATACAAGAGCAATTTTATTGTATATTTCATCACAATACTCATTAACAACAACTAGTTATTATGTTCCAGTTAGGCCGACAGAATGCTTCGATACAAAATCTATCTACGTAGGTATTATGTACATAACGCTGCTCTCGTTCACTTGAGTATAAGCAACTTTGGAAGCCATTGATACTAATACATAATATGATATAAAGCCTACTATGAAATTCGTGTATTATTAATTGATATTACCTTAGCTTAAGAGTAACTTGTTGATTTTATAAAGCTCATTATTCAAAAAAGTACATTGTCAAACAAAAATCTAACTGTAATAATTATTTGCGCAAATCAAACACGGATAAAAAAATAATATCAATAGCGCTATCGTAAAAAATATAATCTTAAATACATCGGTCATTATTACATTTTCCAATAAATAGTTAATCTAAAAATAACCTATTAAGAATAACAATCAATAACACAGATAATAAGAATATAGTAAAGCATTACATTTCATGGAAACCAAGCAATAGAAGTGGGATGACAATAACAATCCATTCAGATCTGTATATAAGAATATAAAAAAATACTAAAAATACATCTGTGAGTCGTTTGTACAGTCAGCATGAAAAATATCGGAAAGGACAGGCCCTTCTTAATTAACTGAACAACTAATAAAATTACACAAGGGTCATTTTAAATTAACCACAATAGCTGATTTTGAAAATCTGTAAGGATATCGATAGGGGATACGTGCTAACACTATCGATAGCATTGGCCACTATATACACGGCACGCTATCATGGCGTTTTTGACGTTTGCCTGCTCATGAAGATCCGTAAATATTGACAACTACGTATGCAGGAACAATTGCCGTACTTTATTTTCAATAATGATGCACTGCTACAGAAATATAATTTTTTGAATTTCGAATCTATTATTCAAATTCAAATTCTATTTATTTCTACTGTTTTTTTATGTGTCACCACAGAAAATTTGATTGATAGCGATTAAACAAAATGGCTAGACATTATGTTTATTGAATAATCTGAAATTATTTACTTTATGTAGACATTATTCATAATGGCTAGTTGGAGTTGGTCAATGTAATAAACCCGGTCCCAATCGCTAATAATTTGAAATGTGTCACATTATTGGAAAATGACAAAAACGCCATCATAGCGTGCCGCGGGTATAATACTATCGATGGTATCGATATTATTATGTCACATTTCTTAGTTGTCCAGATCATTTTTAAGTCCGTTCGTCTCAATATTTTTCATGCTGACTGTACCTTATTACGGGATACATTTTGATGTAAATAATTTTTGGCGACGCACAAGCACCAAACGCAATCGTTATAAAGTAATCTAAAAATAGGTTTTATTGGAATGTGACTAAAATAATAGATGCCAATGCTACGATATGCAAATTTAAACAGATACCTTATATTTCATTGCTACTATTATTCGTTGTTATTATATACATCCTCACTAAAACTATAAATGTAGAAAGTAACTCTGTCTGTTTGTTATCTTTTCACACATAAATAGATAGATAGAATGGAACAGTCGGCGGGGCGCGCGTGGCAACACTCTGCACCAGAGTGCAGGGCATTTTAAAACCTATCTCAGCACGGCTTATGACTTGTTTCTGTAAATATTGTAACAAAAACCGGCAAAAATGCCTTATTGCGCTGTTTCTAACTGCAGAAACAAAAGCTGTAAAGTACATTTGATTAAAGTTAATTTTTAAACATTAATGACGTCAATATGGGAGGCGTAGTTTGTTCGAAAGTTGCCACGTATGAATCGCAAGTAAAATTGTGATTACAACCATTCTATCTATCTATTTCTGTGCCTTTTCACGACTAAACCTCTGAACCGATTGTAATGAAGTTTGGCAAAGAGGTAGCTTGGGACCTGGAGAGATAGGCTCTTTTTAATCTGGGAATATTAACAGTTCCCTAGACAGATTGGCACAATACTGACAAAGGTAGAAAATTAGTTTTGATTTTAGACCTTTTTGCCACCCTTTAAAAGCGTGCGAAGCAACGGGCAGAAACTAGTAACATGTTTTTTTTCAAGTTGAGTGGATAAGGTACCAAAATGGAGAAAAACAAACTGGGATTTCTACTTTTTTTTATAGAGGACTGAGGAGGAGGTCCAAACGAAAATCATTATTCGAATTCAACATGGACATGATAGTCAATGGCTTATAATAGCTAAGTAGACAGTTCTAAGGGGGGGGTTCTAGAGCTCTAAAGGGATAGCTTATTAATATATTGATAAGGAATACTTAGAGTGAGGTGATTTATTTCAAAGTTATCACACAAAGTCGATACTGTCGAGCAATCCAGCGATACAATACGTTACATTAGATTTCTGACGCTTAAATACTTGTTATATGATATGTGTGTTATAATGTTTAGGTAATGTGAAGCTATTTCCTAAAAGACCAACCTTAATTTACAGTTTAATAAGTCAACGCCAAAAGTCGATGAACAAATTTTAAATTTCAAAATCATTTTTTTCTAGAGGTAATGGTTTTTCTTAATTAATAAAAATACTATTGCTTAGAAATAAGCATATTATCTATCGTTATTTATGAATAAAAATTTAAACAAACAACTCCTGATAAAATTCATTTTGAAATTTAAAATTTGTTCATCGACTTTTGCGTTGACCGTACCAATGAATAACATTCATTTGACTGCACCAATGACAGGGTCAATTAAAAAGGTTTTCTTTTTCTTCAGTCGATTCTACTGTTTACATATCGTCTACCTACGTTTCTCGTTTAAAAAACGATTTAAAATTGTTATTTAATACAATAAGGTGTTAAATAAATGTTCTTCTACACCCCTGCCTTAAAATCACCAGAAAATATTTAAGGGTAGTCTCTTATGGGTATAAGGTAGTCTCATTATGAACAAATTTTATTTTGGGACCAACCCGAAAAAAATATCAGCTGTTATACATTTGTGTTCACACAAATCGACAAAATATCGGAATCTGTTGATATTTTTTTCGCGATTTCAGAGTTGGTCCCATAATAAAAGTTGTTCATAATTATGAGCAGAGACTACTCTTAATTATTTTCTAGTGATTAAAAAATGTGTTGTATAACCTGCAATCCAATATAGTTTTAGTTTAAATCCATCATTATTCTGATGCGAATGAGAGCTCATATTACACAAGTGTACGTATAGCTCTCCCTCTCTCTCTCATCTCTTTCATGCACAAAACAATGTCATTAGGGTTTTTGACTATTACTAAAAGTTTACCTTTTTTAAACTGTATTTTGAAAAAACAAGAGAAATAAAAATAAATTATATATTCATAAAAAAAACATAGACAAAATAGAAGAGATGCACGCTTTTTAAGTTTTTGTAGGGGGAGTTTTTAATTTTGTCCTTGTCCTGCGAAACGAACATTGTACAATACGCGTATCACAACTGTGCTGCTCTGAATATAGGCTTTGTGAAGGGCCGCGCAGATACAGTGGCGTAATAAGTGTGAGCAGGACGGAAGTAAGCATCGAACGTTAACGAACGACTGAGACAGCGAGAACATGCGGTCCCCGCCATTACCGCCGCGCATGCGTGCTTTGACTACTGCGCAGCCACTCGTTCACACTTCTCAGGGGCAGAGTTATTTTACGCGTATTGTACCGAGTGTGTCGTGGCGTCAGTATTATGACGTCAGTGGTTAACTTAGTAGTGCTGTATTTGTCTGGTAAACAATTTTGAAACGCTTATAACTTGGGCATTATTAAAAATATTTAATTAGTTTTTTCACTTTTGCTTATATTTTTTCTAATAGTTTCAAGATCCTGAATAAAAAAAAAGTCCAATACCATACCCTATTTTAGATTTCTCCAACACAAATAAGAACTAACTCTCACTACCTTCGAAGCTAAAACCCCACAAGGCATTTTGGCACTAACGCGTTTACTAACTAACAAAGAAAAAAAAAAAAACCCGTCGACAAAATTGTCTAATTTCACCCAGTTTCATATGTGCACTTTATGGAGACTCGCACAGTGTATAGTGGCGTTTCTAACATTAAAGATCAGCTACACTGAGACGAATAACTCAACGCCACTACGGATATTTCTTGGAGAAATAGCGTGTAACAGCGATAAACTCTTGATAAACGCTCATATCAACTCTTCAAGCGTAGCAAAGATGATACAAGGGTTTTGTTTACGAAAGAATAGACGAAGTAACGTTTTTAGTTCTATACAATGTTATTTTTTCTACTTTTCCATAGACAAATCTCTTTTCTACAGTGGTCACGCTACGGTTGCTCGGAGTATGTCGCCTTTATACAGACCATGTATTTACCTCAGTATAGAAGATCCCTATTTTTATTTTTCGAGTAAAATATGGAGCAATTGGTAAGTTATCCATTAAAATTATGTGTGACGCAGTACATTATACACGATGTTAATTAAGACATCAAAAAAGCTGTTTAGTTTATGACGTTCTTAGTAAAATAGCGACTAAACGTCAGTGGCGTGCAGTGACCTACTTTATTTGAATTTAATTGTGGTCTAAGTTATTGATTTTTGTATGTAGAAAGATTAATTTAGCATTAATAGGTCTATTAAAAATTAAATAATCATTGTACTTTGAAAAAAAGATAATAACTTACACCACTATTGAATTTAACTGAGGAAGGCACTGGGTACTGCCTAATTGCCTATATGGAATGCACGCCACTGCTAAACGTATACTTTTGGCAATGATATAATTAAACAATGCCCTTACTTGACAAGCCTAGAATATAACAGGCAATGATATAAGAATACACACTTAGTTTTAAACGTGCTATACAAAACGGATAATGAATATGTTTCACTAACTTGTGATTTAGGAACATCCTTAATTTGAATACATAACGATGAGTCTCAAACATTGTTTCCAAAAAACTGCGTACTTAGAATGTAGTACAAAAAAGTCGTTGAAAATCCCGATATTGTAATGACAGACTTTTTATTTCGATTCGAATACATAGCTGGAAGAGCATTGGCTGCGGAAAAAACGCCTCGTCCAATCGATGAAAATATCTAGCGTAGTTTGGTTATACAGAAACACGCTACAAATTGATATGTCGCTTTATACGTTACAGTATAAGTAAGAGTGTTTTCCGCTGCAAACGTCTAATAGTAGCTACATTTTACGAACGCGCACGAGTCACTCCAATTTGAACATTTTGTGGATGCCCATAAAAGACAGACGATGCAACTTTGCACGGCCATGAAACGCAACAACTTATAAAGACTGGCCCACACCAGATACAGCAAGGCATGTGCAATACAGCACATAAAACATAGAAGAAGTTGTAACATAGCCATGTCAAACAAACGGCCCGCAGGCCGCATGCGGCCCGCGATCTTTAAAGCACTCCTTTTAATTAGTGCAACGATCTAGCATACTACTCGCGCTGATAAAGAATGGGATTGGAAATGGCGGCACTGCTATTGTTCTATGTGCCTCTCGCTCACATAATACCGTACGAGTGAGCGAGAGACAAATACAAATGCCGCTATTTTTATCCCATCTGCGCGAGTAGTACCTAAAACGACAATCATATCAGTATGCTTTTTGTTGTTTTGAGTTTGGCCCGCTAACACAACCTGATAGTAGAGAGGATTAGGTTTGACACTTTGCCACGACTATTGTAAGATAATTATTTATGTGATAATATTTGGAGTCCAGTGTAAACGGCGTCAACATTGCCTCTACAAACACTACACACGTGCTACTGCATTCAATTTGGCCCAGCCTATTGACGTAACAGAAGCGGTACGCTTAATTGACCTATCACAAGGGAACTCAGTGCTCCATAGAGCGGAGCGGGAAAGTACTAGCTACCAAGCCGAGGTATATACTCAAGTGGGTACCACGCGACGGTCTCTTGTCGGAGCGGCAACGTGTTGAGCGGAATGACAACGCCGCCTAAAAACTGGTTTTCTTGTAAAGAGTCGTAATGCCATACGGTTGCTTGAAGACTCCGCGCCGTGACCACTTCCATTGGCAGCCGGTATTCCAACATATCCATGAATGAAGGGTGCGAATTTCGTTTGAGAACGCGCGTTTTTCTTTTTGTTTCTTTTGTTGGGTCAGGTATTAAGTACACCTGGAAAGAGAAAAGGGAGTAAAATATAATGAGACTCCTGACTAAAGAGTGTTGTTTACATCGAGACTCTTCAGTGTCTCGAAGAGCATATTATCAGAGACTTATGACAGTTAATACGTAGTTAGAAGCTAGAAAAGTCTGTCACTCTGGTTAACACTGGCATCGACCATCATAGGAGGGCAACACAGACCAGTAAGCCTCTAGACGCATTTTAGCCGGATACCCCCGGACACAAAGCATATGCAGCAGCACTGCATATCTTACGCCCAGCCACCAATCGGGACGTCACTCCGTCAGCGAGCGACATTTGAGCCGACCAATCATAACGCGCCGTCCGCCCCCACCCCGCCAACATTTTACGACTGTGTTCTCATGCAAAATTTTGTTTAGGTGGCGTCTTGAGGCTTACTGGTCTGTGATGGTCGATGGGCATTGGAGATGGAGACTGAAAATCCCTACATAGATATGCAGTATAACGAAGTCAGAAAGCATCCATTCGATTAATCGCGACATTCAATGGAAATGTTTAAATCCATCGACAATCGTACCGAAGCGATGATCGTGTTTTGACGTTCATCTCTCCGTACTCCGGTCAAGCGCTTACGACTATGATCCGTAGCACGAACATCTATCATTTATCGTGTATGTATCGAGCGGAACGGAAGTTCGTACATCGTCGAACGTGAATAGATCATGTAACGTTTCCGCTACACTGGCTAGACTGGATTCCGACCTCATCATTTCAGCTGAAAGACATCCACTGTTGGGCATAGGCCTCCCCCAAACATCGCCACAACGACCGGTCCTGAACTTCCCGCATCTAGCGGATTCCCGCGACCTTTACCAGGTCGTCAGTCGTGGGGGCCAACCCACGCTGCACCTTACCGTACGCGGTCACCACTCAGAACTTTTCGGCCCCATCGGCCATCCGTTCTGCGAGCAATGTGCCCGGCCACTGCCACTTAAGTTTGGCAGTTATTTGGGCTATGTCGGCTACTTTCATTCTCCTGCGAATCTCCTCGTTTCTGATTCAGATTCCGACCTATCTAGTTAAAAAGGCTAGGCTGATGTGTTACCTTAACATAAGGGTTAGGTGGCAGGCCTTGCGGTGTCAAGGCGAGCGACTGCGCGTGTAATATTAACACTGATAGCACTCCGCTCGCGTACTGCACCGATAGCTTCAGTGAACCAGACCCACTGTTCTCCGCCTCTGTTGATTCACCTGTAAATTTACAAATCAAAGACATTTCGAATTTATTCTGAATACACGGGCACTTTGCCGTTTGAAATTAGATGTTATGTGTAATGTGTATTAGTTTAGTTTGCAGATTGTACAGTCGACCGCAGGTCAGTGGTAACAGTTTGGCCTTGACAGCGTCATTATTTCGCAAGCATTAAGGGTGGTTTTCGTAGTTCAAGTGTTATCACTTGTACGTATGACTGCACGTGTGACTGTACGGCATTCCGGACAAATCCCTGTGGTTTTTGGTTTGCTTGTTGTAACTTTAATGTACGTTTTTATTGAAAATAAAAGTAATATAACTGGAAAATTTAAATTTATAGCTCATAAATTCGCACATAAGTGTCCTAATTGTGTCAACGATGTAGTCGGTAAAGTGCAACTAATCTATGACATCGTGCACATTACTGAGTAAACTTGAATCGTGAATTTCATATCTTCGAACGCTTTAGGTATCCATGTGTGACACCCGCCACTGGAATATGGCTTTACAGGACAAAAATAGCAAATGAAAAACTTTAGTTGAGCTAAGTGAAACTTCTTGTAGTGGTTACTCGATTTGCCGAATCTAATGTCATTATGTAGACTAGTAGATTGCCAGTTTAATTAATTAATGTTTTAAACGCCGTACGGGTCAACACGTGAGCGACAAAGATATAGCGGAAAAAACTTCTGGCGTTCAACGTAATAATATTATAATAATATTCAATTTTCAGACATAAACATTCCATAGATTACAGTAAAACAAATATTAGCAGTACAGTCAAAGACAAGACTTGTTGCCTGCAGGGCAACATCAGTTAGCTGACATAGTGCCTTACGGCCAAAATTAATATCCAATCTATCCACGATTTGCCCTACTAGAGTTAGGAATTTGACATAAGCTCCATACAATATATGTCAAATTTCTATCTCTAGTAGGGTAAATCGTGGATAGATTGGATATTAATTTTGGCCGTTATAACTCCTTCTATCAATCTCTGGATAGACTTGCAGTTGTAGCTTATCAATTTACTTCCGTTTTTATCCATTAATAGAGTTGTTATGCCTAGAAGTTTATACAAACCTCTCCTCATCCTCTGAGGCTCCACATCTTGCTGGTCTCTCAATAGCGGATGGAAGAAAGTGTATACAAGATCTGAGTGCGCAATCTCGTCAGCCAGGTAGAATAATGACGTGAGGAAAGCTTGTACGTCGCCGAAGCGCCGGTCTGCTACCTGACGGGTGTTGGAGCGGCCCACGTGGAGGCCGGATGGTAGACTAAAAAAGATAAAAGTATAAATGGTTATCGGTGATGAAAAGTGTAAATGATTATCGGTGGCGAAGCCTGAAAATCTTCAAAAGGTGTGTTTCAGTCTGTTTGTGTGTTTTCTGTTTTTTTCGGTAAACGTAGGGTAGGGTGCCCTCAGGCTCGGTGCAGCGATGATATTGGCAAGGTAGCAACTGGATGCGAGTGGCCGAGGATCTATGTCAGTGGCGTGCCGTTGGAGAGGCCTATGTCCAGCAGTGGACTAATATAGGCTGATGATGATGCGTAGTGTGTTTAAACCAGTGTTCAAAGGAATCATGTTATATTTATTGTTATTGTGTATCAGAAATACGTGGTCATGTTTGGAGTGCTCTTTCAGGACATAGGGCACAACTTTATAATGGGACCAACTCTGGAATCACAATTTTTTTTTTTACCTACGGTTTCGCTCGCCGAAATGTATGGAACAGCTCATTTATTATTCGCGATTTCAGGGTAGTAGTAAAGGTTATTCGATAGCAATAATTGAATGAGCTCTTATGACCACGCATTTCTGATATACAAGTTGTGTACCCCTGGCCGCTGACGGTTATTTTAATTGGTTTTTCAAGTTACGAATGGCAAAATCAAAAGTTACAAAAAAAACAATGTAAATGAATGGTTAGGAACAACTTCTGTTGATAAAACTTGTCGTAAAAGATGAACAATTGGCTACCGGTACAGTAGGGTGTGTTCAAACTATGACAAGTGGTTTCTCAACCAAGATTTGATTACTATAAACATTACATAATAAGACCAATAAGACCGCCAATTGTTAGTACTGTGCTCATGTTTGTGACAACTTTATTTTTATTTTTATGGTGTGCAAACAATAAAGTATACTCTATCTATCTATCTATCTACTCTATCTATTGCCACTAATAAAGCTTTCTCTATTAATGATACTTTTAACACATAATCACTGTATTGATAAATAAGAAACACAATGTACTCTTTGGAATGTTGTCGCCCAAAAGCATTAGCATTAAGTCTGATTACAATGATATCATTGTATTGAGAGTCAGACCTATCGAATGTTTTAATGTTATCTTATTCAAGGAAAAAAGAAGATACCCGTGTCAAACTATGAGTAATAGGTTGTGAAAAGTTTATTTTCAATTACATACAAAGAAATTTCTTTCTTCGTGATAATATTCGTAAAAAACTATGTTGCAACGAGACAGCCCTGCATCGCCAATAAATCAGGGACGGTCGTGAAAAAGCAAATTTCATGTCAGTGCAAATTAGTTTATGGACATACTCGTCAGCTCCCGAAACCAATCAATTAATGACCTTTAAATCTTACCAGATTGTAGAAATGTTTTCACCTATCCTGCCGTTTCTTTAAAATATCCCTTTTCGAACCCAAATCCTAAATAGTTTGTACAATAAATGTATTTTTGTCGTGTCTACACACAATCAACACCTACTTATTTTCGTCACCAATAATAATTATCTTCAATTTATACAAGCTTAAATTAATCCATTGATAGTCCTGTCGTAAATAAGGTGGGAATTACCCCAATGAGATATGATAGCTCTTGTCCTGCATTTAATTTTATGTTTTGTTTAGTTCAAAATCTTGCTAACCTACATTTCTCTGATTTCTCTCCAGAACGTTTCACTAGAATCTGTTTGAGCAAATTTTGCATTCCAATAGTTTTGCTGTATTCCGGTGCGAAGGGCGAGTGCCGATGAAATTACAATAACATGAGACTTCCATCTTCATATCTCAGCTCGTGCGAGCACGTATTGCGATACTATTTAGGCAATAGCCTAGGTGGAATTGCAGTTTATATGGGCAACGCTAAGCATTTAACGATCCTTTAACATTAAAAATCCACACCATTCATTAATTAACTCTCTAAAATAAATCAATGGCAATTTTAGGGAAACCGACCATTTTGTTAAGAAATTAGAATTAAGGAAAATGATTTTTTTATTATTTTTAACGCATTTACATAAAGATATAAATCGTGGAAAGAAAAACCCAAAGACGTAGTAAGTGGAAGTTAAATTCGATACCACGAGCAGTGTTCATGGTAGCTTAGTGGCTAAAGCACTAGCGTACTGAGCCAGGAGTCGCAGGTTGGTATCCTGCTCATGAACGATTTTGTCTTTCCACAATTTATATCATAATGAAAATAAATTTTATTTATTCAGCCTTCTGCTATTCTTAATCGGACTTAGTCCTATAATAATGAATTAACGAAAATGACAATAACCATAACGCGAATGACAAACAACCATTGTACCTTAACATCCGTCCACTCGATTACATAGAATAATTTTAGTTGATAAGATTACAGTCATTATTCTCTCTGTTATCTTATCTGGTAACACAGGCGTATTGATTTAAACAGTAATGGCTGAACGAGTGTTGTCACCACTTACTCTGTTTATTTGCATTTGAATTTGTGTTGTTGTTTTAATTAATAGCAGTTATTAGACATACGGAAACACGTAAGTAAGTGTTTGAATTTATTACATCAATTTTCTGCATAATAATAAAGGGAAACGTCAATTCAATAATATAGGAAACATAAAACTCGTGAAAGTATTAAATGTAATAATTAATCACTGTCCATTTCATATCTCTGTTAATCTTTATTGTTTTCAAAGAGGTATTTATTGTTTTGTTAAAATTCTTTCAGTTAACAATCCAGTGAGTTACGTAGCAACACTAGCGTTCTTCTGTTGTGTATCCTGTGTTATTCTAATGCTCAAGTTCGGCGGGTTCAAGGCCTCTCTCAACTTCTACAATGGGAACAGAAGAAAGTCGCATAAGGAGCATAGCGATTTTGGCTCAGCGATGTCGATAACAGGCGCTTATAGGACAAATAGGGATGAATTCCTCGGTAAGTATTTTTATACAATAGCAATATAGTAGTGGTTATATTTGGTTATAGTCGCCTACCCCAATGGGAAACAGGCGTAATAATATGTATGTATGTATATTTGGTTGATGAATTTGCAAAGAAAACCCCAGTAACTGTTCTTACAAGCCCGCTCCTTTTGATGATTTGTATAATTTTTTATCGCAAGACGAATGAACATGCAAGGAAGTCCAAAAAAAATTATGTTACATTCAATATCATGTTTTTTGAATTTTCCAGGATATAATTACCCAGATGCACAAAGGAGGGTCACACCGTCAGTTGTTCCAGTTACAAATACAGATCAGCCAACAACACCGTTAAGACAAGTCAAAAGCACCAGCGACTTGATAAAGGACAAGAACCTCCCACCAAACTTAAGATTGGACATCCCAGGAGTTTCACAAGACCCACGTGGTGCCATACCGAATGATACTCGAAACATAAAACCCCAAGATAACAAAACAAAAGAGATAAAACTAGACGCACAAAAGAGAGTAGACAAACAACGACTTGCAGAACAAAAGAAGTTAGAAAAGCAGCGGCTAGAAGAACATAAGAAAATAGAAAAGCAACGACTAGAAGAACAGAAGAAACGGGAGAAACTAGCGCAACAAGAGCAAGCAAAACAGGAGAAGCTAAGAAAAGAGAGGGAGAAGAAAGAAGCGCAGCAAGCGAAAAAAGATAAAAAGAAGAAAAAACAGGCCCCACAGCGTCCGGTAGCAAATCCGTTAGGACAAGTCAGTACGAGCACTTCAAATAATCCTCTAGCACAAGGAGGAAATACTCCATTAGCTGGACAGATGCAGTATTCAACAAACACTCTAGACAGTTCAATAAGCAAAACTAGTGGGCCACCCCCTTATTCTGAGAACCCAAAACCAGAAGGTGATAAGGATAGTAGTGGCAATGTGACTTATAGCAAACCTGTAGATACGGACAGTTGGGACATGGTCTCTAAACATAGAGAAAATATAAGCAGGCCTGTGAATGCAGGGCCTGCGAATGCAGGACCCGCGAAACAGGTTAAACAAACGACCATGGATTTGAACTACAAAGTAGATGCAGGGCATCAGAATAAAGAAAATAGTGAAGCTTGATATGTGACGTCAGTTGTATTTTGTTTATGTATTTCTAAGTTTATGACAAGTGTAAGCATTGAATTTTAGTTGTTAAGAAATTAATTTATATTTTTGTATTATGATTGTGTTTGAGGTTTCTTTCTGAATCTTAAAATATTCTTCCTTGTGATGATCGATGATAACAATCTAAAATAAAAATTATATGTTATCGATTTTGTTCTCAATACGAGACAGATACAGATTTTGGGTCCTTCGGAAACGCCTTATTTAAAGTATATTGCTATTGTTGCTTTTGAGAGCAGAATATTTATATTTCTTTGAAACATTTTTTATCAATAAAATTAATCGTATGACAAATTCAAGCAACCAAAGGTTTGTTTTGAAACTAATCGCAGATTACGCAGATAATTACAAACTTTAATCTAATCTTTTACATGGCATTTTTGTAACGAGAATTTTCTGACATTTGTTATTAATGTAATAAGCTTGTAAATGAGACATCAAAATTTTATCGAAGCCAACCTTAGCGCCAGGTGTGTTAGTGTATTGGATTTTTGGTCACAGTCCCATACATTGACTCGGTCATCATGCAAGATGACCAGTTGACAAAAAGGGAAATAATGCTTCCAATGATACGATGGGCTGGACAGGACTAAATGGCGAGCCGGCAACATACTGTAAAGAAGTGGCCTATCTGTCTGCCAGGTAGACCACATCTAAGATTAAGACATTTTCCTGTTCACATGGATAATGTAACTAAGATATAATGTAACAAAAAATGGATAGGCAGCCAGTATCCAGATATGCTCTACTCGATTTCAGATAGGCTCTACTCGATTTATCACTGTAAAGTCAGCGTCAAAAATATCGGCACGAACAGACTGTTCAAAATGATTTGAACCACTAACAAAATTAAACTTTATCTCAATGGAATAAAAATCTTTTCAGAATGACATTTGGCGTGCACTGTATTCATTTTGAAACGACCCTTGTGTCCGAGATACCGTTTAATTTTGTTAGTTGTTCAGATCATTTTCAAAAGTCTGTTCGTCCCGATGTTTTTGACGCCGACTGTACACGGACGAAGTTTTCTCAGAAAATTAGAGGTTAGTTTGGGGACAAAAGTTGTAACTGTAGCCTCGACGCTTGGCTAGCCGGCAGTGACTGCAATTTCAATAATTTTGCACTGGTAATGCAGCTAACAGACTGAAAGATCCGTCCTATTGCATATCAATTCTTACCTGTGTACTTTAGCTAAGGGGAAGTGCAGACAAATCTTCTGATACAACTCAGTGAAGTGCTTGTAGGAGCGGTACAGCACGAAGGGCGTAGTCTGTCCCTGTCTGAAGATACGTAGCGCGTACACGTAGTGCTTTTCAGGATCGTAGCGCTTCTCGTAACCGAGGCATTCTACGCTGACTAGACGACCTTCTTGTGCCATGCTGTGGAAGATAGGTGTAACTTGTCAGTGAAGAGTAGAAATGACATTTAGGAATATCTCTTATCGTGTCAATGGTTCAACTTAACTTAACTTTGTCTAAATATTCTTCGAATAAAATTGCTACTTTAATGGTGTTATTAGTGGCAGCGTAGATCTTTTTGAGTTTCAGTTATGTTTATCAAGGAGTAATTATAATAACCAAGCTTAACAATCGGGTTTTAAATAAATATCTAGTCATAGGTTATCTGAATTTAGAGAGTGCCTTCACAGATCTCTTTTTTGATGTCGTATAATTACTATCTACGTCGGAATGATAGTAGTGTTCACTTGTTAATTTACCATAATATAACTTACGTATACGTTCGTGGGATGAACGATAGCAGTTCTGAAGTGTTGCTGCTCTGATCACCGCTGGCGCGCAGCTGAGCCAAGTTGTGCAGGAAGAAGTTAATTGGAGTGAATCTGTTGATTTAATTATATCTATTATTCTATTATTTTAACGTAAGCGAACACTTCAACACGTATTCAAAGTAAAAGTTAAATTCGAATGTTTTGACAATCCAACTTATCGTATCGGCAAAGTGACTCGGCAAAGTAACTATGCACCTCGCAATAAATAGGCCTGTATTAACAAAATTATATTATCGCGATCGTAAATGCATTACACAATTCGGGTGTTGGGTACAAATCAACAGAAACGCGGTTCTGTGCGAAACAGTTCTAAGATAACTGAAATTGTGCTATTGTGATGACTTATTAAAGAAGTCCATCCCAATAAAATCACTGCGTGTACATATATTTTCTTCAAATGTTACTCTCACAGGTCTGCTGGAAGAAATTTCTTACAAAAGAAATAAGTAGTGCCTTTGTATTCCTCTTTCCTACGTGTTTTTTTATTTCTCTGTATGTACAGTCACAAAAATTTCCGGTGAACCACCACTAAGGCTAAAATCGCTTGCACTCAATGTTCGATGGCACCTACGTGTAATTTAACAAGATTTGTTCAAGGGATTTTGTCACCACCGCGAAATATCGTGACATAAAAAAATATCATAAAACAATTATTTAGGCAATGACAATCCATGCAATGTTGTCAACCTAATAAATAATTCATGGTTTATTAGGTCACTTAGTTTTAAATTTGTGTGTCAAACGGCGGGTTTTTTTTATATATCATAGAATGGCGAAACGAATTAAAGGCCCACCAGGATGTTAAGCTGTTACCTTTGCCCATAACAACTGCAATACCACCTATACAGTTGCCTTAAAGATACTGCAAGTCGGTTCTCCAAACTGAGACATGAAGATGGAAAGTCTGATCATCATACAACCTTTTTATTTCTTTTTTTTTTTTTTTTTTTACCTCTGTTTTTTTGAATTAATGTGCGGATTTATATTCGATTATTACTTGCTTTAACGGTGAACGAAAACATCGTGAGGAAACCTGCACACCAAAGAGTGCTCCATACAGTTCTCGATGGTGTGTGTAGTCCGCCAACCCGCACTAGGCCAGCGTGGTGGACTAAGGCCTTAGCCTTCTCGTACCGAGGAGAGGCCCGTGCCCAGTAGTGGGACATTAATGGGCTGGTTATGTTTATGTTACTTATCTACAACGTTAGAAAACAATACGTACTTGCTCTTGAGTGAGGAGTGTATGAGTCTGGCGAAGGCTGCGGCCGCCTCAGCGTTGGTGGCGGCGGGGAGCAGCGCCGCTCGCACGTAGCCCACGGCCGCGCTGGTGACTCCTGTTACACCTGACATGGCCATCTGGTACGGAGCAATCGTGTATAAGATAAAGAGACCCGTAGGCCGGTAGACCGGAGTGACCGACATAACTTGTAGGATCAGTAAGCTGAAGTGGCAGCAGGATGGCCATGTCTGTCGAAGGACCGACGGCCGCTAGAGCAGAAGAGTGCTTAAGTGGAGACCGCGAATCGGCAAATGCAACGTAGGGCACCCCCCCGCCAGGTGGACCGACGACCTAAAGAATATGGCTGGACGGACTGGATGCGGAAGGCAGAGGACCGAGTGTCGTGGCGCATCTTGGGAGAGGCCTTTGTCCAGCAGTGGACTGCGATAGGCTGAGTTGATGTAGGCCGGTATACAACCATGGTAACATTTAAGTATAGACTTTTAGAATAATCTATAATACGATGCTGTAACTACCACCCTTGCCTTGGACATCATACCGATTCACGTACAAGTTTTCCGTATATAGCAACTAGTTTTCCACCTCTAACCTACGGTGTTTTCAATTTTTATAACCGATATATGGATTGTTAGCCTTAACGGATCGGATTAATGACGGAGCGCACTATTACCACAGTCTAGCCACTCCAAACAGTCGCCCAACGCGCGAGCTAAGTGTACCAAGCTGGGTTCAAAACTGTCAAACAGTGTCCCGAGTTGCCTTTAAAAACTGCCAAAGTCAATTTTCGTTGAACCACTGTATGGAACAGATAATTACACTGTGCTATTACTAAATTATCTATTCAAAAAGCGAAATATGTTCAGCAGAGGACTGCTATAAGCTGAGAAATTAGTATGGTAGACTTACTAATGCAAACAAGTCTAGGATATGGTCGTGATGCGCCCTGACCACGTTGAAAGCCATGCAACATAACTCTACGAAGTGTTGAAACCGCTGTGTGGGACGCTCGCCGCCGTTGATCACGTACACCATGTCATGGGTCAGCACGAAGGGTGCTCGATCTCTGTTAAAAGAATATTTTTGTGTACTTTGAAGCCAAGCTTCTTAACGCACGTTCAGGATCAAGAACTCATAAAAAGTGAAACGACACGAATGCGGCGATGAAAGGAACCTCCTTGGGTGAGCAGCGCGTATTGTTGCCCATATGAGTAAGCCAGACAGAATACAAGACATAGCTTCGCTTCTGTCGGGTGTCCCACGACAACTCACGCGAAATGTATTTACACAAGTAACAAGAAGATAAGGTTTTCTATTTTGATTACAAGCACGAAGTGAAGTCTCCCGATAATCTAGTAATAATATGTTCTTTTATTTATCTGCTTATTAATAAAATCATAATCCGTCTAAATAATCGATCAGCTGCAACGATTTATATTATGTGAACTGACTTATGTTAGGGTCACTTTCCACCAAAGCGGAAAAAAGAGATGTCTCTAACAACCAATAAGATTGTGTTATTTACACATCTCTCCGCTCAGCTTCAACGTTATCCTAAAAATATCTAACGCTATATTTACGAGATATCGACTCTCTGCTTTGGTGGATATAGCGGCATACCCTAAAAAAAATTGAGCATACCTTTTAAAATTACCAAACATCTGCGCATCGCCAAGGAATTTTCCGAAGTCTATATGGAACAAGTGTCCTGAAGTCTTCAACATTATGTTGTCGTTGTGTCTGTCACAGATACCCAGAAGATAAGTCGCTACGCTGTAGCCGGCGCATGATGCTATGAAAAAGAAGTTTTACATAAATATATTTTAGCCTGTTGGTTGTTGTTGTTGGTTGGTTGTTGGTGTCTTTCCTAATATGAGCTTTCACCACAGATAAGAACACGAGATAAGAAGTAATGTTCCACTCATTCTGACTTCATGCATCTTTTAAAATTTTGACCACATTTTATTAAAGAATAATTTACGAACATAGTTTCTGACTATTACTTTTTAATTATTAAACATTCTGTCCTTATTTTATGATGAATAAAACAAACATTGTTTTTCTCCAGACAAAACGAAACTCTTGAAAAATCTGCTGTTTATTCATTTTCAAATATTTAAACCTCCAAGTCGTCGCGGGACCGCTATTCTGTTTAAGTTCGCTAATTTTAACTCCCTATTTCGTTAACTTAACCCTCTTTTTGCGTCGGGGGTCAAAAATACTACAACAAACTCTAAGCGAGGCCGCACACCGGCGCCACACGCTACATGCTCGCCACATTTACGTCTAATCGTCTAATCATTGGCGTAGTGATTGTGACGCAACAAATGTATTACCGGTGTGCGGCCTGGTTAAGAATACTAAAATACAACTTACCTGTGAAGTTATCCCTCGCCCGTTGATATTCTAATTCCGAGGGATTGTGTTTGGCCAACCATTCTGCTATAGGTTTGTCCTTGAATGAACCTGTGAGACCCCACTCGGTCTGGATAGCGCGGAGTGTTTCAGCTTCAGAAACGATTTCAATCATACCTGAACAACGAGATTTACACATTTAATTTTTCAATGAAGATAGGAGATGAATTTTCAGCCAATTAAAGCCAGACAGCATCAAATCATTGTTAAGCTTACTCTCATTCTAAATCTAAACCAACACAACCATCAAAAGTTAACAAACGCATCGACGGTTTTGAACATTATTTACACTGCTTTCTTTAACTGGACATTTTATAATAAAACAAAGTTTAACCGGATTAAATCCCGTATATTATTTAAATTGGTTTTCCTGACCTTTCGAAAGCTTTGCAGCATTTCGTGGTCGCAGGTAGACTAAGATGACAAGCGTCTTACAATTATTTCTAAAAAAAATATTTTAATCTACCGTACAATATTATTAATTAAAATCGTTTCGATGCACGCAGTAATCACTCACAATATCATTATCTAATAATAATAATTATAATTATTTTAATATACGCGATTTAATCCGGTTAAACTGTTTTATTATAACGTGTAGTCGCGAAAACCTAAGAAATTATTATGTGGACATTTTATTTTTTAACTTTGTTGAAAGCAAAGACCCGCAAGCTAGCAAAATTATCTGGTATTGTAGAAAATTCAATCCGTGAAAATAGCGGCGTCGCACTAACCTCTCTTATCGCTAGTAGGCAAAGCTTGGAAGGTGACTATTCGCAGATCCAGGCCAGCTCTGAGCCACAGACTGTCCATCACTTTGATCACTTGCAGAACCAATGCGTCCTGACGTAAATCATCGCCAACCTAGTGAAAAGTAAACCTGGTGATGGCACTGCATGAAACTGGTGTCAGAGTGAGATAACGCTATATATTATATAACACATCAATGTATGTATTAAAAGTTTCCCGACGTTACGAGACACTACTAATTTATGAATGAAAAGAAATGATACGTTACAACATACATACATATTATTACGCTTGTTTTCCATTGGGGTAGGCCGAGACAGTGGGTTTCCACCTGCTACGATTCTGACACACCTCTTTCGCTTCATCTACGTTAATTAACCTCGTCATGCATGCTCGTCATGGAGCGGGAGTGCGGTGGTACTGTTCTTCAAAAAAGGGGATAAAACCCTACTGAAGAACTACAGACCCATCTCACTCCTGAGTCATGTATACAAGCTGTTCTCGAGGGTCATCACAAATCGTCTCGCCGGAAGACTCGACGAATTCCAGCCACCAGAGCAAGCTGGGTTTCAAAAAGGCTACAGCACCGTAGACCACATCCATACTGTTCGGCAGATCATACAGAAGACTGAAGAGTACAATCAGCCGCTGTGTATGGCATTCGTGGACTACGAGAAGGCCTTCGACTCTATCGAAACTTGGGCAGTTCTGGATGCTCTTCAGCGATGTCACATTGATGAGCGGTATATAGAGATGCTGAGATGCCTATACAACGCTGCTACCATGACTGTTCAGCTCCAGGACCAAAAGACGAAGCCAATCCAACTGCGCAGAGGGGTGAGACAAGGGGATGTAATATCCCCGAAATTGTTCACTAACGCGTTGGAGGACGTCTTCAAGACACTGGACTGGACTGGACAGGGTATCAACGTTAACGGCGAGAACATCTCACATCTCCGTTTCGCCGATGACATCGTTGTAATGGCTGAGTCGCTGGAACAACTGGGCGAAATGCTGCACAGCTTAAACGGAGCCTCTCGACGTGTCGGTCTCGGCATGAATCTGGACAAGACTAAAGTCATGTTCAATATGCATGTCATGCCGAGGCCAATATTCGTCGAAGGGTCGACACTCGAAGTTGTAAACGTCGACCTAGGGCAGGCAATTCAGCTTGGTAGACACAACTTCGAGAAAGAAGCCAACAGAAGGATCCGTCTGGGCTGGGCAGCGTTTGGCAAACTTCGCCGAGTCTTCTCGTCGCCTATACCGCAAAGTTTGAAGACAAAAGTCTTCAACCAGTGCGTCCTGCCTGTCATGACTTACGGTGCCGAGACGTGGACACTGACAGTTGGGCTAGTCCACAAGTTTAAAGTCGCTCAGCGAGCTATGGAGCGAGCTATGCTTGGAGTTTCTTTGAAGGATAAAATCCGAAACGAGATTATCCGGAGAAGAACCGGAGTGACCGACATAGCTTGTAGAATCAGTAAGCTGAAGTGGCAGTGGGCTGGCCATGTCTGTCGAAGGACCGATGGCCGCTGGAGCAGACGAGTCCTTGAGTGGAGACCGCGAATCGGCAAACGCAGCGTAGGGCGCCCCCCTGCCAGGTGGACCGACGACCTAAAGAGCGTGGCTGGGGGGGACTGGATGCGGAAGGCAGAGGATCAAGCATTGTGGCGCAACTTAGGAGAGGCCTATGTCCAGCAGTGGACTGCGATAGGCTGAGTTGATGCATGCTCGTCGGTTTAGAGAACTCTTAACGTGGCATTTTTTAAGAAAGTCCGCGATTAATTGCAATACGTTCGCCGACGTAGTCCGCCTCAAACTCTTCCATCCACACTCGCTTCGTATACGATAAAAAAATATTCGTAAACTGCCAAACATATACTGGAATATTATGGTAAAAAAACCGGCCAAATGCGAGTCGGACTCGCGCACTAAGGATTCCGTTGCACTACACGTCTGTGTAAAATCCTTATTTTTTTATTGTTTTACTAAGTATAGTAAAACAATAAAACAACTCTACAACAAGACAAAGTTGACGCTTGCATGTATTAACGTTTATGACATAGAGACGTTTATTAAATGCATTATTTTCGAAGTTTCTTGTATGCCTTTGCCCCTTTGGGCATATAACACATTATATTCTGTGAAAGTTTCAACTGGCTATCTATTACGGTAAAATAATACAGCCCTGTGAAGTGTGTGTAATGTGTGCCGTAGGCAGAGTAATATTGTCCCGTTTGCACCATTTGGGTACGCGGGGCGAAAAAGGGGCGGCCCTGATACTGTTGAGTACCGACTAATTAAAATATTGCTATTTTCAACTTGTAGATATAACAAAATAGAGATGAATGAAATTGAAAGCCGTGAAGAAGGCGAAACACGTGCAAACCTTTGTTTTTCTTACCTTGAACATAGCAGGTATTACAGCGTTATCACTGCCGATGAAATTTATCTTGAGTGGTAGCGTATTTGACGCGAAGTACATACAAGACCTAGATAGAATAAAACAAGTTTACTTTTGTGTGAAAGCTGACAGCAATATAATTTTCCTACAGTATAACTTTTTTTTCGGGTGGAAATCCTCAAAGGCAGATATGTTGGACTCCTACCGACTAGTGGGCCGATGACACGATTATCCACGACTTGCCCTACTAGAGATAGAAATGACATCACTACGACCGAACCGACGGTCGACTGTACGTCAGTGGTAACAGTTTGACGTTAACAGCGCCTTTATTTCGTAAGCAGTAAGGGCGGTTTTCTGACTCGGGTGTTGCCACTGTCATGCGGTCAACTATACTTTTCTAATATTTGATGTCGACTGTCCTTTCTTTATATTTAACCTATGTTTTTTTGATTGACTTTCTTTGTAACCCCACCTGTTAGTTACCTGTTTGTGTTTTGTATCACTGTTGTTTAAATAACATACAACATAAATAAAATATTAAAGTTATGTTTTTCTAACAAAACTTATGTCAAACAAGTGGTTCCCTAGCAACTAAACAGTTTTACTCTTCTATTCCTGTAGACGTAAAGGTATCAAAAAGAGATTAGCCATTTTTAACAGTGAGTCCAACATATTTTTTCAGAAAACCATAGAGTTCCTAGCAATGTCCTTTCGTTTAATATCATTGAGCCGTTTTAGCGTAATTACAAACAAACAAACATCGATACGTCCATATTTAGTAGGATAGTAACAGCTAAACTTACTTGATATCAACATCATGCACGTATTTATGCAGTGCGAGCGGCAACGCGGCGGGTTCCTGATGTAAGAACGTGGCGAGCTTCGCACTACCGGCACTTAATGCTCGTTGCCGTCCCGGCTCCTTCGCGTCCTTTACTGCCTGTGCCACTTCCGATAACGTCTGTTGGGGAAAGACAAATCACGTTATCTAAATCAAATCATTATTTAAATCTTTATGCAAGAAGTTGCAAAACTACCTACTTACGGCCAAAATTAATATCCAATCTATCCACGATTTGCCCTACTAGAGATAGGAATTTGACATAAGCTCCATACAAAATATGTCAAATTTCTATGTCTAGTAGGGTAAATCGTAGATAGATTGGATATTAATTTTGGCCGTTAGTCGGTCTTATGAGGAAACTGAGAACTTGTTTATTATACAAAGCTAATTGATGAAAATGATTAATGTTGTGTTTTTGTTTTTCGGTATTACAAACACACTATGACTCGAGAATCCCCCAACCTTTCCCCACTCTTCACTACACAAAACACACCCCCACACACCCCCACACACCCACACCTACACCCACATCTTCTGTTTGGACAAGCATTTTAAGTCTAGAATCCATCTTTACATGTCTGTTTTGGCTATTATTGTTTTGTTTGAACCAACTTCGGATACAGATGCTCCCATGTTGTGTACGTAAATATTAGCCTATAAGTTTCGCTGTAAGTGGTTGTACAAATTGTTGGTGAAATAAACGTTATTTATTATTTATTTTTATTTATTATCAGTATCGGACCGTGCACACACGTGCGTTTTTTTTTTCTGGACCGCAGATCTTGGTGACGGAGTTATACGCTTGGAGCCGACCGAACCGTTCACATAGACCGGCTGGAAGAGGACACGCGCATTAGGAGCAACCGTCCTTTATGCTTCACACTGATCGCTGAGCGTCCCAATGGACGGCTCTCGAGCATTTTCTTGTCACAAAAGGTGTGAAATGCAAAAATAAACCTTATTTCAATGTTCTAAACACTATTTTAAATACGATAAAAATTTACATTGCTCTCCGAGACGGTCTATGTACACGGACCTTAAGGAGAGGTTCCAAGGAGTGCCTCGAAACATCTCGGAATGCAATTAATTTTGTAGTGATTTAATAAGTGCTAAGGCGTCGCAAAACTGAAAGCATCCTCTTACGTTATCCTTTGAGGACGCATCCTGAAAGGCATGCAGCATGTATTACGAGTCATGCAGATTACAGGTATTAAAGTATTAACCTACCTACCTACTTAACTACTTATGGAAAACTAAAAGGACATCTTTGCTGCGAATGGGCAGGCAATATTTTTGCAATTCATTTTTTGGTATCTTACTGGAAATGTTCTTTGACGTATATTCTTTTCTTTCTGAGAAACCTACACTATATAATTTTTTTGTATTATAATAATGTGAAGGCGTCACCTGTGTACAGTCGACTTGTCGACCTCACGTCAGTGATAACAGTTTGACCTTGATATCGTCTTTATTTCGTAAGGATTAAGGGCGGTTTTCGTAAAGCAACTGACGTGCAGTCAACTGTACAACTTAAACTGTCGTAACTCGTTACCGCTAAAGTTTGTACACTTTATCACAACTGACAACATAATCGCTAAAGCTGTTCCTGTACTCTGTAGCTGTACTCATATGAGTCATATAATATACTTGGTACCTTGACAAGCAGCTGCTGCCTCAACAGAGTATTCTGCAGGTTCTCTCCGCAGACTGCTAACAAGGCTCTCAGTAACAGTCGGTAGCGCCACGTGGCCGCCATGCCAGCATCTGCTTCATGCGACTCACTCGCGCCCTCTTCTAGGCTGATGCCCAGGAACTCTTGGTTAGGGGCCTGGGCAGAAAGTTGGAAAGGATAAGTAAATAAATCATTCTTGCTATAAATGGATAGAGATAGATATAAATTAGAGTAACTTACTTGAGGTACGTTCGGTAATGAATGGACTAACAACCAAAACAATCGATGAGCGACCGCTGGCCCGGCGAGAGCGCGTGATAATAATAATTCTGAAACAACACATAGAATAGAATAGAATAGAATATATTTATTTGCATAAAACATGGTATAAAAAGGTGTTATAAAATTGCATGCAAAATTGTAGACATTATAGTCTTTGATCGAAGAATTTCCTAATAGTATAGAAATTATTTTTATTCAGCCATTTGTACAATTTGTTCTTAAAAAGCCTGCAATTAAGTATTTTTAATGTATTCGGTAATTTATTATAGATACGTACGCACATAGCAAGACAGCTTTTATTATATTTTGTTATTCTAGGGATCTCATCTTGTACAAGTCTGTATTGGTCACGCCGATTTCGAGAACATATATCTTCTGCTGTTTTGAACAGTTTTAAAGAAATGTTTTAGTGTTAAATTGTCAAATTTTTACAGTACTACCACTCTTATAAGTTACATCAATGTCCCTGCGCAAATGAATTTTTTTGGAAGGCGCGAAAATATTTAGGTCAATCATAACTCACTACATTTACGCGCAAAAAATATTCATCCGCTGTCGGTTCTTGCATGGTAGCGTCCGCTGCGATTTGCAATTTGCCAAAAAAAGTTGATATTTATTTTACTGTAAAAAATTATTGCTCGAGGATTATAAACCAGAAAGAAAACAGTCGAGAGCGTTTGTATGGAGAAAAAGACCACCCGCATTTCTTCTTAACTGGCGACAGGACTGGCCTCATTTGTTTCATATGATGCGACACATATCATCGTCTAAAATATCGTTGATCAACTGTGTTGCCACCTCGACTCACAAACTAGAAAGACTACAAACAAAAGGTACTAACCAGCAACAGGACTGGCCTCGTATGTCTCATGTCGTAGTGCCTGTATTAACTGTGGCATGACGCGGCAAAGATCATCGTCTGACATCTCATTGATCAACTCCGTTGCGGTCCGACGTACCGCATCATCTGGGAAACTACCAAATAATTTAAAACAATTATAGAAATAGGAATTGAGAGTCATTTCTGGTTAGTTATTTCTGTTTTTCATCATTATCATCATTTCAGCCGAAAGACGTCCACTGCCGGACATAGGCCTCCCCAAGCAGTTTGGGGGATATGCCATAATCGCCACGCTTGGCAGGCGGGTTGGCGATCGCAGTTGGTTGGTTTAATACTCTGAGAACGCTGCTGCCCATCCTCTGGTGAATCGCTTAGTCGCCTTTTACGACACCCATGAGAAGAAATAGGGATAGGATTTCTGTTTACTAATATTAAAATGGGAAAGTTTGTAAATACGTTTGATGTTTGCTAATCACGCATATACAGCTGAATATATTCGCGAAAAAAAAACATACGATACTTTTTATCGATATACAACGCACAACAGTAGGATATAATTCCTATCTAGGTGGTAGCCTACATCTTTACACTATCCTGTATAGTTTACAAAAAGAGCAAATGTCGATTTCTTTAGGTTTAGGATTTTCCCATATTGTCCAAGTTAAATAAAGGAAGTAAGATGGGAAGATGAAGAACCAACCTTTTATATAGACCTAGAACTAAACAGTTGTGCACTAAGTTTACCCTCAGCCTCTTTTCTACACTCACTCTATCGCTCAAAAATCAAAATCAAAATAATTTATTTGTAAAACATAGGTATAAAAGTTAAAAACTTGGTGGAAAATTAACAAATTACGTCACACTATGTTTAACCTTGAAAGGCATACAAATTATATAGTACCTATAGAACACATCATAGCATTTTTGCTCATCAAAGGTTTGCTGGTAGAAAACTCATTTTTGAGTTAAGCTCGCCTTTGTACATGTAATTTCTATTTGTAAGTTAATACTGTATTTTTCTGGTGTACAATAAAGAATAAGAACCAATTCACCTGTCAAGTGCTGTGTGTATAATCCCTTCCCTTCACACGAAGATCCACTGAATAGCCCAAAGCGTTAGATCAAAAGCAATAACATTTACTTTGGAAACCTTAAAAACCTTTTGTTTTCTTTGACACCATTTCATTTCTAGCAATAAACAACAACAAAAAACATAAGACTTACCAGGGCAACAGAAGATGCATGGCGTTCAATGGTGAAGGTTTCTCCCACAGTTTTAGCAGCGCAATCAGTTGTTCCCGATGTTCTCCGTACCAGTTGGTAGCAGCCATTAGTACTAGAGGCAGTGCTCCTGCCAGTTGCACTAAGTATTGACGTTTTTCCCACATTATCTATGAACAAATTAAATCTGGGATTTACTACGCTACTATTCATTTTCGGCTACGTATTAAAGTATAAATATTTCCATGCCAGAGATCAATTAAAACGGATTTATTTGCGCCCCTTCCCGCCCCGTATTAGGTAAACAACCATCATCACGGACGGTACAGTCTGGAAAAAACGTCTTTAATCGGAATTAAAGTGTTAGTGCCTACACTTATGTATGGTAGTGAAAGTTGGGTATGGCAGAAGAAACATGAAAGCAGAATAAATGCAGTAGAAATGAGAGCTTTGAGAAGTATGTGTGGTGTAACTTTGAGAGATAAAGTAAGGAATAACATGATAAGGGAGCGTTGTGGAGTGAAAGAAGATGTAGTGACAAAGATTGAGAAAGGTATGTTAAGATGGTTTGGACATATAGAGAGGATGGACGAGAGGAGATTGACGAAACAAGTATACGAAGCGAGTGTGGATGGAAGAGTTGGAAGGGGACGACCTCGGCGAACGTATCGCGATCAAATCGCGGATGTTCTCAAAAAATGCCAGGTTAAGAGTTCTCTAAACCGACGAGCATGCATGACGAGGTTAATGGACGTAGATGAAGCGAAAGAGGTGTGTCAGGATCGTAGCAGGTGGAAATCCAGTCTCTGCCTACCCCAATGGGAAACAGGCGTGATAATATGTATGTATGTATGTATGTTTACTCAAAAATGCATGTTGGCATTTTGGCATTTTGACAACCTTGTTTGAGCAAAGTCGCCTTGCCGTTCTGTTTCAAGGAGCGGCCGGCAAAGTTTTGCTGGTCGCTCTAACAGGCCGGCAAAACATTGCCGGCCGCTATTTTGACGTTTCAATGTTTTAAAAAACCAAATGCAAAAAGATTTTATTTAAAACACAGCTGTTTGTATTTATAGAGATAGGTACAAAAAGATTTTATTCCATATTTGGCTGTATAGTTCCAACTAACATTGCTAAAAAAAAAAAATAAGAAGTAACAAAAGCGCGGTTCAGCGAAAATTTTATTTTTATTTAGTGACTTTTTTGCTAAAAATGAGCTCTCAAAGCGAAAATTATTCCGATTCAATGTGTTTAACACCGCCAGACATTAAAGATGAAGCTAAATTAGTGGTTGAAAATTTAATACCGCGAAACTCAAAGGAAAAATATAAGCTTGTGTAGGGATAGTATGCGTGTAGCGTGTTCAGGCGCGATGCAGTTTTAAATATAAAAACAGCAAGAATATGGAAGGAGTTTAATAGTGATAGAAGGCGAATACAGATGAAGGAAAGTAAGATGAAACGATACGTTAAGTTACAATGAAGGTGAAGTGAAGAGAAGACGGAAAATATTAGAGATACGTAATTAAACAAGCTTAGGATTTCTATGATAAAGCGGCGCGTGCGTTCCTCAAGACGGTTTGGGACGACTGGTCTGGCGTCGCAGCCGTAATGAATATTATCGCCGCTGCCGGGTCCCCTCGCGCTCTTCAGTCCGCGCATGCCCCGCAGCGCAGGGCCGTATTCAAGGGGACGGACTCAGGATGCCACACTTGCATATGAAAAATTTGTGCAGTGGAAAATGAAGTAATAAATGAATAAATAATACAGCAGTCAAACACCGCATTAAAATTATCGCAAACTATTAGTAATATCAAACCGGAAAGTCGGTGTTGAATTTTAGTAACTGTACTTTTCATAATTGTCATTTAAATTAAATTTCTAGTTAATTAATATATATTTTATAAAAATTACTTGCTGGTTTTATTTAGATTAGGTACTTGCATTTTTGAGTAAAGCACTATACAAGCCTTGGCCCACTATGACTGCTTCGCTGGTCACGCTATGATTGCCTCGAGCTAGCCTAGCTACGCTCTAGGCCTTCCAGCTTGGCCATCATTGCAGCCCTTGCTGTCCTCGCTGTAAAGGCCTCGACCTACGGCCTCGGCCTTTATGTCAGCTCGTCCATCAAGTGCTGCACGCTGACCGCACTGTGTCGGCCTGGAGCTGCGCTGTCGGCCATCATCAGCGCGACCAGCAAAGTAGTCATTATAGACCGCGGCAGTAATGTACTATTACAACGAACTTCTATTTCATCTACATTTGTATCTGACCTCCCGACAGTCGCTGGGCATCCTCTGGTAGGCGCCCTGCTCGATGAGGTGCAGCAACTGCGACTGCGTGTGTCCGTCCAGGCTGTCGAACTTGGCCAACTGCTCCTGCATCAGCGGCATCTGCCGACCGGTGTCGCCACTCGACCATTTCAAACCAGTGTGCGCGTATAACGGAATTTCTGGAAACATAATAATAATAACAGCTGTCATGACTGTACAGCTTATTTTCTAGCGACTTCATCATCATTTCATTCATTCATTTTCAACCGAAAGAAATCCACTGCGGGACTAAGGCCTCGCCACGCGTGGCAGGCAGGTTGGCGATTGGCAGTCGGTTCGATCGCAATTTGTCGAATAAATACTCAGAGAATCTACTGCCCATCCTCTGGTCAACCCCTTAGTCGACTTTTACGAAACTCACGAGAAGAGTCGGGTGGTGCTGTGTCCGGCACCACACAGAACAAGTCATGAGTCAAGACAGTCTTATTAATATTATCGTAATCTGTGAACAGTATTTTGATGTTATTTTTAGCTTACAAAACTTATGTCAAACAAGTGGTTGCCTAGCATTTAAACAGTTTTACTCTTCTATATGAAGATAGAACAAACCCATAGAACAAAACAAACAAACAAACTAGTCACAAGGGATTAGTCAAAAATATGAAGTCAAATGGAGTATCATAGCCACTCACTTTATTATTGTGTTGATTAATTCTTTAAAATAACAAATGTTTACTGTACTGTCCGCATTAAATACGATGAATAGTAAGTAATAAAAAAATACGCATGTAATCGTCGTATATGGTTTATCTTTGTTACAGACTCAGGCTATTTTTAGCAATGTCCTTTGGCACAATGTGGAACAGTCCTGGATATTTTTTATCGACACACCATGGGAGCGAAGCCACGGGCGTCACCTAGTACAGTCATAAGTCCCATGAATACACTTACCGATATTAACGACAGGGAAGGCCCCGGCGGGTGAGTGCATGGGGTGCGGCGCGGGCCCGATGCGGCGGTCGCAGTACGTCGGCCACAGCGGCAACACGTAGTTACCCGATGCTAACATACTGAAAATAAATCATTCCACGTTATTTTTAAGACGTATTCAATACTTAAACATAAGCAGCCCTGGGCACGGGCCTCTTCTCCGAATGAGAAGTTCAAGGGCCTTAGGCCGGTGTCCGTCAACGTTAAATTATCTGACTAAACGGCCGATTACTCGATTTTTTTCTGAAATTCTGGGTAAACGGTCGTTTAACCGAGAATTATTGTTGGTGAATTATTGTTTGGCACTGTCAGGTATGCAGGTTTCCTCACGATGTTTTTCCTTTCCCGTGGTAATGATAATCGAATTCCGATCCACACATAAATTCGAAAAGTTAGAGGTGCGGAAAGTCGAAGGTGGTTTTTAAGGCCTATTGAATTACTATAAATTTTAGCCAATTCTTTTGCCTTAATTAACAGTAAAATATTAATCAAATAACGTGAGAAATATTTTATAACTACCATCTACAACAGATGTGTAGACGTCCATAAACGCGTGTCAAATGTGCAATACTGTGTGACAGATAAATCTGAATGGGTGCGTTGATCAACACAAAACTCGCATGGGTAAGCAATTAGGCCCCTAGTACACCGAGAGCGCCATGGCGGCGCAACCAGGTCTCAATGCCAATAAAATGTATACAGCTCTAGGGAGAGTACCACACCTATCATCCGCTTGGTTGTGCAACCAATTTGGTCACGCATCCAGTAACGACGCATGCACAGAATGTTACTGGCGGCTCAACAGCGCTGGTCGCGCAACCAGTCAAATGTATAGCACTGTATGATGGCGTCCCAAACACTTGGCCGCCATTATAAACACCACGGTTGGGCAACCAGTTGCTCAAAGGTGGCGTCTCTGTGTAACAGAGCCCTAAAACATCCCCCACAACAAATATCTCAAGGGCATGATAAATATCGTCCCGTAACATGTACAGTCTGTTTTTTCTCTCTTGTCTTATTTAGTAAACAATCTTGGCATGTCTCTTTATTCAAATAACTACTGATAAAATAAAATTACTAGTTCTGCACATGTAACTAGGTTAAAAATAAAAAATTGTGGGTGAAATCGTTAACATAATGTCTTTTAATAATTATTATCGACGAATTGTATTAAAAAGACATGTCAAAATTGTTTACTAAACAAGACAAGTGAGAAGAAAGAGAGTGTAGCCACCGCCACTGCGCCAATCAAACCTAAATAATTTGTGATATTTATAATAATACATAGGCCTCGCCCAAGTTGCGCCACAACACTCGGTCCTCTGCCTTCCGCATCCAGCAGTGGACTGCGATATGCGGCTGAGTTGATGATGATGATGATGATGATGATGATGATTACGATGATGATGATGATGATACATACCCGTCGTAATCAAACATTTGTATAGCAGCCCAGCCCAGTTCAACCAGTTCATACTGCACGTCATTATTCTCCTCATTTTCCTGATTATTTGTCTGATTATTCTCATTAGTCTGGTGCTGACTGTCCACCGTTCGTTGACTCCGGCCGTATAGTGTGATGACCAGACGAGATTCTCGGGGTAAAGTGTTAACAGGAACATCTTCTAAATTTAGCCTAGAAAAATACGGAAGAATGATATATCATGTGACTGAAAGTGAAAATGATGATTTATTCATAACTTATGCATACAAAAGGGTTAAGAAAAATTAAAGCATTTTATTATAAAATACTTATATAATTAACAGCAAAATTAATTGAAAAAAAAAAACATAATTATTACACAGTTGCTAAAATTAGTTCACGCTTTCGGACTAGATGGCGTCGGCGTCGAATTAGAAGTCGCTATGGTTTCGTTACCGCGGCTTGTATGGTAGCCACGGACATACAATTTTCGACTCATTCACGCTCTGACACTCGCCCCGAGAGGTCGTGCTGCTCCCGCTCCGTCCTTTCGTGCCGAGTTTCGTGCCCGAATATTTTTCGCTACGGCTCACCGTAGCGCCCTCCGCAGTCGCCCCGCCGACTGCAGCCCGATAAGCACATTCGCTGTCTTTTTCAAGACAGCGGGCGCGCTTTTGTCTCTGTCTGAGGAAGTCAGTCAAAAACGTTGTGTCCCTTCAGGAAAAACCCACTTATTTACTGTGGTTCTCGGTGGATACCTAACGGTGATAACAAACCGAGGGGCGTTGACCCGACACGCCAGCTGCGCTCCTTAAGGGCAAAGCAAAATTGGAAGAAGCTAGGGCCAGAAGGCCTTGGGGGATCTCCTAGTCTTCCCTAGCTTACCCCCGTTTCGTCCTATCTAGCATTCTCTAGGGGTTTACACCCATTGCACACTAGAGACTTAGGGACCTGTTTGCACATTAAGACTGGCAAACAGGAGTGCAAGCTTAGGGCTCACCAGTAGGCACACAACCTCCCCGTCTATACCCGACGGGGAGGGTTTGAACACACTCCCGGGAACACCCACCCGAGGAGAAAACCCCCATGTTAGTACGCCACTAATTTTCTCCCCCTCTCATTGTTGCTAGGCTTGGCTTAGTCATCATCTATATGATGGTGTCTGATGCCGAGTTCCTCAGCATCTTAAAAAACGTCCTCTTCAAGGACCCTACCTTTATCGCCAACTATGGCGACCTGTTTGGCAGCGCTTTTGCCGCCAAACAACCTGACGTCCCCGACTCTCCAGAGTCGCCCGATACCCCCCCACCCCTAAGGAGGAATAGGCGCCCCGCCCGTTCCGACAGTGATGAGGAGAGGCCGAGGTCTCCGCGTGGTCCGCCTAGGCGTTCAGCCAGCCTGGACCATAAGGACCGTACCCCCTCACCTCTCCCCACCCCAGCCCCCACTCAATACCCTGATCGCTCCCCAATCCCATCAGACCAAGAGATGTCTTCGGACAGTGAGGTCAACTCAGACGAGGCCGGTGCCTTTACCACGGTAGTGGGCAAAGGTAAAAAACGCAGCCGGAAAACAAACAAGGCCGAGGCTCTCGCCTCAAAATCTTTAAAACTTTCCGAGGCAAACTCTGCCCCGGCCCCTACCCCCCGTCCCGCCTCTCACTCCTCCTCGCAGGATAACAGGCCCCCCTCCCCTCAGGAACATACCTCACCTTCCCAGAAGAAGGTGCCCATCCCGCCTCCCTTATTCATCCAGGATAAGGCATATTGGACCAGGATATCCGACTGGTGCAATCAAAATAAGATTAATTTCACTAGTGCCCGCCCCACACAGCAGGGCATTAAAGTAGTTGTCCCCACCCCCACTGATTACCGCAACCTTACCAGGTTGCTACGCGAGCGTGGTGTGTCTTTTCACACCTACGCACTCCCAGAGGACCGACTCCTTAGAGTTGTGATCCGAGGGATTCCGTCCGAAGTCAGCTGCACGGAAGTGCACGCCGACCTCGATCGTCAAGGGATCCCGGTTGCTATAACCCACCGTATGTTCCGTGGTAAGCACGGTGAACCCTACAACATGGTCCTTGTCATTTGTCACCCTGGCGAAAACGCCAAAAACATCTACAATATAAAGACCGTATGCAATTTATCAGGCATCACGGTCGAGCGCCCCCACAAGTCAAACCAGCCTGGTCAATGCCACCGTTGCCAGCTGTATGGTCACTCCCAGCGTAACTGCTACGCAAAGCCCAGGTGCGTTAAGTGCCTAGGCGATCACGGGACTACCGAGTGCGAGCGTCCCAAGGAGAGGGACCAGTGCACGGAGCCCCCTAGCTGTGTCCTTTGCCGTAAAGCCGGGCATCCAGCAAACTATCGCGGATGCCCCAAAGCCCCCAAAATGCGCAACGCCAAAACGGCAAAACGCGCCTCCGACCGCGTTGCGAGGGAAGCCCCCTCCTACGCAGCCCCCTTCCATTACCAACCACCAAACCCTAGAGGCCCACTCGGGCCCTCCCCTAATTTCCACGGCCCACTCGGGCCCAACCCCTGGTTTAAGGGTAATCAAAAGCCCCAATACCCACCTCTTCCGACCTCTCGTCTCGCGCCCCCGGCCTCAGAGCCCCCCGCGCTGATGAACTTACCCATCCCCGCACCTTCTCTCAGGCCCAAAACTGCACCAGCAGCTAAAGCCCCCCCCCCCATGAGAACCCCCCCTCCGGTAAACTACCCCGGCCTTCTGCCGAGAGAACACCTCGAACCCCAGTCAGGGGAAACCCGTATTGACGCCTACTCTAGACTTTGGGCCTTTACCCAAGGCATCCACGAGCAGCGCCTTCAGGTACTTACCAAGTACCAAGACATCTATAGAATACTTAATTCCAATTATAATGTATAATACGGCCCCACCCAAAAGATTCAAACCCCGTTCCCTAAATTTAGGCTTCTTTAATGCCAGAGGCATTAGTGGTCAACGCGATGACGTAGCTGTCTTCTTGCGTGAGCACCAACTTGACATATTACTCGTTCAAGAGTCCTTTCTCAAGCCCCACTGTCGTAATCCCAACATAGCCAATTATAGGCTGATTAGAAACGACAGAACGTACACCGCACTAGGCGGAACGCTAATCTATTACCGCAATTCTTTATATTGCATCCCCATTGACCCCCCAGAGCTAGCATGCCTGGAGGCTTCAATCTGTCGCCTAGGCATGACAGGGCACCAGCCCATCACCATAGTCTCGGCCTATAGGTCCTCAAACAAACCCGCGAGTCTGCTCGAGGACGACCTAAAATCCTTACTCGATCTTAGTAATTCTGTAATTATAGCAGGCGATCTAAACGCCAAACATTGCTCATGGAGCTGTGTCTCCAATAACACCGCTGGTGTTCAATTAGAAGCACTTAGCGACAGACTTTCCTTTGACGTCATCGCCCCGATGCGTCCCACTCACTTTCCCGACACAGTAGGGCAACGGCCCGACATCCTAGATATAGCCCTCTTAAAGCGCGTAAACCTCGGTATTCGCTCTATCGAGGTAATTCAAGAATTAGACTCAGATCACCGACCTGTGATCATTCAACTGGGTCCCCGAGGTGGTCCCTCGGATCCCGGTACTCCACCCTTAACTAAAACAATAACCGATTGGAGGAGACTAGAGGACCGCCTCAAATCTACCTCATCCCCCCAACTAGATTCAATCCCTGACTCCATCGAGACAGTCGCGGATACGGTGGCCGCGATCACCTCGCTCACCAACCATGTACAGTCCGTAGTGGGCGAATGCTCACGGCAGGTTCCGATGCTGGATGACCAGCGTCTGAAACTGCCGGACGATGTAAATGAGTTGAGGACCGAGAGGAACGCGGCCATCCGTGCCTATGACGCTTTTCCCAACGAAGCCAACCGTGCCCATATGCGCTCTTTGCAGAATACTGTAAAAAGACGTGTAGCTCAGGTACGGGAGGATCGCTGGGACAAGGAAGTCAGCGAAATCCAACCGTCTCATTTAGCCTTCTGGGCACTTCAACGCAAACTCAAATGCGAGACCACGGCAGCTATGCCCCCCCTAAATCGACCCAATCAAAGGCCGGCCTTTGATGATGACGAAAAAGCCGAATGCTTAGCCGACAGCTTGGAGTCTCAGTGCACTCTCAGTACGCTTCCCGTAAGCCAAACCCACCTTGACAAGGTTAATTCAGAAGTAGAGCGTAGGTCAGCCCTCCCTCCCCCCCCAATAGATGACCCTGATGACCCGCTCCCACCGATCACCCCTGACGAAGTTCTCTCTATAGTCAAGGATCTTAAGCCCAAAAAAGCCCCCGGCGCAGACGGCATCACCAATAAGGTGTTGAAACGTTTCCCTGCCACCCTAATCGCTCTAATGACCGTCATCTTCAATGCGGCATTTAAAAACAACATCTTTCCCCAGGCTTGGAAACAGGCTACGGTAATCGGTATTTCAAAACCGGGCAAACCAAAAGCCGAGCCGAGTAGTTACCGGCCGATTAGTCTCCTCAATGTCTTCGGTAAAATCTACGAGAAGCTTATTTATAAGCGACTCAAAGATTTCGCCGACTCAAATAAACTCCTTCCCGACGAGCAGTTTGGCTTTCGTACAAAGCACTGCTGCGTTAATCAACTGCACCGCATTGTAGAACACATCAGTGCAGGCTTCGTACGCGGTCAAATGACCGGTACTCTCTTTTTCGACGTAGCAAAGGCTTTCGATAAAGTGTGGCACAACGGCTTATTATATAAGCTGTACACTATGAATGTGCCACATCGTCTCGTGCTCATCATCCGAGACTACTTATCGAATCGTACCTTTTGCTATCGCATAGAAGGGGCTCTCTCCTCCCCCCATCCCATTCACGCCGGTGTGCCACAAGGCTCCGTGCTCTCCCCCCTACTGTTCACGCTGTACACCAGCGATATTCCAAAATGCGGTGCAGCCCGTATTGCCCTTTTCGCCGACGACACGGCAATCTATTACTCCGGCAGGAGCCATGTCGCTATTTCTCGTACCCTCCAATCCGCGGCCAACACCCTAGGTGACTGGTTCCGGAAATGGAGAATCGAAGTCAATCCCGAAAAAAGTGCAGCGGTCCTCTTCGATAAGAGACCCCTGTCACAGTATCGTAAAGAATTAAGCGTACCAGTCTCAATGTTCGGAAAACAGATCCCATGGCAACGAGAAGCCAAATACCTTGGCGTGATCCTTGACCGTAGACTGACTTTCAGACCGCATATCCGCAAGGTGAAAAACCGTGCCGCCTTCGTCCTCGGACGTCTCCACCCCCTACTCAATGCGCACAGTAAGTTGCCCACTCCTCTCAAAGTAAGGATATACACCACCTGTATCCGCCCCATACTCGCCTATGCTAGCGTTGTGTTCGCACACGTTAAGCCGGTGAGAATTCACATACTCCAAACCCTCCAAAACCGTTTCATGCGAAGGGCCGTAGGCGCCCCCTGGTACGTACGCAATGTCGACCTCCACCTAGACCTCAAACTGCCGACCATCAAGCAGTTTTTCAAGCGTGTCTCAAAACGCTATTTCGATTCCGCTCCCAAGCACCCCAACCCCTTGGTCGTGGCGGCCACCGTCTACCAGCCATCTGCTATTAGCAAAACCCGACGTCCCAGACACACACTCATTGAGCCCGATGACGCTATTACACTCCTCCAGGAGTCAGATAAAAGTACAAGCACACTCCGACGCCGTCGTCCAAAATATCGTCCCCGCCGGCGAGGACCGACGCGACACACACACAGAATCCGAGAGTCCGACTCTCGAGAAACAGAAACACATGCCGACGCAGCACCGGCTGCTGGGGGGATCAGTGGCGGGGTCCCCCTGCTGCACCCTGAGTCGAGGTCCGAGCTCCCCCCTGGGGACGCCCTCACGGTGTAAGCAACCGGAGATAATCTCGTCACGCGAGACCGGCCCTATGCTCTAGAGTAGTTCCTAGGAGCAGGCTATTGCGTAGCCACTGGTTAGGTTTTCTAGGTAGGTCTTAGCCTCGCCGGCGAGGCTTGCCGCTTCACGGCGTTTAGCACGACACCCGATAGGGACCGAAAGTCCGCTACTTTCGAGGAAACCAATTCGATGCAGCAACGGCTGCTAGGGGGACATAGGAACTGCGGGGTCCCCCTGCAATGCCCCAGCGAGGTTCGAGCCCCCCCCTCGGGGGGCGCCCGCTTGCGCGCGGTATTGATGCCGCGCGCATCTAGTTTGTAAGTATGTAGGGAAAAAACCTTCGGCGAATGGAGTCCCACATGGGACTCTCCGCCAACTAAGTCCGGTTAAGCAGAAATGGGACTTCGGTCCCACCTGCGAGAGCCCATTCGAAAAAAATAAAAAAATAAAAAAAATTTTCGACAGTCTACCCACAAACCTGGAAACAGGTCTTTCTATAAGATTTTTGATGAGCTTTTCGCACACAGTGACGATAGCTTTATTATCCTAAATAAAATAGTAGGAGTGGGTCGTTGTCGATTTAACAGTCGACGGTAGTGTTGCTTAAAAATCGATCTATCGATAGTCCCCCACTGAAATCAGTCATCCTATCGATAGGCCTATCGATAGTATCGATTGGCAGGTATCCAACAATACTATTGATAGTATCTAACTATTGTTTCGATACTATCGATTGTTCAAAATCATGCAATACTATCGTGCTATCATTTAGATCAGCGGTTCTCAAACTTTTTTGGTCACGGAACCCTTTTGACAAGCAAAATACTTGACGGAACCCTACAATAGAACAATAGTTTTTAAAAGTGTATTCTTTATTATATAAGCATAATAAAAGTACAATGTAACAGTTACTAATTATTACTTACTTTAACCACATGCCAAGTACAATAATAGAAGATATTAAAAATAAAAAAATCTTAACTAATGGGAGGTATGAAACTGTTTTTTATTTTTCATCAATTGGTTGATATCAGGTTTGATAGAAGACATTTGAAGTCTCATATCAGGTTCGGCGTCCAGTCTATTGCGATATTTTGTTTTCGTGGCTGCATAGGTTGAGAATCCTGTTTCGCACAAATATGTTGTTGGGAACGGGAGAAGAATATTCAGAGCCATTCTGCCAAGCATTGGATATTCATCACGGATTCTGCACCAAAAATCGTTGAGAGGCGTCGTTTTGAACAGTGACTGCATACTTGTGTCTGATGACATTTCTAAAAGAGATTCATATATCCCGTTGGCATACTTTCGGGCTTTTGCAAGTTGGGTAAAAAAGGATTATGAATCCATGAATTCAGCTTCATTTTTGTATTATGTTCTTCGGGAAAATACTTTACAAAAGATGCGCGCATCGAAGTGAGATATTGGACCAATTCTTCAAACACATCATCTTGAAACATTTCCGAGTCGTTATCGCTAACAAACTCACTGAGTGACGTAAAGCTTTCTATTTCTCTCTTACCAACGCAAATAATCCAAAAATCTAATTTTCTTTTGAAGGCAGTTATTTTGTTATAGGCCTGGAACACTGTTGTCTGTTTACCTTGCAATGATAAATTCAATTCGTTCAGTTTTTGAAAGATATCCGCCATAAAAGACAATCGGAACAACCAAGTTTTATCATACAAACGGTCTTTCAAATTAAAAGAAACTGTATCTGCTGAAAGAAACATTTGTAACTCGGCTCTAAGTTCAAATAGCCTTGTTAAAGTTTTACCCCGAGACAGCCATCGCACTTCTGTATGGAGCAGCAGTGTTTTATGTTTGCTGCCATAATCTTCACACAATAATGAGAACAATCGGGATTGTAGTGGTCGTGATTTGATAAAATTAATTATTTTTACCGCTTCATCCATAACTAATTTTAGATTTGACGGCATTTGCTTCATCGCAAGTGCTTGTCTATGCAGAATACAATGGCTGGAACTACAATTAGGCGCTTTACTTTTTATTCGTGATACTGCTCCTGCTGTTTTACCTGTCATCGCCTTGGCCCCATCTGTACAAATGTCAATGCAATCGTTCCAACTAAGATTATTTTCTTTAAAAAATATGTTTATTTTATTAAAAATTTCTTCCCCGGTAGTGTTTGTGGGCAGCGGTGAACACATAAGCATGTCTTCTTCAAAAGAACGTTCATATGGATATCTCACGATAACCAGCAAGATAGCCAGACCAGTGACATCAGTTGACTCATCCATTTGCAAGGCGAATCGTGTTTTTTGTAGACGTGCAACTAGTTCTTGTTTGACGTAGCTTGCCAGATCATGGATTCGCCGTGAAACAGTATCGTTTGATAGCGGTACAGTAGAAAGATGTTTTGCAGATTTTTCATCGAGCATACATTTTGTTATGTCTAACACACATGGCTTTATTAAATTCTCAGCGATAGTGTGCGCTTCACCTGCTTGTGCAATGCGATAGCTAACTAAATATGATGCCTCCGTGGCCTTTTCATTGATAGTTTGTGTTACATGCATCATATTTTTTTGACTTTCCAATAACTGTTCTTTTTTACGAACAAAAAATTCTTTATTCTTGTCTTTAGACTCGGGGTGTACAGTTTCTAAATGTCTGCGTAATTTGGCAGGTGCCATGGAACTATTAGGAAGCAGTTTACTACATAACATGCAGAGAGGTGAGCCGTTGGAATCAACAAATCCGAAACTGATATATGATTCATCATACTTCCTTTTTTTCGTCTTTGAAACCGTGGAGCTTGACGTCGTGGCATCATCGTCTGGATCGGTAATTGCTGTATTCTCCGCGCGTACTGCTTTTGAACATTCAGCGTCATTAGAAGATGTCGTTGCAACACGTTTAACACCTTTAAGCCAACGTTCCATTCTTCTTTATTAATAATGTTACACGTCAGGATGGTAGGGTCAAAATAATGCACAATCGTTACTGCGTTTATGAGACAAAGTTTAGTCCAAAGAAGAAATGTACAAAACTGATACAATCAGAATACAGCGGGCAGTAGAACTTACAAGAAGGCAGCAGGCTAGCCAGCTTGTAAGTAGGTAGGTACGAACTTATGCACAAGTTTAAAGTCGCTCAGCGAGCTATGGAGCGAGCTATGCTTGGAGTTTCTTTGAAGGATAAAATCCGAAACGAGATTATCCGGAGAAGAACCGGAGTGACCGACATAGCTTGTAGAATCAGTAAGCTGAAGTGGCAGTGGGCTGGCCATGTCTGTCGAAGGACCGATGGCCGCTGGAGCAGACGAGTCCTTGAGTGGAGACCGCGAATCGGCAAACGCAGCGTAGGGCGCCCCCCTGCCAGGTGGACCGACGACCTAAAGAGCGTGGCTGGGGGGGACTGGATGCGGAAGGCAGAGGATCGAGCGTTGTGGCGCAACTTGGGAGAGGCCTATGTCCAGCAGTGGACTGCGATAGGCTGAGTTGATTGATTGATTGATAGTTTAGAAATGGCAGGGGGGGGGGACACATTGCAAGCCACTTTGGCGGGCTATATTTCGCAGATGGTACACCTGATAAAAAAGTGTTGTATGAAACATTACCTTCATTTTAGTAGACCTATTCAATGATACCCCACACGAGGGGGTGCAGGGAAAAATTTTTTTTTTTCCCCATTTCACATGTATGGGCGCCACCCCTAAAGAACGTAAAAACTATTTTTTTTTTCTTTTAAAATTGAGATCTATATGCAGACTATTTTTTAACAAAATTTCATTTAATTATGTTTATAACTGTAGAAGTTATTAAGCTGTAAAGGATTAGGACAGACGGACAGACGGACAGACGGACAGACGGACAGACGGACAGACGGACGGACATGACGAAACTATAAGGGTTCCTTGTAGGACTTCGGAACCCTAAAAAGCGGAAATAAAAATATAAATACAAAAAAATGCGTTGTAAACAATCTCGACTTTATGCTTTTGAAGATAGAGCCGAAAGTCGCTTGTTCACAACTATAGCGTCTAATTCAGAGGCGGCTTTTATCAAAGGGACTGCGCGCTCACAAGTATACGCGCGGCGGGCGGATTCAAAACGTTCGACCAGTGACCAGAGAGAGGTGTTTTGTTTTTTTTTTCTAAATTCTTGCGGAACCCCTACAGGGGTATCGCGGAACCCTAGGGTTCCGCGGAACACACTTAGAGTACCGCTGATTTAGATAGTATTGATGCATATACCAGGCCCCTCAGAAAGTATTGCGAAAAAAAGTTTTTATATATGGGAGACTGGCCAGTTATAATGTTTTTCGAAAATATGATTATTTATAAGTAAAAATAAGTAAGTGCCAATTTCAAAATTTCCCTCCACATTTTTTGCGAGTTAATTCAAAGTATTGTGTCTCACTGAAATATGGATCTGCGCCGGGAACATTTTAGAGCTATGATTTTATACGATTTCAAGTGTCGCCTGAAACCGGATGAATCGTACGATAGACTTCAAATGGCATTCATGGATGAAGGCCCTTCCAAGGCAACCGTGTATCGTTGGTATAACGAATTCAAGCGCGGTCGACCAACTTTGGGGGATGACGAAAGAAGCGGTCGCCCTTTGACGGCTGTTACCGAAGAAAACGTGCTAGCAGTGAAAAATTTAATCCAAGACAATAGGCGAATTACATATCAGGAGATTCAACACATATTGAAGATTGGATCGGGAAGCGTTCACGAGATTCTACACAGCCATCTTCGCGTGAGGAGGATAGTATCACGCTGGGTGCCGCACAACCTCACCGATGCTCAGAAGCAGGCCCGGGTGGAATGGTGCCGTGATATGCTTAACAAATTTGAAGCAGGCTCGTCTCGGCGTGTTTACGACATCGTTACAGGTGATGAGTCCTGGATTTATCAATACGACCCAGGAACCAAGCGCCAGTCGACTGTTTGGGTGTTTCAAAATGAGCCAACGCCTACCAAAGTGAAGCGATCTAGAAGCGGGGGTAAGATTTTGATCGCTAGCTTTTTTAATTTGACTGGCCACTTGGTATCAATTCCCTTACGGGATCAAAGAAGCATTAATGCCGAATGGTATACTATCAAATGTTTGCCAGAAGTTTTCTCTGTTATAAGCAACAAGCGACCAAACACAGGGCTCCGCGGGCTACTGCTCCACCACGACAATGCACCTGCGCACACCGCACTCAAAACGAGGGACTTCCTGGACAGCACGCCAGTCAAACTCCTGGGTCACCCTCCTTACAGCCCTGATCTAGCACCGTGTGACTTCTTTTTATTCCCAAAAATAAAAAATCAGCTCAAAGGGATACAATTTTCGTCGCCGGAAGATGCGCTGGCTGCGTTCGAGCAGGCTGTAAACGAGGTGTCTGCGGCGGACTGGAAAAAGTGTTTTGAAAACTGGTTTAGGCGCATGAATCTTTGTATAGAGGCTGGTGGAAAGTACTTTGAAAAGATTTGATAAAAATATATGTACGTATAGAACAATTTTTTTTAGTTTCGCAAAACTTTCTGAGTGTCCCACGTAATTATTAAAGAAATGGGTAAGTAGGTACACCGTAACAGCACAGCGTAATTAAAACTACCAGTGGTCCACAGCCTTTGAAGTAGCGCGAAATGCCGCTTCCGTCTAGACATTACTTCATACCACAGGGTTGTCACATTTATATTCAGTCTATTATTAAAGTAAAACTTCTTTACGCACGCTTGACTTGGGGAGTAAGCTGGTGAAAGCGTTACGAAAAATGTTACGAAAAGTGCGATCGGGCGAGCCGACTTATTTTGAGATCCAAGATGGCGGACGCGTTTTCTTAAATAAAATCAATATGGGTATCGTTTTCGAGGTTTTCGGGGGTGCTGATTACTAATATAACATCTATTTCGAGATTCAAGATGGCGGACGCGACTTTTTATGTTAAATAAATATGGATATCGTTTTTGAGGTTTCTCGGGATGCTGATTAGTACTATAACATTTATTTTAAGATCCAAGATGGCGGACGCAACTTTTTAAATAAAATATATAAGGTTATCGTTATCGAAGCTTTTTGGGGTGCTGATTGTGAATAAAATATTTATTTTGAGATCCAAGATGGCGGATGCGACTTTTTATGTTAAATCAATATGGATATCGTTTTCTAGGTTTTCGGGAGTGCTGATTACGAATATAACACCTATTTCGAGATCCAAGGTGGCGGACGCAAATTTTTAAATAAAATCAATATGGGTATCGATCTCGAGGTTTCCCGGTGTACTGATTGCGAATATAACATAAATAAATCTGCTTGACTCAACTCGACTCCACTCGACTCAACTCGACTCAACTTGACAGAAATTTACTCCACTCGACTCAACTCGACTAAACTCGACTCAACTCGACTAAACTCGACTCAACTCAACTTAACTCGACTAAACTTGACTCAAAATGACTAATCTTGACTGAATTTGGCTGAAACTGACTGAACTTGACTGAACTGAACTAGACTGAACTGTGCTAAACAGAACTTCACTCGACTGGACTGGACTGAATTTGACTGAACTGAACTGGACTGAACTTGACTCAACTCGACTCAACTCTACTCAACTCGACTCAGCTCGTCTCAACTCGACTCCACTCGACTCAATTCGACTCCACTCGACTCAACTCGACTCAACTTGACTCAACTTGACTCAACTCGACTCAAATTGACTCAACTAGACTGAACTCGACTCCACCCGACTCAACTCGACACAATTTGACTCATATTGACGCAGCTTATGTAAATATAATATATGTATGTATGTAAATTGTAATATCATCGTTATATCGTGTACGTTCAACCGCACGTCGGTGGTAACACTTTGACATTAGCAGCATCTTTATTTCGTAAGCAGTAAGGGCGGTTTTCGAATCGACGTGTTACGACTGTCATGCAGGCGACTGTACGTGTATCGTTTTTATGTTAATTAATGTAATTGGTTTTTGTACCGTGTTAATTAACTATAAAAACTTAACTGAATTTGACTGAACTTGACTGGACTTGACTGAACTTGACTGGACTTGACTGAACTTAACTGAAATTTACTGAACTTGACCAAACTAAACTGAACTGGACTGGGCTGAACTGAACTGAACTTCTGATGGCCATAATTATCTCCTAAACTGTAGCACTTATACCCATCGTATTGGTACTCGAATGAAATGGGTGTTGGCTCTACGAGCTGTTGAGATATAAATGGTCAAAACTTCTGATAGCCATTTATCCTAAACTTGAGCTCTTAGGCTTACATTCAGAGTCGAATCTAAGCGTGAACTCATGCTTCCATCTGTCAAATGGCACTGCATTTTGACAGTTGGAGGCATGAGTTCACGCTTAGATTCATCTCTGAGTGTAAGTAAGGCTTAAGCCCATCGTGTTGATACTTAAATGAAAGGGCTCGATAAGCTCTAGACTAATAAATGGTCAAAACTTCTGGTGGCCATATTTCCTAAGCCATAGGTCTTAGATCCACCGTGTTGATACTAAAATTAAAGGGCTCGATGAGATCTAGACAAATAAATGGTAAGAGATATCTTAGACCCATCGTGTTACTACTCCAATGAAAGGGCTTGTAAAGTCTCAACTTCATCATCATCATTTCAACCGAAAATCGTCCACTGCAGGACATAGACCTTTTTTTTTTTTTTGACGCCGAGAAAATGCCTATCGCATGTCACGCCACCCCGGGAGGTAGCGTGGTTATGTGGGGCTCGCACCCACTAAAAACTCCGCCGTGTACGTACTCTCGCCTTGGTGATGAGCCACAAGAACTGCAATGCATGGCATTCGCGACCCATCCAGCGCGGCCCATTTTCGGGCCCCTCTTCCTGTAATGACGCTCCTTAGGCGATGTCCGGGTACACTTGGGACATCACCACAACTCAAAGGCCGTGCAATGCGGACGACTGATTCCCCAGTCTATCGCCTGCTTGTCTAGCCTTTGTCAGGGTGGTATCAGTTCAGCGTAAAGCCGTCTGCGCCGACTCGGCTGGACCTCCCCCAAGCATCGCCAACGTATCTTATATATTATCTTATCTTATATAACTTATCTTACATATATCGTGTTACTACTCAAATGAAAGGGCTTGTAAAGTCTCATCATCATCAAAATTTCAGCCGAAAGACGTCCACTGCTGGACATAGGCCTCCCCAAGCAGTTTGGGGGATATGCCATAATCGCCACGCTTGGCAGGCGGGTTGACGATCGCAGTTGGTTGGTTTAATACTCGGAGAACGCTGCTGCAAGCATCGCTAACTTATTATCACAAAATTCAAAAATGACCAAGAGCTAATTTTAGGTTAGCCAAGGGCAAGGGCAAAGGCAATTCTTAAACACACTTTCGTGGCTGTTCAAATACAAACACGTGCCAAAAACGTGTTTAACTCTACGCGTGTTTTAGACGTGGATTTGTGGTAAAAAAAGTCTGAAACGTCTGTTGAACACGTGTCTAAGATGTGGTTAAATCTTTTGTGGTAAGACCGATAATGTCTTAAGTGTCCACTATAAATATAAAGTGAATTTTGAAAAGAAAATGGTCGCCCTTTTGAACTGATTGCTTTACGATCAATATATGGATCCAAATATTTTCATCATTTTTGAATTTGTGTGTTGAACTGATTGCTTTACGATAAATATTTGGATCCAACTATTTTCATCATTTTTGAATTTGTGTGTTTATGACCAATCGCTTTCAAAATTGTAACTGGTTATCATCATCATCATCAACTCAGACTATCGCAGTCCACTGCTGGTCATAGGCCTCTCCCAAGTTACACCACAATACTCGGTCCTCTGCCTTCCGCATCTAGTCCCCCCCAGCCACGTTCTTTAGTGACGATTTCTTAAACGACGACGTCTGTGGTCTAGTGGTTTTAGGATCGGACTGCTGATCACGAGGTCGTGGGTTCGATCCCCACAGGACACAAATATTTGTGTGATAAACAATAAGTTTTTGTGTTGGTCTGGGTATTTCTTATGTATTATAAGTATGTTTTTACAAAAAAAAAAGTATATACTAAGTATTATATCCATTGTCTAGTACCCATAGCACAAGCTCTGCTTAGTTTGGGACTAGATGGTGCTGTGTAAAAATGTCCCAAAAATATTTATTTATTTATTTATATTTATTTAGGTCGTCGATCCACCTGGCAGCAGGACGCCCTACGCTGCGTTTGCCAATTCGCGGTCTCCACTCAAGGACTCGTCTGCTGCAGCGGTCATCGGTCCTTCGACAGACATGGCCAGCCCACTGCCACTTCAGCTTACTGATCCTACAAGCTATGTCGGTCACTCCGGTTCTTCTCCGGATAATCTCATTACGGATTTTATCCTTTAAAGATACTCCGAGCATAGCTCGCTCCATAGGTCACTGAGTGACTTTGAATTTGTGGATTAGCCCAACTGTCAGTGTCCACGTCTCAGCACCGTAAGTCATGACAGGCAGGACGTACTGGTTAAAGACCTTTGTCTTCAAACTTCGTGGTATAGGCGACGATAAGACTTGGCGAAGTTTGCCAAATGCTGCCGAGCCCAAACGGATCCTTCTATCGGCTTCTTTCTCGAAATTGTGTTTACCAAGCTGAATCACCTGCCCTAGATAGACGTATTCCATTACAACTTCGTGTGCCGACCCTTCGACGAATATAGGCCTCAGTATGACATGCATATTAAACATTACTTTTGAACATAACTGGTCATACTATCTATCTATGTCTCTAAATAGATGTTATATTCGAAATCAGCACCCCGAAAAACCTCCAAAACGATACTCATATTGCTTTTATTTAAAAAGTCACGTCCACCATCTTGGATCTCAAAATGGATGTTATATTAGTAATCAGCATCCCAAAAAAACCTCTAAAACGATACCCATATTGATTCAACTTAAAAAGGCGCGTCCGCCATAATGAATCTCGAAATAGATGTTATATTCGCAATCAGCACCCCCGACAACCTAGAAAACGATACCCATATTTATTTTATTTAAAAAGTCGCGTCCGTCATCTTGGATCTTAAAATACATGTTATATTCGTTATCAGCACCCCCGAAAACCTCGAAAATGATACCCATATTGATTTTATTTAAAAAGTCGTGGCCGCCATCTTGGATCTCAAAATAGATGTTATATTCGTAATCAGCACCCACAAAAACCTCGAATACGATACCCATATTGATTTTGTTTAAAAAGTCGCGTCCGCCATCTTGGATCTCAAAATAGATGTTATGTTCACAATCAGCACCACGACAACCTCGAAAACGATACCCATATTGATTTTATTTAAAAAATCACGTCACCATCTTGGATCTCAATATAGATGTTATATTCATAATCAGCACCCCCGACAACCTCGAAAACGATACCCATATTGATTTTATTTAAAAAGTCGCGTCCGCCATCTTGGATCTTAAAATACATGTTATATTCGTTATCAGCACCCTCGAAAACCTCGAAAACGATACCCATATTATTATTTTTAAAGTCGCGTCCGCCATCTTGGATCTCAAAATAAATGTTATATTAGTAATCAGCATCCCGAGAAACCTCGAAAACGATACCCATATTGATTTAACTTAAAAAGTCGCGTCCGCCATCTTGAATCTCGAAATAGAAGTTAAGTCTTGTTGTGCAATAAAGAGGATTTGTATTGTATTGTATATTCGTAATTTGCATCCCCGAAAACCTCAAGAACGATACCCGTATTAATGTTATATAAAAAATCGCATCCGCCATCATGGATGTCGAAGCAGATGTTATGTTTTTAGCAACCCGGAAAATGAACCATTTTAAACGAAATACTTAAAACAATAAAATTCGTCAACCCACAATAGCGTCTCAGTCAGCACGTATGGCAGCTGGGGCTCGCATCCGCCTCTCTCTCGCCCCGCACACCCCCGCACAAATGACGTCAATGAACCGCAATAATTAATTAATTAATTATTGTATGTTAATAAAGTTATAAGTTATAAAGTATTACATGATTTCGAACAATCGATACTATCGATAGTATCGATAGTATTGTAACAATAGTTAGATACTATCGATACTATCGATAGTATCGATAGTATTGTAACAATAGTTAGATACTATCGATAGTATCGATACTATCGATAGGCCTATCGATAGTATAGATGATTAGGGGTTTTTCGATACTATCGATAGTCTATCGATTGTTAGGCAACACTAGTCGACGGAACGCACTGAACGCAGCCGTTTTCACGATGACGAAAAGTACGAAAACTAGTCTTCGAAACGGTCCTCGTTCGCAACTGGTTTGAAGACTGCTAGAACGACGAAATGCATCAAACGATAGACGGATAATAGGTATCGCGAAAGAACGAAACGAGTTACTATTGCTTGAAATTAATACTTTATATATTCATAGCAATAATGATCATTTTTCTTTGCTCTGAACATCGCGGACGAAGACTGGTTTTGTAAGACATTGCATGTTCGGCTGTATTTTCAGAGACATTAAGTATAAATTCGCATCAAACATTCGAAGACTACTTTTTGCAACGATGACTGTTTTAATCAGAATATGAAAACGGTTCCTTCGTCGCAAAACAGAATACGGTTGTTATAAACACTTCTTTAGAACGCTCACTCCTACACACTAGAGATGGGTAGGTCCGGATGGATACATTTTTACTTTTGACATTGGATCTATATTTTATTATTGCCTTTGACATTGTGTAATTTTTTTGACACATTTTATTTTTTGTATCGATCTGTATATCAACTGTTGGTAATTTTTCTACCAACTCATGTTATTTTGACATTGTTTTCAGTTATTATTAACTGTTTATTATTAAAATTTATTTACACTTTATTAACTTTACTGTTTCGGAATTATACAATTTATTTACACTTTTTTTTTCTAATATTGCATTCTTTTCTGTCTTAGAACTGCTACGTGTATGAACTGCTTACATTTTTTTAATAGGTGATTAACATGTGAAATGTAAGTATCATGTGGCCATTAATGTTTTTACAGTAGTTCTATATATTCCTGCCTATTTGTTGTCTAGCAGTATGAGTCTGTCATGCTCACTTAAATGTCATGCTGATGGTGGCGTTAGTGTCGGGTCGTTAAGTTCCCTTCAATATGGTCGAGTTAAGCGATGGCTGATGCTCGCGTCATGCTCGTGAACGGGTGCCGTTTGTCGGGACAGGTCAGCTTCTACATACTATGGCAACTCTTTTTACGTTTATTTCTAAAGGCAATATACTCACTTTTAAACTCTTGTTTATTTCTGACATTAACCTGCATTATACTCACATTATTTGAATAAATTTGATGTAATAAACAATAACCTATTTTAAAGTTTCTTGCCGGTTCTTCTCCATAGGACCCACAATTTGGAACCGTGCAACTAGAGCCTTTCAAAAGTGCCTGTAATTAGGTTTATTTGAAATAAAAAAACATTGAAATTGAAATTGATACGAATCCCGGATCCGCCTCACTTGCTTTATTGATGGATGTAATGTATGTCTAACCGCAACTCGGATACCGGTCCGACCACTCCGACAGAAGGAACACGCACTAAGCGGAGCGGAAATGAATCAAGAATTGCGGACCGGGGGAGATCGGCGTCGGGTCGGAGTGAGTGAATGTACGGGGGAATGGATTACTGAATTTTTTTGTAAAAAATTTAATTGTTTTACCAAATAAGGGTATTTTTGCTTTTTGTTTTTTAAAATTGCCTGTAATCATTGTGATTAGTACCTAGTTACCTTTTTCCTAATGTAAGACTGATTCGTGCCATGTTACTTATAATAAATGATTACAATCAAGCAATACCTTTCTTGATATATATATAACATTTTAGTGATCGAAGTGATTCCCTCATCGTAGTATTTACTTGATCGAAATGAAGACTACTGGATTAAGGAGTCTTCATCGTTTAAACAGTTTGGGTTTTTGAATCACAGTGTTATTATATCTTTGCATTGCACTCGCGCACTCAGAGATCTGATGATCGTGGTTAGACAGTCGGACCCATATGGGTCCGACGGACACGGAACCTGAATGTAGATCTCTGGAGCTGGATGTACATCCAGATCCAACTCCGAATTTTACTCCGGCCGGTGCGGTCTTTTCGTCCAATGGACAAAATGTCCGTCGTCTGAACGCGGCCTAAAGCGCAAAACACACATAGAACGGGTGCGAGGCGGGAGTACGGCGGGTCTATTAACCTTTATATGGACAAAAACACACATCCTATGTGTGTTTTGCGTTTAAAAATCCAGGACATGGTCTATCTGTGTGCCAAATTTAATACAAATCTGTTCAGCCGTTTCAGCGTGATGGAAAGACAAAATAAAGAAACACTTTCGCATTCATAATATTAGCACACCTCGGCCACTCAATACAATATAAATGCTAGCACCACCTACATACACAAGATTACGTCTGTATACGAACGCGCCCACACGTGTAGGTTAGGGATGTTCGCCGCTCGTAATGCCGACTGGGTTCCAAGCACTTCCCAGTAGTTTTTAGAGATGGCGTGCTTGTATAGCGACTGGCGATTGACATCCATTGCAATCTTGCAGCCCAATTGCCGGCAAACCGCGGGTGGCTGCGGGGTGCGGGTGAGGAATCTTAACTTGGCTGGGGGCGGTGAAGGGTCCTTCTGTACGATAGTACTATTAGATATTCTGTGATATTAGTATAAATATAAAGACTCACCACGTATCAAATATGATCCTAGGATAGAATCCGGCGCACTCTATCTTCGAGGATTGCGTGACGTGCAGTGTTTTCAGTAGGCGGGTTCCGTAGTACACTTGTGCATGGAACAGATAGTCGTCGTGACTCCAACATAGAGGCAGGCAGTGGACTGCTTCGATGCAGAATAATGTCGTCTCTGATATTGTATGCGCTGAGATCGCTTCTGTGGATAAAATTTTTGATAATGAGAAATCATCATTTCAGCTGAAAGACGTCCACTGCTTGACATAGGCTTCCCCAATGGGGGGATATGCCACAAGCGCCACGCTTGGCAGGCGATTAGCGATCGCAATTGGTTGGTTAAATACTCAGAGAAAGCTGCTGCACATCCTCTGGTGAATCCCTTAGTCGCCTTTTACGACACCCACGAGAAGATATACGGTGGTGCAATTCTTTACGTCCGGCACCACACGGAACAATGAGAAATGAAATACTGTGTGTACAAATATACATCACACAACACGTATGATTTCTTTGAAGGTGTGCAGTGTACGCCCACGATTCACAGTTCCATCGCGAACTCCATCGAAAACGGATATAAATGTATACTGGCAGGATTGTTGGGCGTGAGGTAGTGTGTACTGGGTGTGTCTGTCAGACTTAAGTTTAACAGCCTCGGTCGTCCGCGATATGTAGTGCGAGTAGTACTTCCATGACGTCGTTGACTCAAGCGCACTGTGATATAAAAGCACTAACAAAAGCACTAACTGGTAAGATTGTTGGGCGGGAGGTAGTGTGTATCTGTTAGACTTAAGTCTAACAGCCTCGTCCACCCCTATAACGCTAGCAGCACTCGCACGGAGTCCCTCACTCTTGCGCACTGTTGCGTTACCACCTCCCGGTGGTTATACCAATCGCACACGGATATAGAAGCACTTACTGGCAAGATTGTTGGGCGTGAGGTAGTGTGTCTGTTAGACTTAAGTCTAACCTCCTCGTCCATCCGTATAACGCTAGCAGAAATCGGACGCAGTCCCTCACTCTTGCACACTGTTGCATTGCCTCCTCCCGCTGCTTATACTGGCCAGATTTTTGGGCGTGAGGTAGTGTTTGTTGGGCGTGAGGTAGTGTTTGTTGGGCGTGAGGTAGTGTTTGTTGGGCGTGAGGTAGTGTTTGTTGGGCGTAAGGTAGTGTGTGTCTGTTAGACTTAAGTCTAATAGCCTCGTTTGTCCGTAATAGTCCGTATAACGCGAAAAAAGCTAGCATGGCGTCCCTGACTCTCGCACACTGTTGCGTTACGACCTCCCGGCATTAATTTCCATCGAAAATGGATATAAAAGCACTTACTGGCAGTATTGTTGGGCGTGAGGTAGTGTGTGTCCGTCAAATTGAAGTCCAGCAGCCTCGTCCGTCCGTACAATGCTAGTAGCGCTCGCACAGCGTCCCTCACTCTTGCGCACTGTTGCGTCACTACTTCTCGTCGTGTGGAACCTCGAAGTGAGACCGCGCAGTAGGGACCATTGTCTGCTTCGATCTCAGGAGTCATGCCGTTGTTGTTGCCCTGCAAAGTTTGAGATTGAAAAGTTAGGGGGATTTGTAAAAAGATCATACTAAGACAGATAGTCAAAATCGCTCGATTTACGCGCCTTATGACAACTGAAGCATAGATTTTCTTCGCTCTTTTAATTTTCTCAATTTTAATTTCTCTTCTTAACGTTACTACTACCAACGTCACTGGTTCTTTTTCCTTTACTTTATAATACTTAGCGACCGTGTGGTGACGGACGTAAAGAATTGCATCATCCTATATCTTCTCATGGGTGTCGTAAAAGGCGACTAAGGGATTCACCGAGGATGGGCAGCAGCGTTCTCTGAGCATTTAACCAACTAACTGCGATCGCCAACCCGCCTGCTAAGCGTGGCGATTATGATATATTCCCCCTTTTTCGGGGAGGCCTATGTCGAGCAGTGGACGTCTTCCGGCTGAAATAATAATGATGATGATGACTTAGCGACCTTCGGGAGCGAGTGTCACTCCCATTTACACAAAGTTTATCTCGTTTTTTTTAAGCTACCGAGGAATGTTAGCAACATGGTATAATAAGATGTTTCACCAGGTAGTCTCCTCCCGTGACAGCTAGGTCACGTGAATGCCTCCGTACTACGTCATCGGCTGTGGAGCCAATAGCAGGCTGTTAGCGTGACACTTGTCAGTTTGATGTGCTGCCACTTTGCGAAAATATAATTACCCGAGCAAAATGCATTTTTTCATTTACTTGCTTCTATAAAGAATCAATCTTTTGAACTAATATTTTTATACAGTTTACTTTAATAAATAATTAGATGAATAACACAGGACAACAAATAGTTAGGCTAGTTAGGAATTTATTTTATATTCATTATGAACAAAAATCTCCTTAAATATATTGAAGATATCAATCAATGGCAACACTTATCGTGACGTAGCTTGCGACGTGACGCTATGCGGCGACGAGGCATCGCGCTGTCATCGCGAGAAGAGAATACCTGGTGAAACATCTTATTATACCATGGTTAGCAGTAGCAGTTTCCCCCACCTGTGTAGTGCAAGCCTGCGCGAAGGCATTGAGTGTATGCGTGACGTGCAAGGTCTCCACTCCGCCGGCGAGTGCGCAGATCGCCTTCACGGCCTGGAACACCGCCTTGGGGGAGCAGCTGCCTTCCGCGCCCGTCACGCCTATCGCACGGGACAACTCGCCTTCTAGCGTTTCTGGAATGGAAATAAATACAAATATTGACCTATTAATATTGATTATTTTTGTCGACCTCTGTGGTCTAGTGGTTCGAGTGTCGGACTGCTGATCATGAGGTTGTGGGTTCAATTCCCACAGGACACAAATATTTGTGTGATGAACATAAGTGTTTGTGTTGGTCTGGGAGTGTTTCTTGTGTATTATAAGTATGTATTTACAAAAAAAAAAGTATGTAACTGTAAGTATTATATCCATTGTCTAGTACCCATAGTACAAGCTTTGCTTAGTTTGGGACTAGATAGTGCTGTGTAAAAATGTCCCAAATATTTATTTATTTATATTACACACGGAGGCTCAAAATAAAGAAGCTCCGAGAACTCCTGTGGAACGCGCCAATGGGCCCTCTAGTGCTATGCCATTGGCACGTCCCGGGAAAACAACGTTCTTTACAGAAGCACGTGAAGACCATATATTGCTGTCCTCCTCAGGGTCACTTAATGGATGCCTCGAGTGCCCCACTCTTAACGCCCACGATCCCCAAGGGCACCAGTACATGGCGATAGGAGATGCAGCGTGTAGCCCTATCTGGGCCGTGGTCCAGAGCGGTTGCTCCGTCTGCGAGCGGGATCAACCCTGTCCCGATCCCGCTCTGCGGCCACCTTCTGGAACATGACAGTCGCAGAAGGCTGTCACGGCCATCCAAGCCGTCGGCTCTGCCAAACAAAGCCGACACTACTGCTGGCAGACGAGGATCTTGCCCGATCCGCCTGAACACATCCCGTCGCTCTGAACTCCACGCAGGGAGCTCTGAACTCCTCGAACGGATGCTACGCGGTGTCGGTGAGTGATCGTTAACCCTACGTCTACTTTACCTAATGTCCTCGATGAGTGGCATATTGAAGATAAGGTTGACTTTTGAGGTAGCAGGATATTTTGAACTTCTCCCTTACAACACACAATACACTTACTATCTAGTTAACCATTTACTTACCCAATAATATAGACAAGTTATCAAAGGACAGCTAGGACGTTGCTCCCATGCCACGGCAAGTCATCTAGCGTCAGAAGAGCATCTCTCGCATAATCTTGCTTAGTTCTCGCTAGTACATTGCCTGACAATATAGACAGGTTATCAAAACATTAGCGGCGTTGCTCCCAGACACGGCAACTTGTCATCTAGGGTCAGATGAGTGTTTCTCGCATCATCTCGCTCAGTTCTCGCTAGTACATGGTCTTTATAACACAGTATAATATCAAGAAACTTACCTAACAGTATAGACAGGTTATCAAAGGACAGCTGCGGCGTTGCTCCCTGACTCGGTAACAAGTCATCTAGTGTCAGATGAGCGTCTCTCGCGTCATCTCGCTCAGTTCTCGCTAGTACATTGTCTTTGCCTTCAGTCAGACAAAGAGTGACGTCTTTCTCAAGACGCAAACACTCCCGTATATAGTCGTATTCGCTGAGAGAACTGCCCGGAGTAAGGTATTCTTTTGCTCCCCATACCTGGAAAACACAACGATAACTTCTACTTGCTATAACTTTACACTTATTATAAAGTGGAAAAAAGTTGGCCAACGAATGTACTTTTGGAAGCCAATGAAACTCAATCGTGCCGTGATTTAATATTTTCGTTTGTCGCTTGTTGACCGGCATTCAAGAAATAAAAGAGTATCTTGATAAATCTCGCAAATTCGCGATTTGGAAATCAAGGCGGAATGCCTTTGCCCAGTAGATATTACATGCTAACAATGATAGGGACATTGGTGTGTTAAAAACAATAACTTACCCGCAGCATATATTCAGACATATCTTCTCTAATGTCCTCGTCTAGAGAACATACTACAGTTAATATCACATGTTCCACTTTCGATTCCACTGAAAACAGAATATACAACAATTAGCACAAAGCTAATATTATTCATGTAACAATTTGACTGTAAATCTGGGGGCCATGCTCGTAATTTAAAATTTTCTAATTATAGTTCCGATCTAGTCTCAATTTCCTAAAGGTCCAATAAACGTCAAACAGGAACATTTACTGTCATGAGATTGACACTTAAAACGTTGAGGTTCGATCGGAACTATATTTTGAACATTATAATTACGAGATTTGGTCTTCAGCTGAATCAAATTAATACATAATCACCAAAACAGAGATATTTTAGAAGACAGTACACTATTTATAAAGTGATCAAATATGAAACCAATTTATATAATTAAACGATTAATAAAATCGTGTATTAATAAGGTATAATAAACACCTTGATTCTTTATTATCCACTAACGAAACAATATAGATTTTGCATCAGTACCGTAATTCCTTACAGTCGTGCGGTATTAAAGTAATATAGACTTTATCCATTGGGATAAAGTCTATATTACTTTAATACCTTATTGAATTGTCAATAAGATGTATTTTCCTTACCATCGGAGGTAAAGGTGATGGGTTCGTCGGTGTGAGCGTGGTGGACTAGAATCTTGATACTTGTGTTCGGTGGGTACTTGCCGCCCGACCGGGCCGCTATCACATGGCCCGGGTTCGACTTCTCGTCCAAGTGCGTGAATCTTTCTATAATAACATGAATGGTTCCATTAATACAGGAAAAACAAAAGTCAACAATAGTCAAGGTATGTAACTTCTATCACAATAGGCTTGTTTCCAGAAATAATACAACTTGAATATGCTTGAACAGTTTTACGCGTCTACCATTCAACATCAGGGTAGTCAAACACCGGAGTAGTCTAGGCCTCAGAAGGCCAGTACAAAATTTGGCACTTTTCGACCGTGTCTCGACTTTCAACTAGTTAAGGAAAGAAAGAAAGAAAGAAAATGTTTATTTCAGTCTCGGTACAGGCGACAGAAAAAAAAACTAAAAATAACATATTAACAATAAACTAAAAACGCTAACACTTAACGCTGCCTAAAGGCTTTTCTGAGACAGACAGCAGGCGAACATGACCACTGTAGACATGAGGAGAGATGGCAAGCAAGCTAATATTGCATTGTCATCCGGTTCTGGATGCGAAGGCAGAGGACCGAGTGTTGTGACGCAACTTAGGAGAAGACTATTTCCAGCAGTGGACTGTGATAGGCCGAGTTGATGATGATCCGGTTCTGAGCTATGTTTAAAGTTTCAAGTCTCTAGGTCATCGGGAAGTTAGTTTAAAATCAATTGCAAAATTTGTACCAAACAAGTTAATAAAAACGTGGTAAAAAAGGGATTTGTCTACAGAAAAGTAGACAAAATTACATTGTATAGAAATAAAAATGTCATTGTGTCTATTCTTTCGTAGACAAAACCCTTGTATGCAATAGTCACGCTACGCCTTCGTCAAGGGTGTAATTAAATAGTGTTTACTTACTTCTAACATCTAGGACCATTTTGAGGAAGGCTTTGTGCTCGCTATCATAATTTCTTGTTCTAGTTTTCACTATACAATCGTAAAGTTTATTCTGAAACACATAAAATACACATATAAACAAATATCTTCAGTTTTACATTATGATTTCATATCAATCATAATCTAAGATCACAATCCAGTCATTTTAGGGGAGACATAAGTCCCGTAATATTTTATGACTAGTCATTAGCTATTTATGCCAAATAACGCTAATACGATTTACGCCACCAAGGGCGACGGTGGAAGTCTGTTTAGGGGAGACTTAGGCCCGGACTCCACCAAAACGGAGAGATGTGTCGCAAGCCACCAATAGGATTGCGTTAGATATAGAATTGCATTCAAGCTAGGCGGTGACATGTGAAAATAACGCAATCATATGAAAAACCCAAACTGGTTTATTTTCTACACTGTATCTGCCAAATGTATGTATTTTTTTTTTGTGGAAATAAATAAATAATCCTATTGGTTGTTCGACACATCTCCGCTCTTCTCCGCTTTGGTGGAGTCTGCGCCTAAAGTCCCGTAATATTTTACGAATAGTCATTAGCGAAGTATTCCAAATAATGGCAATACGATTTACGCCATCAAGGTCGATGGTGGAGGTCATTTTAAGGTAGTCTTAAGTCCCGTAATATTTTACGAATAGTCATTAGGGATGAATGCTATTTTTTTATTACTATTTATACTTACAGTGGTAGACCGCAACGCTACAGCCGGGACACTGGGTATGGACTTGGGCGGCGGCGATGGTAGCATGGTATCTTTTTTGACGATAGTCGCGTACACGGCCGCATCTCGCATCTCTGTCTCCCCGTACAGGAAGTCCAGTGGGTCGTACTCCTCGTACACACTGCTCGAACACTCGCTTGAAGCGGCTGCATGTTCTGTTTGTCGTAAAATGTTAAGTTAACCTACGCTCGAAATATACGAAAAAAATACATCTCGAACTTTCAAGTTGTTTCGTCTGGCAACCCTTGTAAAATCTAAATTCGAGCCATCTTTGACGACCTTTGTGGTCTAGTGGTTCGAGTGTCGGACTGCTGATCACGTGGTCGTGGGTTCGATTCCCACAGGACACAAATATTTGTGTGATGAACATGAGTGTTTGTGTTGGTCTGGTTGTTTCTTATGTATTATAAGTATATATTTAAAAAAAAAAAAATATAAGTATTATATCCATTGTCTAGTACCCATACCACAAGCTCTGCTTAGTTTGGGACTAGATGGTGATGTGTAAAATGTCCCAAAAATATTTATTTATTTTATTATATTTATTTATTTATCTTTAATTTCAAGCATATTTTCAGTAGTTTTTTTTTAATTCCACCTATAGGTGCACATGGGTATTCCATGACTAAACCTGTAATCGAATACAAGCATTCTTAGTGGCACTTGTCAGTCAGCTTACTGAATGGAGTTACCAGCTGATGTCATTGCAATAACAATTTAAAATATAAAACCCTTTAAAAAAATTGCACGAAATGATACAATCCTGCTGAAGTTTCCCATTTTAGTTAAACAAACCCCATGCTGACGATGAAAACAGTTTCCCAAATGCCTGGATAGTAATGCATTCCCGTCATCGTCATCGCATTTCATAAATCGTTGAAGAAATCATAGAATTAGAAACAACTATTTATGTGCAACCTTCATAAGTTTTGTGGTGATTTTAGAACATTTTTCCACACAATATTAGCCACCATTCACGAACATGAAATGTTTGGATTAAAAACAAAGTGATATAAAGATGTACCGATACTAACAAACACGTGCATGAAGGTCAAACAGAATGAATTAGGTATGTAGAAGTTTGTAAATAACAGATGAGATGTGACGATGGACTTCGAATTGAGAAAATTGAATGCACTTCATTGTAAAATAATATCTGGAAGTGCTCCAGATTAGAATATGTTTCACAAAAATACTCTAGGCACTCTAGCTAAAATGAGAGTTATTTAAATATTTCCGATCCAAAATTCATTTTTATTTTTATATCATCATTTCAGCCGAAAAACGTCCACTACTGAACAGGGCCTCCCCCAAAAGTGGGGGATATGCCATAATCACCATGCTTGACAGGCGGGTTGGCGATCGCAGTTGGTTGGTTGGTTAAATACTCAGAGGACGCTGCTGCCCATCCTCTGTTGAATCCCTTAGTCGCCTTTTACGACACCCATGAGAAGACATAGGGTGGTGCAATTCTTTGCATCACATCAAATATACATCACGATTTTAGACAAACAATGATGTAGTTATGAGCCTGACACTACTGCTTGGTTTTATGTTTGAAATAGAATGTTAATGTTTTTCTCGAGAGTTAATCTTCGAAATATTAATTAACTTAACATAATAACCATTATGCTATGGTATTAACGTTCAATTAACTCCTAATCATCTCCTAATAGTTCTCTCAAAGCGCATAGACGCAAGATATTTATTTATTGAATTCGCAACTCATAATATTGTCAGGGAACATAAAGTCCTGGATATAATAAAAGGCAGTAAGATAACAAAGCTCTTTATTTAGCTGAATCGTAAAATTTTTAGGCAACATGATCACTCTAAACAATTTTTTTTACAAACTTTCTAAATCAGTGGGTAGAGCTTAATTTTTTACCCAATAGAAAAGGGCCCATAATCTGTATTTCCCGAAGGGGTAAGCTGAGATATAGGAAATGTTTCTTGACCAAAACTCGACATTCTGTATCTTTTGTAACCTTCGGGTTGCTATACACATATTTGGGTCGGCATTAGGGTCACTACTCACGACAATTTGATCGTCGGCGAATCAATGTGTTGTGATCCTTAATCGGCAAAGCCGAATATTTATGTAGATGAATGATCGACAAAAAATCCGTTCCACCTGCCAGCACACACTCAGTTTAGCACAGCCAATAAACCCGGGCGGTTTCGCTGATCGGACGAGCCGTATGAATGCCGATCATAAATATGTAGAGGTATTTTCGGGTCAGTTTTTAAGTTCAATAAAAATAGCCGATTCGAATTTGCCGACCCGAATGTGTATAGCAACCCTTACTGCGACAAATACATACACTTAATTCCTTCCACCTCGCTTCCAAGTCCATGAGAAATTAAACACAAACCACTCACCGATATTATTTTTCTCAGTTAGTAGTGGATCAAACGCTTCAAGCACACTGACTCTTACGCTACCTTGCGCACTGGCGTTGCGTCCAAAATCGATGAGGTTCATTGACTTCGGCAGGCTACCTACGGTGTCGTTTGATTCGTTTGACTGTAACATAAAAGTTGAAACTCCTTTAGGACTTCCATCACCAGTAACCTTTTATCTGAGAAAAAAGTTTAACATTTTGACAGTAGTTGTATAGAAAGTCTGTAAGCATCTTTATTTCTCAGTACAAAGTTATCAGACGATTGAAAACGGCCCTTAGTCTGATAAAAAAGCTACATAATGTTTTTTTCTTGTTGAGATGCCATTTTTTACGCTGCAATAGTAAGATTGTTGTATACTAAAGCCAAAGAAATGATAGAAATAAGTTTTGTTGTAACTTAAGACAAATTTTAACTTTAAGAACACTTTGTTAAAGCTGATTTTCGTATTGCAGAAACTATCGAAAAGTTTTTTTTAGATTGCAATTGAAACTGAACCATGAGTTCACATGAGAAACTGAACAATCTTGCTATATACACATATTTCGTTTTTAATTGGACTTGAATTCTGAGATGAGAGCAGAGATCTATATCGCATTAAAAAATAATGGGCCAGGAGGATTCTAGGGAAGGCAAGACCAGGACCCCCTTTTTGCTACGCCTATGGTCTCAGTAGCAGCCCGGAGTCTGGATTTGTGCCCGGTCAATGGCAATAGGCTCGCCCCCTATTACATGGGACTATAACATAACTGGCGAAATGTGGGTGTACTGTTACACCTCTGCCTACCCCTTCGGGGAAATACAGGCGTGATGTTATGTTTATGTTGTTCTACAATAAAAATAATTACTTGCCATTCCAATTTATTACAAACAAAATGAATTAGGGTGTCTGAGGTTTCGAGTTATTTAAATAACACCTTGTATGTTAATCCGGGCTTTGGCCGAGCTGTATGCCAAATTTCATTCAAATCTATTGAGGGGGTAGGCGTTCCAGCATGATTTAGGGACAAACAAACAGACCAATAATAAAACAAACATCCATACTTTCGCATTTAGGAATGTAGGAAGTAGGATACTTATATGGTGTCCCATTCATGATCTTGTTTAAACTATACAGGGTGTCAGGGAAACGCTTCCGAAAACGAAGATAGGTGATAGTGCTGGTAATTACGGATACGAAACCACGAAAAAAAAACCGGCCAAGAGCATGTCGGGCCATGCTCAGTATTATAGGGTTCCTTGAGTAGGTGTAATTACAAACGAATCAAATCGAATATTAATCATGGCTATTTTAGTTTTTGCAATAATCGGCAGCATTCGCGACTCAGAGCGTGTTGTTAGTAGCGCCATCTAGCGATAAATTCAAGAAGCCAAATTTAAGACGTTTGTCATTTCAAAGTTACTTTTTGTGATTTTTTTCAAATAGAAAGTAGCTAAAGGAGCATTATTTGCTATGATAATTTTTCTCTAAGGTCAATGACCTTTGAACTAGGACGTTTTAAGTATTTTTCAGTTTTCTCTCTATAACTCAAAAAATTATAATCACATTATACTCGAAATAATTTTAAAAGAGAGTTTTTACAAAGGTCTATCAATGTGGAAGATTATAAGTTTCTACATTGCATAGTTTAGAAATGGCAGGGGGGGGGGGCACATTGCAAGCCACTTTGGCGGGCTATGTTTCGCAGATGGTACACCTGATAAAAAAGTGGTGTATCAAACATTACCTTCATTTTAGTAGACCTATTCAATGATATCACACACGAGGGGGTGCAGCGAAAAAAAAATTTTTTTCTCCATTTCACATGTATGGACGCCACCCCTAAAATACGGAAATACGATTCTTTTATTCTTTTAAAATTGAGATCTATATGTAGACTATTTTTTAACAAAATTTCATTTACTTATGTTTATAACTGTAGAAGTTATTAAGCTGTAAAGGATTAGGACAGACGGACAGACGGACAGACGGACGGACATGACGAAACTATAAGGGTTCCTTGTAGGACTTCGGAACCCTAAAAATGCGATTCTTTTTTTAGTTTTTTTTTTTTTAAATGGATTTTTCAGAATGTATGAGTTTTATTAACTGTCCAAAGCTAAAAAAGAATCGAATTTTTTTTTCGTGGTTTCGTATCAGTAATCACCAGCACCTATCTTCGTTTTCGGAAGCGTTCCCCTTACACCCAGTATAATATTGTGTAACCATAAAACTCACCGCAATGCTTACTTCCGATAACTTCCTGGAAGTGCTTTCGACGTTGTCTTTCGTCGGCTCAGTCTTAACAATCGTCTGGTTTGTGCCATTATTGTTCATACTATTGTTCTGCGGCGGCACCGGCGGCGGCGGGTACGTGTGCGTTTGACTCAGCTGCGGGTACATCGGCCGCGGGGGCCGCGAGATCATGTTTGTTGTGCTATAGTTATATGCAGGCGCTGCGGGGTACCCGTACGGGGACGGAGACGCCATCCGCGTCTGACTGTAGTGCACTGGAGGATACATCGGCGGGTTTACAGGCACGAACGTCTGTGGCATGTCTGGAGGAACAGCCATGGGTGGTGCGTAATACGAGTAGTTCGGCATCGGCACCGGCATAGGAGCTGGCATCGATCCAGGCATCGGTCCGGGCATCGGAGTAGGCATGCCGTACGGCGTCGTGGGGTACGGAGGCATGGCGCCGTACGGCGGGTAGTTATACGCATACTGCGGCGCGTAATAGCCCGGCCGCTGATTATAGTTCTGGTTGTTCATTGTGCCGGCCGATTGTTCCGTCGTGGATAATGCTAGCTCTTCAGTCTGCTGACCCAACCTAGAAACGTCGTGGGAATTGTTAAATTGCATCAAACAATGACACTGATCACACTTATCATCATCACTGAACAGTGTGATTAGCCCCTAAATACATGGTTACGTTAACATAAGCCTTCTTTTAGATGCTGTACAATCGGTAAGAACGATCCATTAGCCAAATACATATAAATATTGAAGCTTTGAGCAGAGGCAATGCTGAATAAGTTAATCATTGTTATCAATTTTGTGACATGGAAATATTATAAGTTACCAAATGTCAACGGTATTTCCTAAAATCACATGGGAATACCATAATTTCTGCCGAAAGACGTCCACTGCTGGACATAAGCCTCCCTCAAAAAGGGGGGATTATGCCATAATCGCCACGCTTGGCAAGCGGGTTGGCGATCGCAGTTGGTTGGTTAAATACTCAGAGACCACTGCTGCCCATCCTCTGATGAATACCTTACGGCCAATATTAATATCCATTCTATCCACGATTTGCCCTACTGGAGATAGAAATTTGACATAAGACAATACAAAATACGTCAAATTTCTAACTCTAGTAGGGCAAATCGTGGATAGATAGGATATTAATTTTGGCCGTTAGTCGCCTTTTACGACACCCAATGAGAAGAGATAGGGTGGTACAATTCTTTATGTCCGGCACCACACAGAGCCGGGAAATACCAAATGGGAATACCAAATTATTTAAAAATAAGTCCTGGAATATACAATACTTGCAATATGATTGCATGTACAGTCAACTGCATGACAGTGGTAACACTTGAATTAGAAATCCGCTCTTACTGCTTAAGAAATAAAGGCGCTGTCAATGTTAAACTGTTACCACTGACGTGCGGTTGGCCTTACATACAAAATATTGTTATTAATAAGCATGATTTAATGATAACTTCTTGCTTGCCTTCCATGCAGGAGGGTGTGAGTTCGATCCCGGCCCGCACCTCTGACTTTTCGAATTCATGTGCGGATTTATATTCGATTATCACTTGCTTTAACGGTGAAGGAAAACATCGTGAGGAAACCTGCACACCTGAGAGTGCTCCATACAGTTCTCAATGATGTGTGCAGTCCGCCAACCCGCACTAGGCCAGCGTGGTGGACTAAGGCCTTAGAATTTCTCATACTGAGAAGAGGCCCGTGCCCAGCAGTGGGACAGTAATGGGCTGGTTATGTATGTATGTAATGACAACTTAATAACATATTTGATACGCCATGTTCCAAGGTATATCCTTATCTAAATCAATTTAGTTTTTATCAAACAATAAAACTTTAAACATATTACTTGATATCATGTAAATATTTAAACTAAAATTATTGAATGTGGATGCAAGTGCAATATTATTTTCATTGAGAAAATTAATAATAGAACAAAAACTACAGAAATAATAACTGTATATAAGAGAACAGACCTCACTATGATAAACTACATAAATGACTTATGCTTGATTTGAACAACGATAATTCTCTGGTTAATCGACCGTTTACCCTTAATTCCCGGAGTAATCGGCTGTTTAATTAGAGAATTAACGTTGATGAACACTGGCCTTACATTGAAATTTATTCTGGACTTCAACAACAAAACATTTACACACAAAAATACGAACTATTCATTTTCACAATCGATCTAACTCTGTCTCAATACATTGAAGCCCAAAAATATAAACAACACAAATTATCTCCTATGACACTAATGACATATTAATGCGGAACATACTTATTGATCTGATCGATGTACTCCTTAAGCTTCACATGCTGCTCCTTCGGCGCTTGCTTGCTAGTAGGGCTCGAAAACGATATCAAGTCGCTACTCTCATCCCTTGTTGGACTGGTTCCAGTTGATCTGACGAATTAGGACAGAAATATATTAGTGACATACTTCACATACTGTATAATATTAGCACAGATTACCTATTAGTTACTACGTAAATATTAGTGCCAGTTAAGAGTCCGACCGAAAATCGGTTTTCGGTTTTCGGCCAAAATAATCTTTTACGGCAAGTTTCATTTTCTGCCGAAAAAAAATAATTTTTCGGCTTGTATCGAGAACACAGACCAGTAAGCCTCAAGACGCCGCTTAAAAAAAGTTTTGCATGAGAACGCAGTCGTAAAATGTTGGCGGGGGACAGGGGGCGGACGGCGCGTTATGATTGGTCGGCTCAAAAGTTCGGTGGTTTGATTCCGTAAGATTGGTGCCGCTCGCTGACGGACTGACGTCCTGATTGGCGGCGGGGTGTATGATATGCAGTGCTACTGCATATGCGTGGTGACCGACGGTGTCCGGCTAATCGACGTCTAGAGGCGTACTGGTCTGTGACCGAGAATGATCTACGCAGTCTTGAAATGTCAATTTTTTATCCGTGCACAAAATAGTATAGTTGCACGCGCGGCGCGCCGCTTGGTTGACATAGCAAAGAACGGTAGTTGTGAGGTGAAGCAGTGTGCTAATCTCCCGCCCTCCGCTCAAACAATCTACGCGCGCGGTCCAACCCCCCTCCCCCCCATGTGAAAGCTATAGCTACGCCCGTGATGACCACTGTAGATAAGAGATTTGTCTACGGAAAAGTAAACAAAAATACCTACATTACAACTTTGACTATGGGTCAACCCTGAAATCGCGAAAAAAAATCTGCTGATCCCTACATTTGTGCACATACATCGATGAAATATAGGGAACACTTGATTTATTTTTCGCGTTTTCAGGATAAGTCGTAACATTTTCCGGCCAAGAAAATCGTTTTTCGAAAATCAAATGGAACTGCTGATCAACCTTATTTTTTTGCTCTATAAGCTCTTGAGAAAAATGGTAAGAAAAAACCAGTCTTATAACTCTTATAGTAAAAGTTGTTCATAAAGATGAGATAAGTAATCTGTGGTTTAGTATAAACTAAGAATAAGGTTGTATAAATCTAAAAATGTAATTTTGTCTATTCTTTCATTGACAAAACCCTTGCCTACATCCGTCATGCCTGCTGAAGGACAACTTTGGAGAGGTCTAGGTCTATGTTTAGCAGTGGGCTGTAAACTATTTATTGATTGAACATTCATTTGATCTCATAATATCATTCTCATATAATATGATTTCAATTATGTTTTTATTCCATGACAATAATTGTTTATCGTCATTTTGTCTTAGGGGGCGTGTCATAGATTAACAATACAATCATACATCAAATAACAGAAGCACATGATAATCTAGCATATTATTATTCTATGCACCCGTAAGTCAAACCGGATTTTCTTTCTTAAGTTATGGTTTAGTAACTTATCATTGCTCATAGCATCTCATACCCCCAGTTTAAGAAAGGCTGATAAATGCAAAAATTTACTAATCAGTTTTCAAATCTCAGGTTAAGCGATGTGAAGATTTAAATTGTGGAAAGAAAAAATCGCTCACGAGCAGGATTCGAACCTGCGACTCCTGGCTCAGTACGCCAGTTCTTTAGCCACTAAGCTACCGTGAACACTGCTCGTGGTATCGAAATTATCCTCCACTATGGTAACGTCTTTGGGTGACGTCAGCGATATCTTATTAAGAAACAGTGTTTCATAACCGACTCGACTAACTTTGCAGTTAATTCAAAGTCGTATAGATATGCCTACCCTTACTAATTGTTTATTATTTTTAACGCATTTTACGCATGCGAAGCGAAATCTAAAGATTTAAATTGTGGAAAGAAAAAATCGCTCACGAGCAGGATTCGAACCTGCGACTCCTGGCTCAGTACGCCAGTGCTTTAAAAAAGTTAAAGTTAGTCAAGTCGGTTAAGAAACACTGTTTCTTAATAAGATATCGCTGACGTCACCCAAAGACGTTACCATAGTGGAGGATAATTTCGATACCACGAGCAGTGTTCACGGTAGCTTAGTGGCTAAAGCACTGGCGTACTGAGCCAGGAGTCGCAGGTTCGAATCCTGCTCGTGAGCGATTTTTTCTTTCCACAATTTAAATCTTTAGATTTCGCTTCGCATGCGTAAAATGCGTTAAAAATAATAAAATAATTAAGCGATGTCATTGGTTGATACCATTTTTGCCGGCCAATCACAGGAGCTGACATTAGATTTGACAACAGATCAAATTGATCAGCCTTCCAGAAACTGGGGATAAGTAGGATTTTCCTTCTTAAGTTATGGTTTAGTAACTTGTCATTGCATACTCATTGTACATTTCAACCACATTTTAGGCGAATATAGTCAGGGAATATGTTGACATCACTTGTATAAAATATAACTAACTTGTTTGGCATGGTATGAGCTAATACTAATAAATTCCGAATCCAAATTGCCTGATCTCTCTCCGGTTGTGTCGGATTGCCGTCCCATCAGATTATGAGAGTGAGGGAATAGAGTGCTCTTGTTTATACGCACACACTTGTGCACTATAATGTGCCACACAGATGGCTAGTCTACGTTGAGATTGGCCTCTGTGACCAAGATTCGGCTGGCAGGACATTATGAGCTAATAATAAACAGTTCTTTACGTTTCTTACATTAAAGATAAGTAAGATATATAGTATTCGATTAACACAATCAATTAACTCAACCTATTGCACTTCTTCGCTGGACGTAGGCCTCTCCCCAGTTATGCCATTAACACAAGCTGATGCAATATTATATAAGTTTCTATATTACACATCCAAGATTGTTGAACACAAGGTAGGACACCCAAAGAGAATTAACAAATTGGCTTTATTACCATGCCAATTCACCTCCACTCCAAAGTAGTATATTTCGAAAGTATTCACCTGGGGCCGTCAGAGATGGAAATGCGTCCACGCGATGACTTGCGCGGCGGCGGCGGCAGCGCGGGCGGCGGGCCGTCGGTGTCCTCGCGCCGGCGGGCACTGACGCTGGCCACCTCGCGGACATTATCTACACAATATCGGTCTGATAACACAATCTCCAATGATTATTGGAGGTGTAGACATTTTTTGCTATAGATAAGGAGGTGAAAAGATAAACATTCTATTTATTTCAAATGTAAACAATTATAATAAAACAAAGTTTAACTGGATTAAATTACAATATTATTAATTAAAATCTTTTCAATGCACACAGTAATCACTCACAATATCATTATCTTTTACAGTGTTGCGTGCTGTTTGGGACTTGATTATTTTTAGGACTGGGTTCCAAACAGGTGGTAGCTGCCAACCATCTTCTCTACTAAAATTAGGATTTTTTTAGTGATCGCGAAAACCTAAGAAGTTATTATGTAAACAATTACCAGAAAAGTAGAAGAAAAAAATACTTATTAGTTTCATCCACAGAAATTTAAATTATAAGGTAATAGAAGTGGTAAAGGTACGTGAACTTGTCACTGCGTGCAGCTGTCTTGTAGGACACCAGTGCGCAAACCGTTTGCTTGATCAGTGCTAGATTGGACAAAGTCACATAAATAGTATTTAACGGCATATCTAACATGTGGATTTTTTTTGGCTTAATTTATTTTGCATTGTATGCTAGAAACATGGTGGGCGTAATTGCGTATTTATGTGTTGGTAGCTGTGAACCGGTGACAAGTGTTATGGTATTAAAAGACAGTAGATAACATTTCTACAGATACCGGCACGAGTCGTGAGCACAAACTTCACTTGCGCAGAAGTTCATTTATAGATCTGTTTGGTGGAATCACAGGAGCGCGGGGTGCCAACGCCGAACATTACATTTACGCGATTGGTCGACAGTCGATGCTCGTCGTCTATTGGACAATTAGGTGTCATTCGGCTACCGTACACTTTCGGTTCAACTTTATTGACTCACATTTTCGAATTTAAAACAGTTTATTTTTCTTTTGTTGTAATTAATTTATATTTTGATTTTTGAATGTTTAATGTTTTGAATTAAAAATTGTTTTTCTTCTACTTCATCTTCCTTTATTTATTACAAGATTGTATTTAACTTGCAATGTATGTACGTATGTAAATATATTTGTTAGAGTGAAATCTTGCAACTCAATTTTGAAGCAGATATCTTCAACCTATTTAGCTACAATTTTGTACAATATGGGTATCAAATGTAAGGACTTGCTGAGAATACGAATGCGAGTTAAAAACCCTGTCCATCGATAACTAAATAGTACAAAATAAATTAAAAGTAAAAATAAAATCTGTTTATTTATCTGTGCGTAAAAAAAAGTCCCAAAATCATAATATGGGTGAAATTCGAGAAAGTTTGTATTTTCAATAACTACCCATAATACTTATAAAACGCTAACGGTGAAATTTAGTGAACAAAGATACTAAATAATTTTGGTCGAAAGTGTACATGCGCGAACTTGCCCCCACTACTGTCCATCTGTGCTCAGGATTCATGCCGGCTACTATACCTCTTTATTTAAATTTCTATGGTTTCATCACATTCAGATTTTGACATCCTGCATCATTTACAATACTATTATACAAAGATACAGTTATCATGATTCCGAATAATCAGTGCTCCATTAACTTTCGTGGTTATTGACCTTTCACTTCCTTTCTGATTGACATACAGACAGTTTGCTGAGCTGACAATGCTTATTAATTTTTCTTGTTTACACTGACAATTGATCTCGTTGTGCCAATAAAAGGTCAGTTAGTCACTTCAATTATTGTATTCAGTGGCTTTGTGTATCGGAGAATGCAATTGTTATGAATTTTATGGAAGGAATGGATTATCCATTGGATTTTACAGTGGAAACTTATTTATTTCATACTAATGTAGGTAATTCTATAACTTTTCCCCAAGGAAATATTAAAATAACTACAGTATAAAATTAAATATAATTTCAGTAAAATTAATAGCAATGTGACATGATTGTAGATATAAAATATGTAGGTTTATTTACCTACAAAATACCATTGAATTGCAATGTCTATTATAGTTAACTTTATTATGAAAACAAAGGCTAGATGTTTTGATGTTATTAAATTGCTACATTCTATCATCATCCTCCTGCCCTTATCCCAATTTATTTGGGGTCAGCGCAGCATGTTTTTTCTTCCATACATCTCTATCAGCCGTCATCTCCGTGTTCACTTTCTTTCTATTCATATCATCTTTCACACAATCCATCCATATTTTCTTCGGTCTCTCTCTTTTCTTATAGCCATATACATTCATACTTAAAACTTTCCTCGAAACATGCTCCTCATTCCTCCTCATCACATGTCCATACCATGACAGTCTATTGCTACTTAACTTCTCTGTCACTGGCGCTACTTTCAGACTCCCTCTTACATATTCATTCCTTAGCCTATCCATTCTTGTTACACCACACATTCCTCTTAACATTCTCATCTCAGCTGCATGCACTTGCCTTTCATTAATTCCTTTTGTAGCCCAATATTCCGATCCATACAGGACAGCAGATCTTATCATGGTCTTATAGATTTTCCCCTTCAGTTTAAGAGGAATTCGAGAGAGGATGTAGTTCCCGTGACCTGCCGCCATTGCTACATTCTATAATATTAACTATTACTATTGTATTAAGACCAAATCAATATTATTTGCTATTGTTGGTTTTATTGTTATAGGTGTAGTCAAATTAAAATCAGTTAGAAGCTAGCATGCAAATTGTATTTCTATGCTAACTACTAATTATAGCAAAGCAAAAACTATTTCAACAAGCAAGTAAATACATAGCTATCATACAAATCAGAGCATTCAAAGACCACACATAAAATAAATATTCCTTCAATAAAATAGTGTATTTAGAACTCAAATAATATTGTTACTATCATGAGATTTGCAATATTTTTATTAACCTCTTTACATTATTATTAGGCATTTACGTAGGCGGTTATAAAAAACTAATACATGAATGCCAAATTACGTTATCATAACCACACATGAAATGTAATTGTGTGAAATTGTTGCAGAGGCCTTGGGCCATCAGTAATCTCGCGGAGTAAACAAAGTTACGTCAGTTACCTGCGCTAGATAGTAGCTTCTGCCTTCGAAACTGATCCAGAGCCAGACTTTCTAAACTCAAAGCCTGGGCCTTTTCCAAATCCGCTTGGAACTGAAGATCGTATTCAGACATTATCGGACTTCCTTCAACATGTATCTACAACATTCACAAAACGAGCGTGGGAATTAAAACAATAATATCACTGTTTAGCGATGAGCACATAACACTACACAAAAACTAATTCCAAAATTCCAAACAATTTACAGACGACTCACGAGCGGTTTACATTATATTCCGCTTTGACTTACCAAAGGAAACTTCCCGACAACGCTCTATTTGTTATATTTTCACTACATAATATAATTTTGGATGATTCTCGGCTCTCGGCTCAATTTTATTTTATTATTTTACTGGGTCAATTCAATTTGTATGCATCATTCGAAAAATAATACGACAAATTTAAAAAAGAACACAAGATAGGGTTGTGAAAAAAACTGATTATAAAAAAAATCGATTTTTGCGGCGATTATTATTTACAGAAATTCGATTATTCAGAAATCGATTTTTTATATTAAGCGTTGTGTTTTTTCGATTTTTTTCTACTATATCTTCGTCAAGGTAAAGTCAAAAGTCAATATTTTAGTGACACTGACTTTGAATATTTTAATAATTTTTTTCCAATCTTCAGTACCTATATTTTAAGTTTTTGTTCCACTTTCGTAAACTTTTTTCTGATTTGAAAATTAATTTGAGTTCTGATTTTTCTTTTTGTGTACAAAATGTCTAGTACCAAAATAAAAACAAGTTGTCGAAAGTAAGTAAATAAGTTGACTTTTGTTTCTTAATTATTCACCAAGCAATATGTGCTAAATAATTTAGAAAAGAAACGATAGCTTCAGCTTTGGACCTAAAGTAATTATTACTGTTATAGTGTTGAGAACAGACTTGTTCTTGGTATTTTTTATTTATTTTAAACAAAAATCTCGAATGTTTAGAAAAGGAAAACAATTATTATTTTCAAAAAATCTATATTATCAATCGATTTTTATAGAACTTAAAATGATCGATTATTAATAAATCGATATTTTTACGGCTATGTTACATCCCTACACACTGGAACACTCTACCAAGATTGACAGTTGGATCCCCTAGTTAAAAGAAAGAGAAGCGTTCACTCAACCAATAACAATTTGCAATGGGGACTTTTTAATTTAACGGTATAATGATGGTGACGTTACTGCTTCTAAATCGACTTATCGATGATTTATCGCCTAAAATTATAATTTAAAAAGAAATATGACAGGAGTACTTCTTTTTGTATGGACGTTGGTTTTTTCTTCCGACATTATTCTAACCAGCACCAAACTACTTGCATTGATGTAAAAGCATCAAAAATAAACCAACTCAATTACTGCCTAGTACTACTTCTAGTACTGCCTCGTTGGTCTAGTGGTTGCAAGCGCGACTGCTGAGCGTGGGGTCCTGGGTTCGATTCCCGGGTCGGGCAAAGTGTTATTGGGTTTTTTCATTAGGAAATTCTCAGTAGCAGCCCGGAGTCTGGATTTGTGCCCGGTCAATGGCAATAGGCTCACCCCCTATTACATGGGACTTCTTTTTATTCGTCCAAACATGGGACTATAACATAACTGGCGAAATGTGGGTGTACTATACACCTCTGCCTACCCATTCGGGTAAATACCGGCGTGATGTTATGTTGTCAAATACCAAATCCAACGTCCATACAAAAAGCGGAATCTCCTTTACAATTGTCACTTGTCCTCAGATTAATAAAGTCCTACTTCTGAGCGCTTGACTGCGTTCACTTATATCGTCCGTCAACGCACGGAGCGTACTTTGCTCGTTCAGTTATTAGTATTACTAACCCCCAGTTACCGAAAGGCTGGTCAACGCAAAAATTTACTAATCAGCTGTCAAATCTCAGGTCAAGCGTTGTGATTGGTTGTTAACATTTTTGCCGGCCAATCACAGAAGCTGACATGAGATTTGACAACAGATCAAACTGATCAGCCTTCCAGAAACTGGGGGTTAGTCATTGGTATTACTCAGAGTGATCATATCATTGACTTATACCTATGGACTCAAAATGCCTACGAAATATGCGTGGCATATTTACAATATCCGGGCCACTGTAATGGCGGCCATAGCTAGGGAAGTAACTAATCAAAACTAAAAAGTATCGATATTGATACTCGTGTTTCTTACAAGAGATGTGTGCTGATTAAAATCATTTTCAAGTAGTAATAAGTAATGCAATTATATCAAATACTAAGTTCGGCTGTCCCTAGGACGTAAAAAAATCAAGGTTCTTCGTCAAGGCAATAATACGGCTATGTCATATATTTTTATACTCGCAAACTCACATAAAAACACCTATAGGGTACTTCGCATTGACCTAGAATCATGAAATTTGGCCGATATATTGAAATATCAATATATTTTTTCAATATACGTGGGACACTCAGAAAGTTTTGCGAAACTAAAAAAAATTGTTCTATACGTACATATATTTTTATCAAATCTTTTCAAAGTACTTTCCACCAGCCTCTATACAAAGATTCATGCGCCTAAACCAGTTTTCAAAACACTTTTTCCAGTCCGCCGCAGACACCTCGTTTACAGCCTGCTCGAACGCAGCCAGCGCATCTTCCGGCGATGAAAATTGTATCCCTTTGAGCTGATTTTTTATTTTTGGGAATAAAAAGAAGTCACACGGTGCTAGATCAGGGCTGTAAGGAGGGTGACCCAGGAGTTTGACTGGCGTGCTGTCCAGGAAGTCTCTCGTTTTGAGTGCGGTGTGCGCAGGTGCATTGTCGTGGTGGAGCAGTAGCCCGCGGAGCCCTGTGTTTGGTCGCTTGTTGCTTATAACAGAGAAAACTTCTGGCAAACATTTGGTAGTATACCATTCGGCATTAATGCTTCTTTGATCCCGTAAGGGAATTGATACCAAGTGGCCAGTCAAATTAAAAAAGCTAGCGATCAAAATCTTACCCCCGCTTCTAGATCGCTTCACTTTGGTAGGCGTTGGCTCATTTTGAAACACCCAAACAGTCGACTGGCGCTTGGTTTCTGGGTCGTATTGATAAATCCAGGACTCATCACCTGTAACGATGTCGTAAACACGCCGAGACGAGCCTGCTTCAAATTTGTTAAGCATATCACGGCACCATTCCACCCGGGCCTGCTTCTGAGCATCGGTGAGGTTGTGCGGCACCCAGCGTGATACTATCCTCCTCACGCGAAGATGGCTGTGTAGAATCTCGTGAACGCTTCCCGATCCAATCTTCAATATGTGTTGAATCTCCTGATATGTAATTCGCCTATTGTCTTGGATTAAATTTTTCACTGCTAGCACGTTTTCTTCGGTAACAGCCGTCAAAGGGCGACCGCTTCTTTCGTCATCCCCCAAAGTTGGTCGACCGCGCTTGAATTCGTTATACCAACGATACACGGTTGCCTTGGAAGGGCCTTCATCCATGAATGCCATTTGAAGTCTATCGTACGATTCATCCGGTTTCAGGCGACACTTGAAATCGTATAAAATCATAGCTCTAAAATGTTCCCGGCGCAGATCCATATTTCAGTGAGACACAATACTTTGAATTAACTCGCAAAAAATGTGGAGGGAAATTTTGAAATTGGAACTTACTTATTTTTACTTATAAATAATCATATTTTCGAAAAACATTATAACTGGCCAGTCTCCCATATATAAAAACTTTTTTTCGCAATACTTTCTGAGGGGCCTGGTATAGAACTCCGATATTCTATATTTCAAAATATAGATATATCGAAAATCTGATATTTTTAAAAATCTCAACAGCCCTAGTTTGTTTACTTGACAGCTCATGTACTATGGGCCACACGAATGGCGGCAATGGCGGTGACCCTTTGACTATGGAACTATTGGACTTGACATAATCGAAAAAAAACCGTGTCGATTTTTGAAATGTCCGAGACATATTATGGCCGCCTAGTAGTCTTGTTCTTTACAAAAATATAATTGTAGTACTTATCGATAGAGTTGTTTCAGAAAAATTGTGATGATTCCTGGGTTAAAATGGATAATACACGTTTTAATTCGTAGATTTTGTGGTTTTATTAACCACAACAACTCGAGACAAAAAATGGCGGATTTTCAAATAATCGCCACGCTCAGTAATTCATTTAAGAAATGTCACGGAAAACTGACGTATGAAAGTAGTGTCGTATCTTTCCTTCACATGTGGTTGTACGTATGTTAAAGAGAGAAGACTATAAATATCTTATCTGTAAAATTGCATAGACAATAATGTCGCTTCCATAGATTCCATTTTCAAAGCGGTGACCACGGAATAGTGACTGCGGGTTGCCACGCGGAGTAGGTATTCTGACATTTCTGACATCCCGTAAAGATGTTGCCAAGCAGAGAATATACAAATAGCATGCCATCTCTTTCACCAGACCACATTATACGTTAGTTAATAAGAGACATAGTATAGATTAATATTTCTATAACGATTTAATAGATACTTGGATATAGATACTGCCTCGTTGGTCTAGTGGTTGCAAGCGCGACTGCTGAGCGAGCGTGGGGTCCTGGGTTCGATTCCCGGGTCGGGCAAAGTGTTATTGGGTTTTTTAATTAGGAAATTCTCAGTAGCAGCTCGGAGTCTGGATTTGTGCCCGGTCAATGGCAATAGGCTCGTCCCCTATTACATGGGACTATAACATAACTGGCGAAATGTTGGTGTATTATTACACCTCTGCCTACCCCTTCGGGGAAATACAGGCGTGATGTTATGTTATGTTGTGTTGGATATAGAGGAATAGGGCGCCTCCATATTAACGCATTGGAATAAGACCGATACTCATAACGATTCTATCCTTAAGTAGTGATCCCTGTAATTGAGGAACCTTCTGTAATATGGGCCTGAGGAGGTTTTTAATCTGAGGGCCTGAGTAACTGAACGACCAAAGTACGCTCCGGGCGTCGTCCGCTGATATAACTGAACGCGGCCCTTATATCGCCCGATGTCGTCAGATAACACTCGGAATGTTCCTTTTCACAGATCTATTACCTATTGAACCTATTCCTTTGTATTATCGCTCTGAGTAACTGGAGTAACTGAACGACCAAAGTACACTCCGGGCGTCGTCGGACGATAATACTGAACGCACCCCCTGTGTCGTTGTTTGTGTTGCCATCCGCCAATAAAATATAACCAGAAGATATGGCCATCAGTGGCCATCAGAATTTTTGATCATTCGCGCCACAGATCACTATATAGTAGCTACGCTATTCGCGCGCTACATTCTATCCACGCTTGCAAATGCGTACTTACAGCCAAAATTAATATTCTATCTATCCACGATTTACCCTACTAGAGATAGAAATTTGACATAAAATGTATGGAGTTTATGTCAAATTTTTATCTCTAGTAGGGCAAATCGTGGATAGATAGGATATTAATTTTGGTCATTAGTAGGGCATGCAGTTTCATACATTTTCAGTTTCGAAATTAGATTATGAAATTGGTCTCATCAGTTACGAAATTCGAAATTGAAGGAAATATTTAAGACATCTAATACGAAGCATATCGCAGTCCACTACTAGATATAGGCTGCCCCCAAGTTGCACTACAACACACAATCCTTTACCTTCGGCATCCAGTCCGAGTCCACCCTAGCTACCTTCTTTAGGTCGTCGGTTCACCTGGCTGGGGGGCGCCCTCCACTGCGTTTTTTGCAGTCTTTAGGTACTCCAACGATCATCGGTTCTTTGGCAGACACGGCCTGCCCACTGCCACTTTAGCTTGCTAATTCTACAAGCTATGTTGGACACTCTGGTACTTCTCCGGATAATTTCAAAGAAACTCCAAGCATAACTCGCTCCATAGTTTGCTAAGCGTCTTTGCATTTGTGGACTAGCCAAACACTGTTTCCACACTTCACGTCTCGGCATTGTTAATTCTTTCTTGAAGTTATACTAACAACTAGACACATTCCCTATGTAGACACCATCATCATCATTATAATTTCAACCAAAAAACGTCCACTGCTGGACATAGGCCTCCCCCAAGCATCGCCACAACGACCGGTCCTGCGCTTTCCACATCCAGCGGAGTCCCGCGACCTTCACCAGACACTCTCATAAACTTATGTAGACACATTCCTGCATAACTTCTAGCGTCGTTTCTTTGACGAGGACCGGCCTCAGCACACTGCGCGATATTTGTAATGAACATGATCTTGCCTGCCATGGTCTTGTCCAGATTCATACCGAGACCGATACGCTAAGGGACATTATTTAGGCATGTAGCATCTCGCTCAGCTGTTTCAGAGACTGTCATTACAACGATGTCATCGGCAAAGCGAAGATGTGAGATGTTCTCCTTGTCTTTTAGAACAATACTGTTCCCCGTCTAATCTAGTGTCTTGAAGACGTCCTCTAAAACATCAGTGAACAGTTTCGGGGATATACCATCTCAATCGTTTAAAAGTATCCAAACCCGCCCGAAGGCCTTCTCGTAGTCCACAAACACGCAGCAGCTAATTGCTCTCTTCGGTCTTTCTTCCAATCTGCCGAAAAGAATGGATATAGTCTACGATGCTATTCAACTCAACCTATCTCAGTCTACTGCTGGAAGACATATGTAGGTAGGTCTCTTCCAAGATTCGCCACGACACTCGGTCCTCCACCTTCCGCATTTAGTCCACCCCAGATACTTTTACCAGGTCTATGGTTCACCTAGCTGGGAACATCCTACGCTACATTTGAAGATTTCCACTCAAGCACTTATCCACTGCCACTTCAGCTTGTCGATTCTACAAGTTAATTCGGTCACGTTGGTGCGTTTCTGGATAATCTCGTTACGGATCCTATTTTATCCTTCAAAAAAGTATAGCTTGCTGGGCGAGTCTCAATTTGTGGACTAGGCCAACTGTCAGTGTCCACGTCTCGACACAGTAGAGCAAGACAGGCAGAACGCGCTGGTTGAAGACTTCCGTCTGCAAACTTTATGGTACATAGGCGACTAGAATACTCAGTGAAGTTTGCGAAACGCTGCCCAGCCCAACTGGATCCTTCTGCCGGTTCCTGTTTACTACTATTTTTATGGTGTACAATAAAGTATATTCTATCTATCTATCTACAACTTTGAGTGAAGTACCTTCAACGAACTTCGGCACGTAATGCACATGACCTTGATCTTGTCCAAATTCGTGCCGATACGATGCTGTAGCCTCTTCGAATCCCGGTTTGCTTTCGGCTTGTGGCTAGATATCGTTGAGTCTTATGGCGCGTTCAGTCAGCTTGTATACATGATTCAGGATTGAGATGGATGGTCTGTTAGCCCTCAGCAAGGATTTATCACCTTTCTTGAAAAACAGAACCAATGCACTCCTCTTCATGCGTCCATCATAGTGTCTTCTTAAATAAGAGAAACAATTGTGCTGAGCCCTTTGGTCATTGTTTCTAGAAACGGATCAGATGAGACTATTTTCCCATCCGCGTATTTAAGTTTGATCAGACGGGTAAAGGACCTTCACTTGTGGATATCCTCAAAGTTACAAATAAAAACAAATATAATCTTAACGAGGTGGACCGACGACCTGGTGAAGGTCGCGGGAATCCGCTGGACGCGGAAGGCACAGGACCGGTCGTTGTGGCGATGCTTGGGGGAGGCCTATGTCCAGCAGTGGACGTCTTTCGGCTGAAATGATGAATGATGATGATGATAATCATAACGAAATAAAAAATCGAACGAATCGAATAAGGTAAACGAATTTCAAAATGAAATATGGGTTCTTCGGTATGCTAGATTCACAGAATAAACTGCCGCTGAAAAATCTCTTATATATATAGACTAATCTAGAGCAAATGTGGAGTTCTGTTGACGAAGGTTGACAATTTAACATGACAGAACCTCTAAATAAAAAAGTTTCGAAATTTCGAAACTAGGGGTGTCAATTTCGAAACTGAAAAACCTACAAATATGGTCCGAAATTTCGAAACTATGAAGTTTCGAAATTTCAAAATGCATGCCCTAGTACTTTGATATGTCGAGCATGCCCCGACGCAACCCGTTTGTTTTTCATAAAAAACATTACGATTTTTAAATCTAATCATTAGCTTTTAAACACAAAACGTTTCATCAAAAACAGTCCAGTAGTGTTTGCGTGATGCTCGAACCGAAGAGTATAACTTAGCGTTTGTAGCACAGAGTACCTTGTAATATACTGGTTTCTAGACTACGAGAAATTCTTCGATTCGATTGAGACTTGGGCTGTACCATCAACGGTGCCAGATTGACTATCGGTACATCGATGAAAACGCAACTATGTCAGTCCGGTTACAGGACCAAACTTTGAAACCCATCCTTCTGCGGCGAGGTGTGAGACAGGGAGATGTGATCACTCCGAAACTGTTCACTGCTGCATTGGAGGATGTCTTGCAAGTTTCTGGGCTGGAAAGGGCTAGTCATTAACATAAACAGCGAGTAGGTACATCACTCACCTTCGGTTTGTGTTGCCCTGTCGAGTTGTCATGAGTCTAGTTTGCGGGGTCGAGCTGTCGGGGTCGAGTTGTCATGGGTCGGGTTGTCCAGGTCAAGTTATCTTAGGGGTCGAGTTGTCGGGGTTGAGCATACTGTTAGTAGGTATAGGCTGTATCGGCTACATTGGTTAAACCTTAATGAAAATACAATGCATGCTATTGATATTTTTATTGATAAAATTAAGAACCTGTTAGAAATAACTTATTGGATATATTTTTTTCAATGAACTAATTAACAACTATCTTATTCTCTGTTAGAAGTTGTTTAATGCGTCTTACTATCGCACGTCCCGATAACGGAGTAGATACATATCGTACAGTATTCGAAGCACCTGAAAATGCACAATGCTTAAATATCTTTAATACGTCACTCCCATTTGGTAGCTACATTCATTTCACGGGTCTGGCCAGTCTAATATACCTGAGGGCCGTGGTGGAGATACGTTAGGTACATATCGTACAGTATTCGAAGCACCTGAAAATGCACAATGCTTAAATATCTTCAATACGTCACTCCCATTTGGTAGCTACATTCATTTCACGGGTCTGGCCAGTCTAATATACCTGAGGGCCGTGGTGGAGATACGTTAGGTACATATCGTACAGTATTCGAAGCACCTGAAAATGCACAATGCTTAAATATCTTCAATACGTCACTCCCATTTGGTAGCTACATTCATTTCACGGGTCTGGCCAGTCTAATATACCTGAGGGCCGTGGTGGAGATACGTTAGGTACATATCGTACAGTATTCGAAGCACCTGAAAATGCACAATGCTTAAATATCTTCAATACGTCACTCCCATTTGGTAGCTACATTCATTTCACGGGTCTGGCCAGTCTAATATACCTGAGGGCCGTGGTGGAGATACGTTAGGTACATATCGTACAGTATTCGAAGCACCTGAAAATGCACAATGCTTAAATATCTTCAATACGTCACTCCCATTTGGTAGCTACATTCATTTCACGGGTCTGGCCAGTCTAATATACCTGAGGGCCGTGGTGGAGATACGTTAGGTACATATCGTACAGTATTCGAAGCACCTGAAAATGCACAATGCTTAAATATCTTCAATACGTCACTCCCATTTGGTAGCTACATTCATTTCACGGGTCTGGCCAGTCTAATATACCTGAGGGCCGTGGTGGAGATACGTTAGATACTGACGGCTTTTTTCGTTTGCTGCGTTTTTTTCTAACATTTTTACGGCGTGTTACACTTCCTTTACCCAGTACATTGTTTGCTTCCATATTATCTGGATTCGATTTAACCTTAGATGTCTTGTGTCTGACTAAAGCTCTTCGCACAACAGTTGTCCTTTTCATCTTCATTGGCGAAGCATTTCTGGACGTCTTTGTGTATTTTTTGGGATAGTCGTGCTTTCTTTCTGATGTTGTAGCTTTGGCTTGGTCTTCTGCTTTCTCTTTCTCTCCGGCCACCATGCCTAAGCTCTGTCGAAGCTTTGGTTTGGTGGTCATTGGCAAAAATGAACTTTTCGCTTTCTTAAATTTTTTCCTCCCACGGTGCGTCTTTATTTTCTTGGGATTCAAATCCAATTTATGTTGGGGAGGTTCTTTTCCTTCTGCTATCTGTGAAAGTATTATTATCCACTGCCTTTAATTATTTTAACTTATGAGGGAACAACTGGAAGAAGAATTATTTTACATTCGTTGTTAATTTGTAAACAAAAGCACCTTTACTAAAGTTTAAATCCAGAAAATTTTATAAATATTATATTGTAGGGACATTTTACACAGCACCATGGCATATAGTCCCAAACTCAGCAGAGCTTGTACTATGGGTACTAGACACTAGATATAATACTTATTATACACATAGGTATATACTTTTTTTTTGTAAATACAATCTACGTTGTTTTAAACGAAGACTCTACTTAATATGAAATAACCTGTTCATAAAACATATCATCCGCGTCTTGTCGATCGCAAAAGTCCAATATTTTATTACAGACTGTCCTCAAGTTCTTTATTCTTTCTTTCTTCTTCTTGCCTATCACACATCTGTCCACTTCGTCTAGTCTTAATGTTCTGAAAATATAAGTTATGCATGTGGGAAGTCTATTACTAGGTTCATTAGCTACATCAGCTTTAGAGGAAGATGATACGATATCTGTTGTCAGATCAGTTTGTTAGATTGATCTGACCACGGCCACTGTTCAGTGTCCTTGTCCAGTTAAACTGGTGGACTTGGGTCAGATGGGTTAATTTTTGTATAGGTATAACCACAGCCACTGTTTAGTGTCCCTAGTTAGACTGATTAAATTACCTAACCTACACGGTGGAATAAATTAATAGATGCTACCCGGATTTTACCGTACATATAGCTTAACTCAGGGCTAAGAAGCAATCGATTTGCTAAGAATAAGAATATTCTGATTCCGACACGCTGCTAAGCAATTTCGGCTTCATATACTTATGATCGAATATCGGGTGGGTACCTATTGGAATTGAGAGACTTCCTAGCTTGATGCATGGGCAGAAACTTAAGGTACCGTTGGGAACACGTCACTTGCCCAGCGTGTTAATTAACTATGGAAATTGCCTTCCTTTTTCGCAGAGGCCTACGTCCAGCATTAGGGAAATCCATCAGATAAAACACCTCAAGTATGATTGATTCGGGAAACACATTTTTTTTATTTTTTTTTTATGGTATTGGATGGCGAAACGAGCTAAAGGCCCACCTGATGTTAAGTGGTTAACTTTGCCTATAACAACTGCAATACCACCTAGGCTGCTACCTAAATGGTACCGCAAGTCGGTTCGCCAAACTGAGACATGAAGATGGAAAGTCTCATGTGATTGTAATTTCACCGGCACCCGTACCCTTCAGACCGAAACACAGCAATGCAATGACACGAAACAACCCGTGGTCAGAGAGTCACCTCAGGGGCGCCGCAATAGATCAAGGCCACCACTTGAGGGTGACCTGGTATCTTGCGATGGTTGAGTCTTTGGCCAGCATTAGGTCTTGGCTAACCTCCCAAAATTATTGACAAGCAGATTAAATCGTAGCGCTGTTTGGTAGAGGCTTTAGTCTTGTAGTGCCTTTAATTGTTTTATTGATTGAACTAGGTAAGTATTCACCATATTCACAAAAGTAAGTTTTGGCACATGTAGTTGAATTACTCCTGTAAAAGTAGATATGGGTACGTACTTAATGACTTTTGGTTTGGCCATAATATCGGCATCCTTCTCGTCAATCTGCATCGCGGTTTCCCAAATATTCTTGAAGAGTTGTCTTCTTTCTGCATAACTTTCTTCCTTTGTCATAAGATCCATTAATTAAATTGCCAGTGCTACTTGTCCGTGTGGTGCCTATCGGAGCATTTATATTTGTGTACAAAGATAATTTATGTTTGTGTATTTTTTCATTTTTTTTAATATATTTTTTTGTACATTTTTGTGGTTTTGTTTCTTTTTTTATTTTGATGCGTTTTGATATTGTGACGTTGTCGCTTTGACGTTTTAGGGCGAAGGAGGGTAGTTACCTACGAGGAAAGAACCTATTTGTCCTTAATCGTAGGTAGTTAAGAACACTTTTTGCTTTTGTTAGACAATATTTTAGATTCAAGACGGGGTTCTGTATACCAAGTATATTTTATGCTAATTATAATTACTTTCTTAGGTTTTCGCGATCACTACACATTATAATAAAACAAAGTTTGACCGGATTAAATCGAGTAGTTATATTATTTAAATTGGTTTTCCTGACGTTACGAAAGCTTTGACGGTAGCATAGACCAAGTAAATAGGTATCTTGTCAAAGGACGGTACATAATTTTTTTTTTTTTAGAAATATCTGTAAAGACGATTGTCATCTTAGTCTACCTGCGACCACGAAATGTTGCAAAGCTTTCGAAACGGCAGGAAAACCAATTTAAATAATATACGCGATTTAATCCGGTTAAACTTTGTTTTATTATAATTACTTTCTTTTTATTATAATTATCGTCATGAAATAACGCAATCTACTATTACGGTTTCACCCTTCTGTCTTCAAGCCAGGCGCTAAGTACATACCCCGTCAAGCGAAAGCGACCGTCTAAATTCTAAAATAATATTATGAGCGTATCAAACCACCCAAAGCAACAAGTTGATACGAAGTTGTCGATCGCCTTGACTTTCGTTCAGTAGGCGGGAAGCTCTTGGCGAAAGCTTTCCTCCAATAAAATATACACACGCGCTCACTGAATATTGTTTTCAAAGTATTCTTTATTTTATTTAAACCTTTCAAACGGCGCATAGTAGACAAAATCAAAAATCTACTGTTTGCGACTCCCGGGTGTGTCTCAGGAATGAAAATGAACAAATTAAAATATATTTTTTGAGTTTACAAACAAATGCCTGAACACTTAACTATGATAAAAGGCACTAGCAAACTTTTTTAAATCAATCCATTTTGATTAAAAAGATCTGTATCTTTGACTTCCTAACGCTGAAATGTCGAAACCATGCCGGTTACATATGACCCGAACGCTTTGTGGGTGGCCCTTAGTGAGTACAGTGATGGCAACGTCTTCGAGGTGTATCCTAAGCTCTTGGCTGAGCTGTTCCTCCAAGAGGAGGCTGCGAGACAAGATGGAGACAACAGCGAAGCGGAGAAGTTGGTGCTACCCAGTGATAAGGACTACAGATTGCAGAAATATTTCGTTCTTGTCGAATTACAGAAAACATTGGAAGAGTAAGTGAGCCTGCTTGGTTTATTTTGTAAATACGATAATCCTACTTCCCACTCCTACTTATCCTAACCTACTATCCTATTCTATCCTACTTCCTACTATGAACGTGAAAGTTTGTGAGGATGTATGGATGTTACTCTTTCACGCAAAAACTGCTAAATGGATTTTAATGAAATTTGGCATACAAATAGTACATAACCCGGTTTAATTTATAGGCTACTTTTTATCCCGCGAAGATGAACAGTTCCCGAGGGATAGCGATAAACGACATCCGCGCGGGCGAAGCCGCGTGCATAGGCAAGTATGTAATAATATGCTAAATCAAGCTAAAAAAACAATTACAATTACAATTTTTGATACGACAAGGGTCGTATTCGTATTATTTCGGGAAAAGAGGTAAGGTCTGTAAGCCCCTTTCGTCAATGTGACCTAAAATATCTATTCTGACGCTTCTAATATGTAGTAGGCTACAGCACCTCCCCAAGCCGAAAGCTAACCATAAAGTTGACTTTAGCCATGGGGGTTTGAGGATTTGATCTCATCGGCAAGATTGTGTGACGTCCAAGATGCTGACTTCTAATGTGGTGCACTGCATCACGTTCGCATACGATATGAATAGGCGTTTCATCCTTTTCTCTTCTCGAAAAAACCTGCAACCTAGTGGTGGTATTGCTGAGGCCCACTCTGGGTAGGATGTTGTCCAGTTTGCAGTGCCCTGTAAGGGTTCTAGTCAGGATTCTTATGTGGTTCCTGTTAAGTGAAAGCGATTCTTTCGTGAATCTTTTCCTGAAGCCTACTACAAGCGCCTACGAGTGCTCTTGGCCTGGGGATTTTTTCCAAAGTCTAATGCTTTGATGAGTTCCCCAGTCTTTAAGATAAGCTGTAGTGGTGCATTTCGGAACCCCACAGATTAGTTCCGGCCGCGGCCCTACACATCATCATCATCATTTGCAGTTTGGGAGGATATGCCATAATCGCCACGCTTGGCAGGTGGGTTGGCGATCACAGTTGGTTGGTTAAATACTCAGATAATGCTGCTACCCGTCCTCTATTGAATCCCTTAGTAGCCTTTACGACACCCATGAGAAGATATATGGTGGTGCCATTCTTTACGTCCGGCACCACGCGGAACCGGCCCTACACATGCCCCACGCATTCCGCACCAGCTCTAGCGACTTTATCAGCGGCTTTATTTCCCCTCATTCGATAGTGCCCAGGTACACAAACTTTTTTTTCCGTTGTTAAAATCCTCTTGGTACCATAGGTACCACCCTCTTGGTACCACCCAGTGTCACAGAATTTGTTTCCTAGTGAGTTTAGAAGCTGGACACAGAGATTTGTCGAACAAGTAGGTTGCCCTGTTGTGCTGGTTTAGTACCTTCTCCGTGGTTTTAATTAAGCATGAAACAGGTAAGGCTGGTTGGTCTGTAGAGTTAATCACGGTAGCTTAGCGAATAAAACACTGATGGTGTACTAAACCAGGAGCCGTTGGTTTGTAGGACTTGGGGTAGGGATTTGTCCCTGACCCCTCGTTTGGAGATAAAGGTGACGGTGACCTTATTTTATGCTGTGGGTATGTAACCTCAAGCAAAGCTAACTCTGAAAACCTTTATCAGCGTTGGTAGGAAGATATTTGTAGCAGTGCTGGAAATATTTTACACTCCCCACCGGTTTTGAAGTGCTTAAAGCCAATGATTACGCTAGTATCTAATATATAAGTCTATGCTTAAAGCTCATTCGATTCGATCGGGTCTAAAAATAAGCGGGGCCATCCTCCAATACTCGACCCTTGGTCTAATGTTCCGAGGGTTTTGGCAGGAGTAGTCCTCACTAATATTTATTGGCACAGTCCAGAAAGTGTACTTCAGCCAAGAGCTTCAGTGTTTTTTCTGTGGAATAATAAACACAGAAATAAACATTTTGATTTGATTTGATTTCGTGTGTATTTTGTAACGAGGCTAAACTCGTTACGCTGCTCACTCACCTCATCCATTAATATTTATTTTGATATTATTTTATTTATATTTTTCTTATAAAACCTACGTATTTATTAACTTTGTAAAAAAATCTTCTAAGAGATTTTTTTACACCGGCCCACCCGGGTAGTGTAACGAGGCTAAACTCGTTACGCTGCTCACCACCTTATTTGGATTTCCTGGCCACTTTATTAAAACTTTACCTATCCAAATTCAAAATTTTAAAATTCTTCTATAATTTTCTATTTTTAACGTAAAACAAAGACTTATATCGCAGCCTTGGCCGGGCATGGACGTGTCCGACCATTACAGTTTTTTTTATATTATTTTACTCATCCGAGTTTCTATATTGTACGCTGAAAGACACTCATGTGTCTGTGACTGTGTCTTATAATCATTATATTATTTTATTAACAATAGTCAATGTATCAAGTTACCAGTTAGTGAGATACAGTATACCAAAAACGTTCCTGTTGTGTTTTTATTGTTTGTGCCGACCTACCAACCTACCTACCTGAATCCAGCCCGAGCTAGCTGCATGGGCATAGCAGCAGCTCAATTGTTTTATAGTCGGAGTTGTCCTACCACTCCTCCGGCCCTCCGTACTACTGACCCTCTCTGCCCTCCATACCTCAGAGGAGTTCCATAACTCCATACCACTAGTTCCTGTACCACTAGTTCCTGTTGTTCCTGAGTTCTGTTCCTGTAGTTCCTGTTCTCCTCCTACTTCCGTGTCACCGTGTGCCAAGCCACCGAACCCTCGACCCTGCGAGTCTCCTGCCCGAGCCACCCACACCGGCCACGACGTGACAATTTTAGTATCTTAGTAGCCCTAAATGGGATTGAGGGGATCCTGGCTATCTGTGGGGTTCTTCCTATGAAGTTCATGTGGGCCATACCTATTGCGCACATTACCCGCTTTTATTAATGTAAGTACATTTCGTTGGTAGTTTGGTACCTACCTATCCAATTTGCTAAACCTATTTCCTGACTCGTCGGAAATTTAGTTATTCACTTAACGGAGAACGTGGAAGTTCCGAGACAAAACTCATTAACCTTTCGATTACCTTACGTAAAACAAACTGAAATAACCCTGATTGCACAGTCCCCTATGCTATGGTAGGTACCTTACAATTGGTTACCATGACTTGGCTTGGCCATGACCTACACAGACCCACATAATAACTCCATGAACCGCTTCAACAGACACCTCGTTAATGATATACCTACCGTTAATTGGATGAAACACCATAGCTAGGTAGTTCTTACTATTGATGTCACTCTATTGTACAGTCAACCGATCGCACGTCAGTGGTAACAGTTTGACTTTGAAAGCGTCTTTTTTTTTAAGCAGTTAGAAAGGTTTTCGTAATTCAAGGATTACCACTACGTGCGGTCGACTGTACTATTGCAAAGCGAAGGCAGTGGCGTGCATTGGCCTACTTCACTTGAATTTAATTGTGGTATAAGTTATTGATTTTTTTATGTATGAAGATTAATTTAGCATTAATAGGTCTATTTTAAGATAAATAATCATCGTACTCTGAAAAAAGGATAATAATTTACACCACTATTGAATTAGCATGAGGAAGGGACTAGGTATTGCCTAATTGCCTATATGCAATGCACGCGCCTGAGCGAAGGGTAGGTAAGCCCTAAATAGCTTTAACCAGTTTTTACTTAGATCTGATCGAAGAGTTTTCTTCGCTGTCTGCTAAAAATAGAACATCACCAACCCTGTACCCACTGACGGCCATTTATATAAAAAATAGGCTGCCATTTTTAAAGGGATGGGCGGAATCAACCTGTTGCAAGCAGTGATAGCCTAGTGGTTGAACGTTTGCCTTCCATGCAGGAGGGTGTGAGTTCGATCCCGGCCCGCACCTCTGACTTTTCGAATTCATGTGTGGATTTATATTCGATTATCACTTGCTTTAACGGTGAAGGAAAACATCGTGAGGAAACCTGCACACCTGAGAGTGCTCCATACAGTTCTCGGTGGTGTGTGTAGTCCGCCAACCCGCACTAGGCAGCGTGGTGGACTGAGGCCTTAGCCTTCTCGTACTGAGAAGAGGCCCGTGCCCAGCAGTGGGACAGTAATGGGCTGGTTATGTTATGTAACCTGTTGCATATCTGTAGGTTAAAATAGGAAGAAATTAGATGTGCCAAAAATATGAAGCTCCGATCATAAGTCGCTATCATCATCAGACTCATCATCCTAGATCTTTTTTCCATCTTAACCAAAGAAAAGATGGATGGATTGCGTAAAGAACGATATGGATGAGAAGGGAGTAAATGAGGGGGTGACGGCAGATGGACAAAAATGGAAGGAGACGTATTGCGCCGACCCCAAGTAATTTGGGACCAGGGCAAGAAGATGATGATGAAGAACCGTCGTTCTTTATACAACGTGTTATTAAAATAACCGAAAACCTTTTAAGGGGTCATTGTACTCATCAGTATGAACAACTTTTACTATGAGACCAACCATAAAATCAAAAACAGCTGTTCTCTACATTTTTCGATTAATGTGAACACAAATATAGGGAACAGCTGTTTTTTTTTGCGATCTCAGGGTTGGTCCCATAGTCAAAGTTGTTTAGCACAATGATCCCTTAAGAGCTTTTCAGTTATTTCAATAACACGTTGTATAATGGACACCCCGGACCGCGTCTAGGCAGGTTAAGGTCCGTGTCAGCTTGTAACCACGAGCGAGCCGATGATGCGTTCACATAAGTTGGAGACAATATTCCAAAATCCATCGCAGTATTATTGACACATACCTCTTCGGTTACCTTATTTACGGAACTACCGAAGCAGGTCACATACGTTGCATGTACCGTCTCAATACCATTATTTCAGTGAATGCACCTACCATCAGCACTAAATTGCGCTATTCGTCGATAACGTGAAATCGAAGTTGGAATGCATCGCTCACGCTAGCAGATAACCTACTTAGCTTATAGAAAGAAAGAAAGATTTTATTTGGCACAGGACAGTGACAGCACAACAAATAACGTGTCGCCGAAACTTCTTTATGTGTATGTGTACGCGCGTGAGAGGCTATGATACTTCTTTGGCATGACTGTAAATCTTATTTTTTATAATAATATTATACTGTACGCAATGGTTGCCTTTTTATTATTCAGTACAGGTAGCTGTAGGACTATTGTTATGAAGGTCTATTATGGAAAATATCCAATGTGCATCAGTAGACTTTTTGCGGTTTTCATGATAACTAATCATAAGAAGAATCTACATTAGGTACCCTTTTCGGATCACCAATTCCCAAAAAAGCGGAGCACTTGTCCAAAAGCACGTTGTGTTGATAAAATCGAAAGCCGTGAAACGCGATCGCATGTTCGTGGTAGAAACGTACAAGATCATAGAGGCCGGCAAAGTCGAAAAGACGCCTACACAGTGGGGGATGCATGGTGATTCTGTACTGGATTGATGATCCCTAAAAACTGTGCTAAAAACCTTTAAAAACTGGCTCAAAACACTGGCCACAAATAAAAAGCTATAAAATCTTTTCCTATTCCATAAATATTTGTCAAAACAGTTGCACTATGTCAATCAAATAACAGCTTAGGTCCCAAAAAAAAAACATTATAATTTATTAAAATTATTTAGCGTTATATTACTTAGTATTAATTTTGTAAACCCGAAAGCATATCAAACTACTCGAAGTTTTAACAGATATGATGGGTATTCTATAATTTAACTAAATTTGTGCTGTGTGGATTAACATAACTATAATGGCTCATAGTGACAAATGGAGGCTATGATAGAGCAACATAGTCTTCCAGTGGCGTAAGTGTGTCATTATTTTTATCAGAGGTGGACTGAAAGCTTAAGCACAGCCTAAGGTGACATTCTGACCGACAGCTTTTATGGGCCATGTTATTAGTACAGCTCTAAAGTTTCAAAAGAAAGCAAAGACCAAACAACCATTATGAACCCTGAGGCGACACTCTTGACACCAAAACTCTGAAAATCAACATGTGTAAACTGTAACGATAACTACGGTTCTTGAGGGTGTCTGTCTATATTCTATGATGATATATTATACGTCCTTACAGGAGACCTTCCTTATACTTATAAATTGAGCTTAAATAAATAAATACATTTTGATAACATTAGCATGAAATTATTTTAATTCAAAGGGACGAAGATGGAGACAAAGTGGTTAAACCAGTGGAAGAGCCGGTGGAGGAATGGGCGCCATGGACATTCGTGGTGGCCACCAAGAATCCACACGCGCCACCACCGGTTGCCGTTAGAACAACCCCCGGACCCGCCTGGGACATCGGACAGGTTAGATCAGCATAAGGTTATAATGACTTAAGGAGTAAGGCACCGTAGTTGGTGATCATCAAGAACACGTATTTTCAAACGAATAACTTTATTATCCATTTCACGGGGTTTGAAACAATCTTACGGCAAAAATTGATATCCAATCTATCCACGATTTGCCCTACTAGAGATAGGAATTTGACATATGCTCCATACAAAATATGTCAAAGAATGGACATATATGGACGTAGATGAAGCGAAAGAGGTGTGTCAGGATCGTAGCAGGTGAAAATCCATAGTCTCTGCCTACCCCAATGGGAAACAGGCGTGATTATATGTATGTATGTATGTAAAATATGTCAAATTTCTATCTCTAGTAGGGTAAATCGTGGATAGATTGGATATTAATTTTGACCATTAGTATCCCAACTACCAACAGTGTCAAAACTATACTCAAGAACGCAAGTTAGCTAGCAAGATAAAATGAAAGAAAACTATTTTGTTTCGTCTAAATAGGTTGTCTTACTTAAGCTCCACCCTAGTCGCTCTTAAACTTAAATGAATATAAGTTGCCAAGTTGCCATACTACAATAATGACTTCATTGTTACAATAACTATTTCAAAGATTCTTATTAAGATTTCAAACGAGTCCGTAACAGTCAAGGCTTGAGGTATGCTAACATTAGCTGAGCCTTGTAATGCTGTATTACAGGGCAATAATGGTGTTTTAGTTATGATTAGTAGGCGCGTAGATATTTCCACATTCATCGCCTCTAAACACGCGCTACTTTGCCTTAGGAATCTATTTACTTCACACTGCATATACATGGGTAACTGTCGGTTTTTAGAAGCGCACGTAACGAATACTATCCCTTGAAAATATCTTCGCAGACTTTGTTTATAATTGCTTTAATGGTGAAGGGAAACATAGACACTTTCACACCTGAGAGTTCTCCAACATTTCTCGATGGTGTGTACATTCCGCCAACGCGCACTAAGCCAGCGTAGTGGACTAAGGTTCAGGACACTCCTCTTTTTAAGAAGAGGCCCGTGCTCAGCAGTGGAACAGTAATGGGCTGATGATGTTGGTAATATGTGGTTAAAGAATGAAGAAATAGAAATTGATTGCTTGTAAATCCACAAGTGCCTTTCCCACCGTGCTCAACAGCTAATGGCTGATCCCAGTCTCATCATTTATTATTTACATCTGTTGTTTCATCGTGAATTTGTATTAAGACTGTACTAAAGGTCATCAGACTTATTTCAATTTTCAGGTGGTAAAAGCTGCTCGTCTACTCTACAAACCGCCGTTACCCGTAAGCTTCGTCGACGAACAAGAGATGCGTTGTGTGTATTCTCTCATTTACGAAGTGTTTCGATGTGAGTTTACCAAGAAGGGAACTTCGAACAAGAATTTTTTCTCGAATTTATAGTCTCATGTTTAGAATCCACTACCACAAATCATTCCTGAAAGTTCTAGCTGTAATCCTGCATAGGCAAAGTCGTTAAAACTGAACATAGGCCTATAAAACCCCATATAACACAAAATAAAAAGTTCCCTTGCGTGAATCTAGTTGTAAATGACTGACAAATAGCATATATCAGTCGTAAAGATTTCAAAGCGAAAGTCGTATAAAAGTGTCACGAAGTTCAGAAGTAGGCTCGTGGTTATCGCTGTAAATTAACAAACGCGATGCTAAGTTACTTTATTGCAGTTCCAAAGCGTTATTCAACTTTATCAACTTGATACCTACACGATAAAGTTGCGATAAATAGCGTGATAAGTTTAACTAGTTTCCTCGGTATTAATATGCCTGATATTTTCATTTTGGTGCTCATACCAGCTTGCTTTATCTAAACTTGTAAAAATGGCATTTCAGCTGTGCCAACATCCAGTGTCGCAGCTAAGTTCAGGGCAAATTTTGCGCCCCCCAAAAAATATTTTGTAGGAAGAGAAAAGCTTAAGACTCTTGTTTTAATACTGGCGTGCCCGTGCTGCAGCATTCTGCAGGCTGCAGATCTATGAGTATGCCACCTTCAGGTTTGCGCCCTGGCAGCCGCATCTGCGGCCAGCCCCTGGATACGACGCTGCATACATCAACGAAATATTGGAATTCGCTTCAAATTCTTGTGCAAAACAGAAAGCGTGTAGACACGGAAAAATATTTTAAGCCTAAGAAGGTGCATGTTTAGGTGGCATGTTTGGAGTTTATGAATAGGAATATGAGAACATCGCACTGCTTTCGATCCGAAAACTCGGACTATATTCAAGCACTCACGATAAAAGTGTATGTGATTTGATCTTAGTGTATGTAAATCAAAGAGACTGAAAACATTCCGAGCAGTTTTCATAGATCACTATAAGTTACAAGTTACAACAAAGTTAAAAGTACCTACAACAAGTACCTAAATACCTATCTACATTACAGTTGATATTTATCTGTCTATGCTGAAATAAAAATTCCATGAATTCTATGCTATTTGCTCTTTTTATTATTCAGCACTTTGGACGTCTACCCATATAGAAGTTTTCGGTCACGCGACATATTTATTTTGCGGTTTTATTTGAACTTCGCATTCATAAGATTTATGTTTCGAAATTTTATTTTCAGATAAATCTATATTGGATCAAGCAATAGAAGACATTGAATTTTTGTCAGATCATCCCGAGGTAAGTTTCGCTGTTTTAGCACGTTTTAATAACTTCATTAGATTTTTTCTTCAACAATTCGCCAACTGCAGTTGATCAGCCTTTCAGTTTGGACTTAATTCCCCTGCCAAGGTGGACTACTGACTACAACCGTTTTCCGCCTACTGTATCCTATACCTATGACTTCTTTAGCCCGTTGGTGTCCACTCCAACACTACATTTGCCGATTAGCGGTCTCCGAAGATGACCTTTTTTGCTTCAAGGAATCCCCTTTCCGATACAGGGACAGCGATTCAGCGACTATGCAATTTTAATCTTTGTAAGAAACTTCAAGCATAGTTCGCTCTATAGCTCTATAGCTTGCTGAGTGGCTCGAGGAAACAGGTTCAAACAGAAACGGAAATTAAAATAAATAAATGAATGTTTGCTAAACATAGAGAAATATAGTGCCGTCTCGGATCGCACATATATCACAATGGCATGTAAAGTATATAATAATATATATTTTTTGGGACATTTTTTTTTCACACAGCATCATCTAGTCCCAAACTAAGCAGAGCTTGTGCTATGGGTACTAGACAATGGATATAATACTTTAATACCTTTTTTTTTTGTAAATACATACTTTATTGCATATGCAACACCCAGACCAACACAAACACTTATGTTCATCACACAAATATTTGTGTCCTGTGGGAATCGAACCCACGACCTCGTTATCAGCAGTCCGACACTCGAACCACTAGACCACAGAGGCCGTCAAATATGTTGGCGTAATAACACTAAAAGCACTTAAAGTAGGTACCTACCTTAATTTACCAAATTTTACTCTTTTCAGTTTTGATACCGTTCTTGAATTCGTAAAAAGATTGATAAAGGTCTTTGTTACCCGTTGCTGTATTCAAGGCCGTATATTTAGCCCTCATTACTGAGCAATAATAACTCCCAGTTAGGGTAGGTTCGACAAGATGTAACAATAAAAAGTATGCCCCATCTAACTCGCATTATGGCGTTCTCGTGACCAAAACCATTTCTTTTTCGAATGTTAAGAATACTCACGAAAATGAGCTCTATATTTATGACTGTTTATTCATGTAAGCGAACGAAAAAATGGGCATTTTGCAGATTTCGAGACTGATAAAATGGTTTCTATTAATAAAAACACGAATCGTCGTGTTCGATAAGATTAAGCTAGACGCCGTTTAATTGGTGTCATAGTAAATAGACGTTACAGCTTAATTCGATTCATCTTTGTTTTCAATCTTGAGTCTTGCGACATCGAATTTTACTCAGTATACTTTAACTTCTTCAGATCTAGTTTTGCAGCACAGCGATTGGCCATAATCTATGCCATTGCGGATCTTCTTGTATTTTTTTTTTTATAGTATTGGATGGCGAAACGAACTAAAGGCCCACCTGATGTTAAGAGGTTACCTTTGCCCATAACAACTGCAATACCACCTAGGCTGTTGCCTAAATGGTACCGCAAGTCGGTTCGCCAAACTGAGACGTGAAGATGGAAAGTCTCATGTGATTGTAATTTCACCGGCACCCGTACCTTTCAGACCGAAACAGCAATGCAAGCAGCACTGTTTGGCGGAAAAGTAGGTACGGTAGTAGTACTTTCCCGGACGAGCTCTTTCACAAAGGAGCTCTACTACTACGAAATGTATGTCGCATCGCCCCTTTTATTCGCAAAGAACAAGCTCTATTATGTCTTAATTACGTATCTTTTCCAGTTTACCGAACATCGCCACCAATTATGGCTGTTCCTGATGGAGCTGGCGAGAAGACGATGGGGGGCCCGAGCAAGGAGTGAGATAGATCGAGCCACGAAACTCTTGGACGAAGTCGGATCCCCTTTCAAAGACATAGAAAGCGTCATATGGGAGCAAAGGGTGCACTTCGCAGCCGCTATTGCTAGAATTCGCATTAAGAACAGAGCATTCACGTGAGTCACCATAAGATGCATCCAATATTCAGTATTCGTATGTAGGGTCCTAGCCTAACTTTTCCTGAATGTAAAAATCATCGTTCTTGACATCATTGAAAAAAAACATATATCAAATTCTGATACAAACCCTTAACATGAGAATTGAGAATCAGAGATCGTGAACCCGATAATGCCGCTTTTACGAATTAAGGCTGCCTTCAATATTTTTGACAACTCAAATAAAAAGTGTACCAATGACATACCGTGCTTACGTAAAAATCGAAGGCCACAATAACAAAGAGTGATGTATAAAGGTCATTACAATGTTTTATTGTCTGCAGGCTATCCGATTTACTGCCAGCTCATCTGCGTGAGGAGCGCGTGTCTGCTGGCGTCAACAGAGACACTGTCACTGGATGGGTCAACACTTTCAAATCTACGTTAGTGTTGATATGATGACTTGGGTATTTTAGGTTTAAGAAATAAGGTCACACAGATTTTAGGGGTTTTTAATTCCGAAAATTAAATGGACGTAGACTTAGAGTCCATTCAATGTTTGCTTTGATACAACAACTAAACCAAGGTTTTAAATCACAACTCTGTCGTAGATTGGATATAGATCATATTTTTCAGGAAAGTGGCGCTTCTAGTGAAGAGCTTACACGAGTTGGGGTACTCGTACAGCAACTCTCGTCAACTTTGTGCAGGAGAGTACAGATTCGACCGTGTCTGTCCCAGGTCGGTATACCAACTGTGTTTCATACAAAACCCGCCAGCTAAACAGAGATCTCAATTTAATTTTAAATGTTGGTGTGAATTCCAGATTTATTACTCTACGCCCACCAGAAAACGTGAGCATTGGACAGTTGGATCTTGTAAAGGATGGAGTTATAGTACTTCAGGTATTGAAATATTATTTTTGAACTTCATTCTATATTAGTTATTAATATTCACTTACACATAGAGACTTTAATAATTCTGTCGGTTTTTTGTAAACATCGCATCTCTCGCTGGTACCTACATGGTATCCAAGTTATCCAACTCAGACCTAGACCCTTGGATCTAATTACCGAATTTTTATTACAACTATTGTTTATAAAACAGGAGCGGGAATTCTGCGAAGGTGCATCAACATTATGCCGTGCTCTTCGCGCTAATTCGCTTCGTGGTGTAGTGGCACAAACGCACGCGTCTTCACCCCGCTGTTCGGCGTACCTTGCTGCTCAATTGAAAGAATTGGCCGCTGTTCTCAAAGCAAAGGTCCCGGCAGCACCAGTCACACCTGAACTGGGGAAGTTAGTCGTGTTTGGAGCTGGGGACAAGTACGTATAAAGTTCTCTAATATTGATAAGGGAATCAAATCTCTTTAGGTCTTTCGGGGTAAGATTTGTCTGACTACATTTTCTTATTTCTAGAGTTGAGAGCTACGTTTGTGCCCTACGGGAACTTGGCATTGAAGCGTCAGAAGCCCCCCAATCCGGAGCCCCTGTTTGCGTCATGAGTGAAGCTGTTCATTGTGACACTCCTGCAGTGATCAACGCGTTGGATGGAGTTGTGGCTGTATTAGCCACGCCACCCAACTCGTATTCTGCCGTTACAGATCCTATTGACCTTGTTTGCGGACGCGGCGGAGACCTTGCTATGCTGGAGGTTAGATCAATGAGGAGATTATTCACCTGAACAGCTTAAAAAAAATTATGAATCGTATGGGTTATCTGAATTTTCCTTATTGCAGATTCTCACTGAATCAGAAATAGATGTGAACGGTAAAGCGCGGGTGCAGTCAATATTGGAGGAACAAAAGAAAACTTTAAGATCACTTATGTCTAAGCCTCAGGTAATGAACAGAAAACTTGGCGTAGGCCTCATTTCTGAATTCAGGCTACTTAAGTTTTCTTCTATTTTAGATCCAACTGATATTGTACGAGACTCATTCGGCTTTGGAGGCAGAGAATCAGGCGCAAGTGACACGGGCAGTGGCTGAAGCGAACAGACTGGCACGCGAACGACATGCGTTGCTCAAGAAGAAACACCGGCAACCTGTCAGTGAAGATCTTCAAGTTTTCTTTTCTTATGCTAGGGTTTTCAGGCGAAATAAACTAAATATGTATGATGTTACAGAGCCCACAAAAACAAGCCCAACAGGCTGTTATGAATGAAACTATAGTTACAAACGAAACTGTTGCTACAAATGAGACTACACCAAACGAGTCATCGACTTCTCTGGACAACACTGTTTCTCGCTCCGATTTAGATAAAGATGATGTGGATGATATGTCCAGTAGTGAGAGTTCCCAAACGAGACCGTTCTCTGGCTCCCGTCCGAGCACCGCCAAGATCAGACCTCCTAGTGCAGATGTTCTGAAGAAACAGGCAGAGAGTATGGAGAAGCAGTCACGTCCTGGAACAACGAAAGCAAGGCCTATTCCTACAATGCCCAGCTACGATATCCCTAGAGACCCCGACAAAGATAGTCCTAATGTTGTTGTGAGTACGAAACACTGTATACATCGTATTATTGAAATAACTAAAAATCTCTTATAGGGTCATTGTACTCATCAGTATAAACAACTTTTAACGTCGATTTATGTGTGAACACAAACGATAAGGATCAGCGGTTTTTTTTTCGCGATTTCAGGTTTGGTCTCATAATAAAAGTTGTTCATACCGGTGAGTACAATGACCCCTTAAGAGGTTTTCAGTTATTTCAATAACACATTGTAGTTCAGACCAGACCGACCACATTTTTTCTACTATTCAAATTATTTCACAAACAATTCTGTATACAGATTCATTTATTTCTCAACTTTCTATTTTTCACAAGCTTACTTTTTCCTATCTATTTCGTGTTGCAGGTTCCAAGTTCTGATTTGTTTGAAATAAGGACGTTACCAAATCTAGGGAATGGTTTGGATATCAATTATATTCTCGATAGAGACGGGTGTTACCTCGGCCTTATTCAGAGGAAGGTGAGCGTTTTCGATTTTTTTTCTATTAATGAGCTGAAAGGTTACTTTTGCTGAACTATAGTGACGGCTTATGAACAAAACATTGTAATTTTATATTACTTTTGGACCAAAAGTAATATAAAATTACAATGTTTTGTAAAAGTTTTGGTATATTGTATGTTTTTCCTCGAGAATAATTTCGGACGAAAGCTGTTTTTGTATTCGTAAAAAACCCGCTCCCTTCACTAGTGGACCGTTTCTAAAAAGCACGATGAGAGGAATATCAATGGATGATTCCCTCAAAATACAGACATTACCGGATTATCATAATCAGACAACGAAATGGATTATTGTGAAGACACAGATCGCCAGGTCACAGAAAAGACAGACAAAAAAAAACAAGAAAAAAATTAACGTAAAAAAATTTTGACGTCGTCACTATGGCTCTCCTATGGTGGTTTCGAGACCTAGGCCTTGCACAACTGTAGGTTGACCGCAGGAGATCACCCGGCTCGACGCTAAGTTTATGATCCGTGTGGCGGAGGACCGCGGGCTGTTCGGGCCGGGCGCGGGCGCAGCCCAGCCGCAAAGGCGCAAGCGCATCGAAACTGCACCGCTCTCACCTCGGAGAAGACGACGCAAGACTAGTTTTGAGGTGAGTAAAAACGTATCTTTTCATGTAAAGTCATACCATCGTCACAGTCAGTGACATACATAACACCATCTTTACACCTATTTGTTGAAGTATAAATATGGTCCATAACCATTCTCCGGTGGATTTTCACCTTTTCCAAAATAGCATTAAATAAGTTTAAATAGACAATAAAAATAATTTGAAGTTTTTATTTTAAATACCACTTTTTTAAAACGGCTAATGCTGTTTAAAGTTTCAAGTCTCTAGCTCATCGGGAAGTTAGTTTAAACTCGATTGCAAAATTTGTACCGAACAGACACACAGACTGAAAGCAAGTTAATAAAAGCAACATAACTCACCTGTCTGGGCAAACTTTTTGGTGCACGCTGTGTAAAGGCTTTCTTGCACCGACCGGTGACTCAGCCACTCTGCGGTCTGGAAAATGGTTGATGAACATAGGTACTACTTTCGATAGAGCCTCGATGGTGTCCTGCGTTGCGGAGCTCGAGCTTTATGGAGGATTCGTGAAGCTCCACAAATAAAGCATCACTAAATAAAATGGTCGATTATTTTGTTTACAACTATTCGTCTGTACTCTGTATTCTCTGTGGAAATTAAAGTTTTTTTTTAAATTATGTTTTCACTCACTTAGCGACATTTGACAAAGCTAAGAGCTATCATAAGACGCTAATCGAGTACGCGTAATGCGAAACGTTGTTCCTTGTCAATGGGAGGAAAAGCCGCCCGAAATTCTGCTTTTTAGAGCACGCTTTTTCGCTCAAGGAATCGGTTCAAACGCAAATACACGGATTCCCGCGACCTTTACCAGGTCGTCGGTCCACCTTGTAGGGGCCCTACCCACGCTGCTCCTTCCAGTACGCGGTCGCCACTCCAGAATTTTACGGTCCCATCGGCCATTCGTTCTGCGAGCAATGTGCCCCGCCAACTGCCACTTAAGTTTGGCAATTCTTTGGGCTATGTCGGTTACTTTCGTTCTGCTGCAAATCTCCTCATTTCTGATTCGATCACGCAGGGACAATCCGAGCATAGCCCTATTCATTGCCCTTTGGGTGACCTTGAGCCTTCTTATCAGGCCCATCGTGAGCGACCACGTTTTAGTGCCGTACCTAAGTAAATTTTTTATTTTATTGATGTAAGGTGGAACGCGTAGCAGCACCGACATACGCATCATTATCGCGTTCAACCCGCCGTGGCAGCGCGCCCGGTTGTCTGGACACAGTGCGGTGCGGCTCGATGGAGCACCGTATCTGCGAGCGACACGCTAAACGACAGGCCGCCGCCGCAACTGTGGTGGCGAACGCGTGCAGTTGTGATGCTAGACACAGGTAACATCGGCTAGATACATGACAAACATAAATCTGTTAAGGTACTAAATATCATCATCATCATTTCAGCCGAAAAACGTCCACTGCTGGACATAGGCCTCCCCCAAGCATCGCCACAACGACCGGTCCTGCGCCTTCCGCATCCAGCGGATTCCCACGACCTTCACCAGGTCGTCGGTCCACCTTGTGGGGGGCCTACCCACGCTGCGCCTTCCAGTACGCGGTCGACACTCCAGAACTTTACTGCCCCATCGGCCATCTGTTCTGCGAGCAATGTGCCCCGCCCACTGCCACTTAAGTTTGGCAATTCTTCTGTACTAAATATACTATAAATCAAAGAAATTGCTTAATTTTGGCGGCTAGGGAGGAGGGACTTGACCCCCACCACACCCGGCTACGCCCATGCACGATACAGTTGCTTATTTGCCGCATTATCATGCGTTGAGGAGCGATTCGGTCCGATTTCTCCGAGAACCATAGCATTTACCATATGTGGGTGACATGCAGATGAATCAAACGTGATTTCGAGTATTAGGAGATTTACTCATTAAAATTTCCTTGCAGATATCGCCGCTCATCCACGAGTGGTGTGACGGGGGCTCCCGGAGCGCCACTGTCACGTCTGCCGGAGCCCGCGTGCCGCCGCCCCTTCCCGCTCGTTGTCCACGACTTACGTCTCAAAGCCATTGCGCCGCATCATAAGATTATCGCTTCGTAATCACGAAATGTGTACCTAGTATTAGACTAGAATAACTGTAACTTTAGTCTGAGTTCGGGTTCGCACGTTACAAGTACTGTCAACAAATTTAAGTGCTGCGTCCAGCAGGTAAACTGCCCCAGGCTAAACGGGAATCCAAACACACATTGTTAGTTCATTTGAACTTGGACTAATTCTAGTCTATGTTAAGCCGCAAACAGACCCCATGGTATATGCTGCTCGAATGCCTCAATCTAGAAAACATTTAATTAGAGAAATACTAAGTAAGAATTATGCTCGCGCCACTAAAAGCAGTCAATTATCTGTAGCAAAGCAATGGCATTCGATTATTCGTGCTCGAAGTCTGTTTGTGGCTATAATTGCCAAACTGTTTGTTGGGCTAGAGGCACATTGCTATAACTTAATGAACATAACACCGATGTATACTGTCATTTTATTATTATAAATGAGAAAGTTATTACATTAGTATGTGCTTTTAGTTTTAGTTTAGCTAGTAGGTAGTAATTTTACAAGATTATTTATTTATCAAAGTTTAGTCTGCAAAATCCTTTAGTTTGATTTTTAATTTTTGCCATTTTAAGGGAATAACATCATACATGGAAACTTTATGTGAAGTGTTTGGATAGTATACAGTTGTAAACTATTTATATCACAGAAAAAGTTCTCGATCTAATGTTTCGGTGTTATTGCTTGTTATGTACTTATCAAGAGTTTATTGATAGATCAATATAAATTATTTACTTTTAGATTGTAATTTTAGACACATTATAAACTTCCAATACCAACTATGGTTTGATTATTCTTGGTCTAACACAAATTTCTTTACTTATCAACATAGTTTAAGTAAGTAAACTTTATTGTTACTTTAGGTCCACTTTCAGCAATTTTTCCACTATTTCGTACCTTGTAGGCCTAATAGGATGCGAGCCTATTGCCATTGACCGGGCACAAATCCAGACTCCTATCCCCACATTATACCAGGCCCCTCAGAAAGTATTGCGAAAAAAAGTTTTTATATATGGGAGACTGGCCAGTTATAATGTTTTTCGAAAATATGATTATTTATAAGTAAAAATAAGTAAGTTCCAATTTCAAAATTTCCCTCCACATTTTTTGCGAGTTAATTCAAAGTATTGTGTCTCACTGAAATATGGATCTGCGCCGGGAACATTTTAGAGCTATGATTTTATACGATTTCAAGTGTCGCCTGAAACCGGATGAATCGTACGATAGACTTCAAATGGCATTCATGGATGAAGGCCCTTCCAAGGCAACCGTGTATCGTTGGTATAACGAATTCAAGCGCGGTCGACCAACTTTGGGGGATGACGAAAGAAGCGGTCGCCCTTTGACGGCTGTTACCGAAGAAAACGTGCTAGCAGTGAAAAATTTAATCCAAGACAATAGGCGAATTACATATCAGGAGATTCAACACATATTGAAGATTGGATCGGGAAGCGTTCACGAGATTCTACACAGCCATCTTCGCGTGAGGAGGATAGTATCACGCTGGGTGCCGCACAACCTCACCGATGCTCAGAAGCAGGCCCGGGTGGAATGGTGCCGTGATATGCTTAACAAATTTGAAGCAGGCTCGTCTCGGCGTGTTTACGACATCGTTACAGGTGATGAGTCCTGGATTTATCAATACGACCCAGAAACCAAGCGCCAGTCGACTGTTTGGGTGTTTCAAAATGAGCCAACGCCTACCAAAGTGAAGCGATCTAGAAGCGGGGGTAAGATTTTGATCGCTAGCTTTTTTAATTTGACTGGCCACTTGGTATCAATTCCCTTTCGGGATCAAAGAAGCATTAATGCCGAATGGTATACTACCAAATGTTTGCCAGAAGTTTTCTCTGTTATAAGCAACAAGCGACCAAACACAGGGCTCCGCGGGCTACTGCTCCACCACGACAATGCACCTGCGCACACCGCACTCAAAACGAGGGACTTCCTGGACAGCACGCCAGTCAAACTCCTGGGTCACCCTCCTTACAGCCCTGATCTAGCACCGTGTGACTTCTTTTTATTCCCAAAAATAAAAAATCAGCTCAAAGGGATACAATTTTCGTCGCCGGAAGATGCGCTGGCTGCGTTCGAGCAGGCTGTAAACGAGGTGTCTGCGGCGGACTGGAAAAAGTGTTTTGAAAACTGGTTTAGGCGCATGAATATTTGTATAGAGGCTGGTGGAAAGTACTTTGAAAAGATTTGATAAAAATATATGTACGTATAGAACAATTTTTTTTAGTTTCGCAAAACTTTCTGAGTGTCCCACGTAACTAACTAGCTTTTACCCGCGGCTCCGCTCGCGTTAAATTCTGCTAACCCACGTCAGTCCAGTCCAGTCCAGTCCACTGTCCCACTGTCCCGCTGCCCCGCTGCCCCATTGCCCCGCTGCCCCACTATCCCACTGCCCCACTGCCTCGCTGCCCCACTGCCCCGCTGCCCCACTGCCTCGCTGCCCAGCTGACCCGCTGCCCCGCAGCCCCACAGCCCCGATGCCCCACTGCCCCGCTGCCCCTCTGCCCCACTGCCCGGCTACACCACTGCCCCACTGCCTCGCTGCTCCGCTGCCCCACGGCCCCGCTACCCCACTGCCCCACTGCCCCGCTGCCCCACTGCTTCGCTGCCCCACTGCCCCGCTTCCCCGCTGCCCCATTGCCCCGCTGCCCCGCTGCCCAGCTGCCCCGCAGACCCACTGCCCCGCTACCCCACTGCCCGACTGCCCAGCTGCCCCTCTTCCCCACTGCCCCGCTGCCCCAATATCCCACGGCCCCACTGCCCCGGTAACACACTGCCCCGCTGCCCCACTGCCCAGCTGCCCCGCCGCCCCGCTGCCCCGGTAACCCACTGCCCCGCTGCCCCACTGCCCCGCCGCCCCGGTAACCCACTGCCCCACCATCCCGCTGCCCAGCTGCCCCGCTACCACACTGCCCCACGGCCCCGCTGCCCCACTGCCCCACTATTCCACTGCCCCACTGCCCCGCTGTCCCGCTGCCCCCCTACCCCACTGCCCCACTGTCCCACCGTCCCACTGCCACTGTCCTACTGTTCCACTGCCCCGCTGCCCCACTGGCCCACTGCCCCACTGGCCCACTGCCCCGCTGTCCCGCTGCCCCCCTACCCCACTGTCCCACCGTCCCACTGTCCTACTGTTCCACTGTCCCACTATCTCACTCTATCACTATCGTCCCGTCGCATGTCCCATGTCCCATCCTATGTCCAGTCCCATGTGCCGTCCCACTGCCCTGTCCCATGTCCCGTCTCATGTCCCGTCCCATTTCCCGTCCCATGTTCCGTTCCCTGTCCCGTCCACTGTCCCGTCCCCAGTCCCGTCCCCTGTACCGTCCCCAGTCCCATCCCCAGTCCCATCCCCTGTCCACTCCACTCCACTCCACTCCATCGTACATTACTATCCGCTCGTGCAAATGCATAGAAGCTTCGATCTGTCGGGTGAGTACGCAAACCACGATTTTTTTTTTCTTTTTTTCTTTCTTTCTTTCTTTCTCAAAACCCATACCAGTTTTTAAGTCAGATCATCAGCTTTCAAACAAAAAAAAAAACATCAAAATCGGTCCAGTAGTTTTAGCGTGATACTGGAACAAAGAAACAAACAAACAGACGTTAACAATTTTATAATAGTTAAGATTATAATAGTTAAGAAGATAAGATAATATACTTGAAGAAGAAGGTAATAAAAAATTGTAGACTGAAAATAGTATTTTTTTAGTTACACCAAGATAACTTTATGCTTATTCGTATATTAAGATGGATACAATATAACAACGTTTAGGTACTTCTAAATTTTATTGCTTTTCATACAAAAAATTAGAGAAATCGCAATTTAGAGGTAGCTTCCGGTCCTTGTCTGTAAGTCGAAAGATTCCGATTTTCGGTTGGCTCAAAAGACTGCATTTCCAAGATGGCACCACCCACATACGACAGGATTTTTTTTTCTACTCTGTACAATTCGGCCTGAGCAAAAAGTTTTTAATGCAATATCTTTAGCAGCCGTATTTTCTCTATGGAGGCGCGCGCTAGAGCGCATGCGCGCGAATGACAGCTGGATATGAGCGCCTTATTCACCTTAATGTATGCAAAATGTTGTAGAAAAATATAATTAAAAATCACCGGTTCCCGTCATCGTAGCGAGGTAAAATACATACCAGTTTTTAAGTCAAATCATAAGTTTTTAGTCACAAACCCTTTCAACAAAATCGGTCTAGTAGTTTTATAGTGATGCTGGAACAAACAAACAAACAAACAGACAACTGACATTTAACAATTTTATAATAGTAGTAGATTAATAACCTTATCGGTAGGTACTTAAATAAAACAAAAATTGTGTATAAATAAAACAAACTTTATTCATTAATGTTACAAAGACCAGTTATGGCTCATTTACAACAATACTCGTTTGTTCAACGTGTTTCTAAGCGTTTTACGTTAAAGCATGCCGAAGCCTTTCGAGTAGCTTATTGCTTTCATCAGTCTGTCTTGTAGTTTCTCCTTGGTGTCGTACTCTGGCAGTAGCAGCACGTTGAAGCAGGTGTGTGCGGTGGGTAGGCGGTCGCAGTCGGGCCCGTTCCTGGCGATGACCAGCTTGAGGTGGCTGAGCCCCCCCACGGGGACGCGGTCGGAGCCGGTCGTGAACTGCAGCAGTTTCCGCTTGTCGTCCAGCGACAAACTGTGCACGAGGCTCCAGAAGTCTTTTATTGTTTGAGAGTCTGATGTGTAGCCGCCGTCGTATTCTGTTGACTTTTCTAGCTCGTTGAAGTCGAAGTTCTGTAAGGAAATAGTGTGTTTTATTTTAAATTCTCTGAGAAAAGTTATTGTAGGGAAATTAATTTTGTTATCTCGTAGCAGAAGCATCAAAGCAATTGACGATCGTTCAGTTCAGTTCCAGTAACTATGCTATATGTCACGAGGTAACAACATCTAACGAATTACAAAGTTCTGATAATTTTTGACAAAATTATATATTTCTAGATAACCCTTACTGTTTAGTGTCCATATCAGAGCTGAAATGGAGTAGGCACAATTTTCAGCACCTTGCTTAAATTACATCAAATCGAATATTTCCGAGAGAGAGTACTACAGAAAATGAAGTTTTCCATGCACACAGTGCATCCTAACACCAAAGTTTGGGTTCTGACGATTCAGATACTTCGAACGGCCGCCCTTCGAAGGAGGGTGGTATAAAAATAAAAACGATATCAAATATTAAACAGGCCACTGCAGTCCCGAATTGCAATAAAGACGTAAGTCCTATCTATTCACCTCGCAATCTACGCACGCTTTAAAATAAAAACAAACTAAAGACAAACAGACGGCAATATTCTGCGAAATAAAACGGCCCCCGCAATATTTTTACCTTTACCCAACGTAAATTCATACATATCTAGTGGTAACAAGATACAGATTCCAATGTTTAGAGATCGACCCCAAGGCATCAAAGGGGATTTCCTTATGCGGCATTAAAAAGCGCGCTAAAGGATGCCGCGGCGGGATGCGACGGCATGCTTAGGGACGCGAAGTCTTGTGGAGGGACGCCAAGATATAGGACGGGACGCGACGGGAGGTAACGGCACTTTGCAACGATATGCTTAGGGACGCCAAGGCATGCTGAGGGACGCCATGGCATGCAACGGTATGCGCTTTTCGACAGCGTTGCGTATTTGGTAGCGGATGCCGCAGCATTCCATCAGCATACCGCGGGATGTTTTCGGTAGCTGCCGGCACGCTGTAGCAAAATCCCCTGCCCTGCCGTCCATGGTTTGAGCAGGCCATTAGACTGCGTTTCCATCAGGGTTGTGAGAGATAGCGAGGCGGTGCGCGAGGAAAAAATCCAACAATAAGAGAGCTGCGTTGTGCTTGGCTAACAAAATAAACAATGCTGCAAAGCTTTCGAAACGTCAGGAAAACCAATTTAAATAATATACGCGATTTAATCCGGTTAAACTTTGTTTTATTATTAAATAAACAAATCCAATTGGTAGATTTTTTCTCGCGCACCGCCTCGCTACCTCTCAAATCCCTGGCGGAAACGCAGCCTAATGACGATATTTCAATTTTTTGTGAATAAATTAACCAGTAGACCGCTACGTATTGACTTATCATTTCACATCAGCAGAGTTATTCAAGTTCGGTTCGAGCCATCGAGCATTTTAGCTCTATAGAGTCGTAATTACATCTCCTTTGTTTGCAATACATTCCACCAATTTTCGACTAGACATAACGCGCTCCTATTAGCTGGGGCAATGCCACATGTAGGCGAGTCATTTCGCGAGCCAATAGCGACGCGCCCTAGCTCACTCCTATTGGCAAGCACGTTTGTGGCATATTTACCTGTGCGAATAATGTAATAGAACAGTTTCGGAATTGGACAGGCCGTAACCACATGATGATTTCGTGACCGCGAGCGATGTCTATGTGTGCGTTGCTCGAGCGCGCATTGTATGAAGCATTACTTCTGTACTTTTGGTGTTTTGTGTCGTAACTTTATTTATCTCTATATAATGCTCGATGATTCGAGCCGATACGAAGGAAAAGGACCGGTACAGTGTTTTTTTATGACATTTAGATCTGCTCTTGACAATCTAGACAGCGTTGTCAGGATGTGGTCAACGATGGAGCGAGCAAACCTTTTGGTAGTGTTTAGTACTAACTAACTAGGGGTGCATTTAAAGAGCCTCCACGAGTGACGATATTTAATTGATCGTACGGTGCACCCTGGGCAGTCAGCCGCGCTACCAACCTGCTGACTGGCTAATCTTTACACCACGACATGAGCTATTATCATTATGTAGCTCATGTCGACATGACAGAAGAAGAAGAAGTACTAACTGGGTCATAAGATTTGGTCACTAACCTTGCTACCACACACGAGCATCTCAACTTCCTCTGGTCGGAACAGCGCGGCCAGCGGACTCTCGTCAGTCACCATGAGGAAGCCGCGGCGGAACGCGCGGAATTGTGTGTCCACTGACTCGTTTAACAAGAAATCCGCGTACATTTCTATGAACTCCTGAAAGTAAAAAAAATTTGAAACTGTTATAAGAAAGAAATTGTCTTAGAAAGATTATTCTACAGCATGCTTATGTCAAGTCGCCGCGTTAGGCCAAGCTGGCAATTATTATCTATTGTACTCGTAACACGCACTAGCTAGCCGTTTCTTCCCGCGGCTGAATTGAGAAACCCTATTGGCTACATTTTTAGGGCGGTTTAAAACCGCGCGCCGTCAACCGCAGTGCGTGCTAGGTCTAACTAAAGTATTTTTTTGTTATAAAAAAAATTGGACTTAACTGTAATATAACATAGCATTATCGAATAATTTCAAAATTTTAACTGGACGGAAGATGTAGATGTCCTTTAGTTATGATATATTCTTGATAATGGGGTTTGTAAATTTTTCGGCACCATGCATATAATATTAACAAGAACAAGTGAACAATATTTTTTTTATAAAATAAAGGCTCATTAAATGTGTCTGTTTGCGCCTTATACTTCTAAACTACTTGATGGGTTTTGATACAGTTTTGAACATCATTTAAACAAATTATTGAGCAGGGTTTGGGTGTTCAATACATTTAATTTTATATTTTCCGAGCAACGCGCGTGTTTCTAGTAATAAAAAAAGTAAGCTTACCCTTTTATTTTCTTGTGTAACAAATATATTGTCTCCATTTTCTTTCAGATCATGGAATATTGCGTTTCCGAACACATCTTGATAACAAATCCTAAATGTTTGGTAGTATACTTCTTCCAAATCACTGCCTGTGTAGTCGAGCATGTCTTTTAAACCATTGTAAAGCGTCTGAAAACAATAATCATTAAACCCTAAGTTCAGAGCAGAATTTATTTGAACTATTCAATAATGGACTTAGGCCATATTACAGAACGTTCCTCAAGCTTTGATCACTGTTTAAAACTAGTTTTGAGTTGGGATTTAATTTTAGAACATTTCTCATTGATCACAGTTTAGCTACGTTTAGCTTTATTTTATACTGTCACCTGTTTCGGGATTCGAGAAGAGATTTGATCTGTAATCACTAAAATGTGGTCGAGACCACGCTCGAGTAGAGATTTCTTTCCTATTTTAGGTTATATTCGTGTGCTATATTGTTGAATTGAAGTTTATTATTACCGTATTGGAATAATACCAATACTCAAGTAACGATTCTATCCTTGTAGTGATCAGTTGATTAAAGATCAAACTATACTTGGGGAATGATGTGTAATATGGACCTAAGAAAGACCGAAAAGAAATATCTTGTTTACTTACAGTATTCCAGTCAGCCAAGTCTTGGAACGAGCCTTTCTTTCCCATGAGCTTTCTGTAGACGACCATGGGGAAATTGACGGCTAAAATTACGTTGTTGTATATTGCTAGGCCGAGAACTATGCCGATTAACGTGAACTGTGCTTCTGTTTCAAACGATGTCATGTTGAACCTGGAAATAAGATTGTTTTGCTTTACACCAATGGTTTATAAGCATAATATTGAGTTGGGTTACTGTACTGTAAACGTATTCACATATTTTTTTGTAGGAAACCAAGCGTGTAATATACGCAGTTCACTTGATGTGTTTGCACATATATGTGCGTTATTTCGCCAATACAAAACAACTATTATTCTCATAGAAATAAGGTGTATTTTTTGTTGGCAAATAACGCACATAATATTTAAAAAAATACGCCAAGTTAACAACGATTATAACCTAACGGTAGCTAACGGTTATTTTCGTAAATAACGGTTACTACCCACTTTTTCGGGTTACTACGGTTATTAATATTTTTTTTTTTTATCTAACCGATATATTACTTCATGCTATTATTAGATAATGGATATACCTACTTTTTTTTATTGAAAATATTTTTAAAGTACATTGCCTTCTAATGTATGTCTACCCATGAAAAGTTGATGTCGCACAACCAAACCCAGTGTATTTGAGGGACAAAAAATGCTCTTTCCGTGTAACTAATTGTTTAAAATGGGTACCAGTAATTCGCACTTTTTGGTAGTTATTTAATATTTTGTGGTTAAGTTCGAAAAAATAACTGATTCGAAGTGTGACAATAATAGGATATTCGGGTTAAGGGCTTTATAGCCCTTCTCATTATATGACATGTAAATAATTACATAGTTGTATACATGAGTGTTAGTTTTTACACAAAAATTGTAAAGCTGCTAGTGGTAGTAAAGTTCATATCGGTTCGAGGAGCGGCCGGTCTCGTATGGAGCATTGAAAGTAGCTGCTGTCGATCATCATCATCATCATCATCATCATCGTCGTCATCATCAAGGTCATTATCATCGTCGTCATCATCATCGTCATCACCATCACATGACAAGACTTCACACTTCCACTGCTGGTAATAGGCCTCTCCCAAACATACACAATCTACTTATATCTCTTATCTATTTATTTGAGATATTTATTAATTTATTTATTTAATAAGTTGTTAAAATTAGTTAATCGCAAACCATAAATACTACCATAATGTCACTTAATGTTTTTGTTGCTGGCCACTATATTGTTAAAAAGAAAATAAATGTTCTTGTCTTTGGTACGTCTTACAAGTCCGGTGTTTTCTTTAATATTATCCCAAATAATCCAATAAGTAAATTATATTAGAACATTAATCCGATAATTATTAGTCACATTCAAGAGGTTATGGGCTATTATTGCTCCTCAAATAATAATATTAGTGTTCTACCGAAACAGTTTCGCGATTAAGTTAGATTACAAATACGGAACTTCGAAAGTTCACATCTGCGTGGACATTAATTTTCTTTCAGCAATCCCAACTCATAAATAACAGTAAATCATGGCTTCACAAATACCAATGGGAACTATTGAGAAGCTGATTGGCAGGGAAAACTATCCCACATGGAAATTTGCTGTAAAAAGTTATTTGGAACATGAGGACTTATGGGATACAATTAAACCGAGTACGGGCTATGTACAAGACAGCAAGAAGGATACAAAAGCAAGATCAAAAATAATACTTCTAATTGATCCGATTAACTACTTCCATGTACAGGAGGCGAGTACCGCGAAACAGGTCGAAGTTAGAGAAAATATTTGATGACTCCGGGCTCAGTAGGAAAGTAGGTTTATTAAGAGATCTGACATCTACCACTTTAGATAACAGCTCAAGTGTTGAGGATTATATTAACAAAGTAATGACGACAGCTCATAAGCTCAGAAATATAAATTTTGTAGTAGGAGACGAGTGGCTTGGTACTTTGCTGCTCGCTGGCCTCCCCGACGTCTACAAACCGATGATCATGGCTATTGAGAGCTCTGGTGTGTCAATTAGTGCTGATTTTGTTAAAACTAAGCTGCTACAGGATGTGAAAGTGTCAGATGCCCTTCACTGGTCGAGCAACTGATTACCCTGAGTCCGCCACCCACAGATCCAATCTTGGGGTGACTGGAAGTCAGCGTAAGCCCCTACGGCGCTCGATCCATCTCCTGCGGGTGGGAAGAGAGGTGGTTGCCTCTCGAACCCTCTCTGCAGTTTCCTTCGCAAACATCACCTCTTTGCAGGAGACGAAGCCTTCCAAAGCGCTCTCGACCACGGACAGAACCACCAGGGATCCAGCAGAATACCATCGTCACATTTCTGAGACATACACGACGCAGTAAACTCATTGACAGCTGTATAATGCAAAAAAACAGTTTTTGGTTTTTTTTTCTGTCTGTTTTCTACTTTCTGGCTACTAGTTTAATAAAGTCGATTTTGTGTGTAACTATGTATCATGTTTTATTTATTTTTTAACAATGTCTTTGTTAGTTGTGCTAGTAAATGTTTTTTGTTTTTTTTCACATCCGGATGCGAAAGATCATTACCACCTACTGCAGTGATAAGGTCCAGCCTATGGCCTATAAACTAAGTAGAGTACAAAATATCTTACCATACAGTGAGCGAGTCAGGTTGCTGTGTGAACATGCCGTAGTCAGGGTTGAAGATCTCCTCCACGATGAGCTGAAAGAACTCCTTGGACACACCACCCTCGTCCACGCCCTGTTCGCCTTCGAACTCCACTACTAACTGCTTCTTCAGGTCTAGGGCTCGCTCCATGGCTACCATTTCCAGCTGAGGATAAGGAGTTTTGAACACACATTATTAAATAATAATTAGAGGTTTTAGCATGTTAGTGCATTTTCGTCTTAGATGTTCTTGACTTTCTGTTATTTTTATAGGGGCATCATAATAGTGTAATGAATATAAATAAAATTAAAACTATCTGAATTATCAAACAAACATTTCATTATATTTAATGGGAACGTAATAAAAACGTAATGACACTTTTCAAGCTGATAAGGTAATTTGGGAACCTGATTGAACTAGGCATAATTAGAGAGATATTTGTCCTAGGCATTCAATGTTTCCTTAATTCTCAAATAACATTAATTACATCGAGTGCATGCAGATCTTGCAGTAGAGATTGAAGGATTTAGTTGCTAAAACAGGGTCAGCGCATACCGAAGAAGTGGCGGCGAAGCGGCTTATTTTGTAAAAATTGAAATTCAAGCTTATTTACTTCTACATCCATAATGAATTATAAATGAAAAAAATACATACACCAAAATTCAGAGAAGAGAGAAACTCAGAGACCTTACTCCCGACAGGTCCGTTAGAGGTTTTACCGTCATTTCCTATAGGAATTGACATTAGCTCGATTTGGTTCAGAACTCGAACAAGTCGGGAAGAGCGCCCAGAGCGCCGCGAAGAGTGGTCGAGCGGCCACAAGCATCCATAAGAGCCGGACAATAAGAATCGGTTTGCCTTGCAACTAGTAAACTGCTCTTTGCCGCTACCCACATTGCACATTGTTACTACACTACACAGACCAGTAAGCTTCAAGACGCCGCATAAACAAAGTTTTGCATGAGAACACAGTCGTAAAATAATGGCGGGGCCGGGGGGCGCACATTGGGGACAAAAACTTCAAAACCACCTAGAGACCTCAAATATTAACCAAATTGAACCTTTTGCACAGAACTGTTTAAAATTAAATTCCAAACAGACTCACGAAGCCAGATTTGCAAAATTAAGTTGTAATTTTTTTTTATAAAGAATGTGTATGAGTTTTATATATACAACGTTATTCTTTGTATACCTGCATCCTGAAATTACTTTGTTCAGAATCACTAGGACAATCGATTTATAGTGAAAAAACATAGTGTTATATTTTTGGAAAAAAATCTTCAACTTTATTCAAAGTTTGGATACCTATTTTATTTGTACTACACCGCGAGTCGGCACGCTGATTTTATTTGTACTGCACCGCGAGCCGCCGTCGCCGCTTTGATGTAGTCGACCGACAACAAGTCGAACGCCGCCGCACGCCACGCCGCGCCGTCCGCGCCGCCGCCAATGTCAAGTTGTTGCCACTGACGTGCGATCGACCGTACCTACCGAGTAGGTAGGTAGGTTTTACAAAATGTCAATAATAAGGTCGTGATTTCAATTATTTTTTCTAACGTCTAGGTAAGTACCTACCTGCCTAGGTAATTATTTGTTATTTTAACGCATTAACGCATGCGGAGCCATAAGTACTTATGTACTTATTTTGTTAAATAATTATGTGTAGTAATGAACATTAGCAATATAAATAAGCAGTGCCTTTGTACTATTCATTTCTATGTATTTTAATTTTATTTATCTGTGTGTGCATAAATTTAATAAATAAATAAATAAATATTTAAGTTATTAAAATAGCACCAGCTGTCCCATAACAAGTCGAACATCTTACGTAAAATAAGTACCTACGTTTCATTGATCGAATTACCTTACTAGGTACCTACCTATCTAAGAGGGCATAGACCCTTACTGTCAGTGCATTTTGTTTGGGGCAAGCAAATTTCGTTTTAGCCGGTAATTAAGTATGTAAGTGCACTTTGATCCGAGCGGCGCGGCAGTGTCCAAATCTTACGTACGAAAAGGGGATAATTAAATCAGCTGTTTATGAAAAAACTGTTCATAGTAAGCCAATTTTTTTTTCACCCATAATTTTTTGAATATTTTAACTAATTGGGGTGTATAGGGATGTTGGTAAAGAAAGAATAACGTTGTATATGTTGAAATTTGAATTGCTTATTTCCCGAAAAGGGGTCATTGTACTCATCATTTTGAACAACTTTTACTATGGGCCAACCCTGAAATCGCGAAAAAAAAATCAGTTGGTCCCTACATTTGTGTTCACTTAAATCGTTAAAAAGTAGGGACCACCTGTTTTTTTACAGGGTAAACAGGGTAAAATTTGTTCTAGGTGGGGTGAGGTGGGTTTAGGGCTTGCACGATTCTTTACTATTTATATAACAAAACAGGGTAAAACTTGCTTCACGTTGGGTTTGGTGGGTTATGGAGTACTGGATTTATGGAATGGAGTCTCTTTAGAATTCAATTACAAACTTTTCTTATATTTGCGATCTCTAGGTGGCGCTCCGAGTACATGCGGATGCGGTTCTCGTAGTACAGCCCCAGCGACTTGTTACATTATGCTAGTACTGACCCCGACGAGTGCGTCGTCAATGATGTTGTTGCGGCGCACTTTGAGGCGCAGGAAGGGCACGGGCGGCGCGGCGCCCACCACCGCGTGCAGCAGCGACACGCGCCGCTCCGAGTACATGCGGATGCGGTTCTCGTAGTACAGCCCCAGCGACTTGTTACATTATGCTAGTACTGACCCCGACGAGTGCGTCGTCAATGATGTTGTTGCGGCGCACTTTGAGGCGCAGGAAGGGCACGGGCGGCGCGGCGCCCACCACCGCGTGCAGCAGCGACACGCGCCGCTCCGAGTACATGCGGATGCGGTTCTCGTAGTACAGCCCCAGCGACTTGCTGGCCACCGTCAGGATGAACGGATACCTTAGGAACGCGAATTTCTTGCCTGCAATGTCAAATTGAGAAACTCGTCAGGTGTCTTCCAGATAGAATGCGATTACACGACTATCGCGCGAATACGCGAAAGGATTTACGTGAGTTCGCGCGATGGCAAGTATCGAGTGCCGTAATAGGCGTTGTCAAAATAAAATAAATATTTCTGGACATTTTTACTAAGCAACTAAGCAGAGTTTGTGCTATGGGTACTAGACAATGGATAAATTAGGTTCGCAAACTGGACGTTACGATATTACATTCAATAATTAACATGTGCGGAAAATCATGGTAGTCGAACGGCCTTCTAAGTGCGAACACGGCATGCATACGAATATCACACTCAAAAAATATAATACTTATATGTATATTTTTTTTTTCCTAAATACATAATATAGGACAACGCCTAACACAAAGAGACTACGCGTAAGTGCGCGAACGAGATTCGCACTAGCTTGCGTGGTCGCGTAGTGGCGGTGTATTAGGACTACACCTAAAGATCAGGCGTTGTCGCAAGCTCGCGCATATTTTGTTCATGCGAGCCCGCGATCAAACGTACAAATATCGAACAGGTGTCTTAAATAGCAGTCGCAGAAGCCGCAGTAGCAATTTTGCGCGAACTGGATTCGCGAAAGCTTGCGATGGTCGTGTAGTCGCTTTGTATTAGGACAACGCCTCACTCGTCGCATTGCATCGACGCCTTTCATTGACGTCAGACACTATGATCGCGCGAATGTTGGTTAGGCCACCTGTTCGATACCTGTTTGTTCGAATGATCGCGCATTCATTCGAACATAGTTCGCGCGAACAAGCAATAAATTTGATTGAGTTCACAATCAAAACTAACTTATTTATAATTTACAAGCTTTTACCCGCGACTTCGCTCCCGTGGTTCTTTATTCCAAAAAGTATGTATACGGGATAAAGGGAGGGGCTCGTAGCGATGCAACGACTGCGCGGATTGTACGATCTGCAAGGTTAAGCTGCACTTGCCGCGGTCAGTCTGTGGATGGGTGACCGTTTCGTTACACATCGAGACCCCTCCGTGCCTCGGAGAGCACGTTAAGCTGTCGGTCCCGGTTGTCATACGAATATCTATGGCAGTCGTTACGGGTAGTCAGAAGCCTGAAAGTCTGACAACTGGTCTAACCTCCGAATGTCAGTATTACCCAGTAATTGGGTTGCGGGGGTCTGATGGCAGTCGCTCCGTGTAAAATACTGATGTTCAGCCGCATCTGGGTAGACTGGAAGCCGACCCCAATATAATTGGGAAAAGGCTCGGAGGATGATGATGTATACGGGATAAAAAGTAGCCTCTGTCACTTTCCGACCCATAAACTATCCATATATACAAAAATCACGATCCGTTGCTCCATTGCCGCGTAAAAGAGAGACAAACGAACAAACACACTTTCACATTTAAATATCATATTAAATAATATAATAATTATAATATATTAGAATTGCTTACCTTTACTTATTTCCGTCTTAAAATTACCAAAGTCTATGTCCATTTCAATTGTATCACTAAGAGGTTCGTTGTAGAATTCCTCGAATGGCAGGTATGGCTTTCTAGCATCTAAAACATTTATATCTAATTCAATGGCTGAAACAAAATAATCTTATATTAATATTAAGTGCAATAAGCATGTGCGAGTGGTGCAACAAAGAAAATAATAATCTGTAACTTACAATACTTGCCTTGTACAGTCAGAAAACCTTCGGTGAACCACCACTAAGGCTAAAATCGCTTGCACTTAATGTTCGATGGCAGCCGTGTAATGTAGCAGGATTCGTTCAAGGGACTTTGTCGACAAAATGTACCACCGGGAAGTATCGTGACCGTACATGGTAAGTATTTTTTGTTGAAAATTATAAAGGCGCAGGAATGTCTCATTCCATAAAAGCAATATCAGGAACATAATGAACATAGTACAGTTGACCGTATGACAGCAGTAACACTTGAATCAGAAAACCGTCCTTTCTGCATACGATATAAAGACACTGTCAATGTCAAACGGTTACCACTAACATGCGGTCGACTGTACTTGCAACTATGTACACGAAATTAAACTTGCGTGATAAAAAAAAAGGCACAAAGCTGAGTAGATAGCCCAAGTGTCTAGAGCAGTATTTGCACAGGATGAGGTATAACATATATCGTCCGTGTGGTGCCACGGCCGGACGCAAAGAATTTACCACCCTATATCATCTCACATAACATAACATTACGCCTGTATCTTCTCACGGTTGTCGTAAAAGGCGACTAAGGGATTCACCAGAGGATGGGCAGCAGCGTCCTCTGAGTATTTAACCAACCAACTGCGATCGCCAACCCGCCTGCCAAGCGTGGCGATTATGGCACCCCCCGACCCCCGTTTTGGGGGAGGCCTATGTCCAGCAGTGGACGTCTTTCGGCTGGAATGATGATGAATGAGGTATAACAAAGCTTATACACAATTCGTAGCTTTCCAGATTAGCTGCGGAAGGTCTTGGTGCGTCCACAACTCAACAGTGTCATAATGTCTGAGCACGGGCCTTACTATGAAGTATTAAAGCTATTATTGTTGTTGTGAGAAAAGGACAGAGCTATACAGGACGAATAGCGCCATCCCTCTCTAACACTTCATAATACAGACATTTTGCAGACACACTATATTTTTTGTGGCATGTGACATCCTCAGCAAAGATACAAAAAATAGCCCTAATATTAAATCTTACAAGCAAGCTGTGATCTGTAAAAGAGCATGTATACCTAAGGGGTCATCGGGCTGAGAGTGTTTAGACCCTTTCATAGAGGTGGGGGGGTACAGGTGTCCGAGCACATTCTCCAGCGGGTCCTGTTGACTGGTGATCACTATCGGCTCCTCGCGTAAGATGTTAGACTCCATCACGCCGGCCAACATGTTTGCGTAGTAGACTATCTGTGGATATTACAGTGCTGTCATCAAACCTAGCTCTGTCTCGCTCTCTTGATCGCCTCTGTGTGAGCGAGACTGCAGTACATGGCCGAGTGCCAACGAATATAAACATATAAGAGACGGTTCACACCAAGCGTATAGAACAAGCCACGCCATGAGCTAAACTAACTTAGCTCACATAGCTGCGGCGTCTTTTCATACTTCGGTTTATACCGTGAACTTCGAAGTTACGTGAGCAAAGTTAGCTTAGCTCGCGGTATGGCCTGCGCTTATAGTCAGCCGCCGATAGAGTAGGTTCACTGTGAATCCCAGTATTAAAATAAAGTTTGACTACATTTTGCATTCATACTATTCCGAAATACAGTGTAGAGTACGTAAAAATCGTAGCGAAGTAACAAATTAAGCTGCGCTTGCCGCGGTCAGTCTGTGGACGGGTGACCGTTTGTTGCACATCGAGACCCCTCGGTGCCTCGGCTCGGAGAGCACTAAAGCTGTCGGTCCCGGTTGTCATACGAATATCTGCGACAGTCGTTACGGGTAGTCAGAAACCTGAAAGTCTGACAACTGGTCTAGCCTCCGAAGGTCAGTGTTACCCATTAACTGGGTTGCGGCGGTCTGATTGCAGTCGCTCCGTGTAAAATACTGATGTTCAGTCACATCTGGTTATACTGGAAGCCGACCCCAATGTGATTGCAAAAAGGCGAGGAGAACGAGTACGTAAAAATCTAAAACTATGAGAAATCAGGAAACCAAGCGGAAAGTTTGACCTGAATCGTCCCATACGGGTCAATGGCGAAGATCTCAGCTATATTGCGGTCACCAAAGAGTACACCTTTTTGGTAACTGCAATATAGCTGAGTTGACAAATACCACGAACATCACACATGAAATCGTTAATTTATCAGGACACCAGTCAGTTACCCATCATTGACGACCTCTGTGGTCTGGTGGTTCGAGTATCGGACTGCTGATCACGAGGTCGTGGGTTCGATTCCCACAGGACACAAATATTTGTGTATTATGACATGAGTGTTTGTGTTGGTCTGGGTGTTTCTTATATATTATAAGTATGTACGTGGGACACTCAGAAAGTTTTGCGAAACTAAAAAAAATTGTTCTATACGTACATATATTTTTATCAAATCTTTTCAAAGTACTTTCCACCAGCCTCTATACAAAGATTCATGCGCCTAAACCAGTTTTCAAAACACTTTTTCCAGTCCGCCGCAGACACCTCGTTTACAGCCTGCTCGAACGCAGCCAGCGCATCTTCCGGCGACGAAAATTGTATCCCTTTGAGCTGATTTTTTATTTTTGGGAATAAAAAGAAGTCACACGGTGCTAGATCAGGGCTGTAAGGAGGGTGACCCAGGAGTTTGACTGGCGTGCTGTCCAGGAAGTCCCTCGTTTTGAGTGCGGTGTGCGCAGGTGCATTGTCGTGGTGGAGCAGTAGCCCGCGGAGCCCTGTGTTTGGTCGCTTGTTGCTTATAACAGAGAAAACTTCTGGCAAACATTTGGTAGTATACCATTCGGCATTAATGCTTCTTTGATCCCGTAAGGGAATTGATACCAAGTGGCCAGTCAAATTAAAAAAGCTAGCGATCAAAATCTTACCCCCGCTTCTAGATCGCTTCACTTTGGTAGGCGTTGGCTCATTTTGAAACACCCAAACAGTCGACTGGCGCTTGGTTTCTGGGTCGTATTGATAAATCCAGGACTCATCACCTGTAACGATGTCATAAACACGCCGAGACGAGCCTGCTTCAAATTTGTTAAGCATATCACGGCACCATTCCACCCGGGCCTGCTTCTGAGCATCGGTGAGGTTGTGCGGCACCCAGCGTGATACTATCCTCCTCACGCGAAGATGGCTGTGTAGAATCTCGTGAACGCTTCCCGATCCAATCTTCAATATGTGTTGAATCTCCTGATATGTAATTCGCCTATTGTCTTGGATTAAATTTTTCACTGCTAGCACGTTTTCTTCGGTAACAGCCGTCAAAGGGCGACCGCTTCTTTCGTCATCCCCCAAAGTTGGTCGACCGCGCTTGAATTCGTTATACCAACGATACACGGTTGCCTTGGAAGGGCCTTCATCCATGAATGCCATTTGAAGTCTATCGTACGATTCATCCGGTTTCAGGCGACACTTGAAATCGTATAAAATCATAGCTCTAAAATGTTCCCGGCGCAGATCCATATTTCAGTGAGACACAATACTTTGAATTAACTCGCAAAAAATGTGGAGGGAAATTTTGAAATTGGAACTTACTTATTTTTACTTATAAATAATCATATTTTCGAAAAACATTATAACTGGCCAGTCTCCCATATATAAAAACTTTTTTTCGCAATACTTTCTGAGGGGCCTGGTATTTACAAAAAAAAAAGTATATAAGTATTATATCCATTGTCTAGTACTCATACCACAAGCTCTGCTTAGTTTAGGACTAGATGGTGCTATGTAAAAATGTCCCAAAGATATTTATTTATTTATTATTATCTCAAAACCCAAAGCCATACTGGACAGGACTATAATTATGTAAACAACAAGTTACCTTCATAAACTTAGTTGCCATGGTCACAACCTCGTCATCCTGCACTTGGAACTGCCTCGTGTAGTTGGTGGATATGACCCTGAGGGTTATGAGCTGCTGAAGGGTTTCCAGTATGTGGCGCAGACTGTCCTTGCAATGCTGCGCCCAGATGCGTGCGAGCCTTGCTTGACCTGTCAATAGTAACGAACAATAAGCCATAGCTAGCATTAAAAAAAAACTTATCAAATAAGCATAGGTAATTGTCATAATTTAACGGCACTCATGTGGCGTATCATCTGCATAAGTGTAACTGTCGCAGTTAGGAATTGATATTGAGACAGATCGTGTAGGTAAATTAAGTAGAGCGTACTATGTCCTAATATTCTACCCTATGGGACTCCTTAATTGATGCTCTTCTATTATCGATATTAAAGGAATTATTTTTGACACACTTAGTGCGATATAACAGGTAGTGTGTGAACTTTTCAAGTAAATACACTGTGGATTCCGATACTTTCCATCTTTGATATCAGCATGGGGTTAGAAACAAAGTCGAATGCTTTAGAAAACTCAAGAAAAATACCATAGCATTATAGTTTTTAGTCTTATTTATAAACAACGGTTTTGTAAGGTCTAAGATGGCGTCCTCAGTTAAAATTCACTGTAATCCGTATTAATGAATATTGGCAATTATTTTATAAAATTACGATGTTTTTTTTTTATTATTACTCATGTTTGAAAGATTAAATATTAACTTAACCTTTAAGAGACAGATGTTCAGCAGCCTGACACAGCGCCGGTAAAGCTATCTCCAGATAGTCGCTGCAGCCGAGGTCTGGCACTTCGAAGGCGATCACGAAGCAATTCACTGCATCTTCGATACTCATCTTTTTCGTTATCCGGAGATCTATGCACATGTTGTCTGCCAGCGTTTTGAGAGAAGTCACTAATGCTGAACTGTAGTATTCTGATGGCACCTATTTTAATATGGTATAGTTTAGTTACTTCAGATAAATATCAAAAAAACTTCAACTATAAGGCCCCATTTCCCTGCAAGAAAACTTCAGTAGCAATAGCAGATTGTGTGGTACATTTTTATGTTAGTCCATTGCACTAGCAACTACTAACGGGATGTAATTGATAAACTGTCGCGATTGCATTTGCTATGCAGTTAACTAAAAAAGCTACTGTCAGACAAACTATTGGACATTACTCACAAGTTTTTTTGCCACGCTTTCTCGAAACGCCACCAAGGTCCGTAAATTGCTAAACTAAATTATGGTTATCTACTCTCCTTCACCAACTTGTCCTAGTCCAAGAAATTGACCATAAATTTTCGATCTACTTGCTTTGGAACAGCACCTATGATTTCAGAATCAACCAACCAGGGACGGCGATTTTGCAATACAAGTATTTAAATGTAGGTCAAGTTATAGTTTTCAAGACTTTTATAGGAAATTAGGTTGTTCAGGAAGAATTTCAACAAATTCACTTACTTTGGCAAGATACTGGAAAGCTCTGCGACATGAGGCTACGTCTAACTCTGGTCCTGCCGCACTATCCACGTCTTTATCCGGATCACTTGATAAACACATTGCTTTTGACTCCTTATCTAAAATATACAATAGGGTGTTTGACAATTTTTGAAAATGTACGTAAAACGACGGCGAAACATCCAATTAAAGCATTCATTAACAAATAATTACTAAAATATGCTTGTAAAATTAAATAATCAAGATTTTAATTTCTCATTTTTAATTTCGCACCAAAACGCTAAGTCACGTGACATTATCATCAACCTACGTCACTGTACTTGTTCCGGTCAGTGTTGCTGGTGTGAATTCCCATAAAAGTACGACACGCTTACCAAAAAGCTACGAATTTGACAAAAGCTAAAAAATCGGAACGCGGTTTTTTTTTGTCATGAGACATGACTAAAACGTTTTGTAGTTTGTGTTTGAATCACGCACATACAAAACAAAAGCTTTTAAATTACGTTCAAATTACCTACAAATGCTGATTAGTTTAATTGTTAGTAAGTTATAAAGTATATAACCTGGCTCAATAAAATAAAAATTAACCTAAATTAACAATAAACATCATCATCATCCTCCGAGCCTTTTCCCAATTATATTGGGGTCGGCTTCCAGTCTAGCCAGATGCGGCTGAACATCAGTATTTTACACGGAGCGACTGCCATCAGACCCCCGCAACCCAATTACTGGGTAATACTGACATTCGGAGGTTAGACCAGTTGTCAGACTTTTCAGGCTTCTGACTACCCGTAACGACTGCCATAGATATTCGTATGACAACCGGGACCGACAGCTTAACGTGCTTTCCGAGGCACGGAGGGGTCTCGATGTGTAACGAAACGGTCACCCATCCACAGACTGACCGCGGCAAGTGCAGCTTAACCTTGCAAATCGTACAATCCGCGCAGTCGTTGCATCGCTACGAGCCCCTCTAACAATAAACATGAATATAATTATTAATAATATACCTACTCGTTCAAAAACTGGTACATTTTATTTTTACGATCATGGCAACATTTAGCTCGCCCTACGTCGTACAGGATTATGACGTCACCCAAAATGGAGGCCAAGTCTCAAGACGTTTTGTATCACGTGATCAACAGATTAAAAAATCAAAATTTCAAACAGAAAAATAAAATATTAGAATGTATTAAATTAACAAAACTTAGTAAAAGTTAATCTTCAACCTACGTTATCTTTAATCTACGTTGTGTACAATTTACATAATTTTTGGCAATACCTGTCAAACACCCTATTTCCACTTTGAAAAATCACGATTTTTGATAGGTTCATAAATTTTTTCATACTGTCGCCCGCGCCTTCAGTTATGTGGTTTCGAGATAAAAAGTAACCTACGTCCCCCACCCGAGTTTCAGGCTATCGGCCAAAATTAAGCTTATTTCAAATATAAGCTTCATACAAAATATGTCAAATTTCTATCTCTAGTAAGGCAAATCGTTGATACACACTTCTACATTATAATGATGATTCAAAGAATAATTACAATACACAAACTTACCTTAATTTTAAAATTCAGTTATTTATGAACAACATAAGAAACTCACCTACACTCATCCTGTCGTCTTCATCGCTATTTTCCACCGCCTTGTTGGCGAAACACCTTGCCAGTATGGCCGGTTGTGTGAACGCCTCCCCCAGCGCCCTGATCAGGGGCTCCCGCACTTTAGTCTGCAGACACTCTTCACACAGCTCATACATACGCTCCTCTGTCAACGGGGCACCATCTAACAGAGAGATTATCAAATCATCAAGTTTCTTCACCAACCATATGAATTTCTGTGTATCCATCTTGTCTGTTGAACTAATAAATATATTTAGTCAATCATAGGCAGAATGATGAATTATTTTCCTAAGTAATGTGTTCAGAACAGTAACAACATTTTAAATGACTTCATATTGATGCATGCCATGTTTTTAAATGGGTTCAGTCTATATTAAGTTAAAGTAATTAGCATAATTATGAATTAAATAACAATGTGTACTTAACAACTGTGGTTAAATCTGATTAAGTAATTATCAAATGAACTCTTTTTTGGAGTAACTCATTAAGATTAACAAGAATTAGTAATGATGAGTCCTATATTATCTGATCAATTACAAACAATTGATCAGCATAATAATTTGCTTAGTTAAATTGGACCTTTAAGGTACGTAAAATCCCGCCACTTAGCCCGATCTTCAATACGAGGTGGTCGTCTTTAATGTTAATGACACGCTTAATGTGGATTGTAGATCTTAGTGATGGTAACATAACATAACATAACATCACGCCTGTATTTCCCCGAAGGGGTAGGCAGAGGTGTAATAGTACACCCACATTTCGCCAGTTATGTTATAGTCCCATGTAATAGGGGGCGAGCCTATTGCCATTGGCCGGGCACAAACCCAGACTCCGGACTGCTACTGAGAATTTTCCTAATGAAAAAACCCAATAACACTAGTGATGGTATACATTTAATAAACCAACGCAGTCATAGTGGACATAAGCCTCTCCGAAGTTTCGCCACAACTTTCAGTCCTCCGCCTTCCGCATCCGTTCTACCCCAGCCACCTTCCTTAGATCGTCAGTCCATCCGGATGGGGGGTGTCCGCGTCCTACGCTGCTTGTGCCGATTGTCCACTCAAATAAATTATAAATGACAAGTCACCACATTTTTTAAAGTCCATTGTTTAAGAAACTATGAGGAAAGTTGTTATGATTACTCCTGTATTGTGGGTGGGTTTGCAGACACAAATTTCACATGCACAAAAACCCAGTACAATTATGAGTAGGCCATCATCATTTCGACCGAAAAACGTCCACTGCTGGACATAGGCTTTCATAGGCCAACAAACACACAATTGTGCTGCCAATTCTTTAGGATATGGCAGACATAATAAGACATCTCTACTACCATTGATTGATATAATGGCACAGCGGTACTGTACCTGTGAGCTCGCTCGCCGGTGACCTTGAGGGAGCGCGTGTCATGCAATAGGGCCGAAACCAAAAAACTAATTTGATGCAAGGAAATTATCCAATGAATATTTATTTGTGATAATACTGATAATAGGTGTACAATGACAATGACAATAAAAATTCTTTTAAATTTACTTTGCGCTTGGGTGTACAATGGGTGAACATTAAAGATAAGTTTTATTTGTTAATTAGATTATGTTCTCTAACATCAAAACTCGATAAAATAGGCAGGCCTGATTTTTTATTAGTAAGTTGGTGCAATCAGCGGCAAGTAGCTCAACAATTTGAGTGAGATAACACTTAAAACATTGTTTTTTGACTGCAACAATAATGACCATCTGGCGTGTGACTTTAAAATACACAAATCGTGTGACTTACTACTTGCGATGTCTGCTGAGTCAAACTATTAAACATAATGTAAGTACTGTGTGTATTTTACCGTACGCAAAATACACGCTTGATCGTGGAGTTGCGGAAACCAGCCCGTTATACTATACTATATACTAAGTACTATGTGTAAAATAGCGATAAAAGCGGCCCTTGGCTGGGGCAGCCGAGAGACAGCCCATTCCAAACGCCGCGCACCGCGCACGGCCCCCGCGCTCGCCCATAACCGCACACATTGCCGCGAGCAATTTTACGAGCACACATGCTTAAGTGTCGCTTCTTGTGGTTAGTATATATTCTATGATAATGGTTAAATACATGATCTCTGTTTATTAGCATTTTAGTCAAGCAAATAATATCTTAATAAGTTTATCTTACTGTTATGACTACGAGTTTTGGATTCCTCTTGGTGAGATACATTATGACTAGTTTGTGGTTCCTCCCGGGAGGTGCTCTCCTTCACCAACGTTGTGGTGGAGGGATGGCCCTCCTTATTCTTGTTGTCCTCTTTGTCTTTTGAACTTGATGTGTTGCATGTTGTGCTGAAGTTAATAAGTTTCATGTATTTTATAATATTTATCTTGAACGGACACAGAACCTGGATGTAGATCTTTAGAGTTAGATGTACAACATCCAGATCCAACTCTGAATTTTCCTCGGACCTACCCATTTCTAATACACGTCCATGGGCATTTATGCCAGAATTCCAGAATGATGCTTAAGCATGAAACTAGACTCATGAAATGTCATTTTATATATGTGTTATTGAATTAACTCAAAACCTGAAACTAGTTTGTTCAGAATCGAGAGTGAAATCCTGAAATTTTCCAAAAAATATTTTTATACCATGCAGTCTAAAAGTTTCATATGACGACGCGGCGCTGAGCGCAAAGGCGAGCGAGACCCAGTAAAAAAGTGCGGTGGAAACTTTCGGGTAACATTTGTTTCCTAAAACTATTAGAATTTAACTTAATTTTAAGAGGTTATTCACCTCCCGACACAGTAGCTGGAAAGCGTCGCACGTTCATGAATGAATCTAGCTCTATGAATTGATTAAAGTAATAATGATACCAAAAATTACAAATATCTTCTACAATAATAAATGAAAATTAATAATGACTTTCCATATCAATTTATTATAGTAAAAACTAGTTCGGGTGTCTGAGGTTTATAGTTATTCCAATAACACATTGCATATTTTTTCATCTCAATGTTTTCCCAGCTTCATACTTGGGCATCTTCTGGAATACGGGCCTTACTGAATGAAGAGTCTGCAGTTTACTAATAACAGAGTATAAGTATAATTATTGTATAATACAGAAATGCTTACCTAGCACTAGAATCACAACTGCTTGCCTCAGTGCGTGGCACTTTGTTAGGCAGTGTGTCACAGAGGCGAGCCTCTTTGTAGAATAGTTTTATGGCCTCAGCAGCTGCCTCATTTGGTGACAGATTTCTGGCCTATAAAATTAAAAGATTACAAATACGTAGATAATTAAAAGAAAGAAAAAAAGAATGATTTATTGCCACAACATGCGGTAGGTTAAAAAGTTAAAATAACCTGGTATAATATCTACAGTTCTGTAATATTTATGTCTTTGTCCCAAAAATGCTGGGCTTAGCTTCTGGTAGGTCTAGCAGGCTTAAATACACCAGGTTTGACTCTTGCACTATGACTTTAGGGTCAGTACAAAGAGCCATATGTTAAATGGTATCCTCCTTATGGATAAATACTAAAATTCATAAATATCATATTTAATTCTTTGCCTCTTACTTTTGTTTTTATTTGAAATAATATGATAACGTTTATAAGTTGATTAACATCAAAATCGTTGGAACTTACAGATGAGATCAACTGTTCATGATGACATATGAAAATGAGTGATCAGATTTTTATTGGATTACATTTTATTTTTAATATGTAAAAAAAAAAAAAAATATTTTTTATAAGAACTGATTATTGCTGATTGTGAGCTTATAGATATATATATATAAGATTAAAAAATTGGGTCAAATAGATAGCTGCAGCATTTGTTTTGCTGAAAAAACAGATCAGTGGGCACAGCATGACCAAAGGGTTTTAGTTCTATAAAATGATGTTTTGTCTATTCTTCCATAGACAAATTACTAGTTAGTCTACAACAGTGACCTTGCTATGCATACAGTAAAAGAAATGAAGATAGCATAAATGTTTTCAAAATAGACTATACTTTTAAAAAATCACTTTTGTTTGAAACTCTAGAATCTTGCGAACTCTTCTGGCTTTTAAAATTGATACAAGGGTAATAATTGCATGATTTAACACAATTATGACTTTTTATTCACAGACTTGAAACTAGTTCCCAAGATTATGGAGTTTAGAGTAGTTTTTATAAATAATGTTTCTTTGTTTCTTCTCTTATTCATTATTATTTGGTAACTGGAATGTCGAAATAAACAAAATTATAGAACATAATAATTGAGTTACCTCCCCACTTGATGCACAGTACTGATTGTCACAGTTTGGATTGCCGCAGCCATCTAGTAGCTGGTAGAAATACCTCTCGATCAGCTGTCTAGCGGCAGCGCGCTTCATAATGTCTTGTGTACGGTTGGTAACTGCACCAGGGCATAAACTCGACGTAGATTCCTCTGCAGTATTATTCGGGGTTGGATTTTTTGACGATGATGCTTCGTTCCCCCTTCAAATACACACACAAACATTGTACACGATTCCTCCTGTCGATGCGACGTAATTTAAACACAAAGAACGAGAATAGCAAGTAATGCTTAACCTAACCTTTGTTATTATTACTCCTCAGTTAATTATAGCCGTAAACGCTTTTACATAATGACATATTATTGAAGTTTTAACAAAGATGACAATTATTTTTTTAATCTGTAAAAATAAATATAAAATTACCTTGAAGCTTCGTCAGTTTCGCTTTTCGAGTTCATAGAAATTAATGCTCTCCGAATCAAAACAACCCTTAATCTATAAGTTACATAAATGCAATTGGCTAAAGCTATGCATCTGCCAGGTATCTAATAATTTCAATGTTTTCTTGAATTACACTGCAGGTATAAAAAAATACCAACAACTATTCTATTCTCTTTTCTCTTCCATTCTATTAAATTTTCTGTCAATTTTGTCAACCATTTTGAATTTTATTTAGTATTTCGTTAAACGCAAAATCACTTCCATGTTGATAAATAAATTTTTGATGGTATTACTTTTCCACAACTGCAAATTTTCATTAACAGTGCTTAACGTATCGTAACTTCATGACAAGCACGAGTAATTCGTAATTTACGATCATCATTAATTAAAAGACTTAATTAAGTATAGGTTCAAAAGACAAAAAATAAAATAATAGCGTGAAATGAAACATTATACAAAGATAATCACTACGTTCAGTGTTGCCAGATGGCATGTTTGAAACTATCACAGACCTAGGAAAAAAAATCGTATTTCTTTATCTATTCTTTCTTATACAAAATTGAAATGATATTGATATTTTAAGGTTTATATCCAAAGCTCCTCACGATTAGTGTGTTCTTTTTAACACCAGCTATGCCCGGCATGCGTTGCACAAGGCTATTTTTAACCGACTTCAAAAAAAGGAGGAGGTTATGTATTCCGCGGGTTTTTTTTTTTTTTTTTTTTTTTTTTTTTTTTTTTCATTGTTTAAGAAAACCTACGTGGACTCTCGCACAACAACTCACCAAGATTGTCATTGCAATCGGATGAATGTTATAAGAACACGTACGGGACAAACAAAGAAACATTCATTTTTATTTATAGATATGTTATTAATAAAATCAGAAAATTATTAGAAAAATAAAATGAAAATTATTATTGTTCCAGTTAGCAGCGCAGCGTGCAACAAACAATGCAAAACAGGCATACAAAAAAGATAACTAATACAATAGCACTCAGTCTGACTGTCTGACTCTAGGTCTGACTGAACTAGGAGTACATATATCATTAATCTGTGGAACAAGGAATGAACTGACACAGGCCGACCGATGAACAAAGACCGAATCACAGACCAAGTAGAGATGCACAGACCAAGTAGAGATGCTAGACCGAATAAAATAAATGAGTAGAACTTTGAAAATGGAATCTATGGAAGCGACATTATTGTCTATGCAATGTTACAGATAAGATATTTAAAGTCTTCTCTCTTTAACATACGTACAACCACATGTGAAGGAAAGATACGACACTACTTTCATACGTCAGTTTTCCGTGACTTGAATTACTGAGCGTGGCGATTATTTGAAAATCCGCCATTTTTTGTCTCGAGTTGTTGTGGTTAATAAAACCACAAAATCTACGAATTAAAACGATTATTACCAACTTATTATTACCAACTTACTTAATAAATATTTATATTTTTGGATTATCTTATAATAACTTTTTTCAAGCACAGTTCAAGGAAGCTCAATAATGGTAAATATAATTATGAAAAGACAATGTTGACCTGTTGACCTTTTCAAATGAGCTTAAAATGGTAGGTATGATGCTTTTGCAAATGCCAAAAAACTTTTCGGCCGCTTCGCTCGCGCTACTATACGAGGTAATTTGTGACTTTGTCTCATATTTTGGATGTATCTAAATGTTCTGTTCTTCATATTTTACTTAATAATATTCAACACATATTGCCAACTTAAAATACTTCACAAATATAAAAGGTAAATTTCTTAACAAAAGGTTACTTTTTGACCACTCTTAGATAAGTTTTGACAAAAGCGCGCTGGCAACACTGGTCATTATGTTTTTGGCTGAGGGTTGGCGGGAAAATTCGTAAAGATCGTGTTGTGGATTTTTTATTATTTTCCTAAATTTGTGTTTCTTCGAGTGTTATGTCAGTTATGTGTAATAATGGTGGATTATTAAATGTTAAGTGCTCGTTAACGTGTACAAGTGTGGATAAATGGTAGAAAGTTGAAAAACATGACTTTCGTATTATCTCATCATCCCCTCAGAAACCTAGTAAAGTTTCCATCACTTTACTAGGATTTATGTATAATATGTTCAATGATTACGACTGAAGCACATGTATCCGGGTAATTCGCCAAAACTCTTAATTTTTGCCTAATTTCCATGGCCAGACATTTAATTCTAAATAAATGCCAGTTTGACTGTTCTTTGGATAGAAGAACAAAAACAAAAAATTTGAGTGTGAGAGGGGTGTTACTGAGAGCTTCCAAGAAAAAGTTATGGAGTCCGAAAGTTTTGGTCAGAAATGGAAATTAGGAAGGTTCCAAGGAAATTATATTTCCATTGCAAGGAAATTAGGAATATGTCATGGAAATTAAAAATATGCTATCTAGTATGATAAATTTAATCAAAAATACAAAAAAATAACATTACTAAATATAATAGAACGGTTCATAGTGACAGGTAATAACCTAAACGTTATATTGTGGAAACAAAATGGCATAAAACATACCATAAACCAGTCCAGGATCGTGGGTTACGTTATAAAATACTACAAAATAAATCATCATCATCATCATTAATTTAAGAGCTAGGCTCTTTTCGGTGTAGTATTTCCCATCTGGCTCTGCATTCCGCCTCTTTTTTTTTTTTTTTTTTCAGATATAGGTCTGCTCTTGATCCGTGCCTCGGAGAGCACGTTAAGCTGTCGGTCCCGGTTGTCATACGAATATCTATGGCAGTTGTTACGGGTAGTCAGAAGCCTAAAAGTCTGACAACTGGTCTAACCTCCGAATGTCAGTATTACCCAGTAACTGGGTTGCGGGGGTCTGATGGCAGTCGCTCCGTGTAAAATACTGATGTTCAGCCGCATCTGGCTAGACTGGAAGCCGACCCCAAGATAATTGGGAAAAGGCTCGGAGGATGATGAGGTCTGCTCTTGATCGCAATCTAGACAGCTTTGTCAAGATGTGGTCGAAGATGGAGCAAGCAGTATTAGGTGCCGATTTCCTCCAGCTTTAAAGACGTTAGTAAGTGCCCGGAAATACAGATTCACAAGAGCAGAGCAATCAATACAGAGCAGTGAATTCCATAACTTGGCTGTGCGCATTATGAAAGAGTTCTCAAAGAGCTTAGTCCTTGTAGTCCGATGAAAGAAAGGAGATGACGGAATAAGCTCATGGAGCTTTTGCGCACTCTCTCTAAAGTACAGCCTGTAGAACAGCTACAAACAAGTAACTGTGCGTCTATGGGTTAAGCTTTGTATATTAGATTTTACTAGCAATTCGTCACCAATTAGCCTCTGAGCTTTGCGTTAAAACGAGTCAAGAGCCACAAGCTGGTGTTTGGCAGAGCCATCTCATAAGTGACTGAAATACTCCATACACGATCAGATTTGAGCTTTATATAAAGTAAAAAGCTATCCAGGAGTGAAGTACCTATCGCTTCACCTTGTTTAGAATGCCCAACTTTTTGGCTACAGTTTGAACCTTTTCCTGGATTGTGGTGCCAAAGTTGAGGTTAGTTCTCAACTCCATGCCAAGAAGTTCTAGTTGGTCGACAATACTTATAGGTGTGTACCTTGGAAAGTAGGAGCCAGGTGGAATGTACTCCGTTTTGCAGTGAAAAGACATGCCTGAGTTTTAGAGGCGTTAAATTGACCAAAGATCAGATTTGTCTGCTTTATCATGGCCTCTCGTAGAGAACAGATTTCCTGTTGGTTGCCCCCACACTGAACAAGCATTTCTCTGTGATAGTACTGTCATCTGCGTAGCCAACAAGACCTAACTGAAGCAAATTATTTATGTGAAGCAGGAAAAGTGTCGCAGAGAGAACAGACCCTTGAGGAACTCAGGCATTAATAGCCATGAGGTCAGAGGAGCAGCCGTCAATGACCATTTGAATGGCCCTAGGGCAAACTGATATTGATCTAATTCATTTTTGAATGATTTTCAATCAAATTAAGATGGCTTGTGAGATTAAGCACAAGGTCCTGTTATCTTAATATTTTAGCGTATTGGCTTTCTTTGGAAGAGTCACCGCTTTGCTCACTAGGAAATATTTTGGGATTATGACGGTTTTATACATTTGTTGAGTTATTTTAAAGATTCATATTTGCATGGGTTCACAAATTGCAATCGTTCTACCGATTTTTACGTGTCCTGACTCCTGAGTAGATAAAAATATCTTCTTAACAAAAAGAAATGATAAAAAAAAAACGAAATGATAACTCATTTCCTTGGCATTTCGTAATTTCCATGGTAATTTTGGAACCATGGAAAACAAGGAAATTAGTACCAAGGAAATTAGATTTAAGTTAACAAAACATGATAGCAAATGAACTATTCACTGGATACATAAATGGCTTAAATTAAGGGTATTACCCTACACAACAATGCTTATTCAACAGAAATAGTTGTGAAAAAGCAACCATAGGCTAAGGAAACAACGACCACAGAAATTGAGAATTCCTTAAACCAAAGTCCAAGGAGGCACGTAATTACGCGAATAGTGCGAAATTGAACAGAGACGCGCACGTCCTGTTTCGATGGGCTATTGCGGTGAAATAGACGAGTCAAATCGTATAACCGCTATATTTAAAATACATGCAGTCCGTTATTTACAAGGGCTGAACGAACAACCCAAGGAAATTATATTTTTCACGTGGACAAATTCATAATGCCATTTAATTCCATATTCCTAGTGATTTTATTAAATTAATTGTCATTTTTTAATAACTTTGTTTGCATTAAACATGAAATATCAGAAAAAGGATCTGAAAAGTACTTCTGAGTTCAGTTATAATGTAAGAAATTTTGTGAAGTGGTCATACCAAAGACATTTCTAACGTCAGTATAATACCTTTATGGGTCATACCAAGGAAATTAGAATTTGAATGTTCGCATGACCTAATCTTTGTTATTATATTATATAATATGGTTTTTTATGTGTAATAGCAAAACGAAGTCGGATCACAAAAAATAGGCACGGAGAACACATCAAGTTAAATAGTAGTGTTCGCCTACGACATGAAAAAAACATGATTTTGGTGAATTACCATCCATCGTCATGAAAAATTAAAAAAAAAAATGTTATTGGCTATTGGCTGTCAGCTGTCATTGTCATTTTGTGTGTAGCATCTCTACTTGGTCTGTGTTTTGTGTTGTGTCTTGTGTAGATTTTGTTGTGAAAAAATTTAATTTAAAAATAAGGTTGTACAAATTACGAATTATCTCGTTTAATCGAATAGATATAAACACCTAACAAAATGACGGAAGTTTTGCCAGCTGAGGAAGCCAGGAAAGAACGTGTGGAGACTGTTCTAAATGGCTTTCAAATGTATCCTTTTTGTCTTAAATTTTGGGTCAATGCTTCGCTTGATGAGGACATATTTTTATTCTTTTGCGTATAAACATAAACTACCAAAGTAATTGTTTAAACTGCTGATTAGTTTTGTGTTTAAAGACTTTCTAAACCAGCAGAATTCTTGCCATCTGGTTCTTCATCACCAACCCTCGTAAAGCTACGAAGTAGTTAAAGTGTTAGCCTATATGCATCACATTAACTAATTTTTTCTTCCAACTGGCACTAAATATGTGTAGCTTGCCATAAATATTGTAATAGATGATTGTTTATTAGTGTTAGATATTTTTAACATTGAGGTATTTTCCTCAGTATCTTGATATCCTCAGTATATTGTACAAAATACTTATTAACAGAAATAGTTATTTTTTCTATCCTTTTATTGCTACTATTGTTATGAATATTCCTTAACAAGTTATTCTAACAGGAACTTCATGTATTTGCGAGATGCTGATACAGGTTAGTGCCATATTCATTCATACTCAGCTATTTTTATGTAGATATCAACTCCAATAATTCATTGCATAGCATTCTACAATATGAATATTGTCATAATGAACTTACATACATGGTTTGATGATAATTATTATCACAGCATTATAAAAAAGAACTGTCTTCTGCTGAAAATCATGTGTGTTTTTCAATTAATATTTCATAATTCTAAAATTAGAGCTTCAAAATATATTTCAATTTTTTTACAAATAGCATTTCCAAAGAAACATGAGGCTTAAAAATGTATAGTACAGTCAACTGCATGACTGTGGTAACACTTGAATTAGAAAACAGCTCTTACTGCTTATGAAATAAAGGCACTGTCAATGTCAAACTGTTACCACTGACATGCGGACGACCATAGCTACGAGCTAAATCGCCAGTACCTCATACTCTCACTGCAATCAACGAACTCTTGGATTATAATCCAAATTATGATCTGTTTGCGGATGATTGGAAGAAGATTCTGTTAGTATGCCTGAAGCATTGCGAGAGAGATTTATGTTTTTTTTAAATGTGACTTTTAATAATTACTATTATCAATAAATAACTATGAACTATCCATTCCTCTATCTTTAATTACTGTAGGTAATTGGTTCAAGAACATTGGGATTAAAATAAAATAAATACAAACATAGCATATAAACTTTCAAAATACAAGTTATGTTGTATAATGTTCTTGAGTTTACTGATGTTATGTTAGTGTACTCAGTCTTATGAATTTATAATGATGATGATTTAGATACTAAATATAGCATGGCTTATGGTAGAGTGCTTGTAAAATGTGTTTTTAAAAGCGGTGCCATTATACTTGACACATTAATCTTTCACAGTGTTAGGCAATAACTATGGAGTGACCTCATAAATGTTATTAGTTTCAAGACATTTGTACACTATTGTCCTTCTGCTTCAAAACGTATTTGAACATAAAAAATAAAATTTACAACAAAAAATTATAAACAATCAATAATATTATACACATTATTAAGTATATAATATATAATCGTAGCGAAGCAACGACTGCGCGGATTGTACGATCTGCAAGGTTAAGCTGCACTTGCCGCGGTCAGTCTGTGGATGGGTGACCGTTTCGTTACACCACGAGAACCCTCCGTGCCTCGGAGAGCACGTTAAGCTGTCGGTCCCGGTTGTCATACGAATATCTATGGCAGTCATTACGGGTAATCAGAAGCCATAAAGTCTGACAACTGGTCTAACCTCCGAATGTCAGTATTACCATAGAATATCTTCTCTTTTCTTATGGTATTACCCAGTTACTGGGTTGCGGAGGTCTGATGGCAGTTGCTCCGTGTAAAATACTGATGTTCAGCCGCATCTGGCTAGACTGGAAGCCGACTCCAATATAATTGGGAAAAGGCTTGGAGGATGATATTAATAGTAATTTACTATTATGTTGTGTTAGTTTATCAGATTATCATACAAGATATTGGAAATGTACATTAATTCCACAGTAAATATACATATAGCTAAAGCAGTACCGAAAGTACATACAAAGTTTGTATGTAGTTTCGGTACTGCTTACAAACACTCGAAACGACACACTCAAACAGACGCACGCGTTAATGAGACCCCTAAGCAGGTTTTTACACGGACAGCACTGCGAGGTCCGCTTAGAGCCTTGTTGATGCGAGTGTCTGTGTGAGTGCGACGTATCAAGCCGATCGAGCGTTTGTACGTAAGTTTCTTTACTGCTTTAGCTATATATTATTTAATGTGTCAATACTTTGTGTTAGGTGATCGATTGATTATTTTATTTTTCATGCTCGTGAATGGGCCACACACGACAGATGGTTCCGTGTGGTTCCGGACGTAAAGAATTACACCACCCTTCCTCTTCCCATGGGTGTCGTAAAAGTTGACTAAGGGATTCACCAGAGGATGGGCAGCAGCGTTCTCTGAGTATTTAAACAACCAACTGCGATCGCCAACCCGCCTGCCAAGCGTGGCGATTATAGCATATCCCTCCCATTTGGGAGAGGCCTTTGTCAAGCAGTGGACGTTTTGCGGCTGGAATAATAAATATCTTTGGGACATTTTTACACAGCACCATCTAGTTCTAAACTAAGCAAAGCTTGTGCTATGGGTACTAGACAATGGATATAATAATTATATACTTTTTTTTGTAAATATATACATATAATACATAAGAAACACCCAGACCAACACAAACACTTATATGCTCATCACACAAATATTTGTGTCCTGTGGGAATCGAACCCACGACCTCGTGATCAGCAGTCCGACCCTTGAACCACTAGACCAAAAACGTCGTCGAATCGAATAAAGTATGAGTAAAATCGAATGATCAAGGCGAATTTTCATTGCTAATCTTTTTTTCCTATTCCTGATATTAACCTAGATTATTCTCACTGTGCGACTAGTGAAAAAGGGTATAAGCCAATTTTAAAGAATCGGACTTATACTCACTAGACACAATAATGAACTCCTTTGTTATGTTGAACAATAAAATAAATAAATAAATAATCAGTTTATTCTCTCTTCACAATAGTTTTTAAAGTAATAGCAAATGTGCCAAAATTATAAAAACCAACTTAGCTTACCAATAGTTTTTAAAAAAGCATATTCATGTAGGTTCTTCTCCATAGGACCTGTCATTTCGAACTGTGCAACTAGAATGAACTATTCATAAGCACCTGTAAATTATGAATTTGTGTTTATTTGTTTTTATTAATTTTCCAAGAAAGAAAGAAAGAAAGATTTTATTTGGCACAGGACAGTGACAGCACAACAAATAACATTAAATAAAGTACTAAAATAGATATAAGTAAAACATGAAGTTGCTGCCGGGCATGCCCATGCCAAAAGGGTCAGCAACTCAGCAATGATATTGATTATGTCAATATCTCCTCAACACTCGGTCAAGACCATTGAATATAATGGTTTATTGTTAGGTAATCTAACTTATCAGGCTGATAAATATCTAGTTCTGAATATGACATACAATATATTTTAACATTTAGTTTTTGTTTATCACCATAGTTTTTTCCGCCAAATAGTGATGCTTGCATTGCTGTGTTTCGGCCTGACGGGTGCCGGTGAAATTACAATCACATGAGACTTTCCATCTTCATGACTCAGTTTTGCGAACCGACTTGCGGTACCATTTAGGCAACAGCCTATGTAGTATTGCAGTTGTTATGGGCAAAGGTAACCGCTTAACACCAGGTGGGCCTTTAGCTTGTTTCGCATTCGAATAAAAAAAATAACAAATAGACTAGGAGAAATAAATAACATAATGACACAAATGTCAAATGCAACAACTAATTCAATGGTCACTTATTAATTTTCCAGGAAAGATCCTTTGGCAGAACAATGAAGACATGTCAAACCCAGACGTGGAGCATGAGGCTCGCGTCCCGAAACGCATTCTCAAGTGCAGGGTAGTGTCCCGTGAAATGAACTTCAGCTCAAAGGAATCTATGGAACGATTTCGTTTGGAACAGGTAAATAAATATGAACAGAGGTTTTTTACTTCTTTAGGCGCGTTGTGCGATTTTTGGTAGGGGCAAAACTGCGTCACACTACGTCATCGACATGCGAGATTGCATGCGAGATGCGACCAAAGAGGATACATGCGACATGCGAGATGCGACCAAAGTGGATACATGCGACAAGCTAATGTGACAGTTTTAAGTTTTCACTTCTGTCGGCAGTCCCCATGACTGCCAATGTTTTTTTTGCTTTACATGTATTTAGTTAATCTTATTACCGGCTTATTTTGTGTGGAAGTCGATAATTTGAATCTGCACATGACAGCCTTGGTCGAATAAAAAAGGCGGATGGAATCTCGCTGAACAGTAAGTGAAGCACCCATAGTAAGACGGCTCGCTTTTAAGTACGGGCTGGCACGCACACATTCACACCCATAGGTATAGTATTATATTATCTGTGCCCATAGTAAGACAAAAAGCCGCGATTACGCAACAAATCTCGTATGCAGTCATTGTCGTGGTGTCACAAATAAAATAACAATATATATCTGGTGTCTTAAAATGCTGTCGAAATTATAGTGGTTTTAGGAGAAAATAAAGTGCTTCAATCTTTTCTTAGCGAGATTCTGTCCGCAATTTTTATTCGTCCGAGATGACAGCTTAAGACTCTATGAAGAGTCCTTTATCAACCGGTATTGTACAGCAAGATCAGCAAGCTGATTAATAAGTGTTGGTCCCCCTTGTAGAACACCACCAATAAAATAGGGTATTTGGCTATTACTAGAAATCAACATTTAAAAAATATATTTAATAAATAATAAAACAAAGTTTAACCGGATTAAATCGCGTATATTATTTAAATTGGTTTTCCTGACGTTTCGAAAGCTTTGCAGCATTTCGTGGTCGCACATCCTAATTTTAATAGAGAAGATGGTTGGCAGCTACCACCTGTTTGGAACCCAGTCCTAAAAATAGGGTGTTTCTTATGTATTATAAGTATATATTTACAAAAAAAAGTATATAAGTATTATATCCATTGTCTAGTATCCATATCACAAGCTCTGCTTAATTTGGGACTAGATGGTGCTGTGTAAAAATGTCCCAAAGATATTTTTATTTATTTAATTATCAAGTCCCAAACAGCACGCAACACTGTAAAAGATAATGATATTGTGAGTACTGCGTGCATCGAAACGATTTTAATTAATAATATTGTACGGTAGATTAAAATTATATTTTAGAAATATCTGTAAAGACGCTTGTCATCTTACGGCCAAAATTAATATCCAATCTATCCGCAATTTGCCCTACTAGAGATAGGAATTTGACATAAGCTTCATACAAAATATGTCAAATTTCTATCTCTAGTAGGGCAAATCGTGGATAGATTGGATATTAATTTTGGCCGTTAGTCTACCTGCGACCACGAAATGCTGCAAAGCTTTCGAAACGTCAGGAAAACCGATTTAAATAATATACGCGATTTAATCCGGTTAAACTTTGTTTTATTATAATGTGTAGTGATCGCGAAAACCTAAGAAATTATTATTTAATTAATATTAAATGTGTTGTGTGTATGTGTACAAGTCCATGGCAAAATGGAAGAGATACAAACTTTTTTTAATTTTTGGAGGGGTTATTTTCTGTCCTTGTCGTAGTTGTCGTACGAAAAGGACATTGTACTGAGTCAGCGACCATACACCCCATAGACGCCGCATTACAGGCGGTCGATGTCTGCAACATATCTATGAAATTTCACTAATGTAGGTCGCCACTATTCGCCACTTCAGATCTTCAAATCAGTTTCGACCACTTACATGAGCCGTCAAAACTGCCGCGTTAGTGATTAGCCAATAGCGGCCTTGGTAGGGCCAAGCAGACCAAAAAGTTTGCCTCAGCTAGTGGCAGAATTTATTGTACGCATTATATTCAACATTAGGCGTATTAGCAGTATCTCTCAGGCGAGTGCTCCTTCCAATCCTTTTGTTGCTGGATACAATACTTTAATGAAATAATGGAATAGTCTATTTCTTATTTATTTATTTATTTCCACAAAAAAAACAAAATACATACATTTGGCAGATACAGTGTAGAACATAAACCAGTTTAGGTTTTTCTGTACACTGCTTGGTCCGTCGACATTCATTACAACAAGATGTGGGTGGGTGAACACGACGCATCGATAAAAAAAAAAAAAAAAAAAAAACGATAAATTTGAAATATCTTGCTAAGATATTTCAAATCAAAATTATGTTCCCTTAAGCAAAACAATTATTTTAACTTTTAGAAAGTCCTGTTCAAAGGCCGCTGCTTGGAGGAATGGTTCTTCGAGTTTGGTTATGTGATCTCTAACTCGACTAACACCTGGCAGTCAGTTATCGAGTCCGCTCCAGAGTCCCAGATGATGCCTGCTCATGTCCTTAAGTGAGTACATAAACTGGACACCAAAATCTAGCAAAATAGTTTGACATTTCCATGGTATAATAAGATGTTTCACCAGGTACTCTCTTCCCGTGACAGCTAGGTCACGTGATTGCCTCCGTACTAAGTCATCGGCTGTGGAGCCAATAGCGTGCTGTTAGCGTGACACTTGTCTGTTTGATGTGCTGCCACTTTGTGTAAATAAATTACCTGAGCAAAATGCATTTTTCATTTACTTGCTTCTATAAAGAAGCACTTTCGAACTAGTAATTTTATACAGTTTCCTTTAATAACTAATTAAATGAATAACACGAGATAATAAATAGTTAGGCTTTTTAGTAATTTATTTTATATTGATTACAAACGAAGATCTCCTTAAATATGTTGAAGATATCAATCATGGCAATACTGATCGTGACGTGGCTTCGAGGCATCTCGGGAAGAGAATACCTCGTAAAATATCTTATTATACCATGTACATTTCAAAAATGTTTGTACCTTTATACTGGGTGTAAGGGGAACGCTTCCGAAAACGAAGATAGGTGCTGGGGGTCTACTTCCGTTCGACGATATTCGATAAATCGTACGATTCATCGCACAATTTGCTACTCCGGTCAACAATCGTTCCCTTATCGCATGCGATGATCGTGTTTTGACGTTTGTTTTTCTCATCTCCGGTAAATTGTATACGACTATGAACCGTAGTCTATATTACCTGTGCCTTTTTTATGTGCTTATCTTTATTATGTAAGTATCAGTCGGAACGAAAGTTCGTACTTCGTTTGTCGTTCGTAAAACGCGAGTAGACCTACTGGTGATTACTGATACGAAACCACGAAAAAAAAATGTGATTCTTTTTTTAGATTTTTTCATATATATTTTTTTGCATTTTTCATACATAACCAGCTTTGGGCAGTTAAATAAAACTCATACATAATGAAAAATGCAAAAAAAATATGAAAAAATCTATAAAAAGAATCGCATTTTTTTTCGTGGTTTCGTATCAGTAATCACCAGCACTATCACCTGTCTTCGTTTTCGGAAGCGTTTCCCTGACACCCTGTATACATTTTTAAACGTCGTACTAGTTCGCTACTAGTTTAGAATCACACATCTTGCAGTCCTGCTGCTAAAGCTGCTACCATTAGATCGATGTAATCTGACAAATAAATGAATTATTATTTCCTTTATTCACAAATATACCATATAAAGGACATTGCCCATTCTCTTAGGAGCTTTAGGCCCCTCAAAAAAAATTGCTATGTCACGGCGGTTTTAGTCTTATTTTGTAGACCAAGAATTATCTTTAATTATTCTGCAAACGATTTTAATTTTTAACCGTGGTTTAAGAGAAATCTTATTTTTTCCAACTCCTTAACTGATTGATAAGTACGCTCCGTGCATCGTTGCGCGATATAACTGAACGCACCCATAAGGATATCCAGAGACACCATGTATGGTGTCGCAAGATATAATTATTTTATTAATCGATTTTTGAAATCGATTTTGTAGTATTTTTTAAATAATAACATTGCAAACTTTTAAGTTTTTGCGTGTATTAATTAATATCGATTTTATAAGTTATTTCAGTTAATTTGAAATGATTATAACAATATTTACAATAAATGCGTAGGTATTTTAAAGCAATGAATCATCTTATTTTTTCTGTACAAAAAGATTTCAAAAATACGTTTTGCAATTTCTTTTGATTTGACGTCATATTAGTGATTTTTTATATTTTTTAACAGATTTACGCATGCGAACCGAAATCTAAACATAAATTGTGGAAAGCAAAAATAAGAAATCAATCAATCAAGATAAGTCTAGTATAATAGCATCTGAAACACAGTAAAAGTGAATTCATAGAAGTATCGCTATTTAGAATCGATTCCGATTATTTGTTGAAATAGTCTGATATCTGGCAACATTTTCGTTCGGTTTGAATGGAGGATATACTTACGATTCAGTTTAATACATATTTATTATGTTTTTTAATGCTATGGTGAAAGAAATGTTGATAAAGAACAAATAAACGTGAAAAAATAAGACATAATTTTTGAATAACGTACAGTTTTGACATGGCACCAAAAATGGGCCCATCCGTGGGCATTGTCCTTTACATTTTTAAATATTTTTGTATAAAAAGGAAAAACATTTAAAAATATAAAAAAATAGTAAGCCACCGGCATCGGGAACAAGGTCCAAGCTACCGGCGGTCAGGGCCCCAGAGAAAGGAACCTCCTCACAATACGTGCCGTGTCGAGAAGAACCGCCTTCTGAATCTGGCCCTTGACCCAGCCACCTAACGAATTATTATTATTATTAGAACAAATACTTGTGATCTTCTCGAGTGACCTGTGGTCGTTAGCCAGGCTGACTAGCGTGTGACATTAATAAGTCATCCTTAATAGGATGAACTAGCCGACGTGCGACGGCTCGAACTCATCGGTGGGCGTGGCTAAAAAGCATGCTATTTCGCCCGCCGCTTACCCGCAGTAGACGCGTGGAGTGAGACGTACAATAATTTTACCGAAAATAATCGCGCAGAATTTATGAGCCGACCTTTGGCTCTTGGGTGTTTATGAATAAACTACTGCATGTTTCTATTTAAACGAATGTTATTCAAAATGTTGGCTTACTAAGCCATGCTTTTATGCTTTGATTATATATAGTTAACGATAATAATTTAATAAAATAAATTATCAAAATATTGTTTCCCTTTTTTTTCAGTGGCAATGTTATCATTGAAACCAAGTTTTTCGATGGAGATCTGCTGATTACCACATCGCGCGTCCGACTATTCTACATATAATAATTGTAGTATTTCGCATAAATGAAGCATTTACTAGTCAAACACTTTTAACGCATTTCCTCTAAAATCTATTACTTTTATTATGATCTGAATATCGTTCTTCGTTCCGTTTGATTCAAAATCACAAGTGACCTTACGATTTTTTACGGTTGGTTTTTGAAATCGGTCCCTATTTTTTATAATTCTTGAAGGCCCACTTATGTGTATAACTGTAGTAGATTAAACACTGATTAAAAATCAAAATATGCATTCCTTATATCTAATCAAGAGCTGTAACTTGAAGAACATACATGTAAAAAAAAAGATTTGAAAAAAAAAATTCTTAAGTACAGTCAAGTAAATATCGATGCATGGTAACAGAACTAGTAAACTGTTTTTTCTTACCTGTCTTATTTAGTAAACAATCTTGGCATGTCTTTTAAATGCAATTCGTCAATAATAATAATAATTATTAAAAGACATTATGTTAGCAATTTTACACACTAAATAACATTTTTAACCTAATTACATGTGCAGAACTAGTAATTATATTTTATCAGTAGTTATTTGAATGAAGAGACATGCCAAGATTGTTTACTAAATAAGACAAGAAAGAAAAAATAGACTTTAGGTATAAGCAGATCCGGGTCAGGGTCATAAATGACTTTCTGTACCGTTTAAAAAATTAAGGTGTGATCAATTTCTGTAATAGAATAGATTTATGAATGTGGTTTGGTTATCATGTTTTTGATCTTGTGCAATAAAGAGGATTTGTATTGTATTCTAGTTACCTACCTACCATGGATATGCTGTTGACCATACCTACTTATAGCTTTTGTAATTATTTTTTATATGAAGCATTTTCTATTTTCTCTATATTAGTAAGTAGTTTTTCCGAAATTTTGTACGTAGGTATATACTTTACTGATTTGTTTTATTTGTTAGTGTGATTTTAAAATACAATTACTATGAAATTATATGCATCTGAAATTCCTAATTAGTTTTAAGGCACTTTTTATGTAAATGTAATATTTTGTTTATGAAATATTATCAATGATAAAGCCGCGTGCGTACTACCAGACAAAGAATCATGGCGAGATTGATTTGTATAAAAAATATGGTATTTAGAGTAGTTGGAATAGTTTTAATATTGTTCTTTGGTCCCTAATAATTTACAGCATTTAAAATATTATTAAAACCCCGCTACAGAAATCCTATCCTATCCTACTAATATTATAAGCGTGAAAGTTTGCGAGGATGTATCATCATCATCATCATCATTTCAGCCGAAAGACGTCCACTGTTGGACACAGGCCTCCCCCAAAGGGTGGGGGAGGATATGTCATAATCGCCACGCTTGGCAGGCGAGGATGTATGGATGTTTGTTATTCTTTCACGCAAAAACTACTATTTGGCATACAGATAGAACATAACCCAGATTGAAAGAAAGAAAAATGGTTTTTATAGTCGATTAACATATAGGCTACTTTTTATCCCGGGAAGATGAACAGTTCCCGAGGGATGCGCAATAAACGACATTCACGTAGGCGAAGCCGCGGGCATAGGCTTGTATAATTTATCATTCCATTGTTATCATTGAGCTAATACAATACAATACAAATACAATATTCTAATATCTGAACATGACTAAATTGACAGCTGGCTGTAGAAACTAGGTCAATTTCAAATGATTTTTTTGTACAAAATCCGCCATGATTCTTTATTGCGTTGCATGAAATGCAGCAAACATCGACCATACACCCCATAGCCGCCACATAACAGGCGAGCGATGGCGATGTCTGTTAACACATCTATGAAATTTTACTAACGTAGGTTTCCAGTATTCGCCACTTGAAAACTTCAAATCAGTTTCGACGACTTATGTGAGCCCTCAAAACAGCCGCGTTAGTGATTAGCCAATAGCCGCCTTTTAGGGACAATCGGATTGCAGTAACCCGTCTCAGCTAGTTAACAGAATTTATTGTACGTATTATATTCAACATTAGGCGTCTATTGGGCTGTATGGTCGATGGCAACAACTTTGTTTGCATGTGCGTACCACTAACGAACATCGAACGCTGTGTAATATTTGGTTGGCGGGAAAATTCGGAAAGAGCGTGTTGTGGTATTTTGTATTATTTTCCAAAATTAATCAGCTAGGTACTAAATTTTTTACACAAATCGATGAAAAAAATGTTGCGGTCTTGTGAGTGTATAAGCAGCCAATGTGAATTTAAAAATGGGACGGCCCGGCGCGGCGGCGCCGATGTTGACACGGTGTGTTCCATATTTAAAATTTAATAAAGACTATATGAATTGTCGGGATACTAACTCTGTCTGTACCATAGTGTTATTATACTGAAATGTCTTTGGTCTGTACAGAAATTCAAAATCTCGGTTTTATAGACTAATATTTGATAAAAAATTAGTTCAAGTGATTCTGAAATGTTGACCCCAGATTCGGTTAAAGACGAGGCAAATGCAGTAATCGAAAATCTTTTGCCAGAAATTTCAAAGAAACGATACTTAAATACATATATAATGATTTTATGAAGTGGCAAACATACAAGAAAATATGTATTTTAGTAAAACAACTATTTATTACTTTCCTTATATACGAAATGAAAAGTAGAGTGTTTAACACGGGAGAAAGTCATCAATTCCTACTCGGACTATAGCCAAGTCTAAATAACTCGTATGGGAATTGATTCCTTTCGACCCTTGTATAACAATCTACTATTTCGTTTGTTTTGTGATCGTATAACGTATCTTTACTAAATATCATTGCTTCATCTGAGATGTTTGACGTTATTCGTGTTCGTAAGTGCGTACGTGGCTTAAGGTTTTGTGTGATTTAGTAATCAATATTCACTATGTAGATACTACGATTACAGTAGCAAACTTATCGCATGCATAATCATATTCAACTTACAGGAATGTAGTGTAATGTAATATTTATGAGTATTATTATGGTTCCTTAATTTTTAAGTTTTTAAATACATTACTAGAAGGTACGCCTATAAACTGTGTTTCTTTTTAAAGACTTACGGTCTCATAAGCTGTGATTAGCTTCCTTGTGTGTAAGCTTTACGATCCTCTCGGCGGATGGAGTCCCGAACGGGATTCTCCGCCACCCGCCCGGTTAAGCAGTTACCTATCTTGGGTGCCAATCTGCGAGAACCCATTCGAAAAAAAAAATAGGACCCTTTCCTAAGTTTAAACAGCCAGCTGCGGGCCAGTCTGACTTCTCTGCTGACTAGGATTTACTGCTGTCAGTGCCCCAGAACTAAGTAGGTACTTATGAACTTACAATCCACGGTTGCTAAATTGCCCATTGAGCCTTAATCGGGGTTGCATGCTTGAAACAAGGGTCCAAACTATATCTTATGATTGTTAAATTTGTTACTAACGCCATCTTTCGGTTAAAAATTCAACTTCTGGTGAAGTGAAGTGGCTACAAGCTTTTATATTTTATTAGTAGATGGCGCTGCAAGTGTATTCTTTACGTAGACAGAGAAACAATTCTGTTGCATTTTGAAATGTGAAAATAATTATACCAGATAGGTACTGTGAATTTGAATTAGAATAGTAGAATGAAAATAATATTTACAATACTAGTAAAAATATGGTCAGTTTGGTATTGGTTAAATAGATGTTTATAATAAATGGCTTCGTAAGTACAGTAAACTTAAAGCATTTTAGTTACGGTTTGATTTACTAGATGGCAGTGTGTGTCATGTATTTGTCCATAAATAGTAAGTACTACATTATTTCTTGTATGGTACTACCCACATCTTAAATTTCCATATTCATATGAAATTACTCGTGTAGCATATCAGTTGTCGGAGATGAGATTTGTTTTATTATTAAACATACACGCTTGCTTATAAAGAACCTACTTGCGGTCCATAAGTCGGCAACTCGGCACCCTGTATGGGGAATTATGGGACTTAGCGTACTAATTCCCTTTATTTCTTAGTTCTTACGTCTTACCACTGGGAGAGACCTAGATCTAGAAGTGGACTAGGCTTTCGTTGCTGTCGACTAGACATGAATCAAATTGCTATATCGGTCGACATGAAAGCTTTACGATATTTTATTTGATCATTTATGGCCAAAATTAATATCCAATCTATCTACGATTTGCCCTACTAGAGATAGGAATTTGACATAAGCTCCATACAAAATATATCAAATTTCTATCTCTAGTAGGGTAAATCGTGGATAGATTGGATATTAATTTTGGCCGATAGTTAGTCATCCTTAATACTACAGATTGGTTGGGTTCGTACAATAGTAGGCGCACAGTAGTAGGTGTTTACCAGTCACACGTGAATAAGCTACCTACCATACTTGAATCTCATATCCTCTAATAAATGAATAATACCATCCATACAAGTTATACCAATAAATGCGTGTTCTGCTATTGGTAAATCGTGACTCGATCCCGTATCTCATTAGTACGCTGACACGTTTAATAATATTACCATAGAGGAAATGAAAAGCGCTTTACGTGGCGAGTCACTTGCAGGAAAAGCCAGCAACACACGACAGGAACTTTTTGTAAATGAAATCATTGCTGGCAATGCGCACATCCTCTTTAGTAAGAAGCGGTCGACGGATTTCTTCGTACAACACCGACGGCGGAGGAAGCAACGTCGTTCCCATGCGCATCACACACTACACTTCGCATATAAATAATAGAAATGATCTAATTATGTGCCGGCGAGTAGACTCGGACTTGTTGGCAATTGTAATATAAGTCGTGGCCAACGAACAATAATAATTATTACGATGACATTATGATAAATATTGAACGCCTTTTTTCGATAGGAAGGTCGATGTTATCGGTTACAGCTATTACACATTGTAATGTCACGATAAGCTACCTAAGTATGTACACATGAGGTTTAGGTAGCGGTTGATACGTTGCGTTGTTATTTATTTACAAGAATTCTTAGAAATTAGAACATCCACAACGGGGTAAAACAACCAAAGATACTAAATAACCACTAAACAGTTCGCTGCTTAAATGGAAAAGTGCCACAAATAAAAAGTCGTTTTTATTCAAAAAAGTTATTTTTATTGCATAAAATCGACTTTGTTGATTTTTTATTTGTGGCATTTTTTCATTTAAGCAACAAGTTGTTGGTGAAAAGAAAGAAAGAAAGAAAAACTTTTATTTGGCACAGGACAGCGACAGCACAACAAATAAATAAATATTTTTGGGACATTTAACACATCACCATCTAGTCCCAAACTAAGCAGAGCTTGTACTATGGGTACTAGAAAATGGATATAATACTTAGATACTTTTTTATTTATTGTAAATACATACTTATAATACATAAGAAACAATAACATCAATAAAATTACTAGAATCGGGAATAATGGAATTTACGTTAAAAGTATTGTGGCTTAAATGTAGTAGAAATCAGACCATTTGCACAGATAATATAATACTATACCTACTCCATTTGTAATGTGATTTCTATGTGTTATATTTCTATGTGTGTAGGTAAATCTATTCTTGGTATCTAAATTCCAAGGAGTTGGAACTGCGTTATTTTTGGTATTTCTAACTTACCTAATAGAACTTCACCACCAAATATGTGTAAAGTAGCAATCCATTGTCAATTTGCTATGTTATTTATAATTTAACTGACAGGTAAGTCTTAAAATTAGTCCACATCGAGTTCTAAAGCCGTAACGACGCCGCCGCCGCCGCCGCTGCGCCCGCGCCGCGTTCGCCGGATGAACACCAAATGTGTGATATTTTTAGGAATGTTGATTGCCCTCTTCCTGTTTCCGGCATGAACGCGCCGCTCTGATCTGCCGACTAGCTCCCATACAAAACTGCTAATTAGTGATGAATAATTAATAGTAGTAGCTTGATGACATGTAAATCTCTTGATATAATTTGATTTGAGCCGCCGCTTTATCGTTATTTGTGATAAAAACTGTATCGATTGCTGTTTATGCGTTATCAATTTTTTTCTCACATATACGTATTCGTTTGATAGTGTGCTTGGAACTCGTGATGTTTTATGAGTTTTAGTAAAAGAATATTGAAAAATCAAAACCAACATTGAATAATCAAAACTAATATTGAAGATTCAAAACCAACAAAGAAAAATAAAAATCAGCATTGATGAATCTAGCAATTTCCTCACTACAGTGAGATAGACGTCTGTCGAATGTGACGCCTATTCTGTATGTAATAGGGCCAGCTCAAAAACGCAGAAAAACGGAACTGATTCGTCCTTCATAAACCTAGTTACCTGACGTATCTTTACGTTGCGAACGGGCCCAACCATGGGCCCAACTCAAAAACACGTGGACAATTCAGTCAACTGATACCTACAGAACTATTTCAGCTGTCCTTGTGTCCCGTCAACATTCTACCGAGTCTGTGATGATGACCCACCAATTCCAAAGTAGTGATATCATTTACGACGCGGCACCGGAAATTTTATAAACTTCCCATTAACACTTAGCCGTCTTATGTATCATACACATACGACCCAACCGCTTGACTGATAAATTTCTTTGATTAAATTAATCCTGACTGTGACCTGTCAAGTTCCTTGGCAGAAATATTTTTTTGATAGAGAAAAATGGTTCGTTTGACGTTCCGTATTCATGCGTTATCTATAAAAACATTTTGAGGAAACCTGCAAACCCGAGGGGCTCCATAGTTCTCGATGGTATAGTCTGCCATTCTGCACCAGGCCAGCCTGATGGACTAAGGACACTTTCTCATATTATAATAAGGCTCGTGCCAAACAGTGGGACAGTAATGGGCTGGCTTTGCTTTGGGTCTTAGGTAATTGTTAGGTCATGCAATCGTCTCTATGAAAATAGGGCCTATTTCTAATTACCTCAATGATTTCTAAGCACATTTTAGCCAGCTTTAGGTGCCTGGGCAAGTCCGTTCATACGGTAATTATTAGTCCCTGATAAACATTCCTACTAGGTACCTAATTGGGCTATTACATTATTATTTGATCTTGAAGAACCTATTACCTACTAGTAAACGTGTCAACGTGTTACTGCTTTCGCATTTATAATATTCTAGTAGAATTGGTGTACATATTTCTGGCCACGTGTTAGGTGTAAATTTAAGTTTAGTACATTATCAACGATCGTAAATAACTCTTACCATAACCATAGAACAAGTTATTGCCATAACTAGGTACCTAAATGCTGAAGATGAAGCTGTATCAAACAGGACATAATCACACGACAAACATCAATGACTAATGCTTTTACGTAGGATAGGTTAGATTATTTACCTATCTATTTTTAGAATGCATTCAACTTACATAAGAGTGCTGTTATCTAAAACAAACTGGGCTCTAACCTAAGTAAAACTAAGTCTAGTTAAACTAAGTTCAAGTTGTAAATAACATTTGAAGTTATGAATAACCTAGGCTTATACCTACCTACTACGTTCTGCGCACTGCAGAAGTGCAGGGATAGGTACCTAGTAAATTTTCTTGTAGGTCGTAGCATTGTATTAATGTTTTAAAACATTAAAAACATCCCCCTAACTTACATTTCAAGTCGTTTAGTAAAAAATTTACATGACTTGACTGACAAACATTGCGATAGAGAAGTTATATTCACATAGTAAAACAAACGAAAGTTACAACATTAAAAAATTAGGATATAAAGTGTTAAAAAGCGCGAAAGATGTAATTTGTCAGTAAAGGCAGAATAAATAACGCCTTGGCCAGGATACCGGCGACGATGGCTGCGCAAGCGCCGCGGGTCAGCGTCCTCGCTTCCTCCCCCGCGCCCCCCTCGACGTCACGATTGCTACGTCACTCGCGAGGTTTATCTGATAGTGACAGTTTGACCAATACCACAGAACACTTTAATAGTAGTAGGTACAAATAGTAGGTACCATTACAACTAATGGAGTGCCGTATAGAGTGTTCAATGAACTGAAATCAAATATGATTGTGTGTAAGTGGAAGTTAGGATCAATGTCGCAATTAAGTACCCACCTAGTTATGGATTCTAATCACATTGAATTGATAGAGGAAAATTACATTTAATTTTCCGTTTTTTTGCGATACCTACATTTTCATGTCATTTCCATAATTAGAAGTTTTCTTTAAATGTAAGAAACTTTTATACTTACCGCATGATCATTGGCGACCTGCGATCGCCAACCCGCCTGCCAAGCGTGGCGATTATAGCATATCCCAAAGGGGATATGCTATAATCGCCTTTGGGGGAGGCCTATGTCCAGCAGTGGACGTCTTTCAGCAGAAATGATGAATCTGCCTACCTACTTCTCGTAATACATACTTAATTTACAATAATAACATACTACCTATAGATAAAAAGTTGATGTCCCAATAAAAATCATACAAAATTAATGTTTTGGAGATGACAGCGTTGTTGCGGTTGTCGTGACTCCGGGAGCGGGCCCACCGGAGCGTTGCACAGGGTAGCTGTAAAAAACTATGCGCGCTCGTCTATGACACTGCCCAAAAAGAACCAGACTTTCTTTCGTCACTGCCACTGTTCCTATTTCGAATTTCGATGAGATGTCAATGTTGATCATCTGGAACTTGGGATGAAAGAAAAAAATTAACGGCACACAACCAACCTGTATTCGAGAGTAGGTAAGCAGGGGGCCTAGTACGAGTTTGACACTTTATAATACTTTCATAGTTTTCGTCGATTTTCATTCATAAACTACTAGTTCCTCCTAGTATCCGCCAGGGGCGCTACTGATTAATGAATGAAAGTCGTCGAATTCGATGGAAGTATCGGTAAGTGTCAAACTCGTACTAGGCCTACAGATATAAGAGCCTCGGCAGACTGCCTACCACAGATATGACATCTACCTGCGCTACCGCGGGTAGATGTCGAATCTCTGCTGCCTACTCAACAATCGTCCAATAGTTGGGTGCTATAATTTTTGTACATATGGGCACAAATTACCTATTAGCACAGACCAGTAAGCCTCAAGACGTCGCATAAACAAAGTTTTGCATGGGAACACAGTCTTAAAATGTTGGCGGGGACAGGGAGGCGCACGGCGCGTTGTGATTGGTCGGCTCTAAAGTTCCGTGCTATTATTCCGTATAATTGGTGCCGCTCGCTGACGGACTGACGACCTGATTGGCGGCGGAGCGTATGATATGCAGTGGTACAGCAAATGCGTGGTGACCGGGGGTGTCCGGCTAACCGGCGTCTAGAGGCTGACTGGTCTGTGCCTATTAGTTACTATAGGGAATCGACACAACGCGACGCGGCGCCCTACGTGAGCGCAACTGCGCACTCACGTAGGTAACCTAAGAGAACCGAATAGAATCGGGTTAGAAATCCAACTAAAGTCTGTAATCTACGGGGGCACATTAGAAAGAAGACTTTTTTTTGGCAGCTTAACTAAAATTCTATTAAAAGTTATATTTTTCACTTTACACTGTTTTATTTCACCATTTCATGCTCATGAATGACCAGGAAATCCAGGAATTGCGATTATACGTTTTTATCATTGCTATGACAATGACCAGTTAACTTCGATTTGATCGAAGCCGAAGCGAAGTAGGTAGGTACCTAGGGGTATAAAATCGCAATCTGTAAAGCGATAATTAAAGCTATTGCAATCTTGCACGGACAATACATACAAGTTATGTGATGTCGTAAAAATCCAACCGCTGAATATAAATTTTTATGCTGTCAGTAGAATTAGACACTGCACTTTGTCAAAGGAGACGTTGTTTTAAATATATTGCACTAACTCAGCTAATAAATCTTTGTCCAAGGCTTCTGTTAGATTAGATATACAGATTACGTTTTTTTTTAACAAGGACGTAGACGAGGTTTTTAAGACCTGTGAAATATCATACTTTTAGTTGGTAGGTATTGCTGATCAATTAAGATCATGCGAAGGTCACAAGGAGAACAAAGGTAACTGACATAGCCCGAAGAATTGCCAAACTTAAGCGGCAGGGGGCGGGGCACATTGCTCGCAGAACGAATGGCAGTAAAGTTCTGGAGTGGCGACCGCGTACTGGAAGGCGCAGCGTGGGTAGGCCCCCACAAGGTTTACTAAAGACCTGGTGGAGGTCGCGGATACAGAAAGCGCAGGACCAGTCGTTGTGGCGATGCTTGGGGGAGGCCTATGTCCAGCAGTGGAAGTCTTTCGGCTGTAATGATGATACATACATATTATCACGCCTGTTTCCCATCGGGGTAGGCAACGACTGGATTTCCACCTTCTACGATCCTGACACATCTCTTCCTCTCCATCTACGTTAGTTAACCTCCTCATGCATGCTCGTCGGCTTAGACTCTAGAGTGGTCTTAACCTGGCCGTTTTTGAGAACGTCCGCGATTTGGTAGTGGCACGTTCGCCGAGGTCGTTCGCTTCGTATAATCGTTTCGTAAGGGGCTCGTGGCTCAGTAGCAAGCGTGTGGATTGAACGATCTGTAAGGTTAAGCTGCACTAGCCGCGGTCAGTCTATGGATGGGTGACCGTTTCGTTACACATCGAGACCCCTTCGTGCCTCGGAGAGCACGTAAAGCCGTCGGTCCTGCGCCTGATCTCTCTCCAGTCGTGTCGAATTGCCGTCCCATCGGATTATGAGAGTGAGGGAATAGAGAGTGCACCTGTGTTTGCGCACACACTTGTGCACTATAATATGTCCCGCGCAGATGGCTAGTCCATTGAGATTGGCCGCCGTGACCGAAATTCGGCCGGGAGGACATTATACTCGTTTCGTCAATATCTTATCGTCCATGCTCAATCTCAACATAATATAGTTACGTTTCCCAATATTTGAAATAATATAAATACGAGTTACAATTATCCCACTTCTCTTTTTCGTGTCATCGCGAGCTAGGCAAACGAGGATTGTGGCAAAAAAAAAATGCCAGCCAGCAAGATTTTGTAGCGAGGCTGACTACTGACTAGCGCCCATGCAGAGTGCACCGGATGTGCTTGTAGCACGGAAATACGAACCAATATCTTTGGTTGGCAGTATTCACATTTACAAACGTTTGTCATCATTATAGAAACATTTATTTTATTTGTATTTTATTGATTAGGGAAAACAAACAATTAGACACTTTATATGATTAACCAAAGTAATTACATGAGAATGCGTCAATGTCCCACTAACAACGTTATCCACATCTTAGAAAAAGTGGAGCACCTATGCAAACTGCTCCCACACCTGATGTTTCTAAATTTGACTAACATAATATGTGAACACCGGTGTGGGAGCACCTTTAGGAAGGCAAAAGCTTTGCTATTATATTATGTGGGCGACATTAATTTGCTTACTTTCCATGTTCTTGGATACCTACTTATCTGCGTTTTGAAGGTAGAATAAACTCAGTGATTGGTCGAATGACCCATTAGACCCTAATTTTATGAGGAAATACTTCACCAAGAATTCAGGCTTCCGTCTGGGCACTTTATTGCTCGTTACTTATCCGTATACGTAGGTACTCGAAGAAGCAAATAACCAACACCTTAAGAACCAACAATCAAACAATAAAAACGTACTCGTGTACTTCAAACGTCCTCCCATAAAACAAAACAGTTTAATGATTCAACTGATCGATTTCATGGGATCGATTTGGTCGTCTCAAGGATCTAGCGCGGTACGCATTTTGATCGTGACATCGTCTTCCTGCTATAGTCCAGGTTACATCACATGTTGTTAATAAGGTGCTATGGATATGAAATATGAAATCGGTTATCGATTAATTATCGATTCATCGTAAGTGCGCGGCCATCTTGGATGTAAGTGCGCGACCGTTCCCGCGCGCGGCTTCCGGCGCGCGCGTGCGCTTGCATGCTAATGTTCATGTGTGCGCCGTGTCCTGTTCGCCGCATGTGCGTTCCACTTCGACGTCTGTTTCATCAGCATAGGGCGGACTCTTGACAGAATATCTGTACACAATTTGGTTTATCATTGTATATTGTGCACTAAGTACTATCGTAAGCAGTTATCACAAAACGCCAGTTCCTACCAACACATCACCAGTCGACAGTATTATTAATGATGCTCACAGTTGGCAGTTTCCTGTTAAGCGATACGCGTATGAAATTCGAAAATATACACGTAATTTTTTGAATATAAAAACCGTTACCGCCCCATGCAGGGGCATTTCACACATCCTTCCCAAACCAAAGCTCAACCCAGACCCTTATCCTAAGCAACCGTATATTCTGTCGTGTTTTATTTTGTTGAAATGCTTCATTTACTTCCGAATCACCATAGATTTGGTTTTTTTTTTTAGATTAGATTAGATTAATCTCCTGTTTCTACTTAACCTAGGACATTAGAAGGTTTTAAAAATAAAATAAGTAAAAACATTTTTTTTAATACGAATTAATTTACATAATACATTACCAAATACAACATGGATTATGGTTTTCTTTGATTTTCGAACCAATATTGCCAATATGGAAAATTTTGCTTATAATTTAAATTCTTGATTCTGCAGTTTACTCAAGGCTAGACCAAAGTTTTGCCTAACATGTTCTATACATAATCGACGTATTCTTGTCACGAGTGATGTCCAAGTGAGACTGCACGGCTGCGCAGGCGACTGTCGGGGCGTCGTTCGCAAACACATAACTCACCAACATCAATAACAGATAATAACTCTCATTCGGCGCCAATCGCTTTGTTCCTACTATACAATCTACTGAGACACTCACTATACAATCTGTAGTGCATTGTACATTGATCTAATAATATTTTAAGCCTACTTATAAGTAAAATCGATATCGAGAATCGAAATTGAATTAAGAACAACTCTACTTTTTGTATTCGAATTTTAAATGCAGGATTAAGCAATATGGATGCACTGCACGTTGATCCTTTGCCAATTGGATATAAAGATCTTTGATTGTGGCCGTATCTCTATTTGTATGTAAAGTGGTATACCTACTCGTAGGTTTAGAATGGTCTGGTTGCGCTTATTTTTACTATACTGGCTAGCGCTAGACTACGTTAGTACTATTAGATATTCTGTGGCTAGACTCACACTCACAGAAGGAATAGGTCAGGGGCCGACTGGATCGAGTTCTGTATCAATTGAATTTGAATTCGAGTTAGTGTCAATTCGTAAGTATTATATTATCTGTGGTACCGCATTCCTCTAGGAATTTACATTAGCTCGATTTGGTATATAACTCGAACTAGTCGGGAGTAAGGCCCTAGGTCCAAGTGTATACTATGACAACTTTTTTTATGTTTATTTCTAAAGGCAATATTCTCATTCTCACTTTTAATCCTTTGGTATTTCTGACATTAGGTAAACCTTGATATCTCGGGAAGATAAACAGTTCCCAAGAGATGCACGACAACATCTTTTTGTGAAAGGCCGGGCGAAATCGCGGGCATAGGCTATTATAAATATGTATAAATGGTAACAGATGCACCAGTTGTAGATTTAATTGAAATGATGATGATGTTGATGATTTTTGGTTGTTGATTTTTTTGATTTTTTGATTTTATTGGAAATCGGTCGGTCGGTCGGTTCAGGGATGATTTTGAATTCACTATGATGTACTTCTTCTCAAATCTATAGGTGTATTTGTACTATTTTGTTTGTACACTCAATAGTAGTTGTCCTAATAATTTAGGACATGGCTTTCTCTGGGGGCTTCTAGTATTTGTTGATCTAGGTATATTAACTCAAATTCCAACTCTCAAGACATTAAGTGAATTCAAATTGTGATGTGAACTGTGATGGTTCGGCTAAATATCAACTGGCGGCTCTCGAGTCGATTGAGAGGCGCGCCAAGAGGCTCGTTGGCAACGATGCGCTGGTCGACGCCAAACTACAAAGTCTCGAGCATCGGCGCAGAGTTGCTAGCCTATCGGTTTTTTATCGAATGCATTTCGGCGAGTGTGCGTTGGAATTGCACAATTTAATTCCCCCAAGCCCTTTCCATTATCGGACGACCAGTCGCACGGCGATGCGCCACCGTTATATGGTAGATATTCCACCCTTACGCACGAACCGGTTTGCTAATAGCTTTATCATGCGAACCGCCAAAGAGTGGAATTCCTTGCCGGCGTCAGTGTTTCCCGAGAAATATAATCTGGTGGTCTTCAAGACTCGAGTGAATAGGTTTTTGCTGGGCAAGCGTGTACCATCGTCGACCGCACCATCGCTTAACATCAGGTGAGGTGGCGGTCAAACGCAAGCCCGTTAAGAATAAAAAAAAAAAAAAAAAAAATTCAAATGTTTTTCATTTCAAATAAACCTAATTACAGGCACTTTTGAAACGTCAGTCTCTAGTTGCACATCACTTACCTGTATGTCACTACCTCGTTTAATGATAATTAAAGGAACTGGGCAACAGTTAAGGATGCTACATTGCACCCATGGACAAAATTGATACATGTAACGTATTTCGCAAGATATATAACCCTTCGTAGCGAATAAACATAGTTTTTATTGAATCGCTGCGTGCGCCCTCGTCCCGCATGGGGCCGTAAAGGAAATGACATGTGGTTCCCGAATTATGTTTGGTAAGAATAGTGTGGATATATCCAGCAACACTTGGCTAAACCCTGTAGAATTTTGGATAATGGGTATGGCTGGTACCACAGAAATAGATAGAATGGTTGTAATCACAATTTTACTTGCGATTCATGCGTGGTAACTTTTCGATCAAACTAGGTACTCCTCCCATCCCTCGCTCGTTGGTCTAGTGGTCGCAAGCGCGACTGCTGAGCATGCTTATGTATTATAAGTATGTATTTACAAAAAAAAAAGTATATAAGTATTATATCCATTGTCTAGTACTCATACCACAAGCTCTGCTTAGTTTGGGACTAGATGGTGCTGTGTAAAAATGTCCCAAAGATATTTATTTATTTATTATTATTTATTATGGGGTCCTGGGTTCGATTCCCGGGTCGGGCAAAGTGTTATTGGGTTTTTTCATTAGGAAATTCTCAGTAGCAGCCCGGAGTCTGGATTTGTGCCCGGTTAATGGCAATAGGCTCGCCCCCTATTACATGGGACTTATAACATAACTGGTGAAATGTGGGTGTACTATACACCTCCGCCTACCCCTTCGGGGAAATACAGGCGTGATGTTATGTTATGTTTACTCCTCCCATATTGACGTCATTAATTTTTAAAAATTAACTTTGATCAAATGTACTTTACAGCTTTTGTTTCTGCAGTTAGAAACAGCACAATAAGGTATTTTTGCGGGTTTTTGTTACAGTATTTACAGAAACAAGTCATAAGGCGTACTGACAAAGGCTTTGAAATGCACTGCACTATGGTGCAGAGTGTTGGCACGCGCGCCCTGCCCACTTGGCCATTCTATCTATTTCTGTGGCTGGTACGGTGGTTTGGTGACTATCTTTACTTTGAAAAGTGTTTTCCTATAGTTTTTTTATCTTCAGAACTCGTGTTTTGCGTGTTTACTGTACTGTACTAAATAAATGTATTTTCTTTCTCTTTATTTTGGTTTCGTTACGTCGCGCGTCGTAGTGAGGTATATAGTCAAAGGTCGGAGCCTTTCAGTCTCGTGTTTACCACTTCTGTTTGCCTTTTGTATCTCGCCGGGAAATCTCAGCTTCGAGTGATAAAACTCAGTATAATATTACTTGAGTATCGCTTATTGTATTTTTTTAAACTGTACCTACATTATTCTTCAACCGCCATGTCCCCCATTGCTGGTTTATAAATTAGTTACCTAGATGGAACTCTTTCAAACAAACTAGGTACTACAAATAGATTTTGAAATTCACTCCACGTCATCCTGCTTCATTTATTGTCCTACAGGGAGAGAATTAATGATTGCGTACGACTATGTACTGATTTTATTGTTTAATCACCAGCTATTACTTCATGATTTACTTATAATTAACTTAAGTTTTTCTTTCCTTCTTTCTTTCTATTATGCAACGTTACTTTTTGTTTACGCAATTTGAGAAACTAGTTTGTTCAGAATCACTAGGAGAATCGATTTGGACAGTTTTTATACCATGTTACATTTGAAACTCAATTTGGTTATTATGGTTAAATTCAGTACATCAGCGGATCTCGTGTATAGGCAAAAGGTCCAGAAAGTTTGGCTTGATTAGTTTCCGTGCACCAGGTAGTATAGTCCTTGTACGACATTCTTCACTTTCTCCGCTACCAACTTAGGAACTTACAGTAGCTCTAAAAGCATGTAATTTTGTGATTTAGAAAAAAATAAACTATCCCAATCGATTCGAAAAGTAACGTTGTATAATTATTATACCTATAAAGTCCAAAACTATTATAAGCAAAAATATTTTTACTTTTGATGCATCAGTAGTCACAGTCACATCCATACAAATCTTTCTAGGCTATGTCCCGCACACCTGCCGCAACATTCTTTGCCCAAGTCTTCGGCATTACTACCCAACTCCCCACCAATTGGAATAGCCGCCACATTACATCCTGGACATAAAACAACAATGGACGTTTGATTCATCAAGAGTGCCTACCTGCAGCCTGCGCCGGAGTCGGTTTTTGTCTTTTGTTGCATTCAGTAAATCATAGGTAGGTGCCAGTTATGGCCTTATGGCCGTGTTTTGTTTGAATTCGAATCCATTATCAGATGAATCAGTTTTTTCCCAATATTTTTGGGTCCTCATTCATTACTATTTCTTAATAAAATATTGTTTCTTAACTTTGTTATATCTGATTGTGTTTTGAAACTGGTATACATTTTTTTGCATGGGATCTTTTGCGATGAATGATGATAAAATTTCAAATCAAATCAAATCAAATGTTTTTTTATTTCAAATAAACCTAATTACAGGCACTTTTGAAACGTCAGGCTCTAGTTGCACGGTTCCAAATTGTGGGTCCTATGGAGAAGAACCGGCAAGAAACTCCATGGATAAACTCTTTTTAAAATAGGTTATTGTTTATTGCATCAAATTTATTCAAATAATGTGAGTATAATGTACGTTAATGCCAGAAATAAACAAGAGTTTAAAAGTGAGAATATTGCCTTTAGAAATAAACGTAAAAAGAGTTGCCATAGTATGTAGGAGCTGACCTGTCTCGACAGACGGCACCCGTTCACGAGCATGACGCGAGCATCAGCCATCGCTTAACTCAACCATATTGAAGGGAACTTAACGACCCGACACTAACGCCACCATCAGCATGACATTTAAGTGAGCATGACAGACTCATACTGCTAGACAACAGATAGGCAGGAATATATAGAATTACTGTAAAAACATTAATGGCCACATCATACTTACATTTTACATTTTAATCAAGAAGTGTCTGTTTTTGTATATTATAGGATGGCGAAACGAGCTAAAGGCCCACCTGATGTTAAGCGGTTATATAACTTTGCCCGTAATAACTGAAATACACCTATGCTGTTTCATAAATGGTACCGAAAGTCGGTTCGCCAAATTGAGACATGCATGAAGATGGAAAGTAATAATTTCTTAGGTTTTCGCGATCACTACATATTATAATAATAAAACAAGTTTAACCGGATAACATCGCATTTATTACTTAAATTGGTTTTTTGTGTTTTTTCTGGTATTGTATGTCTTTGGTCGAAAGCTTTGCAGCGTTCGTGGTCGCAGGAAGACTAAGATGACAAGCGTCTTCACTATCACTACATAGTATAAAACAAAGTCGCTTCCCGCTGTCTGTGATGTCTGTCCCTATGTGTGCTTATATCTTTAAAACTACGCAACGGATTTTGATGCGGTATTTTTCAATAGATAGTGATTCAAGAGGAAGGTTTATATGTATAGGTTTGTATGTAATTTTGTGCGTCATTTTTGAGGCAAATAAATATTTTTTCTTTCTTTCTTTCTTTCTTTCTTTACATTCTGCAGTATATTTAGTGTCAGCATTGTTACAGTGCTGAAATTTTAATCGCTTAATTCCCGAAAAGGGGACATTGAACTGACTGTCCCTGAAATAGCGAAAAAAAAACAGTTGGTCCCTACATTTGTGTTCACTTAAATCGATAAAATGTGGGGACCACATGATTTTTTTTTCGCGATTTCAGGGTTGCTCCCATAGTAAAAGTTGTTCATAATGATGAGTACAATGACCCCTTTTCAGGAATTAAGCAATTAAAATTTCAGCATGTACCTATACGCGATGTAATCCGGTTATACTTGTTTTATTATAAGATGGAAAGTCTCATGTGATTGTAATTTCACCGGCACCCTTCACATCGGAACACAGCAATGCAAGCATCACTGTTCTGTATTATCTTCTAACTAGTTCTAACTAGGCAGCGTTTGGAAAGGCTTGTGGGCTCCTGTTGGTCTTTATCTCAGTTTGCGTCGCTAGGTTTGTAATAAATAACTTATTGTTGGGTGCATCAACAAGCTGAAATTCTTGAAACTACGAAGTATCTCCTGTACTCATCACAAGATAGTTTCGCAAGATTGAATTCAGGGACGGTCAGATCACCTAGAATGAGTTTTTGCGGTTACGTGTATTTATCGACAAATTTTATATGGGAATTTTACCAGTGCCACCGTATGCTTATTTGGAACTAAACAATCCCATACAAAATTTGTCGATAACTACACGATACCGCAAAAACTCATGCTAAGGGGCTGAGTTCGTGGATGTGACCGTTCGTTACACATTGAGACCATTCAGTCCGTGCCTCACTGTCGGTCCCGGTTGAATATGGCAGTCGTTATGGGTAGTCAGAAGCCTGAAAGTCTAACAACTGGTCTCTAACGTTCGAATGTCGGTATTGCCCAGAATTGGGTCACTTCGTGTAAAATACTGATATTCAGCCGCATCTGAGCCCCTAGCGTGAGTTTTTGCGACATCGTGTAGTTTAACGTTATCGTATAGTTATCGACACAATTTGTATGGGATTGTTTAGTTCCACAAACACACGGTGGCACTATTTAAATTCCCATATATTTGTCGATTACTACAGGATATTAGGATAACGTTAAATACACGACAGCTCAAAAATTCATGCTAGGGGCTCAGGGTAGACTGGAAGCCGACCCCAACATAGTTGGGAAAACAGGCTAATACATAGGAGGAGAGACAATTCTAGGACGACTTGTTTCATAGTCATTGAGCTATTATTATAGCCCAATGTTCAGAGTACTTACTGAGCAAATCAGATGATAGACAAACTATGACTCGGTTACCTACAATTCTTTCGCAAAATTATTATGGATCACCAAAATCTATTCTTTAACGTCGTCCGTGACCAAAGGAACGTTCCTCTCGTTACATTTAAGCAACTGTTAAAATAAAAAAATAAGCCGTGTGAGGGAACAAAGTGTATTTGCTTATTATTTGTGACGGGGTGCCGCGGGGTGCGGGGCAAGGGGAGCGGGCTCGCTTTGTTTGCAGGCACGCGCGCAGCCTTACAGGACCCACTCCTGCGCAAGCCTGGTCAATCTTTGAATGTTTGCTTTTAAAACGTACGTATGTTTTTTTCGTTTTATTGTTTAGTAAAACTGAAGGTCTTTGGGTTATACGTGACTATTCTTCAGGTATAGGTACCTACCAGGACAAGTTTAGAGAAATATTTTTGTGTATGTACTGTGTACTGTATTCAAAAATACTAACCGCTACTACCTAGACGGTTTAGTTTCCTTTTGTGTTAAAAGTAAGGAACCCTCTCGCTAGTTGAGTTACATTAATTAAGCAGTTAAATTTTTTTACGTCAAACGGCAATCGTTTTATACAAAATGGTGTTTTTGGCGGTATCTGCACAATATTGCTTCTATGTTTTCCAGCTGCCAGAGCCTTCTTGACTTGGTCTACTCAATTTGTGTAATTATCTACTTCTTATGACGAATCGAACCAAGCTGCTATCTGCTCAGTTAATTAAAAAAATACTTCGAAGTCTCAAAATAATTCAGCATCACCACGGCAGCACCAATGTCATTTAACCGTGTACATAAACGCGTCAGTTTGCGTTTCGCGTTACATAACGAGTTACGAGGTTCGACGCCCGCCTCGCAACCTTTAAGGTCGAGCGGGCGGCCTCAAGCCCCTTTATTTACCCATACAAGACTTGCGGCTCAGTCCTTGAGTGAAATGAAATGAGCTTACAATATGTAGGTAGGTAGTGTAGTGCTTACTTGTTCATGTGTTGCAACTGCGTTCAGTTCAAAAGACCATTATTCTCGTAATTCATTCAAAATATAGTTCCAAACTAATCTCAGTGCTTTAAATTTCAATCTCCTGACATTAGATGTTTCTGATTGGTTTCTGATTGCTGTTTTTTGGTGAGATTAATGACCTAAGTGTCACAAATAAACGGCAAACAGGCACATCTCATCAACCCAGCCTGTTGCAGTCCACTGCTGGACATAAGCCTCTCCCAAGTTGCGTCACAACACTCGGTCCTCTGCCTTCCACATCCAGTACCCCCAACCACATTCTTCAGGTCGTCGGTCCACTTGGTGGAGGGGCGCCCTATGCTGCGTTTGCCGATTTGTGGTCTCCACTCAAGGACTCGTCTGCTCCAGCGGCCATCGGTCCTTCGACAAACTTGGCCAGCCCACTGCCACTTCAGCTTGCTGATCCTACAAGCTATGTCGGTCACTCCGGTTCTTCTCCGGTAATGTCGTTACGGATTTTATCCTTCAAAGAAACTCCAAGCATAACTCCATTGCTCCATAGCTCACTGAGCGACTTTGAATTTGTGGACTAGCCCAGCTGTCAGTGTCCACGTTCGGCACCGTAAGTCATGACAGGCAGGACGCACTGGATGAAGACCTTCGTCTTCAAACTTTGCGGTACCTATAGGCGACGAGAAGATTCGGCGAAGTTTGCCAAATCAACTGCCACATCTACTGTCAGGAAATTGAGATTTAAAACATTGAGATTAGTTAGGAACTATATTTTGAACGTTGAGCATGGCCCGACATGCTCTTGGCCGGTTTTTAATTACCTATGAGAATAGGCATTCTGAGGGATTGTTTTTATGAGTAGACCCCACAGCCACTGAAGGAATAATGTGTTGATGAACCAAGATGTTTAATTATTTCAGAACATGGGGACTTTTGGAGACGTCTACAATGAATGGTCCGAATGGAATTACTTACTTATACAACGTGTAATTGAAATAACTGAAAACCTCCTAAGGAGTCATTGTACTCATGAGTATGATTTTTTTTTATTATGGGAACACTCAGACCTCCGAAATGTTAGTCTAAGTGGGAATAATACCGGAAACGCGAAAAAAATAACTGCTGCTGTCTACAGATTGTCGAGTTATGCGAACATAAATGTATGGAGTACCTGATTTTTTTGTGATTTGACGGTTGGTCTAATAGTAAAAGTTGTTCATAATGATGAGTACAGTGAGCCGTAGTTTTTCAGGTATTTCAATTTACATCTTGTATTATATGGTTATAATCTTTGAAATACTTAAATTTTATCACGCCTGTTTCCCATTGGGGTAGGCTGAAATACTTTTTCTTGGTAATTGCAACGATGCCTTAAGTCAACTTTTAAATGTGTGGTTTGTAGTTTCCAAAGATTCGAGACTGCACAGAAAGCAGTCTTTGGTCTTTTCCATGTCGATAGTCATGCAGATTTCTACGAGTCGTTATAATAAATTAATAGTTTAAAAATCACTAGAAAAACACGCTTTTTGAAACCTGATCGTGTTCAAAGTCCATTACGTGGCCTTTCTCACAAGTGCAAACACGACTATGATACGATATTCCATCATGGAATGCCAGTGCCTATCTTCCGGCTTCATCATCAGACCTTGAAACCTAATCGTGGTCAAAGTTCATTACAAGACTTTTCTAAGAAATCCAAAACAGCTATGATACGATTTTCCATCATGAAGGTCCAGTTCATATCTTCCGGCTCCATCATCAGATCAGTTCGACAGTATGTTGTATTTTTTAGAATACTCTTTCGTCATCGTAGATAAATAAATAAAATTATAACAAATTCAAAGTCTCAGTTTTTGTACAGCGATAATGATCAAGTCAGTTCTGAAGAGACAGATTATGTAACTTGCTATCAATCTAATGTATTCATTCATCCTTTTTATATCATCCATGATTAGATATCTTCTACTGATGGTTATCAGATAACCTTTAAACAGATTCTTATCGAATACTTGAATCTCGGATCTTTGGACTTCCTCGTTTCGAATATGCTACGTGGGACACTCAGAAAGTTTTGCGAAACTAAAAAAAATTGTTCTATACGTACATATATTTTTATCAAATCTTTTCAAAGTACTTTCCACCAGCCTCTATACAAAGATTCATGCGCCTAAACCAGTTTTCAAAACACTTTTTCCAGTCCGCCGCAGACACCTCGTTTACAGCCTGCTCGAACGCAGCCAGCGCATCTTCCGGCGACGAAAATTGTATCCCTTTGAGCTGATTTTTTATTTTTGGGAATAAAAAGAAGTCACACGGTGCTAGATCAGGGCTGTAAGGAGGGTGACCCAGGAGTTTGACTGGCGTGCTGTCCAGGAAGTCCCTCGTTTTGAGTGCGGTGTGCGCAGGTGCATTGTCGTGGTGGAGCAGTAGCCCGCGGAGCCCTGTGTTTGGTCGCTTGTTGCTTATAACAGAGAAAACTTCTGGCAAACATTTGGTAGTATACCATTCGGCATTAATGCTTCTTTGATCCCGTAAGGGAATTGATACCAAGTGGCCAGTCAAATTAAAAAAGCTAGCGATCAAAATCTTACCCCGGCTTCTAGATCGCTTCACTTTGGTAGGCGTTGGCTCATTTTGAAACACCCAAACAGTCGACTGGCGCTTGGTTTCTGGGTCGTATTGATAAATCCAGGACTCATCACCTGTAACGATGTCGTAAACACGTCGAGACGAGCCTGCTTCAAATTTGTTAAGCATATCACGGCACCATTCCACCCGGGCCTGCTTCTGAGCATCGGTGAGGTTGTGCGGCACCCAGCGTGATACTATCCTCCTCACGCGAAGATGGCTGTGTAGAATCTCGTGAACGCTTCCCGATCCAATCTTCAATATGTGTTGAATCTCCTGATATGTAATTCGCCTATTGTCTTGGATTAAATTTTTCACTGCTAGCACGTTTTCTTCAGTAACAGCCGTCAAAGGGCGACCGCTTCTTTCGTCATCCCCCAAAGTTGGTCGACCGCGCTTGAATTCGTTATACCAACGATACACGGTTGCCTTGGAAGGGCCTTCATCCATGAATGCCATTTGAAGTCTATCGTACGATTCATCCGGTTTCAGGCGACACTTGAAATCGTATAAAATCATAGCTCTAAAATGTTCCCGGCGCAGATCCATATTTCAGTGAGACACAATACTTTGAATTAACTCGCAAAAAATGTGGAGGGAAATTTTGAAATTGGAACTTACTTATTTTTACTTATAAATAATCATATTTTCGAAAAACATTATAACTGGCCAGTCTCCCATATATAAAAACTTTTTTTCGCAATACTTTCTGAGGGGCCTGGTATTTATCTTATAATATTGATGAAACAAAATGCTGTTAGCTTATCATCAAAATACTTAATGGCAATTTTGGCCTTGAATTCATTTCCACCCATTGTTGGCCGTACTTAGAAGTTTTTCTACCGAATATTACTACCATTGTATTCCATCAGGTAAGCATTAAAACCAAAATAAGATACAATGAAACTGCGGAAGTGGTTCCGTTCCGTTGATACAAGCAACTCAAGCAAGGACAGTATTTTACGAGCCCCTCCAATAACTTTCGAATACATACTTCCTTCCGGACCTTTGCGAAAGACCCATTGTGTAACCCAAAGATTTCGGAAGAAACCCCAAAGCATTTTTGCCTATTGAAACTTTTGAAAGCAACAAAATAATGTCAAAGTGCGTACAGTTTCGGCACACAACTGCCGATTTGACGCCAAAATTGTATGAAATTTTAATCTTTGTTACTGACACGTAAAAACGATAATAGCATGCGAGATTTTATTCTTGCCATGGCCATAACTGGGACGATTGTGTACAAAACGGAAGGAAGCGCAATAGAGCTGTAAAAGGGCCGCCGGGTGTTGCTCTATGAATAGATATTTCGCTATTCGTGCCTTCGGCATGGTTTCGCAGCTGAATGAGTGAATCAAGCGGTTTTTAGTTTTGATGGGAAGCGAGTGCGTGAGCGATGGATCGATTCGGGGCTTAGCAGCAGTGCGCGGGCGTCATGGGCCGGGGGCCGAAGGGGCGAGGGGGGACGGTTTCCGGCGGCGCGGGCGCACCGTGGGAACGCGCGCACCCACCTACAAGACTGCTCCTCGGATTAAATGACGGGCACTAATTAATTTAAGTTTGCGGCATGTAAAAATAGAGATCCGTGCTAGATACAGCAGGGAGAGTGGTTAACTGCTCGCTTGTAGTAGTTACTTATTGACTTGCTCCAACCACTTCACGCGCGAAAACTTGCTCTATTCTGTATGGATGAACCTGATTTCAGAATCTAATTCTCGTTTATTTCAAGTTATAAAGTGAGCTTGGTTCCAGAAAACATGTTAATTTCTTTTTCAAGACATAGGTAATTGCTTACTTTATGTACCTATACGATTAACAGCATTACTGCATAGATAGATACCAATGCAAATATTGGTGCATTCATCAAGCTTTAGTTACATGTATATCTGAGGGGCTCTGGTGATTTTTATAGGGGCTATCATTGGTACTTTACTGTTAGACAAGGGACATAATCTACGCCGACTACATCAGGCAGAAAAATGAGAAATTTTGCAATCTTAAAGCTAAGAAAACCTTACCTGGAAATTAGCAAATTGCAGCTACCTCATGTGATGCAAGAATCGATGTATCGACTATATAAATGGACTATCGATATCTATACATGAACATTTCGCAGAAGTGGTTCACCCTTTGTTCGCTCAAGAGGCAAGATGGCGTCGCACCTGGCGAACCAGATGCTCCATTCAGGCCGAGTCGAGCTGAATTTTATGAATCGTCGACGATCCACTCTCGGCCCATTCACTACATATTTTTTCATTTCGTGCAACATGTGTGCACTTTGGCTAGGTAAGTAGATAAATTGGAACTTGGAGCACGCTTAGAAGAGTTTTGGGTTTTTAGTTAAGTGAAATTCTTGAAGAAATTCGTGAGATACTTGAAAGTTAAATTAGTGTCAGAAAAACTTGCTTTCCGGACAAGCGTGGACTCGCAGAGGTATTTACTACAAATGGTGGGTATCCAACACAGATGTTACATAATTCATTATTGTTTCCAGTTTGGATGGTTATGTTATTGATATCGGTATATGAAAACATAATGAAGCTATTATTAATTAATTAATTACTTTAAACAATGTTGTAGTAGTAAAGCATTATTGATAATCCATTTGACCTTTCAAAGGGCTTACTTATCTCAATCAAATATTAACCGATCCTACCAAACATATTCACATAATACTAGAGAGAGACCGCAGCTTCACCTGCGTGAATGTCGTTTAGCTCACATCCTGCGGGAACTGCTTATTTTCTGGGATGAAAAGAAGCCTATATGTTAATCCAGGACATTGTCTATCTGTGTGCCAAATTTCATCCAAATCTGTTCAGCCGTTACAGCGTGAAGAAGTAACAAACATGCATACACACTCACAAATTTTCGCATTTATAACATTGTGTGATTTGCAGTAGGTACCTAAATACCAACTCGTTCGGATAAACACGATTCAACGCTGTAATCAAAACAAATTAATGACAATTTATAACTGGCCTTATCGGAGTTCGGTTCATTCATAACTTTAGTGATAAGTTGGCAAATAAATCCATTATGTTATCTCTGTGTACCGATCTGGGTGTAGGTATTATAAAAGAGAATTGGGTATCAAGCTGCTACGCATTCCGCAAGCTGTGAGTTTCAATTGATTCCCGATAGGTGGATTTTTGAAAAAAAGAACCCTGTGTAGGTACCTACATACAGTCAAGTGCATATTGATAGCAATTCCAGTAAAAGCAGTCTGTTTTGTGGCTTTAAATATTCGTTCACATTTACTATTCAAATAGTTATTTTTTCAAGTTTTTAATTGTAAAATTAAAAACATAAATTAGTATTCTTTTTAGGGTTCCATACCCAAACGGTGCCAAACGGGACCCTATTACTCTTGATACACGGTCTGTCCATCCGTCCGTCTGTCTGTCACAGGGCTGTATCTTTTGAACGGTAATAATAGGTGGCCAGTTGAAGTTTTCTCGTAATACGTGTTGCTATGACCCCTATCACTTTTGTTTTGTTTTAAAGTGAATTTTAAGAATGTGGTTGCGATTAGGAACTGGGAGTCTACTCCCGTTCGACGATATTCAATAAATCGTACGATTCATCGCACAATTTGCTACTCCAGTCAACCATCGTTCTCTTATCGCATGCAATGATCGTGTTTTGACGTTTGTTTTTCTCATCTCCGGTAAATTGTATACGACTATGAACCGTAGTCTATCTTAATTGTGCCTTTTTTATGTGCCTATCTTTATTATGTAAGCATCAGTCGGAACGAAAGTTCGTACTTCGTTTGTCGTTCGTAAAACGCGAGTAGACCTACAGATACTGAACCACTATGCAAATTATCCGCTCTCCTTAAAAATTTATCCTGTATACTTACATACACACTTCTTGTTTACATCTTTTCAGATACTTTTACACGCAGTCGGATTATTTGGTTTCGTTCGTTTAATGATTTTTTAGTTTCGTTATTTAGTCTGTGTAGGCCATCATCATCATCATCATTTCAGCCGAAAGACGTCTACTGCTGGACATAAGCTTCCCCCAAGCATCGCCACACTGGACATGTTGGGGGCGATATGCCATAATCGCCACGCATGGCAGGCGGATTGGCGATCGCAATTGGTTTGTTAAATACTCAGAGAACGCTGCTGCCCACCTTTGGTGAATCCCTTACGGCCGATATTAATATCCAATCTATCCACGATTTGCCCTACTAGTGATAGGAATTTGACACAAGCTCCATACAAAATATGTCAAATTTCTATCTCTAGTAGGGTAAATCGTGGATAGATTGGATATAAATTTTGGCCGATAGTCGCCTTTTACGACACCCATGAGAAGATATAGGGTGAAGGTACTTTAAATGAACCGCCGTTTTTTTTTTCTTCTCCAGCTAAATCTGTGAAAGACAAAGATAACTTCATCATAGTATAATTACATTAATAACTGAAACAATACAGTCGGTTGCCCAAAAAAAATCGTTTCTCTATCTTCGAAGCCAATATTCTTACTTTTTCAAAATGAAAAACTACTATTATCAAACTTACCTTACTATTACTTATTAAACTTGTAAGATAACATTCCTATGACATTTACCTATACAACCTCTTAAGGGGTCACTGTACTCATCAGTAAGAACAACTTTTACTATGGGACCAACCATGAAATCGCAAAGAAAAATTGCTGTTCCCTACATTTGTAAATCTCAATGTTACGTGTGTATGTAATGTTACAGGGTTGGTCCCATAGTAAAAGTTGTTCATACTGATGAGTACAATGACCCCTTAAGAGGTTTTCAGTTATTTCAATAACACGTTGTATAGCCTGTATTGGTCAGCTAGGTTTTACACTGAGTAGTCGCCTGCTACGTCACACCGCCAGACCTTCCGGAAAACAGGTGACCTATTGACCTAAACACATACCTGTTACGAATATAGACACCACCTGCATAAAGCCCTCTCCCTTCTACCCCTACACTGCAGAGTTACAATCGTTTTATTTCAGTATAGTTTAAAGTTGAAAGCTTTTAACGTAAAACCCTTTACAGGCAATTTAGGTACTTTTAGAGAAAGGTCAGGCTGTAGTTGCTCGGTTATAAATTGTTGTATTCCTATAAATATCTAACGAAGTTGTTTGTAATAGCAAGTTTGAAAGTGTTCTGGCATAAGTCAATTATGCCAGGTAGATCAACGGAAGCACGGGCGTACATAGTGGGGGGGGAGGGTTAGGGGGTCCGGACCCCCCTTAGTCTACGCAAAAACTGTAATATTCACCGAATATTAATTTGCGTAGCATTTTTATCCGAAACGAGTGTTGTGGCGCAACTTGGGAGAGGCCTATGTCTAGCAGTGGACTGCGATAGGCTGAGTTGAAGTTACGGAAAACTAGTTTACATTTTTGTTCATTGTTGGACCTCCCCTATATAAAAGCTACAGCTACGCCCGTGAACGGAAGCATAGGTTGAGGACGATTTGCTCCCTGGTCGTTCAGCTCTGTGGACGTTTTTATTAAGAGGACATTATGACTTGTGGACCACCTGCTACAAAGGAAGTTTTGCTCTAAGGATCACCTGATCCAGAAAGGTATTTTTTTTCAAGTACCGCGATCTTGATACTTAATTAAACCTTAAAATAGAGAGCTTTGAGGCTCTACATCTTCTTGCTCGAAGTACTGTGAAATTCATGGCTAAGTAGGTATACCAAAATAGTACCAATGATTATAATGACGTATCGTTTCCCACAACATAGCATGGCGTTCACACTGCATGGCAATCAATGCCATGCAGTGTGAGCGATCACGTGTTGTGAGATGCCGCCGTATTCCGTGAAAAACAAGAAAGACTTCTCAATGGAAACTGTTAGCAACTGTACCTTGGCTGTATATTAATTGTCTGTGCTAAAAGCTTAAATGTTAAAAGCAAAAGAACCTCAAATGAAAGAAGTAACTAAATGTTCGTGGCGCTACATTTTTTAGGGTTCCGTAGTCCTACAAGGAACCCATATAGTTTCGTCATGTCCGTCCGTCTATCCTAATCCTTTACAGCTTAATAACTTCTACACTTATAAACATAAGTAAATGAAATTTTGTTAAAAAATAGTCTAGATATAGATCTCAATTTTAAAAGAAAAAAAAATCGTGATTACGTATTTTAGGGGTGGCGCCCATACATTTGAAATGGGGATGAAAAAATTTTTTTCGCTGCACCCCCTCGTGTGGGGTATCATTGAATAGGTCTACTAAAATGAAGGCAATGTTTCATACCTAACTTTTTTATCAGGTGTACCATCTGCGAAATATAGCCCGCCAAACTGGCTTGCAATGTGTCCCCCCCTGCCATTTCTAAACTATGCGACGTAGAAACTTATAATCTTTCACATTGATAGATCTTTGTAAAAAGTCTCTTTTAAAATTGTTTCGAGTATAATGTGTTATATTTCTATTGATGTGATAATAAATTTTTGAGTTTTAGAGAGAAAACTGAAAAATACTTAAAACGTCCTACTTCAAAGATCATTGACCTTAGAGAAAAATTCTCTTAGCAAATAATGCTCTCCTTTAGCTACTTTCTATTTTAAAAAATCACAAAAAGTATTTTTGTGTTATGTTGACATGACACACTTAAATTTGGCGATGTACAGCGCCATCTAGCGGCTACTAACAACACTCTCTGGGTCGCCAATGCTGCCGTCTATTGCATTTGGCGCTTTATAGCGCCATCCAGCGGCTATTAACAACACTCTATAAGTCGCCAATGCTGTTGCTGCCGTCTATTGCAAAAACTAAAATGTTACAATGACAATACAATTTAATATATTCAGTTTCAGTGTCATTGTAAATCCAAGATGGCTGCCGCCACAAATTGGGTGATTACATATTTATTCTCAACCCTCTCAATATGTGTATCAAATGATAGGGCTTGACTAGTGGAATACAGTACAGTATGAAAAAAAAACAAATCCAATATGGCTACCAACAAAATGGCCCATTACATATTTTTTAATAACCCACTTAATCATCCTCCAAGCCTTTTTCCCAATTATTCTGAGGTTGGCTTCCATTCTAGCCAGATGTGGCTGAACATCAGTATTTTACACGGAGCGACTGCCATCAGACCCCTGCAACGCATTTACTGGGTATTACTGACATTCGGAGGTTAGACCAGTTGTCAGACTTTCAGGCTTCTGACTACCCGTAACGACTGCCATAGATATTCGTATGGCAACCGGGACCGACAGCTTAACGTGCTCTCAAATGAAAGGGCTTGACTAGTGGAATATAGTACGTCATGAAAAATTCCAAACCTAAGATGGCCGCCATGCCCAGGGCGACGAAAGTTTTGGGGGCACAAAATTCAATCCTTGCCCTGGACATTCACGACCTTAGGCTACGACACTGCGTATTATAAGCACTAAGCAATAAGCTTGTTTGCTTGCAGAGCCAGCCTTCGCGTGCCACCATCATTTTGTTTATGATGAAACGAAACTAATTTAGTTCGACACACTACTTGCTTTATTAATGAAACAGCGGAGGTGGGGCATTCGTTGCCTGTAACGGAACTTACATAATTATTGGTAAACCTCGGCTTCCTTTGACACAACTAATCCACACTTACTGCCGAGAATTTTAGACTATATTACATAGATTATAGAGTTCTATTTGTTATGGTTAGTGGTGGTTGTTGTGATGTTTCGTTTTGAAATCGTTGTAAACTGAATGAAGCAGCAACTGTCGGCTGCGAGTCAGCCTACACTATACGTTAAAAGGCATTGTATTTCGCAAATATCACTCGATTATATCAATGAATACAGTTTTTGTATTAGCTTAGTCATTGTTGCACATAAGTGGAAATGCGTTTGCATGTATTATGTTGAGTCTCCAGAAACTGCTTTACTACTTGCCTACGTAATTATTATGGGTGTAGCAATTAATGTGATTTGTAATTAATGAATGACTGCCTCGTTCGTCTAGTGGTTGCAAGCGCGACTGCTGAGCGTGGGGTCCTGGGTTCGATTCCCGGGTCGGACAAAGTTATTGAGTTTTTTCATTAGGAAATTCTCAGTAGCAGCTCGGAGTCTGGATTTGTGCCCAGTCAGTGGCAATAGGCTCGCTCCCTATTACATGGGACTATAACATAACTGGCGAAATGTGGGTGTACTATTACACCTCTGCCTACCCCTTCGGGGAAATACAGGCGTGATTTTATGTTATGTTATGTTAATTAATGAATTATAAGCAGTTTTGTTTTATTGTATATACAATACACCTATAAAATATTATATTTCGAGTGATTTGAGCGGAAATCCGTAGGATGCGGGAAGCGCAGGACCGGTCGTCGTTGTGGCGATGCTTGGGGGGAGGCTTATGTGACTTATGTTCAGCAGTGGATGTCTTTCAGCTGAAATGATGATGATGATGATTTGTGTTATGTAATGAGGTGCGTAGTTATTGCAGCATGCCGCATAGTACGTTGGATGTGGGCTTCATTACACACCGAATGCCATCAAGTTCAACCGCCGTCTTGTTTTCTCAAACGTATCTTGCCTTTTGGAGTGCCATGGGGTATCCTGGATAGTTTTTAAGTAGCATCCAGGGTCTCCCGTGCCCTCCTATGTTATAAAAAAAACCGGCCAAGAGCATGTCGGGCCATGCTCAGTATTATAGGGTTCCTTAAGTAGGTGTTAAACAAATCAAATCGAATAATATTCATGGCTATTTTAGTTTTTGCAATAGAAAGCAGCATTGGCGATTCCGAGAGTGTTGTTAGTAGCCTCTAGATGGCGCGCGCTATACAGCGCCAAATGCAATAGACGGCAGCATTGGCGACTCAGAGAGTGTTGTTAGTACTAGATTGTATTACCAAATAAGTACTTTTCTTCCGATATATTAAGCAATTATTGGCTATACTTAGTAGATTTTTATATTGTTAAAATTGTAGCTCCAATAGTAATAAAATTAATACTGTAGACATATTCTCAAAGTTAGTAGGTAGTTAATTTGGATTAAAATAATTTCTTCACTCTATTCCCTATATCAGCAGCCTCTTATCGAATTTCTTCCAGTAGCTTTTATTCTTAAATATCCACCTCATTCTCACTTTTTCCCCATTTCTATCTGTTTCCTTGAATAAAGTCTTACTCACTGTTTCTTTATTTCCACTTTCAGTTACCTATCCTCACAATATGCCAACAATGACCCGTAGGGCTACTGCCCTAGAAATGGAGCATAAGTTGAGTGCAGCACTGAAACAGCTGAAAGCTACACAAAGCCAGTGTCAACAACTCCTGCAGGAGAGGGAGGACAGTGAAGAGGAAGTAAAGTCTATTGTTGACAAAAACTCAAGCTTGAAAAGGGAGCTAGTAGATCTACATCAGCAATACCTGGATGTTGTGGATGAACGGGACAAACTTCAGGTGGTGACGGACAGTTTTAGTCAATGTAGTGATTTTTATGAGGAAGCATTATGTAAAGCCAGGTACCTAGAAGATCAGTTAGTTAATGCAAATCTACAGATAAAAAACTTGCAGAATGAAAAAAAAATGTGCACAGTCTGCTGCAACACAAAACCTATTCTGTGAATTAGTTAGTCCCAGCTCTGACCCTATGTCAGACCTGCCTCAAAATGCTCATAAATTAAGTCATAATAAAATAAAAAAATACATAAAACTTAATAAAATTATTAATAAATGCAAAAAGTTCAAGAAGCAACAACATAACTTTTCTAAAAATATTCAATTGAGAAAAGAACGTATTGAATTAATTAATAAACTTAATAACTTTCAAATTAAATTAGAAGATAGTAAAAATATCTACGAAATGGACACTCAGTACTTACAGTCTGATATAAAGAGGTTAGAGAACTCACTTAATTCACTATACTCTAAATATGTGAGCTCTCAGAAGCAAATCAAAGAGCATATCTTAGCTGCTAACGAGTTAGTTGCAATGTGTAATGCATGTACATGTAATGTAGACAGAGTGGACTCAATCTCATTCAACAACACTCATTGTACTTACATAAATAAATCAAGTAGTAATGATTTCCCAACCGAGTTAACAAAGGGCCTGTCCGAAGTTGAGGAATCATATGACTGTAACTTTAACACAGAGGAACCAGCTTCAACTGACCATGACTTGTCTTCTGTTATAAATATAAGTACCAATGCTTCAAATGATCAAGTATGTTATAACTCAATTATGTATTCGGATGACCTAGGTAAGGGTTTGGGAGACTTACTAGGTAACAGCCTGAATCATTCTTTTTTAAATAATTGTATGCCTGGGTTAACATACAATCAAATTATAAAATCACTCCTTAATAATAAATTTAACAAGCATACCGACCTAACTGTGTTTATAGGTAATAGTACTAATGTTCGTAAAAAAGACATCACTGATAGTGTTGCCCAGCTGTTATCACTAAACTGTCACAAAATAATATTATGTGCTTTCCCATACCTCAACCACTTGTCAGATAGTCAAAACGACTGTATACATATGCTAAATAAGCACATTCATTTCTTGGTAAGTCATTATAGCGACAAGTTCATGTTCTTTGACACAAACAAGTTTGTTGGTAAATTAAAACTGACTAGGAATTCCGTGTACCTACCAACTAAATTCAAACGTCAAATAACAACACTATTGGCTTATAATATAAACTCTGTCATTAGTAGCATGACAAAGTCTCCATCCACTACTTATGTTTTTAATAATAGTCATGCTAATATTAAGGTGGTTAACCAAAATAATTTAAACTAACCACAGCGACAACAGAGAAGCAGAGTCATTGTTTAATAATGTCACATCAAAACATAAATCGCTTCTCTGGCAAAATTTTAGATGTAGAATTATTTGCTGAGAGATATAATGTAGATATTCTATGCTTCACAGAAACTTTTCTGAGAGCAGATAAAATGTTATTTAACGTGGATAATTTTAAGATAGCCAGTTCGTTCCAGAGAGCGTCAGCAGAAGGTGGGGGAACCTTAATCATGGTTAGACAACACCTGAAGTGTAAGGAGCGGCTAGATATTTGCAATCTCTCTGTTGAACGAGTATGTGAGCTCGCGTGTGCAGAAGTGGAGGAGCATGTGATTTTGTGTGTTTATAGCCCTCCTGACTCCAATAAGCCCCTATTTCTTTTAACAATGGAGGATGCTCTTAGAAAAATAAATGTAAATAAAAAGTTGATCGTTTGTGGGGATTTCAATATTGACATTCTGATAAATACCAAAGATAAACGTAACTTCTTGTCATTATTTAAATCATTTAACCTAAAACATATGTTCTTTGAGCCGACTAGAGTGACACCTACCACAGCTACTTGCATAGATAATATTATGACAAACTTTAAAATATTTGAAAAGAATTTAATTAGTGGCGTTCGTTCAGATCATAAGTGTCAGATTATTAAATTGAATTATAAGAAAATCATAAGTCACCAAATTATACAATGTAGATCATTAACGAAAAATTGTCTACAAAAATTTAATAAAAATCTAGAATCCCAATTACTTACATTACAATCGCAAAATGGCAACCCTAATTATATGTATAGTAAACTATTTAATGTTATATGTAATGAGTTTGAAAAAGCATGCAAAGTAAAAAAAATTACTATAAAACCAAAAATCATGTTTAGCTCCTGGGCTACAAAGGGTATAAGACGCAGTCGAGATGTTTTGTATGGGTTATATGACAAAAAGTCTTATACACCTAATATCAATTTTCATATTTACGTTAGAAGATACTCAAAAATCTTTAAAAAGATTTGCGTGCAAGCGAAGGCTGCTTATATTAGTGATCAAATAAAGAAGTCAAATAATAAAATAAAACGACTTGGAAAATAATAAATACTGAAACTGGTAATCGTAGGCTTACAGATAGTACAATGAGCATAAAAATAGATGACAAACTAGTTTCAGATAAAAATGTAGTCTCTAACTTCTTTGAACGATTTTTTACAAATATCCCACTCGAGACTACTAAATTTCTTCCATCGTCCCCCGTAGCAGCTGAGACACTCTTAAAGGAAAATGTTACTTTGCCTATATCTACTACAGCTTACTTTGAGTTTAGTTTTATTACTCCCATTGATATAATAAAAACATTTAAAACAATAGCCAGTAAAAAAACAGAGGACTTATGGGGATTGTCCATAAAAGCTGTCGAAGCAATAATAGTCAATATCGCGCCAATTTTAGCGACAATCTTCAATACTTGCATCGTAGATGGCATTTTTCCCGATCTAATGAAATATAGCAAAATTGTGCCCATTTTCAAATCAGGTAGCCTTGATAATGCATCTAATTATAGGCCAATATCTGTTCTACTAGCTTTAAGCAAAATTTTTGAAAAACTAATACTAAATCAAATGTTAGTATATTTTAACTTAAATGGGATACTTCATGATAAACAGTTTGGATTTACGAAGGGACGTTCAACGGGAGATGCTGGATCCACCCTAATCAAAACAGTATTGGAGGCTTGGGAGCAGGCTCAGGATGCGGTAGGAGTGTTCTGTGATCTTTCTAAGGCGTTCGACTGCGTGGATCACCGAACGCTCATTCTGAAATTAAAACACTACGGAATCCGAGGTAGATCTATTGATCTCGTAAGTTCATATTTGTCGAATCGGGAACAAAAGGTAGCTATAGGTAATGTCACTTCTGTAGGCTCACTTGTTAAAATGGGTGTACCTCAGGGATCAATTTTAGGCCCATTTCTGTTTCTTGTATATATTAATGACCTCCCATATATAATAAAAGATACAAAGACTAACATAGTCTTATTTGCTGACGACACTTCACTTATATTTAAAGTGAATAGGAAAGATAGTGACCTTGTGGAACCCAATAATACTCTTAATATTCTTTCCAATTGGTTCTCTGCTAACAATCTTCTTCTTAATGCAGGAAAAACCAAATGTATAAAATTTTCGACACCTAATGTACACCATATTGTTACTAATGTAAGACTAGATGGAAAAGTTTTGGATCTGGTTCCCTCAACTGTCTTCCTGGGTATCTCAGTAGACTCTAAACTGCAATGGGGACCTCATATAGAGGCACTTGCTGGCAAACTGAGTTCTGCTGCTTTTGCCATTAGAAAAATAAGGCAGATGACTGATGTGGCTACGGCTAGATTAGTATATTTTGCATACTTCCACAGTATTATGTCTTATGGCATCTTACTGTGGGGTTCATCTGCTGATGTAGAGACTATTTTCATATTACAAAAAAGAGCAGTCCGAGCTATTTATAATCTAGGTTGCCGTGAGTCTTTGCGTGAGTTATTCAAAGAGATAAATATTCTTACCTTACCGTCCTTGTATATTTATCAAAATATTTTGTATGTGCGTAAAAATATCTTAAATTACAATAAAAGAAGTGATACCCATAGCTTCAATACACGATATAAGCATGAGCTTGTTGTACCCGGTTTTAGACTTATAAAAACTAGTACTAAGTCGTTTATGGGAAACAGTATTAGGTTCTATAATAAACTTCCAACTTGTATTACTGAACTACCATTGATAAAATTCAAGTTAGTAACAAAACGTGTGTTAATGTCAAGAGCTTATTATGATATAAACCAATACATTGCTGATAAAAATGTCTGGAATACGATTCCCACCTGCACACTGCGACCCACTGGTTCTCCTCAACTAGGTATTTGATATCTCTTGGCATTTGACATGTAATTATTTCCTATTGGATCATTTATAATTGTTAATTTTATTCCTATTGGACCATTAGTTTTATTTTCTATCTTTTACTTTTGACATTGGATCTATTTTTATTATTTCCTTTGACATTTTGTTTTTTTTTTTGACACATTTTATTTTTTGTATCGATCTGTTGGTAATTTTTCTACCAAGTCATGTTATTTTGATATTTTTTCAGTTATTATTAACTGTTTATTATTAAATTTATTTACACTTTATTAACTTTACTGTTTCGGAATTATACAATTTATTTACACTTTTTTTCTAATATTGCATTTCTGACATAGAACTGCAACGTATATGAACTGCTTACAATTTTTAATAGGTGATTAAAATGTAAAATGTAAGTATCATGTGGCCATTAATGTTTTTTACAGTAATTCTATATATTCCTGCCTATTTGTTGTCTAGCAGTATGAGTCTGTCATGCTCACTTAAATGTCATGCTGATGGTGGCGTTAGTGTCGGGTCGTTAAGTTCCCTTCAATATGGTTGAGTTAAGCGATGGCTGATGCTCGCGTCATGCTCGTGAACGGGTGCCGTCTGTCGGGACAGGTCAGCTTCTACATACTATGGCAACTCTTCTTACGTTTATTTCTAAAGGCAATATACTCACTTTTAAACTCTTGTTTATTTCTGACATTAACCTACATTATACTCACATTATTTGAATAAATTTGATGTAATAAACAATAACCTATTTTAAAAAGAGTTTATCCATGGAGTTTCTTGCCGGTTCTTCTCCATAGGACCCACAATTTGGAACCGTGCAACTAGAGCCTGACCTTTCAAAAGTGCCTGTAATTAGGTTTATTTGAAATAAAAAACATTGAAATTGAAATTGAAATTGAGATGGCGCCAAATTTAAGAAGTTTGTCATGTCAACAACATAACACAAAGTTACTTTTTGAGATTTTTTCAAATAGAAAGTAGCTAAAGGAGCATTATTTGCTATGACCATTTTTCTCTAAGGTCAATGACCTTTGAACTAGGACGTTTTAAGTATTGTTCAGTTTTCTCGCTATAACTCAAAAATTTATAATCACATTATACTCGAAATAATTTTAAAAGAGAGTTTTTACAAAGGTCTATCAATGTGGAAGATTATAAGTTTCTAAGTTTTATAGTTTAAAAATGGCAGGACACATTGCAAAGCCACTTTGACGGGCTATATTTCGCAGATGGTACACCTGATAAAAAAGTGATGTATCAAACATTGCCTCCATTTTAGTAGACCTATTCAATGATATTACACACGAGGGGGTGCAGCGAAAAAAAAATGTTCATCCCCATTTCACATGTATGGGCGCCACCCCTAAAATACGTAATCACGATTTTTTTTTCTTTTAAAATTGAGATCTATATGTAGACTATTTTTTAACAAAATTTCATTTACTTATGTTTATAACTGTAGAAGTTATTAAGCTGTAAAAGATTAGGACAGACGGACAGACGGACAGACGGACAGATGGACAGATGGACAGACGGACAGACGGACAGACGGACAGACGGACGGACATGACGAAACTATAAGGGTTCCTTGTAGGACTACGGAACCCTAAAAAAAGGGTGTTTTAGAGTTTCAAGCGTTCTGGTAACATCCTGTGTTTTTTTTGTTAAAAATTAGTTACTAAAGTCCGTATCATAGTTTTTTTTTTTTACATAGGTGGGCCACCGAGCAAGCGGGTCACCTGATGGTAAGCAATCTCCGCCGCCCATGGACATCCGCAACACCAGGGGAGTCACCAATGCGTTGCCGACCTTTTAAAAAGACGTATGCTCGTTTCTTGAAGGCTCCCATGTCAAATTGTTTCGGGAAAACCGCTGATGGGAGTTGGTTCCACAGTTTTGCTGTACGAGGCCAAAAATGACGTGTGAAACGTACAGTAGTTGACCGCCAATCATCAAGATGGTGAGGATGGAATTTAGATTTATGGTGTGTGGTACGATGGTGGAAGTTAGCGGCTAGTATAAGGTCGAACAATTCCTCAGAGCATTTCCCATTGTAAATGCGATAGAGGATACATACAGATGCAACGTCTCTTCGCAAGTATCGATATCGATATATCGGAAGTAAATTAGGTACCTACCTACCTAAAAACCAGCGCTGTGGCTCTGCTCTGAGCATATGTGCCACAGCAATTTGTTGAGCGATGGCTGTTTTGCGCGGATGTGACGGATATCTTACCACTTGACTCTTTGTAGGTACCTGTACCTATTTGTTTTGTTTTTTCTTTCATGTTTTTGGTAATTTTGTGCGTCACTCTAGACGCAAATAAAAATTTTCTTTTTTTTTCTTACCTACATTTCATCGATTGCAATAGCGTGGTTTTGATATTATTCCATATCGCAGCTAGGGAATGCAATCTCGCGAGATCCCGAACCATTTCTGCGAAATTAATCCCGCACCTAAAATCATGCGGGATCTCGCTAGATTTGCGGGATTTCAACACAACACATTCCACGACCACTTAAGCTTCTGCATCTGCAGATGCAACTGTTGTAGTAGATCCAGACGAAGACTATGACTTCTATCATCTATAGCGGTGAAATCTAAATCCATGGAGAGAATGGAGACGGAGACAACAAATAGGCATCTCTCACTTGATCAAGAATTAAAAATGACATTGAAAACTCGCCCGCAAGAACCCCTACCTGTTCAACTTGTTCAAATTCTGTTGATTTACTTATCAAAAGAGTAATAAATCTTTTTATATCAGGCGGGACAAAAGGGCATACCTGCAGTTTGCCCAGGAGTGCCTATCATCTGTCATACCGACAAGTGTAGAAGCAGGACGGGCATTTTCTGCCGCAGGATATCTGGCACGCAGCATTCGAAGTCCCTTAGCTGGCGAAACACTAGACATGTTATGTTTTCTAAGAAGTTACTTCCAAAATCACTCTTAAATGTTCATTATTGTGTCTTAATTTAATACAATAAATAGATTTTATTATTTTTAACGCATTTACGCATGCGAAGCGAAATCTAACGATTTAAATTGTGAAAAGAAAAAAATCGCTCACGAGCAGTATTCGAACCTGCGACTCCTGGCTCAGTACGCCAGTACTTTAGCAATTGAGCTACCGTGAAAACTGCTCGTGGTATCGAATTTAACCTCCACTTGGTACGTCTTTGGGTGACGTCAGAAAGAAAAACTGTTTCTTAATAAGATATCGCTGAAAATAATGCATTATTAATAATGAAATAATATTGATTTTAAGAGCGTATGCTCGGTCCGTGGGCTGTTTTGCTCAAAAACGTAATTTTTCAAATCTGATTATTCATCAACCACTTATCCTACGAACATATCAATTACTAATAATTTTAGGAAATGTTATTGTCTAAATAGAAGATAGTTTATTTTGTTCGATTATTAGAGTATTTGTGAAATCTATCAAGATAACTGAACAGAGGTTTTCTTAATTTCACTTTCAGAGTCAATTTCGAAGCTTCAAATATCTGAAACCACTGACAGACCTAAGAAACGAAATTTTTTAACCAACTGGGAAGATCCTTGTAAAAATAGTTAATTGAAAGGATTTTTCATTTTAGGCTGAATACATAAGAAATAAAAATCCAAACAATGTGAAATAATTCAGAAATTATAGTCGATACAATTATTATTTTCACCACTATATCTTACATAATTTAATATAACAATAAATTATTATAATAGAAGAACATATTCTTTAAAAACTTACACTTGAAAATTTCAACTAAATTAGCTCTATAATTTTTTTATAAATATTTTAAAACTACTATAATACTTCGCGTTCGAATCGATTCAAATCACTTCGCCGCGAGCCCTTCCAGAGAGTGGTCACGTCGCTCGGCGCTCCGTCGGGGGTTGACGACCTTTGCCGTGCGTTTATACACGGATACTGCAAGTTTTTAGGGCGATCGTCAAATCTTAGTACTTTGGTAAATAAAATATTTTATTTTTGATGACCGACAAAATTTTAAAGTATTATCATAAGTACTTGGTAAGTATTTTTTTATGACTGACATTGTTTTATAGTGACAAAAAATTATGTTTTAGAAGGTATGGGAAATAAAACAAAGGCGTTTTTTGGAAAGAGAAAACGCAAAAAATCTGAAAATTTGGCTAAGGCAAGAGCTAAAAGGTATATTTATGTTACACTAGCTTCCACCCGCAGCTTCGCCCGTGTGAAATTCGGTATGTTACAAGTGTTCTAGAGTGTGCAATCGATTCAAGTTTGGAACTAAACTAAAATTAGGGGTTAGGGTTTTAATAAAAACAAACGTAAGTTATTCAAGTTTAGTAGAAAAAAAAAACAAAATCGTTGGCTTTTTATTTATAAATAATGTATTTTTAAGGTTCCGTAACTAGAAGGAAAAAACTAAACTCTTATAGGTTCACTCTCTTGTCTGTCTGTCCGTCTGTCATAGCCGAATCTGTTGAACGAAAAAAGTTTAAATTTCTGTTCAAAGTTTGCTCTATTAATTGCCTTCTTTTTACAAGCTTTTTATTAACTTGCAATGTATGTATGTATGTAATTTGTTAAGGTCGAATCTTGCAACTCATTTTTGAAGCAGATATCTTCAACCGATTGAGCTGAAATTTTGTATACACGTTTAGTTTGGATGACAATGCATGGTTAGCTGTGTGACGTCATTCTAAATTCAACATGGCGGAACACCCAAGATGGCGGACTAGTTATTTTTAATGCACTCCTACAATATGGGTACCAAATGAAAGGACTTGCTGAGAATACGAATGCGAGTTAAAAAATCTGTCCAGCGATAACTAAAAAGTAAAAAATAAATTAAAAGCATTTTTTTTTATAAAAACAAGGTTTCTTTTAAATGCGCTAAAATGAATAAAATAAACTCTCCCTTTAAAACTTTTTATTATTTAACCCTGTGCCCGTGACTTGCATAAGCATTAGCAGCCCATTACTGTCCCACTGCTGGGCACGGACTAGTTTTTGTAATTTATGGTACGGAAATATGGAACATGAATGGTGTAACGGTCGGTTGGTCGCTACTTTACTTTTTAGGGTTCCGTACCCGAAGGGTGCCAAACGGGTCCCGTTTTCGTATTACTCTCGCTACGCTGTCCGTCCATCCGTCCGTCTGTCAGTCACAGGGCTGTATCTTTTGAACGGGAATAGATAACCGATTGACGGACGGACGACAAATACTAAAAACAAAAAAAAGTCCAAGATTTTAGACTTTTTTACCCATACAAGAAACCTCAAAAAATATGCATTTTTTTCAACGTTTTTGTTCCTGCTCTATCTTCAAAACGGTAATATATACCAGCGTCACACTTGGTGAGATTATAGTGCATTATTATGTAGTTTAGCAAAAAATACTAAAAATAAGACAAACATAGACCTATGTGGTGGTACCTGCGTAAGAAAGACATGCAAAATTTCATATTTCGCGCACTGTGCGTTGATGTTTTTTGATAAAATCTCATAAATTAAATCCGTTTTTATGGGGTATCAGGTCGTTGGGAGGTACGGAACCCTTACTGCGCGAGTCCGACTCGCACTTGGCCGGTTTTATTATTCTTATGTACTAGGTACTTAAACGTGTCTTTGTTTGAAAGTTAGAAATATATTAGAGAAGAGTGTAAGGCTGTTGTAGGGTTTCCTAAAACTAAGTTCTAAAACATTTAGAACTCGCGCCGATTTTACGCCTGTACGAGCCCTTGCTGGCTAATACATGAATTGATAAGTTTAGATGGAAGAATGCTAATCTTGTTGACTTCTTGATAAGTAGTTATTTATTAATTGTAACAAACGTGTTAACAATAAAACGGACGAAAGTGAACTCAATTATATTTAGCAGAATATTAATTTACATTAGGTACTTAGGTAATTAATAAATTGCTTATGCTAGTGCTCTAAATAAATGTGCGATGTAATCGTACATATTCCCGGACGAGATGGGAAGGATACGAGATGAAGTGTAACTTGATTTACAAAACAAATGAAAAATTAAAAGTAATAAGTTTAAAATAACATGGCAATGACTATAAAACAAACAATAAAATTATTATTTTTCAAACTAAGGAGAAGTTCCTATATGAACGCGAGGGTTGCACGTATCCTGAACGCGCACGCTGTCGAGGTGTCCACTTGTATCGCTGCTGCGGGGCGGCGTGGCTGTCGATGTCCTCAGCTCCTCGGCGACTGATGGTGACGGTGATGGTGTAACTCGCCAGCGACATTGTGTACGGCGAGCTACGATAATTATTCCTGTGATGCATACTATCCCAAGTAGAGCGTAGATCATAGCGTAGTGATGAATATCGTGATAAGATATATCGTCAGATAACATCACTTCCGTCTTTTTCATAGACTGAATCTTTTGGTCTACGTCGGTGATTTCTTGTTCTAAATCTTGAGTTTTGTTCTCCAAAACTAGTTTAGGTATGCTGATATTGATGATGTGGTTGATAGGGGCAATCACTGGTGCATAAATATCTGATTCCGTCCTTATTTCACTCAGGTAAGGCTTGTGTGAGTATAAAGTAAAGTTGTCTGTCTTGACAATGCATCCCTGACCTATATTAAATAGTCCGGCTTGACTCAGCTGATGCGCGGTTACTTGATCGCCGCATATTGTTCGAACTTGGCACCGATCACAACAAAAGTAAAAATAGTTGTTTAATGTGTAGGTTTCTAGCCAATCGTGCTTGCAGAAACTTGATATTGTTTTGCATTCCGAATTTTCTGTTTTACAAAAGTTCTTGTCTCCTTTGATTCGGTATATAGGTCGTAAGATGTGGCAATAATAGACTTCCGAAACTGTTAACATGATCTCAAGACTTCTTCAGACATGGTAATCAAGGTATCCTTTTTCATGTTAATAGATACGTATTCAGATACTGCGATGATGCTGATCATGTCCTTCTGCCCTGTTGCCTTGGGGATCGGAATTATCTTATAGATTTCGTACGAATCTCGACTGATAAGAGGTAATTTGATCTCAAAGATGATAATGTCCTCCAGAAGTCTTGTTCTTATTTTCAGTAGATCATATATCTTCCGAAGATCTGAGTGTATGTTGTCAATTGGCAGAGAAACGTCCTTGGGTAACTTGCTCGAAATTGTACCTAACTCATTTACGAGTTGCTCTGGCGTAATCAAGTGTAAGTTGAAACGACCATTGTAAATATCTGTGATGGTGTCTAATAGCGTATTCTGAATGCTCTTTAAATTGTATAGCATATTACTGGCTATTATAGCTCCCATGTTGAAGTCATTAATTATGCTGTTTGACTGAATATTGCTCTTCAATTGGCCTATTGCTACGTCTAGCTTGTTCATGTGACGATTTATCATTTTAAGTTGCAGGTTCATATTGTGCTCAGTTCGCTTAAGAAGGTTGTTTTCGGCTTCCATGAGTGAAGTCTGATTTCTCCAAAGAGAAACTATGTGCTTCTCGTTTTCTCGAATGAGAGAAATATCCTTGCGATATTTTTCAGCGAAACTTTCGTCGAGCACTCCAAATAAGCTGTTTGCGATATATCCTACGCCGTTAATGAGTCCTCGGCGCTGACGCATTGTCCTAGGTCGCGTGCAGGAATGCTGACTTAGCAATACCGTGTTGTAGTGCTCAAGTTCTAAGAACGCGTGACGTAGCTGGAGTATGATTACGTCACAGTGAACTTGATCTTGAATAGTATCACATGTTTGTTTGAGCGATTGAATGTATTTATCGAAAGTTTTTGTTGATTGCCAATATGTATCCTGAACGCGCACGCTGTCGAGGTGTCCACTTGTATCGCTGCTGCGGGGCGGAGTGGCTGTCGATGTCCTCAGCTCCTCGGCGACTGATGGTGACGGTGATGGTGTAACTCGCCAGCGACATTGTGTACGGCGAGCTACGATAATTATTCCTGTGATGCATACTATCCCAAGTAGAGCGTAGATCATAGCGTAGTGATGAATATCGTGATAAGATATATCGTCAGATAACATCACTTCCGTCTTTTTCATAGACTGAATCTTTTGGTCTACGTCGGTGATTTCTTGTTCTAAATCTTGAGTTTTGTTCTCCAAAACTAGTTTAGGTATGCTGATATTGATGATGTGGTTGATAGGGGCAATCACTGGTGCATAAATATCTGATTCCGTCCTTATTTCACTCAGGTAAGGCTTGTGTGAGTATAAAGTAAAGTTGTCTGTCTTGACAATGCATCCCTGACCTATATTAAATAATCCGGCTCGAAGGACCATAAATGTACGAGCCCTTGCTGGCTAATACATGAATTGATAAGTTTAGATGGAAGAATGCTAATCTTGTTGACTTCTTGATAAGTAGTTATTTATTAATTGTAACAAACGTGTTAACAATAAAACGGACGAAAGTGAACTCAATTATATTTAGCAGAATATTAATTTACATTAGGTACTTAGGTAATTAATAAATTGCTTATGCTAGTGCTCTAAATAAATGTGCGATGTAATCGTACAACGCCTATACGCAAATCAGCGGCGGCGTCGTCTAAAAACCGTCGGCGGCGGCGGCGCACTGTGGGATTATTTTAGGTTGGCACTTCTACTATACGAATCTATAAATGACTCTTTGAGGTATTGTAAGGTTTTAGCGTAAAATGCCAATTATCACTTTATCTCCTAGTGTCGATATTATTATTTTATCATAAAAATGTTTTTTAAAAGCCTTATCGAAGATTTTCGAAGCAGCAGAGTACAATTATTGAAGTTCGGCACAAATACTATGCAAATATACACACGAAACTTTGTGGTAACGTAAGGTTTTGGCGTAACACGCTTTTCTCTACATACATAAAAAAACTTTAAATTACTAGATCTCTGAAAAAACTTGTAAAACGTAAAATTTTGGAAGCATTAAAGTTATTATTTATTGTAGTTTGGCCTTCTACTATACGGATCTATAAATTACTCTTTGAGGTATTGTGAGTTTTTGGCGTAAAAATGTTAATTAACACTTTATCTCCTACTGTCGATAATTTTTTCTTCATAAAAATGATTTTTAAAAGCATAATCAAAGATTTAGGAAGCAACAGAGTATACATTTATTGTAGTTCGGCACAAACACTATGTGCATATATACACGAAACTTTGATGTAACGTAAGGTTTTGGCGTAAAACATCTTTCTCTCCATACATAAAAAAATTCAAATGACTGTATCTCTAAAAATACTTGTAAAACCATATTGAACATTTTTGAAGCATTACAGCATTACAGTATGTATTTATTATAGTTTGGCATCTCTAATATATGAATCTATAAATAAATCTTTGAGGTATTGTGCGGTTTTAGCGTAAAACTCCAATGTTAATTTTATCTTTAACTGACGAATTTTTAAAAATAAAAATTATTTTTAAAAACAAATCGAAGATTTTTGAAGCAACAGAGTATGTATTTAGTGTAGTTTGGCACTAGCACTATATGGATCTATACACGAAACTTTAAGGTAATGTATAAGGTTTTAATTTTCTCTCCATACAAAAAAAACTTCAAATCGCTATCTATATCTTTGAAAATACTTGTTAAATGAAAACACTGAGGCAGCATTTTATATTTGCATTCATAAGTAGAATCCGAATCCGTTATAATATTTACAAAAAAACATATTTAATTTTTAAATTTTCATTCATAAAAAAAAAAAAACAAAATAGATCCTAAAAAAAAAAAGTATCAAAATTATTCGTGCTAACGGTTGAGCACTCACGCACACAGAGGAACCATTGTATCGTGCCGTAGTGAGTGTGCCATTCGATAGATCGTGCAGATTTTGACTTGCGCTAAATCGAACATACGCTCTTAATATAAATAATTTCTTATTTGCGGAAACCCGCAAATAGCGAGATCTTGCGAGATTGGAATTCATAAATCTCGCAAGCAATTACCGAGATCTTGCGAGTCCTCAATCTCGCAAATAGCGAGATTGAGGATTTTCCTGCGGGATTGCTTTCCCTAATCGCAGCTAATTTGTAATCATTTTTCATGTAAAATGCAACGGGAAAGTTTAATATAATAGTAAGTTCGTGCAGAGATGCACAGAATACTATAATATGGTTCGTGTGAGAATCGAACCCACGAACAGCAGCTGCCACATCACCAAACGTGCGATCTGTGGTTTTTACAGAACAATTTAAAAAACTTGATTGTCAGTGAAACTGTACGAAGTAGGAACATATAATAATAATGTCCTCCCGGCCGAATTCCGGTCACGGCGGCCAATCTCAATGGAGATTAGCCATCTGCGCGGGACATATTATAGTGCACAAGTGGTGCGCAAAGACAGGTGCACTCTCTATTCCCTCACTCTCATAATCCGATGGGACGGCAATTCGACACGACCGGAGAGAGATCAGGCGCAGGACCGACAGCTTTACGTGCTCTCCGAGGCACGAAGGGGTCTCGATGTGTAACGAAACGGTCACCCATCCACAAACTGACCGCGGCTAGTGCAGCTTAACCTTGAAGATCATACAATCCACACGCTTGCCACTTAGCCACGAGCCCCTTAACAACATATAGATAGCTGGTGAAACTCAATGTGTATCTTGTTGACGGAGTTAGTGAACATAATGTCTTTTAATCATTATTATTGACTATTTGCATTAAAAATACATGCCAAGATTGTTTACTAAATAAGACAAGTAAGAAAAAACAGAGTGTACACACAATCATGCCTGAAATAGTTACTACAGACCACAGTTAAAAAACTACGGAAGGGAACAAATCCTATTTTTATCATGGCGCCACACGTCATAACATAAAAAAGCTTTACCAAGAAAAGTATCCTATGATTCTGCATTTAAATCAATTTATGGCCTAGTACCAGTTACCAGTATAATTCGTTGGCGTTTTCCTGTTACATACATAGCATGCGTATAAAAAATATTTTTAATGACTATCAATAGGTATTAGCTTCGGATATAGAAGATAAGATTGACCGGCTCTTTGGTTCAGTGGTCGCCAGTACGATTGTGGATTTTGTGATCCAGGGTTCAAATAGGTCATGGCAGATAGTGTGGTAGTGTGTAATTGGGTTTTTTGAGGAAGGAAACTGATCGCTCAGTATTTTAGGGTTCCATACCCAAAGGGTGCTAACGGGACCCTATTACTCTCACTACGCTGTCCGTCCGTCCGTCCGTCTGTCTGTCTGTCTGTCACAGGGCTGTATCTTTGTAACGGTAATAGATAACTACTTGAAATTTTCACACAAATTTTACAAGAAACCTCGAAAAACATGCTTTTTTTCAACGTTTTTGTTCCTGCTCTATCTTCAAAACGGTAATACAGCATCAAACTTGGTCTGATTATAGTGCATACTATGTAGTTTAGCAACAAATACTAAAACATGGCAAACGACGACATATTATGTGGTGTTACCTAGGGAAGAAAGAGATGTAAAAATTCACATTTCGCGTACGTCGTTGATGTCTCAAAACAAAAGACATCAACGAACGTACGCGAAATGTGAATTTTAAACTTTACATTTCAAACTCTCGTGGGGTATCAGGTCGATGGGTGGTACGGAACCCTTACTACGTGAGTTCGACTCACACTTGGCCGGTTTTATTGTGAATGACGATAGGTTGTAACGAGGCTCAACTCGTTACGCTGCTCACCACCTTATTTGGACTTTCTGGCCACTTTATAAAACTTCACCTATCCAAATTCAAAATTTAAAATTCTTCCATAATTTTCTATTTTTCACTTAAAACAAGGGACTTATATCGCAGACTCGGCCGAGTATGGACGTGTCCGTCCATAACAGTTTTTTTATTATTATTTACATCAGTACAATATATTTTTATCAGTGTTATCCAATCTGCAACATACAGTATTCCAAAACGTTCCTACTTGTTTTATTGTGTTTGTGCCGACCTACATATCTACCTACCTATCAACCAGGTTCCTGCCTCCAGCCAGAGCTCGCTGCTTTGACATAGCAGCAGCTCAATCGTCTTATAGTCGGAGTTGACCTACCACTCCTCCGACCCTCCGTACTACCGACCTTCTGTACCCTCCGTACCTCAGAGTTCCGTACCTCCATACCTCTGAGTTCTGTTCCTGTAGTTCCTGTACACACGGCTACACATCAAGCTGTACATTTCCAGTATAAGCTGACCTCGCATTGTATAGGTTTTCCTTACAACGCGAGGTCAGCCTTTACTGGTTTTGTACAGCTTGATGTGTAGCCGTGTGTACCACTAGTTCCTGTTCTCCTCCTCGTTCCGTGTGTCACCGTGTGTCAAGCCTCCGAACCTTCGACCCTCCGAGTCTCCTGCCTGAGCTACCCCTCATCAAGGCCATGACGCGACACTGGCGCCCAACGTGGGGCGTCGTAGGTTTGCCCCTAATCACATTGTTAGGTAGCTTCTAAGTATTGCCATTGATATCGACGAATTGACGGTGATTTATATAACGCATTATATGTACCAGGCCCCTCAGAAAGTATTGCGAAAAAAAGTTTTTATATATGGGAGACTGACCAGTTATAATGTTTTTCGAAAATATGATTATTTATAAGTAAAAATAAGTAAGTTCCAATTTCAAAATTTCCCTCCACATTTTTTGCGAGTTAATTCAAAGTATTGTGTCTCACTGAAATATGGATCTGCGCCGGGAACATTTTAGAGCTATGATTTTATACGATTTCAAGTGTCGCCTGAAACCGGATGAATCGTACGATAGACTTCAAATGGCATTCATGGATGAAGGCCCTTCCAAGGCAACCGTGTATCGTTGGTATAACGAATTCAAGCGCGGTCGACCAACTTTGGGGGATGACGAAAGAAGCGGTCGCCCTTTGACGGCTGTTACCGAAGAAAACGTGCTAGCAGTGAAAAATTTAATCCAAGACAATAGGCGAATTACATATCAGGAGATTCAACACATATTGAAGATTGGATCGGGAAGCGTTCACGAGATTCTACACAGCCATCTTCGCGTGAGGAGGATAGTATCACGCTGGGTGCCGCACAACCTCACCGATGCTCAGAAGCAGGCCCGGGTGGAATGGTGCAGTGATATGCTTAACAAATTTGAAGCAGGCTCGTCTCGGCGTGTTTAAGACATCGTTACAGGTGATGAGTCCTGGATTTATCAATACGACCCAGAAACCAAGCGCCAGTCGACTGTTTGGGTGTTTCAAAATGAGCCAACGCCTACCAAAGTGAAGCGATCTAGAAGCGGGGGTAAGATTTTGATCGCTAGCTTTTTTAATTTGACTGGCCACTTGGTATCATTCCCTTACGGGATCAAAGAAGCATTAATGCCGAATGGTATACTACCAAATGTTTGCCAGAAGTTTTCTCTGTTATAAGCAACAAGCGACCAAACACAGGGCTCCGCGGGCTACTGCTCCACCACGACAATGCACCTGCGCACACCGCACTCAAAACGAGGGACTTCCTGGACAGCACGCCAGTCAAACTCCTGGGTCACCCTCCTTACAGCCCTGATCTAGCACCGTGTGACTTCTTTTTATTCCCAAAAATAAAAAATCAGCTCAAAGGGATACAATTTTCGTCGCCGGAAGATGCGCTGGCTGCGTTCGAGCAGGCTGTAAACGAGGTGTCTGCGGCGGACTGGAAAAAGTGTTTTGAAAACTGGTTTAGGCGCATGAATCTTTGTATAGAGGCTGGTGGAAAGTACTTTGAAAAGATTTGATAAAAATATATGTACGTATAGAACAATTTTTTTTAGTTTCGCAAAACTTTCTGAGTGTCCCACGTATGTAAGACTACTAATAGTATTTTTAAAATAACTGCTCGTAATCTAATTGACCCTCAGGAAATCACATTTTAATAAAAGAGGATCCACAGTATTGTGTGCTTTTTGAAACATTTAATTTAATCTTTAGACCATCACATTTACGAACTTTTTAGGGCACCGTAGTCATACAAGGAACCCTTATAGTTTCGTCATGTCCGTCCGTCTGTCCGTCTGTCCTAATCCTTTACAGCTTAATAACTTCTACAGTTATAAACATAAGTAAATTTTTTATTTTTATTTTAAAGAAGTGATAGCCTAGTGGTTGAGCGCTTGCCTTCCATACTCAATACTCAATTCATTTATTGCACTCCGTAAGTATTTAAAGGTGTTACATTATATATTAAGTATCATATGTGGGCCCTGTCGGGCACGGCAAAAAGTAGGAGAGAGGAGGAGTCACTTTTATATACTTTATTATCAAGTAGGTATCTAGTTATTGCATTTTATGTAAAATTATCATCAAAAAATTCATTGATGCCATAATAACATTTATTTAATAGGAGTTGTTTTAGTTTTTTTTATAAACATATTGTCTTTTTCTTCGTTTTTTATCACTGGCGGAAGTTTATTATATATTTTTATTGACATTACATACAGGATGGTGTGAGTTCGATCCCGGCCCGCACCTCTGACTTTTCGAATTCATGTGCGGATTTATATTCGATTATCACTTGCTTTAACGGTGAAGGAAAACACCGTGAGGAAACCTGCACACCTGAGAGTGCTCCATACAGTTCTCGATGGTGTGTGTAGTCTGCCAACCCGCACTAGGCCAGCGTGGTGGACTAAGGCCTCAGCCTTCTCGTACTGAGAAGAGGCCCGTGCCCAGCAGTGGGACAGTAATGGGCAGGCGCAGATCCAGAATTCCGCTCAGGGGGGGGGGGGGGGGGGGGCAATTTTCATGATGATTTCTATAAACTAGTCAGCCTCGGGGAAACTTCTTTTTCAAATACCTACATATTGTTAAGAAAAACCGAGCATAGCAAACTAGACTACTTTTCTATATAATTTTACAAATTACCTGATTGCCCAGTTAAGCCAGTTGCTTTAAAAAAATAAAAAAACCGGCCAAGAGCATGTCGGGCCATGCTCAGTATTATAGGGTTCCTTAAGTAGGTGTACAAACGAATCAAATCGAATATTAATCATGGCTATTTTAGTTTTTGCAATAATCGGCAGCATTCGCGACTCAGAGCGTGTTGTTAGTAGCGCCATCTAGCGATAAATTCAAGAAGCCAAATTTAAGAAGTCTGGTTGATGTCAAAGTTACTTTTTGTGATTTTTTCAAATAGAAAGTAGCTAAAGGAGCATTATTTGCCATGATAATTTTTCTCTAAGGTCAATGACCTTTGAACTAGGACGTTTTAAGTATTTTTCGGTTTTCTGTCTATAACTCAAAAAATTATAATCACATTATACTCGAAATAATTTTAAAAGAGAGTTTTCACAAAGGTCTATTAATGTGGAAGATTATAAGTTTCTACCTTGCATAGTTTAGAAATGGCAGGGGGGGGGACACATTGCAAGCCACTTTGGCGGGCTATATTTCGCAGATGGTACACCTGATAAAAAAGTGGTGTATGAAACATTACCTTCATTTTAGTAGACCTATTCAATGATACCCCACACGATGGGGTGCAGCGAAAAAAAATATTTTTTCCCCATTTCACATGTATGGGCGCCACCCCTAAAGAACGTAAAAACTATTTTTTTATTCTTTTAAAATTGAGATCTATATGCAGACTATTTTTTAACAAAATTTCATTTACTTATGTTTATAACTGTAGAAGTTATTAAGCTGTAAAGGATTAGGACAGACGGACAGACGGACAGACGGACAGACGGACAGACGGACAGACGGACGGACATGACGAAACTATAAGGGTTCCTTGTAGGACTTCGGAACCCTAAAAACGTAGGTAGATTTTATTTTCTCCAAAATTCAGCTCACGACTTCTTAATATATCTTCTACATATAAATCAAGGAAATGGCGCTACTGACCCAAACCAAAATCGAAACAAAGTGCGCGAATTTTTTTGGGATGTTTTGCAAAAAGCACAAATGAAAAGAAGACAAGACCAACGCGAGCGAAGCGAGCGCGAAAATTCTGTGTTTATGTTCTTGGCGGTTTCGGGCTTTCCTCATTCAAATAAATAAATGTAACAGAATAGTTGCTTACAATATACATCAAACAAGTAGAGCATACGAAGGCTACCAGGCGTAAGTGAACGAGTTTTTTTTTCACTGTGCATAAATATACCTACTGAGTACACAAAAGTTATAACATTTAAAAAAAACTTCATTCAGTTCATTACATTACATGTGGAATGATAACGGCAATCGCTGAGGATTTTCGGTCAAACTAATCATTAAAAGCGATTCATCGCTATAATTCAATAATTGAAAAAGGAAATCAAAAATATTACTTTGGTTTTTATCTAATTTACTGTTAAATGAAATATTTATTGCAAAATTTCTGTAAAAAATCACATTATATTAGAAAATTTAAAAAGCAATACACAGGCATTCCCCAGATAAATGCTAATTTGTGTGCGCCCTATTTTTTAACCGACGAAAAAAAGGAGGAGGTTCTCAATTCGACGCGTATATTTTTTTTTTTTTTTTTTTTTTTTTTTTTTTTTTTTTTTATGTATGACCACTCATAACTTTTTACAGAGTGGTCCGATTTTGATGATTCTTTTTTTAATGGATAGGGTATATCTCGAAGTTGGTCCCATTTAAATTTCAAAATCAAAATCCACCCCTAAGGGTAGTAAAACAGGGGATGAGTGTTTGTTCACCCACTGAATTCTTACCTGTTAACCGATTCTGTTGAAACTTGACACATATAAATATAGTTCTGGACACTACGACATAATGGAGACCTGGAGTTAGATTTTAACCACAAAAAAATTAAAAATAAAACTTTTTAACAAAAAATTGAACCGACGAAAAGTGAAACTGAAAAGCGAAAAATAACTATTTATGAGTCGGCGCCAAACAACCAATTAACGAAGATCATTAAATTACTTTAATTAAATAATAAAAACAACGTCACATCAAATACAACGTGAAATTTTCAACGATAAACAATAACTTTCCAAAAATGCGTTCTCCGCTCGGCCACTTGCAACTTACACGCACTTTGCATGTTAAAAGTTCGTTTGGCGCCGACTCATAAATAGTTATTTTTCGCTTTTCAGTTTCACTTTTCGTCGGTTCAATTTTTTGTTAAAAAGTTTTTTTTAGCAAAATTCTTGGAATTTTGTCCATTGCCCGTCCTTGCCACTTAACCCACTACTAATACTGGTAGTGATGTGATTATGACGAGTTTGGAAGTACTTGGGTCGAGGCTCAGGGTGGGGCAATTGCCCCCCCCCCCCCCCTGGATCCGCGCCTAGTAATGGGCTGGTCATGTTAAATGAAATTTTGTTAAAAAATGGTTTAGATATAGATCTCAATTTTAAAAGTCCGTCTGTCCTAATCCTTTACAGCTTAATAACTTCTACAGTTATAAACATAAGTAAATGAAATTTTGTTAAAAAATCTCAATTTTAAAAGAATAAAAAAATCTTCATAACGTATTTTAGGGGTGGCGCCCATACATGTGAAATGGGGATGAACATTTTTTTTTCGCTGCACCCCCTCGTGTGGGGTATCGTTGAATAGGTCTACTAAAATGAAGGAAATGTTTCATACATAAGTTTTTTATCAGGGATACCATCTGCGAAATACAGTTCGTCAAAGTGGCTTGCAATGTGTGTCCCCCCTTTTTTTTTTTTTTTTTTTACGTGGGGAAATCCTCATGGACGCACTCCGCTCGGGGATGGCGGAGCCAGTGTCGGACTCTTACCGACTAAAACCACCACGGTGTTCCTCTTCCAACCATTGGCCGGGGGCGTGGGAAACTTATAGTCGTCCAACCACCCCCGGCAGGTCCCGGCTCGCCACTAGTAGGCGAGCCCCTTCTCCCCGTGCGGCATCATCGGCCGCACCCTTCTCTTGACTGGCGCGCGTGGAACACGACGCGCCACCGTCACGGGCCTTGACTGATCGGGCGGCGGGCTACCCCGAGTCCGCCGCCCGCAGGCCCCTCCTAGGGTGGCTGGAGGTCGGCGTACGCCCTCCTGCGACGCCCGGTCCGTCTCCTGCGGGTAGGGAGAGAGGTCGTTGCCTCTCGAACCCTCTCCGCCGCCTCCTTAGCGAGCATCACCTGCTCGCAAAAGGAGACGACGCCCTCCCAAGCGTTCTCGCTCCCGACCATAGCCAAAACAACGGCCGGAAGCGAGAGATCGCTGCCGCCTACTGCAGTGATAAGGTCACGGCGCTGCGTGGCCCAAGCTGGGCATTCCGCCAGTGATGTGTGTCCCCCCTGCCATTTCTAAACTATACTAACTAACTACTACTACTATACTAACGTAGAAACTTATAGACAACACATTGATAGACCTTTATAAAAACTCTCTTTTAAAATTATTTCGAGTATAATGTGATTATAAATTTTTGAGTTATAGTGAGAAAACTGAAAAATACTTAAGACGTCCTAGTTCATAGGTCATTGACCTTAGAGAAAAATGATCTAAATAAATAATGCTCCTTAAGTTACTTTCTAGTTAAAAAAATCACAAAAAGAAACTTTGTGTTATATTGATATGATACACTTCTTAAATTTAGCTTCTTAATTTTAGCCCTAGGTGGCGCTGTTTGCAAAAACTAAAATAGCAATGATTAATATTCGATTTGATTCGTTTGTAATTAGACCTACTCAAGGATCCCTATAATACTGAGCATGGCCCGACATGCTCTTGACCAGTTTTTTTTTAGATAAGTACTGAGATTAAGGATTAATTAGTAAATGATTGAAATAACTACTATGAATTTTAAATACGAAAACGATTTTTCTCGGTTCTTTCAGTTTATTATAGAAATAACTTTTGAAACTTAAAACTTAAGTAAGTGCTTCATTTTTGCACTAACATTACAGATACAACAGTTTATTTTGGTTTGAAATCCGTCATTGGGAAAAAAACGCCATTGGCCATTGGGTAAGTAGAGGTACCACTAAAGCCGTAACATATCCACACACAAACCCCACACACTCACAAACCCCCTACACTCCCCTTTGTTACACAACGCACTTTATTACATCCTTACATTTCACTTTCATTGTTATTATTACCTTAACTATAAATTATGTATGTTCACATCCGTGACACCAAGATTTTTATGAATAATGCTGAAATGTTAACATAATATATTAACTTTTATTTACTATGTCCTGGTAGTTGGGAGTCCTGGAGACCTGTAACACAGGTTCACCTAGTACAGGCTCCAGTCTCCACAACATAATGTTAAGCAAATAATTATTTTAATAATTTACACTGTAACAATTCTTTATGTGGTGGAGAAATAAATAAATAAAATTATAAATGATTATATCATACAGTAACGCTGTTGCATATAAGATACTGATTACAACAATATCGTATAATAAACAAACTTATTCTATCTGCCTAGGCCAGACTTTCCCAAAGTGGGCGATAACGCCCCCTTATGAGCGCTGCAGGCCTTAAAAAAAATCTGCTGTTCCCCTACATTTTGTCGATTTACGATTTTTTTTCACAATTTCTGCGTGAGTCCCATAGTAAAAGTTGTTCATACTGTTGAGTACAATGAGCCATTAATAGGTTTTCAGTTGTTTCAATAACACGTTGTATTACATGTAATGGAAAACCAGATTGTCCAGCAACACTGCCATACAACTCATAATGTTAATGTCACGAATACCAAATAAGCCCGGTCGGGTACCATTAATTATAGAAAAGTTTGAAAACATAAATCAGTAGCTATCAATACGAAACTATTTATTTATTGACCTCCTTGATTATTAGATACCTTTTTAGTTTTGTCGAATTTAAGTAGTTAGAGGCACAGCACAGAGTACCTTTGGTTAGAGCATAGACCAGTAAGCCTCTAGACGCCGGTTAGCTGGACACCCCCGGTCACAACGCATATGCTCTACCACTGCATATCATACGTCCCTCCGCCAATCGGAACGTCACTCAGTCAGCGAGCGGCACCAATCATAAGAAATCATACCACCGAACTTTTGAGCCGGCCAATCATAACGCGCCGTCCGCCCCCCTGACCCCACCAACGTTTTACGACTGCGTTCGAATACAAAACTTTGTTTATGCGGAGTCTTGTAGCTTACTGGTCTGTGGGTTAGAGGGAAAATTATTTATTCATGGAATTAATAAGTACTACGTACACCTATTAGTACTATTCCATGGTTTTATCATCTATAATGCTGGCCATCATCATTCTACTTATGACAGATCCAGATCAGAAAGCCAAGTCTCGTAATTAAAAACGTTCAAAATATAGTTACGAGGGCCTAGCATGAGCTTCTGGGGTATCGTGTAGTTGTCAACATATTTTGTATGGGACTTGTTTAGTTCCAAATACGCACACGTGGCGCCGCGCTGGTAAAATCCCCATCATAAGAAAAGGGAAGAAACGAAGATACAGAGGGCTTAAAAGTAACGCGAGTTGCTTCGAGAAAAAGATGGTACGGCCGTGCACGTCTTTGCTCGACTTGGCGGGGGCACTACCGTGCCCCCAGATATTATTACCTATTCTATGTTCCCATATAAAATTCGTCGATAACTACACGATAACGTTGGCTACAGGATACCGCAAAAACTCATGCTAGGCCCTCCCAACTAATCTCCATGATCTCAATTCTCCCTGATAGTACTTAGATGTTTCTGATTGCTGTTTATTGGTGACATTAATGACCTAAGTGTCACAAATAAACGGCAAAGGAACATCTACTGTCAGGAGATTGAAATTTAAAGCATTGAGATACAAATCGATATAAAACAATAAATATTATACCTATACTATATTATATTTTTTTGGTACATTTTTACACATTATTATCTAGACCCAACTCCCAAACTAAGCAGAGCTTGTACTATGGCTACTAGACGATGGATATAATACTTATATACTTTTGTTTGTAAATTCATACTTATACTTAATACATTGTTTATCACATAAATATTTGTGTCCTGTGGGAATCGAACCCACGACCTCGTTAATCAGCAGTCAGACACTCGAACCACTGGACCACAGACGTCGTCAAATAGGTAAAGTATTCAATAAAATATTTATAAATACCTATTATTCTACAATGTTTTGTTTAAGAATGTTATTGAAATCTATTTTAGATCAATATCAACAGCCTCATTCATTTAATTGTAGACAACTATTTATACAAAGCGAATAATTTGTAATAGAACCGAAATACCTACAAGATCCATGCATTTAGATAATATCGCAATAAAAATAGTACAAGAAACTCACAGTTGGTCGGCTTATAAAAATACTCTCCCCTCTCGGCTTCATTCAATGAGCACACGAGGTTAACCGACCAAATAAGAAGTAGTAAAATACACTTTATTTTATTTAAATACCCGCATACCTTTGTAAATTGTCGTTTTATTTTCATTCATGTATTAGAAGCTACGGTTAGTTCCGTCGCAAGTCTCCCACGCTGTGTGAATGAAGTGCGCTTGCACATGATTCAAGGAGCGAAAGAAAGGGGCGCGTCACTTCCGGAGCGAGGCGTATGGCGCTACTTCCGGCCGTCACCGGATACGTATGTTCCCTGTTCGCATCAATTATTATTTCCTTCTTAATGTTTCCTTTCATAAAAGCTTAATTATTAACGTCTTAGAAATAGGAGTGACGTGTCAAGACCGTCAGACATTTGAAAAAAATATGGAATTGTGTGTTAATTGAAATTATTATTTTAGTTCTTTAACAAAAACACCGACAAGTATATTACCAATATATATCCACTGAGATTGTGATTTCGACAAAACTCTCCTTTACCGAAGTCTAAATTTAAATATCATTGTAGGTAGACCATAAAAAGAAAACACGTGGGCACGTTTACTGGAATTTGCCAAAACCGTTTTTGGTTTTATCGTTTCAAAGCTTACTTTCAGACGGACGCACGGACGTAGGCTGTATTGTGTGTGTGCTGTGCCTCAAATCACGCCATATTTTTATCGCAAAACAAAGCTTTGACTCTTTGAGTGTAAAAATAAAACGAGCTGTTTCGAAGCTCAAATTAAATAAGCACTTAGTTTATGGATGTGAAAAACCCAAGCACACAGTCCCAAGTGTGCAAAAAGGTACGAAAAAATTTACGTTAAAATAATTTTGACATGGATGACTAGAATCTTTGGATCACTGGATGTTACGAGTACCTAAGCTAAGTAATATTCACTCGGATTTTAATGAAGTGTATCGACTTCATTAAAATCCGAGTGAATATTACTGTTATTGTTAGCCTGTATTGTTGTTATTGTTCCCACTTCTGGGCACAGTCCTCCCCCCATCAAATCCAAGGCCCCTAAAAGACCTTTGATTTTTATATGGCAAAGAGCTAACGTAGCGGAATTGACTCAGTATATAAGTTCCATCTATCTAACAGAGGCTCAGCTTATACTGGTTTTATCAAAGTCGACATAATGAAATGATGTAAGATGAGATCTAAGGATGCTGCCTGTTCTTGTTAAGTAAAACACGGTACTTCTCGCTATAGTAAAGCTCTTACAAAACACACTTATCCAAAATATTATAACTGGATAGTGTATTGTTAGCCTATACTTGGAGACCACAGAGACAAAGCTTTGTCTACCTACACGTCTGCACATGATTGTATTGCGGATTTGCGAACTACGGTTCTATTTCCAGGCTCTAGCCGGAACTGCCCTTTGAGCGGTATCTAATTACAAACTACAAAACGTGTAGAAGCATGCGACAATAAATCTACATTGCCGATGAACATCTATGTGAATTACCGACCTCTATCTACATATTAATATAACTAGTGTCTGAATTTTTAAAACTTAAAAGTATTATTAACCTAACCTAAATATAGATTTCGACTTTTCTCCCCAACAACCTTCCATTTTGTCACAGCAAACTTACTGTTAGATATGGACCTCGACCCAAAAAGTGCGGCAGTGCCTCTAGCTCCTCTGGCAACCGGATTGGCTGCTGTTGGTCCTCTCATTCAATGACGTAGATTCGCGACCCTGACCTGGGGAATATGGGTCAGGGAAGTTAGATGTTTCACCCACAACCCCGCTATCTATCCCACTTCTGCTATTGATTAATTGTACAGAAATACATAGGTAATAAAGGTTCTAAGAAAACTTTTGTAAAATTGTTTTGACGGAAGGCGTGCCAGAAAACATTGACGGTAACGCTTTCACAGTCAATAAAATTGTTTTCATTGCACTTTGTGCAAGTAGCTATTCTCTATCCCTTTTGCACTTTAGCATTTGTCCAACGAGTGACAAGGATGGAGAGCGGAAGTGTAATAAGAATGGAGTCGGGGTTCATTCATTGATGTTTCCGCCACCATCAATGGGTGGACACAAAATGTTGAGGAGCAGAAGGTTTAAAAATAATATACACAAATATAAACATCGAGTATAACAAAAATATTGCGGTATTGGGGGTGTGTGTGATTAAAATTGTTTATTTCTCCAAGCTGCCATTAACGCTCAACTTTGGGTGGCGTCTGTGATTAATACTTTAGGGTTACGTAGTTCAGGAATTCTTATAGTTCCGTCATGTCCGTCCGTCTGTCCTAATCCTTTACAGCTTAATAACCTCTACAGTTATAAACGTGAGTAGGTACAATGTAATTTTGAACAATAATAATTTAGATATAGATTTCAATTTTAAAAGAATAAAAAATCGCATTTATGCATTTTAGGGATAGCATATAATATACAAGTGAAATGGGGATGCATTTTTTATCGCTTCACGCATGGAGGTAATGTTTCATACGTCATTTTTTTATCAGGTGTACCGTACCATCTGCGAAATATAGCTCGCCAAAGTAGCTTGCAATATGTTCCCTCTCCCTGCCCTTTCTAAACTATGCAACGGAGAAACTTATAATCTTACACGTTGATAGACCTTAGTAAAAACTCTCTTTTAAAACTACTTTGAGCATAAAGTGATTATAAATTTTCGAGTAATAGAGAGAAAACTACAAAATACTTCAGACGTCCTAATGCAAAGGTTTAGGACTTTCAAGAAATATGATGTTGGCAAACAATGCTCCTTTAGTTACCTTCTATTTGATTAAATAACAAAAAGTACCTATGTGTTATATTGACATGACACACCTCTTAAATTTGGCCCGCTAGGTGGAGCTGTGTAACACACGCTCTGAGTCGCCAATGCTGCCGTCTATTGCAAAAACGGAAAAATTCAAATAGCCATGATTAATATTCTATTTGATACGTTTGTAATTACACCTATCTCTGGAACCCTATATTAACCCTATACTAAGCATGACCTGACATGCTCTTGGCCGGTTTTTTTTAATTACTTGTCTTTCATCTTGATAATTTTGATCGGGATGAAAACTATCCTAAAATAACTCAGATTCTTATTTAATAATGATTATCTGAGCCAATTAGTCCATTGATCTCATTTTAAATTAGCCAACTTCCGCATAGGAACTTCTCTGCTTCCCTTGGTGTTATTAATTACAGCTTTTACCAGGGTCCATTTTAGGGACCGAATTAGGAACTTATAGTTTAGGATGGCGATTCGAGCTAAAGGCCCACCTGATTTTAAGCGGTTACCTTTGCCCATAGCAACTTAAATACCTACCAATTAGGCTGTTGCCTAAATGGTACCGAAAGTCGGTTCGCCAAACTGAAACATGAAGATGGAAAGTCTCATGTGATTGTAATTTCACCGGCACCCGTACCCTTTAGACCGAAACACAGCAATGCAAGCATCACTATTTGGCGGAGAAGTGGGTACGGTGGTAGTACTTCCCCGGACGAGCTCTCTCACAAAGGAGCTCTACTACTACTTTGGTAGACCGACAGATGGTCTCCCTGTAGGTTGCTTCAGATATCGTTGGAGCGATACAGTCGACGGTTTTCTGATCTCAGGGAGCTCTGAGGCAGCGATTGGTAACATACTGCCAAAACTCGCAGCAAGTGGTGCGGTCAGGTGCGGTGTTCTCTCTTTTCGGTGAGCACATTTTGGGTGGCTGAGCTAACGGAGTTAGTAGTTAGAAACTTCTGTAATTAATCTACTTTGTGAATAGGTACACACGAGTGCGACCACTCAATACCAAGCCACCATTTGTAGCTTGTTTGTTGACTCTGTTTAGATAAGCTTAATTAAGGTAGAGCTGGCTGAAATACTTACATAGCATTGTCGAATTGAGGCATTTCAGCATTTGGAGGGTACCTAATAAAAGTTAACCCGAGATATTCCCTGTGGACTTTCACACCTTTTTTCCTGGGAGACTTATTATACGTGAAAAATGAAGATAGACGAGAAAACAAAAGGTGCATCAACTGAATAAAGGATTTAACTTGATTATTTTGTCGTGAAACTATATTATAGTGAAACGGCTACACCGTCTCCTGAAACGCATCCCTAGATTCCCAAGCCCAGTGCTGATATTGCTCGAATCATCTCTTTCTCCCTCATCATTCTCTTGCTACTAATAACATATGAAAATCAATTTATTATTTATTGAAATCGTAAGAATAACAGTACCTACGTCATGGTGAAGTAAATGACTGAATACCAGAATTCAATAAAAACGTGAATAAAAACAAAATATTTATCCATCCAAACAATCTCGAGGGTCGCTCAACTAAGCACGTCATTCGATAAACAAGACTGCAATGCGGCCGTGAAACTGAATTTCAGACGAACTGAAACCTTAATCTTTTCGCATAGAGATGGTTTATTAAAACTTTGATGGTAAGTAGAGGTTGGTTTATGATGACGTAACGGGTGTATCCCTCTGTTCATTGAGATGTCATGTCGCAGCCCCCAGTAACCTCACCCTTATCTCGTTAATTACCCCTCCCGCAGTGACGTCAGGGGTAATTTCGACACAGTAAATAAAATTCCACTTTCTAGATTAGATTTTTGATAACATTTTTTACGTGCTAATATTTAAAACTTTATTGTTTTGCGACGGTGCAGATGAAGGTTTTATTATTGATTTCGGTCAAACGGAAACTCGCTTAACGAACTGACTGGTAATTCCAAGAATTAATATTATGGTCTTGGGAGAGGTTGTAAGGCAACAGGCCTTTTTAAATAATCTATCTATCCACGATTTGCCCTGCTAGAAATATAAATTTGACATAAGCTTAAAGCTTTGATTAGTCAAAGGCTTGTAGATAGGATATTGAAAACGGGCGACAGAATGCATTAACTACGTCCTATCTTCAGTACCCACTTACGATTTACTCTATTAGAATAATAAATAAATAAAATCATTTTATTTCAGGCAAATTCACCCATAGTTATAAGTTAGTTACACACAGTCATTATGTTTTATTTTACACCAAATTAACGAATTACAAAGACTAACAAGAACATCAATATGGAATTAGAACAGCTAAAAATACATTGTTATCGAATTCAATTTTACATTAAATTTTTAGTATTTTGTCAAGTTTAAAAAATAAGAAACTTAGTACAGAAGCATAATTTTTGCAATATAAATTTTTTGAATTCGGATCTAAACATAAATTGTGCGGATTACAGTTGCTATAAATATAATACTATTTGTACTGTTTGTTTATCAATGATTAGAACTGCAATTTTGTCAACAAATGCCAGTTACGTCTGCATTTACACAACAATTAGCGATCGTTGTCATAAGCAAGAGTGTTCAGGTTCTTTAGCCTATACTTTAATGCACAAATGTCCACACGATCATAATACCTATATTAAGTAATTTATAGCAAAAAATAAAAAAGTCTTCAGTGTGGTTACACACAGTGTAAGATTTCGATACCGCAATAGCGACGGTAAGGCCCGTCATAGAGAGAGAGCTGGAGAGGAGCCATGGTGCCCTCACCTACCGGCTGACGCAGATTTTTTCGGGGCACGGTTGCCTCGGAAAGTATCTGTATCGCATAGGCCGGGAGGTGACGACCAAGTGTCATAACTGCGGGAGCTGCCCAAAGGACACGGCGCAGCACACACTGGAGGAGTGCCCAGTTTGGACCGCGCAACGCCGTGACTTAATCACTGCAGTAAGCGGCAGCGATCTCGCGCATCCGGCCTTGGTTCTGTCTATGGTCTGGGAGCGAGAGCGCTTAGGAAGGCATCGTCTCCTTCTTTGAGGACGTGATGCCGCCTCTTTAGGCGGCGGAAAGGGTTCGAGAAGCACGACCTGTCTTTCAATCCGCAGGAGGCGACCTGGGCGTCGTAGGAGAACCAGTCACCGTAGATGTGGGCCTGTGGGCGGCGGACTCGGGGTGGCCCGCCGCTCGACTAGTCACGTCCGTGACGTTGGTGCGTTATGTTCGGCGTGCGCCAGTCAAGAGGAGGGTGTGGCAGATGTGGTTGCCGCACGGGGAGAAGGGGCTCGCCTACTAGTGGCGAGCCAGGACCTTCCGGGGATGGTTGGGCGAATACAGGAGTTTCCTACGCCCCCAGGCAAGGGTCGTTAGAGGAACACCGTGGTGGTTTTTAGTCGGTAAGAGTCCAACACTGGCTCCGTCTTCCCCGGGCGGAGTGCGTCCATGAATCCATGAGGATTTTCCCCACGAAAAAAAAAGCACGGAAATATAAAGGATGCACGGGGTGCGTGCGAGCTTTGTTTCCGTGCTCTGTGGTATTATTGGTTAACTGGGTTGTGGAGGTCAGTCTGATGGCAGTCGCTCTGTCGCTTCGTGTAGGTACCTATATAAAATACTGATGTTCAGCCACATCTGGTTATACTGCAAAGACTGTTATGTCTGCAAAGAGGACAATGACTGCAGCAGGGTTGCCAGACGAGTACAATTGGATTATCATACTGATGTTCTAAAATTATCGTATATCAAGGAATTTGGTGAAATATTATCGTACACAGTGCTGAGCTACGAACAAAAGCAATGATTTTTAGCATCAAAATTATCGTATTTCTGCGTACTTCAATCAATTTTGTATCGTACCAGAGCCAAAATTATCGTAATTGTACGATAATTATCGTACGTCTGGCAACGCCGGACTGCAGCAAAAATCAATATCCTAATGAAGCGATGTGAATGCCCCTCTAGCTTAGTCTGTGCCTATTGCACCAATGACGAAACAGACGACTAAAAATCGATCGTGTATCTGGGCTCTAAGTTTGACGTCATCAAGTACCAACGTCACTGTTTTAAGGTTCAACAAAGTTGAATGCATTTAGTCTACGAAAGCAACTCAGGCCGAAATATGAAGCTTAGTTCACATTGGTAAAGTTCAAGTTGTCATCAAGGGTACCTAGTCGTTTTTTTTGTCATATGTTCATGTATGGTATCAATATTAAGGAAGATATGTTTAGGAGACCATGTCGACGTTTTCCGCTACAAAGGGCGTAAAGACCATTTTGGGCAAATTGACTTTTTAATGCAGTTTTTTAAGCTCTATCGGTAGGTATGTGTATTTAAAATTGCGCTATGGCAAAAAAAATGTTTTTACCACCCAAAATGTTCTTAAAGCTAAACATAATTTTTCTACTGCATATTAATCTGAGTTCTACTGGAAGTAGAGCGCTAAAGATGATTGCCGGTAGAGTAAAGATAAAATCATCATCATTTCAGCCGAAAGACGTCCACTGCTGGACATAGGCTTCCCCCAATTAAGGGGGGATATGCCATAAGAAAGATAAAATGGCAGCAGCTAAAATCATGTATGTTTTAACTCTTCCAACTACTAACACTACTCTTTTGTTGGTCCTCTGCCTAAATTATATGTCACCAGAGTTCAAGCGATTCCTTGAAGTAACTTGGTAAGCCTACTAGGGAGCTCCCAGTCATCCAGCATTAAACCCAATAGAGATGTAACTAATTACATCTCAATCAATCAACTCAGCCTATCGCAGTCCACTGCTGGACACAGGCCTCTCCCAAGTTGCGCCACAACGCTCGGTCCTCTGCCTTCCGCATCCAGTCCCCCCCAGCCACGTTCTTTAGGTCGTCGGTCCACCTGGCAGGGGGGCGCCCTACGCTGCGTTTGCCGATTCGCGGTCTCCACTCAAGGACTCGTCTGCTCCAACGGCCATCGGTCCTTCGACAGACATGGCCAGCCCACTGCCACTTCAGCTTACTGATCCTACAAGCTATGTCGGTCACTCCGGTTCTTCATCAATAATTATCGGTAATTACATCTGATCTGTTTGAAATAAATTCCGCAAATTTTGAGCTAGATATAAAGCGCTTGGCTTGGACTTGGGTTGGACTTGGCTTGAACAATACAACACGTGGGTGTGGCACTAAGCACTGCCATTTGCCATACTTCGTACTGTCATATTTATCTATGCAAATTAATAGAACAGTCGCTTAATTGGACAGCCCGTAATTCATCTAAGTAGGGATTAACCCTCAATGGCAATGGTAGACAGAAGTCTACCAGATTGGAGAGTACGGACTACTTTTACTCGGGGACCAACACTGATATCGCGAAAAAAAACAGCTGTTCCCTATATTCTGTCGATTTCTGTGAACACAAATGTAGGGATCAGCTGATATTTTTTTAGTGTTTTCAGGGTTGGTCCCATAGTACTTAACCTAAACAACATCCTGAAGAGACTATCTATGCAGATAAAGCTAACAACCTGAAGAGTATGGAGTCCTTATGCAAACATGCACTGCGTTCAATAAATGAGTTTTCACTTGTAGGTATCTAAATGTAATCTTATTGCATCGATATCCCATAAAGTGTACTTAAATAACATAATAATATTACAACCATCATTTATCAATGATAGCGATTACGTCAATAGTGGTCACTCATTCATATCTTATACACTAAGTAATACATACAGGATGTCCCAATACTCAAGATGTGCCAGTATATCTACTGGCCCATCCAAAAAGACTTTTAGTATTTTTTCGTATTTAATAAATAAGTACCTATTACAGCTACAACCAAGGCACAATCATAATATAATTCAGTAAGCCTAGCCAACGATAGTTTCGTAAACATTCTCGAGTTACGCTTAGGTTTCCGGATAGCACGGTGTGTAATTTAAAGCCCACAACATTTACTCGCAACTAGATAATATTACTTCAACGGCACAAAATACAAGAGTTGTGAATGAAACAGTGCGCGTCCGGCGAGTCGGCGAGCGGCGCGAATGGGAGCGGAAGCCCGCGGTTAGTCCACTTCCTGTTTCCTGCAGGGCCGAGTGCGACGCTCGCGCAGCCGAGCGCGCCCGACCGTGGCCGATCTAACACGAAAGCACCCGACCCACTCCGACAGCAACCGAAGTCCTGAAGTACCGCCACATGCCACAAGATGCTATGGTTTTTCATTGAGCGACACGTCGAGAAAATAGAAAATCTTCTGTCACACGCTCGCACGTAGTTTCATAAATTGATACCTACGTAAACAGCAGATTTATCTATGTATTTTATTCTACTTGTTTCTTAGGTGAACATTATTTACGTAGATGAATTTAAATCTCGACAAGTTATACAAACGCCGTACAAACATAATGGAAATAGACTGTCGGATACTTATGGACTACCCTCATCATTATCATAATATCCTGTTAGAGTTTGAAAGAGCTATTATTAGAGTATTCACCTGACTGGCTTGCCTGCCGCGATAATTGAGGCTTTGCCGATTGACTTGATTTTGAAGGAAACAAGGAAAAGAGAAAGGAAAAGAAAAGGAAAAAAATAAGGAAAGGATAGCCAAGATAGGAAAGGAGAGTCTTTTGCAAGACGATAGCAATGAACGATATATATTGTAGAATGTATGGCTACGCTGCTGTTGGTAGACATAGATAACCACAAATTGTCATTTAGTACTTTTTCTCGATGAAGTGATTAATATCCTCAAGGCCTCTCAAGGCATAAATATCCCATATTGTCACATATTATTATGGTTACTACATCAATCAATATCACTGGCACTAACTTCGAACATTGAAGGAAAACATCGTGGGGGTGTGTGAGGTTTCCCATTCAGTATAAAATCTGATAAAATCGAACATTTTAAATCCAGAGAGTGGCGACAATTTGTGCCACCTGACGTAAGAATGATACGGATATTCGCAACCGCATCCGCAAATGCGGAATATTCGCATTAATTCAGACATCTTCATCCGCATCCGCATCTGCATCAATTAATGCGGAGCTTTCACGGATTCATAACAACAAACTTGAAAAACAAGTCATGACATGTAAAAAAAGTAGGCGGTGCCGGAGTGGCACGTGCCTCGCGCGTTTTTACTCATTGCTATCTTCGTTCGACACTTTGGGATTGGGTACAAGATCCTACACGTCATATTTGTTTCGTTTTAGTTATTGACGAGCTTTCCGTTGTGGATCAGTTACAGTGTTTGTTACTTTGTTTACTGTGTTATACCTATTAAGTGAAATTTCGAAAAAAAAAACGATTTTCATTTATTTGTGAACTTAAAATCGAAAGAACGTTATAAAATCTTGAAATTCGCATCCGCATCCGCGGATGTGAACCTCTAATAATCCGCAACCGTCAACATTTTGGCATCCGTAACAACCCTGATTCTTACCCCCAGTTTCCGAAAGGCTGATCAACGCAAAATTAACTAATCAGCTGTAAAATCTCAGGTCAAGCGATGTGATTGGTTGTTACCATTTTTGCCGGACAATCACAGGAGCTGACATTAGATTTGATTTGACAACAGATCAAATTGATCAGCCTTCCAGAAACTGAGGGTTAGTGGAGCCGTGTACTATTGGATCCTGGATGTTTATTATTAGAAACTTCTACAACAAATCCATTACCGTGGTGGACAATTCTGTTCTGAATGTAATTAAATTATCTTTTAAAAAAACCTCACAAATCTGTTCTGTTTCTACCCTTGCATGCTGATGAAAGCATCCCCAAGTTCCCAACCCAAGACTCGGCCGGCGACGCGTTGCGTTACACATTAATTCACAAATATTATGGCATAATCCCTTCATGATTGAATGTCTACGTCAAAGGGTAGAATAGATACATAATGCTCCTTACGCAAGAAGACAAAAAAATACGATTTCTTTAAAGCCAGCATCGAAATTAAAGTTTCTCATTTCCCAATATACCTACCTACCTAATATTCGTCGTAACGGACTTCCTTAATTTAAAAGTATGATATCGTCAGAGCCCTATCGCGACGCACATTAATTGCCCAAATGCGAATAACATTTTGGTATAGTTATATAGCTGCCGATTCGCCTACGTGCCTCCTACGCAGCGCCCACGTCCCCCGACTCCTCTTGAGCTCAGACGGACGTAGCGTAGTAGCGTAGGCTCGCACTGTGGGCGCCAGATCAAGTAATGAGCAGATAGGACACTCCAATAGAAAGTGGTTATTAGGGTTATACATGCTGAAATTGTAATAGCTTCTTTCCCGAAAAGGGGTCATTGTACTCATAATTTTGAACAACTTTTACTTTAGGACCAACCCTGAAATACATTCCAGTCATACATTCCAGTCCATACATTTGTGTTCACTTAAATCGATAAAATGTAGGGACCACCTGATTTCTTTTCGCAATTTCAGGTTTGGTCCCATAGTAAAAGTTGTTCATAATGAACCCTTTTCGGAAAAGAAGCCATTATTTCAGCATGTACGAGGGCACAGTGATAAGTATGGTAAAACAAGGAATACATAATTTGTAAAAGTTATTATTTATTTTTCAACATACTCTCTCCCTTATTTTTTTTTTTTTTGCCGTGGGGTAATCCTCATGGACGCACTCCGCCCGGGGTAGGCGGAGCCAGTGTCGGACTCTTACCCACTAAAACCACCACGGTGTTCCTTCAACTACCTTAGCCGGGGGCGTGGGACCCCGTTGGTATTCACACAACCACCCCCGACAGGTCCTGGCCCAAGCCAGCAAGCCAGCCCAAGCCACAAGCAGGCGAGCCCCTTCTCCCCGTGCGGCCTAACGTTGGCCGCACCCTCCTAGGTGGCGCACACGGAACACTGCACGCCACCTCACCTCATGGGCCTTTACCAGCTGCGCCAACTACGCCGGCTGTGCCAGCTACGCCAGCTGCCGGTCGGGCGGCAGACTACCCCGAGTCTGCTGCTCGCAGGCCCAACCTCCCGTAATTTTTTATAGAGGTTTTCTTCCTCGCGGTCCGGGCGGTGAAGCCAAGACCCTCGGTCCCAAGAGGCGTGAGAACACTACTTAGCGGGCACTCCTGGGGTTACGAGATCGACGGGGGCAGGGAAAGACAGTCCCCCCGCTGCTTGCCCAGTGGCAGGGTGAGTGCACACCGGGCTCGCCCCTGCTCCTCCACTGTGCCCTCTGCTGATATCAGAGGGACACGTGGAGCAACTCCCCACTGGCCCAGAACGGGCCCCTCCCGCGCCAGAATATTCGCCACAGGCAATAAAATCCCCCGAATGTTAATCCCTCGACAGGATTTTATTGCCCGTGCCCAGGATGCACCGGCCAAACAACTGCCGATCCCTCCAGACGTGTCCAGAAGGACAAGCAGCCGTCAGGCACACGTGGAGGTTTTCTGGCCAGCACCCCAACATAGTCTCTCCCTAGCTCAATACACTTCATCCAACGTTTCTCCAACTTTTCGATCCCTTCAATATTATGAGATTTTGGAAACCCTTCAAAATAGACATTGATTTCATGCATGATCTCTTCATTGGAGCTACATCTTTTCCCAACCAGCCATTTTTTTAAATTCGGCAACATGAAATAGTCGCAGGGTGCTAAATCCGGAGAATGTGGTGGGTGAGAACGTAACCCATAGTGTAACTCATGGAATTTGGCCATGTCAATCGCGCAGGTGTGGACTCGTGCATTGTCTTCTTGGAAAACGATTTTCTTCTCAGTCAAATGCGGCAATTTTTCCATTAAAACTGTAGAAATGGTCCAATAAATTGGCATAATATTCACCGGTAGTCGTTTTACCTTTCTGTATTGACAATAAATGTGGAATATACCACGTGCCTCCCCAAAAAGTGTGGCCATCACTTTGTTGGTCGATAAAACTGCATTGGCCTTCTTCGGCGCAGGTTTGCTAGAAGCAATCCACTGTTTCGATTGTTCCTTGGCTTCTAGTATAGTGGTGGGTCCATGTTTTGTCTACAGTTATGAAATGATGCATACAAACTGTTTTATCGAGTTGAAACAGCGCTAAACCAGACTCTGGAGTGGTCACACGCATGCAATTTTGATCCACAGTGAGTAAACGCGGCACTCAACCCGCGGAGACCTTCTTCTTGTCTAAATGTTGATGTAAGATATTGCGAACACATGCATCTGAGATGCCTACTATCTCAACTATCTCACGAACTTTCACTTTTTGTTCATTTAACACGATGTCATAGATTTTGACGATCATCTCTGGTGTTGAGACCTCAACAGGGCGTCCTGCGTCGTTCATCATCACTTGTGCTTGTATGACCACTACGAATATTGGTAAACCACTTATGAATAATTTTGATCGACGGAGCGGAGACCCCCATAATATTTGTCTATCTTATGTTTTATTTCTATAATAGTGTTTTTACGCAAAAAATAAAGTTCGTGTGATGATTAATCACACGAAATTCGCTTTTCTCCATGTTTGCGAAAACGTAATGTAGTGTTTTTCTTAAATAGCTTACTAAAAAAAAAATAACCGACGGAACTGGCTGAAAATTAACATTTAACCTTCTAAAGAGTTGTAAATAAAAGGGTAATATTCAATTTGTGATAACTTTATTCCTATGTTGATTTTTACCAGACTTATCACTCTGCCTTAGTATTAAGATCGGTTGGTATGATACAGTTGTTGATGCTCTTTAGCATAGCTGTTCCATTCAAACCGATCGTAACATTAAATCTTTGGCTGTACACTTTTACGACTTTACCGGGATATAGGTAGGCCAATTCTCGTAACTAAAGAAGTGCAGTGGCAGTGCAAAAGCATTGTTTTTATCGAAACTGATAAAAACAATGCTTTTTGTATTCTCTAATCTACGGCGATCGCTGTTAGAAACGAACTGCAGCGTCACTGCAACTTGATCGGCGCGTCATGAAATTACGTGAATTAGGGCCCTGTTTATGTAAATAAATATTTAAGAGTATTAGAAATGAGTAAGACAATGATGTCTCCGTGAATTAATTCATAGTGTGAATGTTCGCCAGCAGCCAGCACCTGCAAAATTCTTCATCTTCTGCACTGCACCGCGTGATAAGATAGTCTTCCAATGACAAACGGCTCTTATGGTGGCTCCACATGCAGAGACAAGCTCGATGAGCAAGTTTTAGCGAACATACGTGGGACACTCAGAAAGTTTTGCGAAACTAAAAAAAATTGTTCTATACGTACATATATTTTTATCAAATCTTTTCAAAGTACTTTCCACCAGCCTCTATACAAAGATTCATGCGCCTAAACCAGTTTTCAAAACACTTTTTACAGTCCGCCGCAGACACCTCGTTTACAGCCTGCCCGAACGCAGCCAGCGCATCTTCCGGCGACGAAAATTGTATCCCTTTGAGCTGATTTTTTATTTTTGGGAATAAAAAGAAGTCACACGGTGCTAGATCAGGGCTGTAAGGAGGGTGACCCAGGAGTTTGACTGGCGTGCTGTCCAGGAAGTCCCTCGTTTTGAGTGCGGTGTGCGCAGGTGCATTGTCGTGGTGGAGCAGTAGCCCGCGGAGCCCTGTGTTTGGTCGCTTGTTGCTTATAACAGAGAAAACTTCTGGCAAACATTTGGTAGTATACCATTCGGCATTAATGCTTCTTTGATCCCGTAAGGGAATTGATACCAAGTGGCCAGTCAAATTAAAAAAGCTAGCGATCAAAATCTTACCCCCGCTTCTAGATCGCTTCACTTTGGTAGGCGTTGGCTCATTTTGAAACACCCAAACAGTCGACTGGCACACATTCACGCTCTGACACTCGCCCCGAGAGGTCGTGCTGCTCCGCTCCGTCCTCTCGTGACGAATTAAGTGCTCGAATATTTTTCGCTACGGCTCACCGTAGCGCCCTCCGCAGTCGCCCCGCCGACTGCAGCCCGATAAGCACATTCGCTGTCTTTTTCAAGACAGCGGGCGCGCTTTTGTCTCTTTAGACAGAGTTTCGTCAAAAACGTAGTGTCCCTTCAGGAAAAAACCCACTTATTTACTGTGGTTCTCGGTGGATACCTAACGGTGATAACAAACCGAGGGGCGTTGACCCGACACGCCAGCTGCGCTCCTTAAGGGCAAAGCAAAATTGGAAGAAGCTAGGGCCAGAAGGCCTTGGGGGATCTCCTAGTCTTCCCTAGCTTACCCCCGTTTCGTCCTATCTAGCATTCTCTAGGGGTTTACACCCATTGCACACTAGAGACTTAGGGACCTGGTTGCACATTAAGACTGGCAATCAGGAGTGCAAGCTTAGGGCTCACCAGTAGGCACACAACCTCCCCGTCTATACCCGACGGGGAGGGTTTGAACACACTCCCGGGAACACCCACCCGAGGAGCAAACCCCCATGTTAGTACGCCACTAATTTTTCTCCCCCTCTCGTTGTTGCTAGGCTTGGCTTAGTCACCATCTATATGATGGTGTCTGATGCCGAGTTTCTCAGCATCCTAAAAAACGTCCTCTTCAAGGACCCCACCTTTATCGCCAACTATGGCGACTTGTTTGGCAGCGCTTTTGCCGCCAAACAACCTGACGTCCCCGACTCTCCAGAGTCGCCCGATACCCCCCCGCCCCTAAGGAGGAATAGGCGCCCCGCCCGTTCCGACAGTGATGAGGAGAGGCCGAGGTCTCCGCGTGGTCCGCCTAGGCGTTCAGCCAGCCTGGACCATAAGGACCGTACCCCCTCACCTCTCCCCACCCCAGCCCCCACTCAATATCCTGATCGCTCCCCAATCCCATCAGACCAAGAGATGTCTTCGGACAGTGAGGTCAACTCAGACGAGGCCGGTGCCTTTACCACGGTAGTGGGCAAAGGTAAAAAAACGCGGCCGAAAAACAAACAAGGCCGAGGCTCTCGCCTCAAAATCTTTAAAACTCTCCGAGGCAAACTCTGCCCCGGCCCCTACCCCCCGTCCCGCCTCTCACTCCTCCTCGCAGGATAACAGGCCCCCCTCCCCTCAGGAACATACCTCACCTTCCCAGAAGAAGGTGCCCATCCCGCCTCCCTTATTCATCCAGGATAAGGAATATTGGACCAGGATATCCGACTGGTGCAATCAAAATAAGATTAATTACACTAGTGCCCGCCCCACGCAGCAGGGCATTAAAGTAGTAGTCCCCACCCCCACTGATTACCGCAACCTTACCAGGTTGCTACGCGAGCGTGGTGTGTCTTTTCACACCTACGCACTCCCAGAGGACCGACTCCTTAGAGTTGTGATCCGAGGGATTCCGTCCGAAGTCAGCTGCACGGAAGTGCACGCCGACCTCGATCGTCAAGGGATCCCGGTTGCAATAACCCACCGTATGTTCCGTGGTAAGCACGGGGAACCCTATAACATGGTCCTTGTCATTTGCCACCCTGGCGAAAACGCCAAAAACATCTATAATATAAAGACCGTATGCAATTTATCAGGCATCACGGTCGAGCGCCCCCACAAGTCGAACCAGCCTGGTCAATGCCACCGTTGCCAGCTGTATGGTCACTCCCAGCGTAACTGCTACGCAAAGCCCAGGTGCGTTAAGTGCCTAGGCGATCACGGGACTACCGAGTGCGAGCGTCCCAAGGAGAGGGACCAGTGCACGGAGCCCCCTAGCTGTGTCCTTTGCCGCAAAGCCGGGCATCCAGCAAACTATCGCGGATGCCCCAAAGCCCCCAAAATGCGCAACGCCAAAACGGCAAAACGCGCCTCCGACCGCGTTGCGAGGGAAGCCCCCTCCTACGCAGCCCCCTTCCATTACCAACCACCAAACCCTAGAGGCCCACTCGGGCCCTCCCCTAATTTCCACGGCCCACTCGGGCCCAACCCCTGGTTTAAGGGTAATCAAAAGCCCCAATACCCACCTCTTCCGACCTCTCGTCACGCGCCCCCGGCCTCAGAGCCCCCCGCGCTGATGAACTTACCCATCCCCGCACCTTCTCTCAGGCCCAAAACTGCACCAGCAGCTAAAGCCCCCCCCCCCATGAGAACCCCCCCTTCAGTAAACTACCCCGGCCTTCTGCCGAGAGAATACCTCGAACCCCAGTCAGGGGAAACCCGTATTGACGCCTACTCTAGACTTTGGGCCTTTACCCAAGGCATCCACGAGCAGCGCCTTCAGGTACTTACAAAGTACCAAGACATCTATAGAATACTAAATTCCAATTATAATGTATAATACGGCCCCACCCAAAAGATTCAAACCCCGTTCCCTAAATTTAGGCTTCTTTAATGCCCGAGGCATTAGTGGTCAACGCGACGACGTAGCTGTCTTCTTGCGTGAGCACCAACTTGACATATTACTCGTTCAAGAGTCCTTTCTCAAGCCCCACTGTCGTAATCCCAACATAGCCAATTATAGGCTGATTAGAAACGACAGAACGTACACCGCACTAGGCGGAACGCTAATCTATTACCGCAATTCTTTATATTGCATCCCCATTGATCCCCCAGAGCTAGCATGCCTGGAGGCTTCAATCTGTCGCCTAGGCATGACAGGGCATCAGCCCATCACCATAGTCTCGGCTTATAGGTCCGCAAACAAACCCGCGAGTCTGCTCGAAGACGACCTCAAATCCCTACTCGATCTTAGTAATTCTGTAATTATTGCAGGCGACTTAAACGCCAAACACCGCTCATGGAGCTGTGTCTCCAATAACGCCGCTGGCACTCAATTAGGAGCACTTAGCGACAAACTTTCCTTCGACGTCATCGCCCCGATGCGTCCCACTCACTATCCTGACACAGTAGGGCATCGGCCCGACATCCTAGATATAGCCCTCTTAAAGCGCGTAAACCTCGGTATTCGCTCTATTGAGGTAATCCAAGAACTAGACTCAGATCATCGCCCTGTGATCATTCAACTGGGTCCCCGGGGTGGTCCCTCGGATCCCGGTATTCCGCCCGTAACTAAAACAATAACCGATTGGAAGAGATTAGAGGACCGCCTCAAATCTACCTCATCCCCCCAATTAGATTCAATCCCTGACTCCATTGAGACAGTCGCGGACACGGTGGCCGCGATCACCTCGCTCACCAACCATGTGCAGTCCGTAGTGGGCGAATGCTCACGGCAGGTTCCGATGCTGGATGACCAGCGTCTGAAACTGCCGGACGATGTAAATGAGTTGAGGACCGAGAGGAACGCGGCCATCCGTGCCTATGACGCTTTTCCCAATGAAGCCAATCGTGCCCATATGCGCTCCTTACAGAATACTGTAAAGAAACGTGTAGCTCAGGTACGGGAGGATCATTGGGACAAGGAAGTCAGCGCAATCCAACCGTCTCATGTAGCCTTCTGGGCCCTTCAACGCAGACTTAAATGCGAGACCACGGCAACTATGCCCCCCCTAAATCGACCCAATCAAAGGCCGGCCTTTGACGACGACGAAAAAGCCGAATGCTTAGCCGACAGTTTGGAGTCTCAATGCACTCTCAGTACGCTTCCCGTAAGCCAAACCCACCTTGATAAGGTTAATTCAGAAGTAGAGCGTAGGTCAGCCCTCCCCCCCCCCCCAATAGATGACCCTGAGGACCCGCTCCCACCGATCACCCCTGACGAAGTTCTCTCTATAGTCAAGGATCTCAAGCCCAAAAAAGCCCCCGGCGCAGACGGCATCACCAATAAGGTGTTGAAACGTTTCCCTGCCACCCTAATCGCTCTAATGACCGTCATCTTCAATGCGGCATTTAAAAACAACATCTTTCCCCAGGCTTGGAAACAGGCTACGGTAATCGGTATTTCCAAACCGGGCAAACCAAAAGCCGAGCCGAGTAGTTACCGGCCGATTAGTCTCCTCAATGTCTTCGGCAAAATCTACGAGAAGCTTATTTATAAGCGACTCAAAGATTTCGCCGACTCAAATAAACTCCTTCCCGACGAGCAGTTTGGCTTTCGTACAAAGCACTGCTGCGTTAACCAACTGCACCGCATTGTAGAACACATCAGTGCAGGCTTCGTACGCGGTCAAATGACCGGCACTCTCTTTTTCGACGTAGCAAAGGCTTTCGATAAAGTGTGGCACAACGGCTTATTATATAAGCTGTACACTATGAATGTGCCACATCGTCTCGTGCTCATCATCCGAGACTACTTATCGAATCGTACCTTTCGCTATCGCATAGAAGGGGCTCTCTCCTCCCCCCATCCCATTCACGCCGGTGTGCCACAAGGCTCCGTGCTCTCCCCCCTACTGTTCACGCTGTACACCAGCGATATTCCAAAATGCGGTGCAGCCCGTATGGCCCTTTTCGCCGACGACACGGCAATCTATTACTCCGGCAGGACCCATGTCGCCATTTCTCGTACCCTCCAATCCGCGGCCAACACCCTAGGTGAATGGTTCCGGAAATGGAGAATCGAAGTAAATCCCGAAAAAAGTGCAGCGGTCCTCTTCGATAAGAGACCCCTGTCACAGTATCGTAAAGAATTAAGCGTACCAGTCTCAATGTTCGGAAAACAGATCCCATGGCAACGAGAAGCCAAATACCTTGGCGTGATCCTTGACCGTAGACTGACTTTCAGACCGCATATCCGCAAGGTGAAAAACCGTGCCGCCTTCGTCCTCGGACGTCTCCACCCCCTACTCAATGCGCACAGTAAGTTGCCCACTCCTCTCAAAGTAAGGATATACACCACCTGTATCCGCCCCATACTCGCCTATGCTAGCGTTGTGTTCGCACACGTTAAGCCGGTGAGAATTCACATACTCCAAACCCTCCAAAACCGTTTCATGCGAAGGGCCGTAGGCGCCCCCTGGTACGTACGCAACGTCGACCTCCACCTAGACCTCAAACTGCCGACCATCAAGCAGTTTTTCAAGCGTGTCTCAAAACGCTATTTCGATTCCGCTCCCAAGCACCCCAACCCCTTGGTCGTGGCGGCCACCGTCTACCAGCCATCTGCTATTAGCAAAACCCGACGTCCCAGACACACACTCATTGAGCCCGATGACGCTATTACACTCCTCCAGGAGTCAGATAAAAGTACAAGCACACTCCGACGCCGTCGTCCAAAATATCGTCCCCGCCGGCGAGGACCGACGCGACACACACACAGAATCCGAGAGTCCGACTCTCGAGAAACAGAAACACATGCCGACGCAGCACCGGCTGCTGGGGGGATCAGTGGCGGGGTCCCCCTGCTGCACCCTGAGTCGAGGTCCGAGCTCCCCCCTGGGGACGCCCTCACGGTGTAAGCAACCGGAGATAATCTCGTCACGCGAGACCGGCCCTATGCTCTAGAGTAGTTCCTAGGAGCAGGCTATTGCGTAGCCACTGGTTAGGTTTTCTAGGTAGGTCTTAGCCTCGCCGGCGAGGCTTGCCGCTTCACGGCGTTTAGCACGTCACCCGATAGGGACCGAAAGTCCGCTACTTTCGAGGTAACCAATTCGATGCAGCAACGGCTGCTAGGGGGACATAGGAACTGCGGGGTCCCCCTGCAATTGCCCTAGCGAGGTTCGAGCCCCCCCCTTGGGGGGCGCCCGCCCGATTACGCGCGGTATTGATGCCGCGCGCATCTAGTTTGTAAGTATGTAGGGAAAAAACCTTCGGCGAATGGAGTCCCACATGGGACTCTCCGCCAACTAAGTCCGGTTAAGCAGAAATGGGACTTCGGTCCCACCTGCGAGAGCCCATTCGAAAAAAAAAAAAAAAAAAAAAAAAAAAAAAAAAACAGTCGACTGGCGCTTGGTTTCTGGGTCGTATTGATAAATCCAGGACTCATCACCTGTAACGATGTCGTAAACACGCCGAGACGAGCCTGCTTCAAATTTGTTAAGCATATAAATTAAATTTATTTATTTTATTTTCCACAAAAAAAAAATACATACATTTGGCAGACACAGTGTAGAACATAAACCAGTTTAGGTTTTTCTGTACACCGCTTGGTTCGTCGACATTCATTACAACAAGATGTGGGTGCGTGAACACGACGCGAGACGCATCGCGCTCGCTTGCCCCATGCAAACATTTCCAAATACCCTCAACTAATTTATATTACGACTGTTGATCACGAGGTCGTGGGATCGATTCCCACAGGACGCAAATATTTGTGTGATGAACATGAGTGTTTGTGTTGGTCTAGTTGTTTCTTTATTTTTTTTATATATTTTTTTATAGTATAGGATGGCGAAACGAGCTAAAGGCCCACCTGATGTTAAGCGGTTACCTTTGCCCATAACAACTACAATACCACCTAGGCTGTTACCTAAATGGTACCGCAAGTCGGTTTGCCAAACTGAGACATGAAGATGAAACGTCTCATGTGATTGTAATTTCACCGGCACCGTACGGGTGACCGAAACACAGTAATGCAAGCATCACTATTTGGCGGAGAAATTCTTATGTATTATAAGTATGTATTTACAAAATAAAACCGGCCAAGAGCATGTCGGGCCATGCTCAGTATTATAGGGTTCCTTAAGTAGGTCTAATTACATATTACAAACGAATCAAATCGAATATTAATCATTGCTATTTTAGTTTTTGTGTTACTTTGTGTTATCAATATAAAACAAAGTTTCTTTTTGTGATTTTTTTAAATAGAAAATAACTAAAGGAGCATTATTTGCTAAGATCATTTTTATCTAAGGTCAATGACCTATGAACTAGGACGTCTTAAGTATTTTTCAGTTTTCTCACTATAACTCAAAAATTTATAATCACATTATACTCGAAATAATTTTAAAAGAGAGTTTTTATAAATGTCTATCAACGTGGAAGATTACAAATTTCTACGTTGCATAGTTTGGAAATGGCAGGGGGGGGACACATTGTAAGCCACTTTGGTGGGCTATATTTCGCAGATGGTATACCTGATAAAAAAGTGATGTATGAAACATTACCTTCATTTTAGTAGACCTATTCAATGATACCCCAAACGAGGGGGTGCAGCGAAAAAAAAATTTGCATCCCCATTTCACATGTATGGGCGCCACCCCTAAAATACGTTATCAAGATTTTTTTATTCTTTTAAAATTGAGATTTTTTAACAAAATTTCATTTACTTATGTTTATAACTGTAGAAGTTATTAAGCTGTAAAGGATTAGGACAGACGGACAGACGGACAGACGGATAGACGGACAGACGGACAGACGGACAGACGGAGGGACATGACGAAACTATAAGGGTTCCTTGTAGGACTACGGAAACCTAAAAAAAGTTTTTTATTTTTTTTTATGATTTATAGATCTGCTCTTGACCACAATCTAGACAGCTTTGTCAGGATGTGGTCGACGATGGAGCGAGCAAACCTATTAGGTGCCTATTATATAAGTATTATATCCATTGTCTAGTACCCATAGTATAAGCTCTGCTTAGTTTGGGACTAGATGGTGATGTGTAAAATGTCCCAAAAATATTTATTTATTTATTACTTCTCAATAGCAAATTTCTTACAAAAATACAGCATGTTTTTTTTTTCTTAATCAGTTTCTATTGGGTATCAGGATAGGGTATCAGTACGGATATAGTCCTTACTGCGCGAGTCCGACTCCGCACTTGGCCGGTTTTTACAAAGATGTTAGTGGTTTTTGGCAGGTAGGTACATCATGTCTCACCGTCACCGTATGATCGGCATGGCAAACTAGGTACAATTAATTAAATTAAAAATCAATTATTAAAATTCAATCAATTCATTTAATTTCAGTTATTACGACACGTCTTCAACACTTCTAATCTTTGCGATCATCCTTTTGTGTCAAACAATACTAGCGACAAGCCGATTCAATTGCGCCAACACGAACTGTTTCTAGACTTACACGCAGAATTAATTAGATTGTAGAGCACTGTTATTATCGTAGCTACTCGTAACTCTTGTGCTAGTTGTAATGACACAACATTATTAGCGGAACTTTGTCGTTCTAAGTTACGAACAAATCAAATATTCGGTCAATGATCGGTACTATAGAAGTGCTACAAATGTTTACGACATTGAAAAGTTTCTCAAGTCGGCACAACGTACTACGATTACTTATGAATCAATACGCGAGTAACATAAATCAATGGACTATACGTACTTATTACGTCACTCACAATCGCTTGAAATGTTTTCAACACATTCAATATATTATAATTTGAAATGCACCTAAGCCAATAATATTTAAAAGTCAGATATGTTACTTGCGCGCGCAATCTGAAGACTCGAAAACGTCCTAATTAGGACGTTTTTCTATTAGTACGCGTCAAACAAGGCGCCGAGAGTGACTAGTGACAAAAAAATACTAAAATGACGTCGTGTGTGTTCAGAAATGAAACAATAGTGTCGATTCTCTTGTTCACGAACTAAACTTATTTTAAACTATCGCTCTCTTTTACTAACAGTACATACAAGAAAGGGATGGCAACCATTTTAGAACTGTCAAATTAGTTTACGTGTTACATTTCTTTGTATTTTAGTGGGCACGTTCCGAGATCACGTCTAAACTTGTATGGAAATTTTAATTTTGTCTAATTTGACAGCTCTTAAATGGTTGCCATCCCTTTCTTGTATCTACTATTAGTAAAAGAGAGCGATAGTTTAAAATAAGTTTAGTTCGTGAACAAGAGAATCGACACCAATAACTAATTTACTAACTTTGTACTAGTTTATGTGGACGTGGGCTGCGGGGGCTGCCGCTGCGCACGGAACATTTTTTCTTTTGTTTTGTCAGGGTATAACATATCTATACTTTTAAATATCATTGGCCTAAGCTATGAATTTTATGCATAAATAACGTAGTAACACAAACAGATCACTGAATAAAAAATATACTCGTATAGCTGTTACCTCACACGAGTTAGGTTAGAGTGGATATGACATGATTATGGTATTATATTATCTGTGCTATGGCTTAGCCGCTTAGGTCTTAACTAAAGCGGGGGGGAGGTTCTCCACCTTCATCCCTATACTCTAACACCACTCTTCCATTCACTACGTAGGCTGAAGGGGCGAGATGTGTACCGAGGATTTTTTGCATAATCATATTCAAGAGCGAAGTTAGAAATCCCCTAACGAATGGTTTCAGGCTATTTTTGAGACCGAGAATTTGTTCAGTGAAGTTAATATATATTCAGATTCGAATGAACTACATTCTATTTTTGGAGAACAAAACATTTTAAAGCGTTAATATAATTATAGAGCACACAATTTACTAATTTTAGCACAGAAGAACTATATAATACATTTAATAATACATATTTTATATTTATATATATGCGGAAAGCGCAGGACCGGTCGTTGTGGCGATGCTTGGGGAAGCCTATGTACAGCAGTGGACGTTTTTCGGCCGAAATGATGATTTATTTATTTATTTACAACCATAACAACAACATAACATAACATCACGCCTGTATTTCCCCGAAGGGGTAGGCAGAGGTGTATAGTACACCCACATTTCGCCAGTTATGTTATAGTTCCATGTTTGTTATGTTGTACAACCATAAAGTACAGTATTACAGTTTATGACAGATTACACACTGAAATCGTTAGTAGGTATACATCAAACTAGGGTAAAGTCTTTGCTTCCCAAAATAGAACCGTGAGGTCCTGTGATATGGGATAAGCAACGCTCTTCCCTCCAAAACAGTGACATCATAAATGTTGAATTGTGTGAACGAATTATGTAGAAAATTAAGTGATATATGTTTGCATGGTACATACATACGGTGCTTAAAACTAACTAAGGCTAAGCTAATGGAACTTGTATGTAAGAAAGTGAGTTGGGGTGTGTATATAAATGTGGGTGAGTACTGAGTATGAGTAAGGGAATATAGTGAGGGTGAAGTGATTATGTGTGTGTGTGTGTGTACGTATTAGTAGAAAGGGAAAATAATACCTACATCATTTTAACTAATGTTATTTATTGGCACCCAAATTAGTGGTAGTTTTATAAATCAAGAAACAATAGAAAGAATCTCTTCAGTTTCAGAGTATGACTTTGTAAGGAGCCATTTGATAATAGTTTCCTTACATTTGTGCTTGTTCATGGGATAAATGGATAGAGCTTTGATGATGATGATACTATAATAATATATTTTGTTCTTCTTTTCGTTATTATTGCCGACTTCGCATTCAAGCCATAATGACTCATCTTCGAGTCTTCACCTAATCTCGTGCTGGGATGGAATCCTAATAAAGTCTTCTTCATGAACATTTCAGTCAACTATGCAATGATTAGTATGAACTGCTACAGAATACTGAAATGTCGTCATCAAAATGCTTATTTAATTAGAATAATTAGGTACTAAAATAGATATTTTATAAAGAAACTCAAACAATCACTTTTTAAATGAATTATTGTATTGATTGTACAATAGAGCCGCATGAATCAGACTGAATCAGAGTAGCACTAAGCGTGCTTTGTACACGTGTTAACAAAACTATCGCAGTTTACGTAACTCCTACAAATCATTGAAGGCTTGGGAAGGGGTTGGGGGAAGCGAAGGCTGCGGCACGGTTGGTAGATTGGGGTTTTTTTTTGCAATTTTGGGAGAAAAAATCGTTCTTGGGAAAAATTAGGGGAATTAAATTCTTGGGCAAATTTTGGGGAATTATTTGGGGAAAGTAAAATATAGATACAATACCAATGATATTATACAATACAGATATTGTACTAGTTTATTTATTGTCTGCTGGAAAAAAATTTAGTGTTTGAATACAATGGTGTGTGTAGTTCGCCAACCCGCACTAGGCCAGCGTGGTGGACTAAGGCCTTAGCCTTCTCATACTGAGAAGAGGCCCGTGCCCAGCAGTGGGACAGTAATGGGCTGGTTATGTATATGTTTGAATACAGACGAAGTATCGAAAGTTTTAAATATCATCCACAATACACTATAAAATGTTCATATATACCTAGGTAGCAATTTTTTGAAAAAATTGTCTAATATTTTTCATTTTGTAAAATTTCCTGTTTGAAAAAAAAATTGGAAAAAAGTTGCAAAAAGTATCATTTTGGGGAAAAAAAAAATGAATATGGGGAATATTCATAAACTCGATCTAACAACCCTGGGCTGCGGTATGAATGAAAGCAGACCGCGTCACGTGAACACGGCCTGCGTTGCGTAATTTTCAACACGATCGAGATCAATAAGCTATTTGTGGCTGGAACTAAACTTGCAAACAAATATACATATTTCCAAATGAATCCAGGCCTTAACTCCAAATTTAAAAAATGTTGTCTGGTACAATGTCGTCTGATGATCTTGTTGTTTGATGTTGGAAATGTGATTATTGTGTGTTATTGCACCGAGCAATAATTTACGAGATAATGTACTTTTAATCAGACAATGCAGAGCCTAAATCGGTGGGTCTAGGACCTAGACTCTAGAAGGATGAAATTTTGCACTGGAGTTCCCTAAATAAAGAAGGTGAACACTACGAAAGGATTTTTGAAAATTCCTCCCTTGAGGGGGAAAGTCCGGTTAAAATCCGTCATTTTTGAAGTCAGATTTATGAAAAATGGTATTTGGCTTTTTGGTTGTAGGCAAAGACATTAAATATATTAAATCTCTTTGGTTGTAGGTAAATAAAGTTGAAATATTTGTTTTAGTGTTTTTGAAAAATCAACCCCTACTAAGGGTAAAACAGGGGCTCAAAATGTAGGTATATGAGAAATCTGTTATCTTTTAAGTTAAATCCATAAAAATTGGTAACTATTCGCCTTCTCACAAAAAACAAATTGAAAGGCATAGGTATTACATATTTTAACGTTTTCGACAAATCTACCCATAAATACCTTCTTTATATAGGGGATGAAAGTTTGTAATAAAATCCGTCCGTTTTGACGTTAGACCTATGAAAATTATATTTGGCTTTTTGTTGAAAATAGAAATACGCGTTTGAGTGTATTTGGAAATGACCTTTAGACGGTTAATAAGGGGCAGCAAAAGGGCAAGCACTCGGCTAGTCTCATGTACTTAATACTAATCCTCATAATGGCTAGGTTGGGCTGGATGCAATATGCAGCGACCTCTGGGTTGTGTCATTCGGAGATACAGCATCACCCCTCTATAAGTATACTTCACATTCCTAAACAAAGCGCAGCATATTATTGCATATTTTCTACAACATGACATGATGTATATTTCTAAAATCCACGAGTGCGAAACCGCGGGCAAAAGCTAGTACCTACCTACTTATTTGTAGTGAAAGGTTAGCTTAAATTTTCTTAGAACTTCGAAACAAAATACAATATCTGTCTCAGAATTCGTTGAGGCAGGTCGCCGACCGATTCATCTTCGAATCTGCATACGTATTAGCTACGGCACAGCCGTGCGTCATATTTTCGAAGTCGGCTCATTTCGTAAACAAAGGTCACATTGTCAAACGAGATGCCGGATGCGGGAGCGGTCGTATCTCGACATCGTGCCGCTGTCCGGCCGGACGCCGGACGCGCGTCCGCTTTGTACCGCCACATCCGACTACGATGGAATTCACACTCGCGTATTGTCATGTAATGACAATGTTGATTGCACTTGCACTCGTATTCATACGCCGCGCCGGTCAAATTGTCGGTTTCCTTCTTTGCTGAGTGATTTGGAACGGTTGAGTTATTCGCTGTTTGTGTAAATGGTCATGACAATTACTTTTTATTATAGTGTTACGGAGGGCGTCACCAGCCGATGGGCCAAGCCAAGGTCAAGATGATAGATAGAGGATAATAAATACAACTTGTACGTAAAGTTACAATCGTTTACTACAAGAAAAATAAAACAACACAAAAATCTTCGTGGGTTTTTTGTGATTTTTTCGACTACCTAAGTACCTACTACATAATTTTTTTTATTTTTTTTTAATGTTTAAGTTCTTAATAGTTAATTATTGGTACCTTAATATAATTACGATCTAGTCTACAAGACTAATAAGTAATTTACTACATTCTTAAAATTCTCTAGTTTCAAGTCTGTAGGGGCGGGGGGGCTACTGCCCCCACCTGGCTTCACCCATGAGTGTTACTTTGTGAAACAATTGCCAACTCACCAACTGATAAGTGCCATAAATTTATATGATTATTATTTGATATGGAATCCTTTTACTTTGAAATGGTTTTGTACAATTTCTTGACAGTTATTAAGGTGAATGCTACAGGGTAGCCCGCGAAATTCAAAATTTTTGGCGTTTTTTGCACATTGTAGCTTATTTCGCGTTTTATATCGGTCAAAATGTGATCAGCGGAAATAATAACAATATATCTACTGAATAATACTCATAAAAAATATTAACCTAGCTCTATAAGCTGTACAAGCTCGAAAATCGATAATTTGATCGTAAATTAATATATATTTGTTTTATTAAAATAGTTACAGTTACAGATGGATCGTTGGTCCAGAATGATGTGGGTTCTAGACACTGATGTTATTATTTACTTCGTTGTTACGGTCCCTAAGACTATTAGGCTTTTAAAATTAATTTCAACCAACTTATACAAATACAACGTGTTATTGACATAACTGAAACCTCTGAAGGGGTCATTGTCCTCATCAGTATGAACAACTTTTACTAGAGGACCAACATAGAAATCGCGAAAAAAACAGATGTTCCCTACATTTGTATTCAAATAAATCGACAAAAAAATTTGTTGGTCCCATAGTAAAAGTTGTTCATACTGAGGTTTTCAGTTATTTTAATAACACTTATTATTTTCATTATTTGGGGGGCATTCAGTCCTTATATATGCTTAGAAAGTTACAATATCATTTACTAAGCATATTTTTCTACCGAGTGCATGATTTGTTCATACATGTTCATACACATGCAGTATGTACCTCTCTATTTAAATAAGTTATTAGTTATCATTATCATGGCCGGTGTCGTAACCGGAGCTCTTCCTGTGTACACACGATATTATAAATGCATTGTGAAGTATAATACTTACATTAGAACAGTAGGTACCAACCACAGTACCTACTTCATGTGATAACCCCGAGAGCGTATGCCTGTATGCCTATAGTTTTTTAATTATTATTTGTAACGATACTTTCATATCGGTTTTTAGGGTTCCGAAGTCCTACAAGGAACCCTTATAGTTTCGTCATGTCCGTCCGTCTGTCCGTCTGTCCGTCTGTCCGTCTGTCCGTCTGTCCGTCTGTCCTAATCCTTTACAGCTTAATAACTTCTACAGTTATAAACATAAGTAAATGAAATTTTGTTAAAAAATAGTCTGCATATAGATCTCAATTTTAAAAGAATAAAAAAATAGTTTTTACGTTCTTTAGGGGTGGCGCCCATATATGTGAAATGGGGAAAAAAAATTTTTTTCGCTGCACCCCCTCGTGTGGGGTATCATTGAATAGGTCTACTAAAATGAAGGTAATGTTTCATACATCACTTTTTTATCAGGTGTACCATCTGCGAAATATAGCCCGCCAAAGTGGCTTGCAATGTGTCCCCCCCCCTGCCATTTCTAAACTATGCAACGTAGAAACTTATAATCTTCCACATTGATAGACCTTTATAAAAACTCTCTTTTAAAATTATTTCGAGTATAATGTGATTATAATTTTTTGAGTTATAGACAGAAAACTGAAAAATACTTAAAACGTCCTAGTTCAAAGGTCATTGACCTTAGAGAAAAATGATCATAGCAAATAATGCTCCTTTAACTACTTTCTATTTGAAAAAATCACAAAAAGTAACTTTGTGTTATGTTGACGACACACTTCTTAAATTTGGCGCCATCTAGCGGCATCGTACAACACTCTCTGGGTCGCCAATGCTGCCGTCAAGTGCCGTGTAATACATTTGGCACTGTATAGCGCCATCTAGCGGCTACTGACATCACTCTCTGAGTCGCCAATTCTGCCGTCTATTGCAAAAACTAAAATAGCCGTGATTAATATTGGATTTGATTTGTTTGTAACACCTACTTAAGGAACCCTATAATACTGAGCATGGCCCGACATGCTCTTGGCCGGTTTTTACGTAGCTTATCACATTCTACTACCTTCTAGAAGTACGGGCATTCAAATCAACATCATCATCACGTTGGCCTGTAAACTTTCGCTCGGAGCTCCTGTTTTATGCTGAGGAACCACCATGTGGTTTCTCAGTAAGTAGGAGTCCGACAATGGAGAACAGTCCTTTCTTTTCTTCGTGAGTCCGACGTATTATTCACGTATGTCTTCGCCTTCACGGGAATATCCACGAGGATGTCCACCAGCAGGTAACAAAAAAATTACAAAAAAAAAAGTAAAAACGGACTTAAAATGTTTTTTTTTTTTTTTTGTTTATTAGTTTGGGAAGTAGCTGCCTTTGATTCGGTTTGATTTAAGAAAAACTTGGCACCGACTTCCAAAACTGTTCCACAAAATTTTCACAATTTTATTATTTTTGAAGTCGGTTTTTACTTTTTAGGGTTCCGAAGTCCTACAAGGAACCCTTATAGTTTCGTCATGTCCGTCCGTCTGTCCGTCTGTCCGTCTGTCCGTCTGTCCGTCTGTCCGTCTGTCCGTCTGTCCGTCTGTCCTAATCCTTTACAGCTTAATAACTTCTACAGTTATAAACATAAGTAAATGAAATTTTGTTAAAAAATAGTCTACATATAGATCTCAATTTTAAAAGAATAAAAGAATCGTTTTTCCGTATTTTAGGGGTGGCGTCCATACATGTGAAATGGAGAAAAAAAAAATTTTTTCGCTGCACCCCCTCGTGTGGGATATCATTGAATAGGTCTACTAAAATGAAGGTAATGTTTGATACACCACTTTTTTATCAGGTGTACCATCTGCGAAATATAGCCCGCCAAAGTGGCTTGCAATGTGTCCCCCCCCCTGCCATTTCTAAACTATGCAATGTAGAAACTTATAATCTTCCACATTGATAGACCTTTGTGAAAACTCTCTTTTAAAATTATTTCGAGTATAATGTGATTATAATTTTTTGAGTTATAGAGAGAAAACTGAAAAATACTTAAAACGTCCTAGTTCAAAGGTCATTGACCTTAGAGAAAAATTATCATAGCAAATAATGCTCCTTTAGCTACTTTCTATTTGAAAAAATCACAAAAAGTAACTTTGAAATGACAAACGTCTTAAATTTGGCTTCTTGAATTTAACCCTAGATGGCGCTACTAACAACACGCTCTGAGTCGCGAATGCTGCCGATTATTGCAAAAACTAAAATAGCCATGATTAATATTCGATTTGATTCGTTTGTAATTACACCTACTTAAGGAACCCTATAATACTGAGCATGGCCCGACATGCTCTTGGCCGGTTTTTTTTTAAAGTTTATTTTATTTTCTATTTTGAGTTGTATTAACAATAGAAAAACAAGCGATTGCTGCAATCCCGGATGATTTGCTGTCATCAATTGAAGAGTTCCCTTCTTTATCTCCGAAGATCTTCATCAGATCTTCACCAAATGATACATTCCGAATGCAAATGCTTGACTTGTTGATGAAAATACCAAAATGCTAATTAAAAGTTGTTTGTTCAAATTGATGAGTACAATCATGCCTATAAGGGCACAGACATAGTAAAAAATATAGACGAAGTGCTGCCAACAACCATAGTGAAGCCAAAAAAACTATGCTCCTTTGCGTACAACCAGCGCTCACGTAAACACATGCACCTCAAACCGTGCTCACCCCTCTAAGTACACATGTCGTTGCATCGTCCAGTAAGCAACTAAGCATCGTGAAAGCAAAATATCCTTCATGTGCATAGTGTGTGCGTGAGCGCTAGTTGTACGCGAAGGAGCATAGTTTTTTTGTCTTCACTATTATTACTCTCAGCACTTCGTCAATATTTCTAAGGGTTATAAATTAATTTAAATTAACCCTGTCCATGGTCACGGTAATATCCATAGTGTAGCATTATATTATTAGTAACGTTATGCGTCGGGTAGTCGAGCTCCCTAAAATATGGTTCAGCCTATCTTGCCCTGGGCGCTCATGACCTTAGGTACAGTCGACCGCACGTCATGGTAACCGTTTGACCTTGACAGCGTCTTTATTTCGTAAGAAATAAGGGCGGTTTTCGTAGTTAAAGTGTTACCACTGACGTGCGGTCGACTGTATGATATCGGCTACGAGTTACGATTGTTTAGGAGAGAAATTCAACAGAGAAATCCACATAGGCCTGCGTATTAAATGTGAAATTTGTTCTTGATAGTGATACACACCTTGTTACAGAACAGAATTATGATGGTAACAATACACATATAATTAATTCAAAGTTTCATGGCGTTGTGATGCCAGTTGCTACATTATTGCGCAGGAGTTGAACTGACAACGTTGCTCTGCGTGAAAGTTGCCCATACCGTGAAATTTATAATATTGTATTAATCATTGTTTATTTGAATTATTTCATACTTGCCTAACGCGTACTGGAAGGCGCAGCGTGGGTAGGCCCCCCACAAGGTGGACCGACGACCTGGTGAAGGTCGTGGGAATCCGCTGGATGCGGAAGGCACAGGACCGGTCGTTGTGGCGATGCTTGGGGGAGGCCTATGTCCAGCAGTGAACGTCTTTCGGCTGAAATGATGATGATGATGATGATGCCATAACGGTTACTTATCCGGTTATTTTGTAATAGTGTTGGAGAAGTAGTGCTATCACATTATTCATTTTGCTCTATTTAAGTTGATACAGTACTATTAGATATTCTGTGGTTGATTGAGTCTATTGAACATTGAAAGGAGCTGTAGCTCATTTCGACCCGATAGAAGAAAAGACATCAACGCGCTTTGCTACACTGTTGGTGAAAAATGAATACCTAATATTATTTGCATCTCTTTCTTACGCAGGTCATTTGTTTCTTTTATTATTTTGTTGTTGAACTACATAGGTACCTAGTACACACTAGAATCACACAAAGTTAGACGCTTGTATGTACTATGTTTTTATTCTATTTAAGATAGAGCAGGTGAACAGAAAACGTTGGATAAATTAATTTTTCCAAGTTTTGTTATATAGGGGTGTAACCACCCCAGGTGTCCCCTTTGGTGTTAGACTTTATTATTTTTAGTATCATGATAGAGTCTATAGTTACACATCTTCTGTTGGCTAACTGGCTAACTATTTTATCTTTATGGTGTGCAAACAATAAAGTAGGTATACTCTATCTATCTATCTAACTATTACGGTTAAAAAGTTACTAGCCCTGTAACAGACAGACGGACGCGCGGACGGTCGGACGGCCGCGGCGTATCTGTTGATAAAATGACATGGTAGGTACCTATCTATAGTATAATAATATTATAAAGAGGAAATATTTGTTTGTTTGATTGTAATCGAAACTACTGAACCAGTTTTAATCATTCTTTTAGAAAATAAGAAGAAATTAGAAAGATTCTTTATCTAAAAGTAACAAAGGCTATATTTTATTTCAGTACGAGGGCGAAGCCGCGGACAAAGTCTAGTAATATAATAAAGTGCGGCTCCCACGAGACATATTATGGTACAGTCGACTGCATGACACTTCAATTCGAAAACCGCCCTTACTGCTTACGAAATAAAGATGCTGCTAATGTCAAAGTGTTACCACCGACGTGCGGTCGGCTGGTATCAGCAACCATACACCCCATAGACGCAGCCTAACAGACGATCGATGTCTGCAACACAATTTCGCTAACGTAGGCCGCCACTATTCGCCACTTTAAAGGACATGGCCAATTACAGCCTAGTTACTCGGTAGGTGTATATTAACAAAAGTCTATTGATAAATCAGTAAAAAAATATTCATGAATTACAGTACTATTTATTTTTATGTATAACTTCGTAGTGTTTTCATATATTTTAATAGTTTTTTAATCATTTGTTTCCGGCAATATTTCGGTGAACTTTTTGTTCCTACACAAGCAAATACCTATGCAAAATACCTATTTGTTCCGCGAAAATACGATAATTCATCATGCATAGTGATATTGATCATAATATTCTTTTAAAAAAAATCATGAGTATCATCATGATAATTATATTTTCCACTTTTTTTGTTTTTAATTTTTTATTAAGTTTTTTATTGCGATAGCGAAACGTAACAATTTGACAGGTGATCTGTGACAAGTTGAGTTACACATTTGTTTAGTTTGTTTGATAAATAAAAATAAATAAATATTTGGGACATTTTTCACATCACCACCTAGTCCCAAACTAAGCAGAGCTTGTGCTATGGGTACTAGACAATGGATATAATACTTATATATATATTTTTTTTTTTGTAAATACATACTTATAATACATAAGAAACAACCAGACCAACACAAACATGTTCATCACACAAATAATTGTGTGTTGTGGGAACCGAACCCACGACCTCGTGATCAGCAGTCCGAAACTCGAACCACTAGACTGTACCACGGGACTGTAGCTCCAGTATGGTATCGTATGGTATGACGGACTCGTTTCCGCGGCTTCACGTCTGAGCGTGTATTTTGTGTACGGTTGGGAACTTGTTCGATCTACCCCGGCTTCTCGGAGGGGGCCGGCGGGTGCCTTGTTGTTGCAGGTGGTCTCTCTGAGGGTGCCTTGGTTGCCGAAGTGCTTGGCCCTGTATGTGGCGGCCTCGGGGTGGTCTAGAGGCGCATGGGCTGCTGTCTCGTCTTGCACTGTTCGGGCTATGCATAGTGGGCTGTCCGTAACAACTTTGACGTGGGATGTTTGTTGAAGGACTCGTGGCCGGTTGTAGCGGCTGTGACTGTGAGCAGCTGTTTTGATGGTCGGATTTGGTTATGTTTCGGCGATATCTACATCGCTTCCTGTGAACCTAACGAAGATGTTTCAGTCCAAGATTGATGCCAGCGCGTTGATAAATCAGGAGCCCATTGAAAACTAGCTGATTACGAGCTAAGGCCTGGCATATTTGGAGACGGGATGATGGCAAGGATGCTGACGCTGTAGAAATTGTGATGGCTGTGTGGAGTTTCTCCACCTGTGATTGATGTCTGAGAAGTGTACAACTGTGCCCGAATTGACCTCCGTAGCAGCTGCAAATAGATTATGAGAATCTCAACGGTGGCGAACCATCTGCTTAGCTATCCAGCCTGGGTACCAATCGGGAACACGTAGTATGTTACAGATGATGATGTGTGAAGAGGCTGACGATATTCAAGCTAATGGGATGAGCGACGAGGTGGACCCTAAAACTGTTCTTTGAGCAAGCCGCTAAGGTCTTGAGGAGCTCCAGTATTTCAACTGTTAAAACAGATCTTAAATAATACAAAAGAAACTTAATTACGTCCAGGAAGAACGGAAGTTCTTAAAAAGTTGGTAGTTCCTACTAAGGTGGATGGGAAGGAACAGGTATGGGACGATCCGATAAAGTTGCACTAAGGCTAAATGTGGTCAGGATTCTATGTTGGCCGAGATGGTTAAGGAAGATGATCAGGGCTTGACAAAGGTATGTTTGTACCGAACGTGTGGACATGGAACAAAACGAAGTAATGTTCTTCTACTATCGTGCGACATGAGCTACATAATGATAATAGCTCATGCTGTGGGGAAAACATTAGCCAGTCAGCAGGTTAGTATAGCGGGGCTAACTGCCCAGTGTCCTGGGTGCGCCGGACATTCTTATAACGTGAAGTTTTTGCATATTAATGTTTGTAATGTTATTAATGTTGATAAGTTTGTTAAGAACAGAGGCCTCCAAATATTTTAAGAATTAAGAATTTGTTGAGGACAGACCCTTCCAAATTTTATAGAATTCTGTCAACAAGCTTTAGTTCTGAAATGTGGTGATGGTTAAAGCATAAGCTTGCCTATTTGATAATTGAACTTGTTGTTGTTGAACTCCATGAGTTATTATCCTTTTTATACTGTGCTGCTCTTTTTGTTTTTATAGGTCGAGGGCGACCTTGTTGCAGAATGGCCGTATCGGAGCGAGCAAATGATTTGCGTAGAAAATATTCAAGTACCCGCAAGACGTGAGATCATCGTACCACTCAATGAATCAGGAGAGTGTGGAAGGGGCGCGCGACTACATAAGTCGTTGCACGGAGCTGTAGCGAACTGGTTAGGGTTTAGGTAGGTCTTAGCCTCGCCGGCGAGGCTTGCCGATTAACGGCGATTCGCGATTAGCGCGTTACACACACACCCGATATACCGAAAGTCCGCCACTTTCAAGAAAAAAATCATTCCTGATGCAGCAACGGCGACATAGGGACGGCGGGGTCCCCCTGCAATGCCCCAGCGAGGTTCGAGCCCCCCCCTTGGGGGACGCCCGTTTGCGGTATTGAAACCGCGACTTTAGTTTTAAGTGTAGGATTAGGGAAAAAACCTTCGGCGAATGGAGTCCCACATGGGACTCTCCGCCAACTAGCCCGGTTAAGCAGATATGGTACTTCGGTACCTCCTGCGAGAATCAAGTCGAAAAAAAAAAGCTGTAGCGAACACTTCGATTGAGGCGACCGCGCTGTCCACAACTCTAATTGTGACACGGATCACGCCTGAATCATATTGTCAGATTATTAACGTGTTTTGATATTTTATTATTATTAAATTATATTACTGTTTTCAAGATTAAATGAATTGTATTTATTTTTGAAGTTATTTCTAATATTTTCATTTTGAATGAATTGTTTTAATGTTTGTTTATATCGCAGTTTTATGTAAATAACATAATTAATGGCTTAGATCCTGAGTAACTTGGGCTATCTTCACCCAACCTTCGGTCAGGTGACTCTTGATCCGACCGATCCGATATCCATTAAAAAAAGCAAAGCCGAAATTAAAAACATAATATTGAAACGTTTAAAAATAACATTAAAACCTGACATATTTTTTGGAATATAAAAATTGAAGTTTTTGGACTATGTAACTCGTATAAATAATAATTTTAGGGATCCTTGAATCCAAAAAAACAAAAATTCATTTTAGTACATGAACTTTCAGAAGCTAGGCAGAAAGCCTAATGCAAACTGGCCATGTCCTTTTCAAATCAGTTTCGACCAAGACAAGACCAAGTTTTTGTTTCTTAATAAGATATCGCTGACGTCACCCAAAGATGTACCAAGTGGATGAGAATTTCGTTACCACGAGCAGTGTTCACGGTAGCTTAGTGGCTAAAATCACTGGCGTACTGAGCCAGGAGTCGCAGGTTCGAATCCTGCTCGTGAGCGATTTTTTCTTTCCACAATTTAAATAGTTAGATTTCGTTTCGCATGCGTAAAATGCGTTAAAATAATAAATAATTAGTAAGGGTAGGCATATCTATACGACTTTGAATTAACTGCAAAGTTAGTCGAGTCGGTTAAGAAACACTGTTTCTTAATAAGATATCGCTGACGTCACCCAAAGATGTACCAAGTGGATGAGAATTTCGTTACCACGAGCAGTGTTCACGGTAGCTTAGTGGCTAAAAGCACTGGCGTACTGAGCCAGGAGTCGCAGGTTCGAATCCTGCTCGTGAGCGTTTTTTTTTTTTTTTTCATTCCACAATTTAAATCGTCGGTTTCGACCAATTACATGAGCCGTCAAAACTGCCGCGTTAGTGATTAGCCAATAGCCGCCTTGGTAGGGCCAATCAGATTGTTGTACCCCGCCTCAGCTAGTGGCAGAATTTATTGTACGCATTATATTCAACATCAGGCGTCTATTGGGCTGTATGGTCGTTGCGAGGTACCTTTTTTTAGTTTTCGGATGGAAATCCTCATGGATACTGGGGACGGCGGAGGGGTATGTCGGACTCTTACCGGCTAAAACCGCACGGTGGCCATCCACTGCACAAAATAGAGGAGCTCCGGGAACTCCATTGGACTGCGCCGCGCCGGTGCAAAAACGTTTTCGCACCAAGATTTTTCCATTACTTTCAAGGGTGACAATTAGAAGTGGGCGTTTAAACAAAATGCGCTTAAAAAAGTCTAATTAAAAAAAAAGCGTATAAGCACGCTTTGTGATTAAAGCAGATTTCGTTTAGACTTTTTCGTAAACCAAACTTATGCTTTCAATAGTACGATTGAAATGTAACCTTATTTCTATGAACATAAGACTCAATTTCAAAGTTGACTGGTGGTGGTTTGAAACCAAAAAGGTGGCAGAATTAAATTTTATTCGTTTACGTAAAATTTGTTTAGAGAAAGCACTTTTTTAATTTGTTGATTATTTTCGTATCGTTTAAACATTTTAAACGTTGTTGACCTTGATTGATTTGCTTTTGCTTTGGCGCTTAGTTTATTTGAGTTTATTTTTCGTCATCAACGAGTGAATGCGTTTTTGAATGTTCTCCTTGGTAATTACGCGACGATTGTAGTTTGTTTGTATAGTTTTTAGTGAACTTTGTAAATAGTTTAAATGTAAGTAGAATAGTGTAATGTGGCTACATTACAATAAAAGTCAATTTTTTTAGAAGTGAAAAACGAAAAGCGGCAAAAGCGTAAAAAAATTCGTTGGCAGAAAAAAGCACAACGTTTAAACACGCTTACGATTTTAAGTCGTTTTTCCCAACTTTAGTAACAATGGCGTTCCAAGCGCATTTGAGTTCTCTTTCCCCTTTGAGTTTGCGAATGAAAGTCCTTCGATTATTGATTCCGAATAAGAATATATTTTATATATTTTTTGGTATTTTAGATCACTCTAAATTTTTATACCGTTTAAAGGGCATGCATGCCAATGTTCTTCTCTAAAACCTAGGTTTTAGAGAAAAACATCATCAACTCAGCCTATCACAGTCCACTGCTGGGCGTAGGTCTCTCCCAATTTGTGCCACAACACTCGGTCCTCTGCCTTCCGCATCCAGTCCCCCCCCAGCCACGTTCTCCAGGTCGTCGGTCCACCTGGTTGGGGGGGGGAGCCCTACGCTGCGTTTGCCGATTCGCGGTCTCCACTCAAGGACTCGTCTGCTCCAGCGGCCATCGGTCCTTCGACAGACACGGCCAGCCCACTGCCTTCAGATTACCGATCCTACCATATCAATTAATAAACATAAATTCCTCTTTTTTTAAGTCGGTTAAAAAGGAGGTACAATATAATTTTAAGAAAATTTTGGAAAATTAAAATTAAATTAGGTAATTTTTTTTTTACATTTTTTATTTTCATTTAGTGCGATTTTTTTCTTTTCTAATTTTTTCTTTTCTTTATCTTTGAAAAATAGGTACCTATTGTACAACCTTATTCTTAGTTTATACTAAACCTCTTAAGGGGTCTTTGTACTTATCATTGTGAACAACTTTTACTATGGGAACAATCCTGAAAGCGCGAAAAAAATCAGCTGTTCCCTGTATTTTGTTGATTTACCGTACAAAATAACCGTTAAAAACATAACCCTGTCTGCTGTCGCGCAGTCGGGTAAAAAGAACGATAAAATAATTCCAATAATAAAAATTATGTAAAACATATTGCCCCACATTAAGGGCGTTAGCGCCATCAAAACAAACAAATACTCTGACATGAATGAGCGAGAGCAGTCATCTTCACACAGACTCGTATTAGACAGTGCCAGTAGTTACGACGATGCCGACGCCTACATTGAGGACAATTTTTTTATCTACACTGTCGACGCGTGACCCATTGACCGTAGTTTGCAACGTCGCCAATTTGTACGAGATATCGCTCGACTCCTGCACAATGATAACTCGTTCACTAGCCAACTACACTTCAATACGAACGATAGACGAAATTTAAAAATTCTTGTCTCGTGTTCTAAATTAGATTGTATGATTGAGAGTCGGTTGTAAATAAAAAATTAAAAAATCCGCCGAACACATAACCTCCTCTTTTTAGGGTTCCGTAGTCCTACAAGGAACCCTTATAGTTTCGTCATGTCCGTCCGTCTGTCCGTCTCAAGGGCAGATCCAGGGGGGGGGGGGGGGGGTCATGGGGGTCATGACCCCCCCCTGGGCCTAGGTCAACCACAGTTTTTTTCCTGTGTACATAATTTACTAAGTGAATATACAATGAATGAATAAATGTTTGAATGTGTTACGAGTACATACTAATAAAAATTACTAAATTGACGTCGCACCCGAATCCGTTCGTTCATTGTGAATAATATTCGCGTGATTTAAAGTTTGATTTTGCAGCATCTCTTCTCCAATCACTCCGTTACGTCCGATCGCCTGAATATCGATAACGAATCGATTGAATACTTAGCTTACCATCAACAACAGAAATAACTACTTATTTAACTACGATGTTAGCCTTACAAAACCAAGCCGAAGTAAAAATAATTCAAGAACCTTAAAACATCGATATTAGATGATAAGTAATTCGTTTTTTTAAAATCGGACCTCTTAAAATGGTTGTTTTTGCAAAAAAGTACCAAAAAATTTCGCGCTCGCTGCGCTCGCGCTTAAGCACTATACCATTGCCCATACAGGTGTAGAACTGCCATAGCGTGAATCTATATTTACTTATCTACACTATGGTGTCTACTATTAGCCGCTCTAGGCGCCGCAAGAATGGGCTGTGCTCAAATAAATGCCTACTCTTTTGTCACAGAATGTCTATGTTTTCACAGTTTTTGTGAAGAGCTAATCAGTTTCTTCAAGAACAGTCCAAAAAATTTCGCGCTCGCTACGCTCGCGGTTGTCTTTCTATCCTTTCTTTTTCTGCGTACGTATGTATATTTCTGTTACGTATGTTAATAGGAACAAAGTCAAAATTGGAAAAAAATTCGCGCTCGCTTCACTCGCGTCTATGTATTTTGTCGTTTCGTCTTTTTTTACGTGTAGGTATTGCAAGTAACTATTCCGTTACATTAATATTCTACAAAGACAAAATTCAAAGGTCTAAAATTCACTTAAATTCATGTTTTAGCAAAAATTACGAAAATCCTATAATTTTATTGGTCGATTTTTTTTCCTAAAGGTCTAACTCTGCACCAAAAAAATATTAGATCCGGGGCTGGATATAAGTACGCGACCCCCCCCTGACACAAAGGCTGGATCCGCCCTTGGTCCGTCTGTCCTAATGCTTTACAGCTTATTAACTTTTACAGTTATAAACATAAGTAAATGAAACTTTGTTAAAAAATGGTCTGGATATAGATCTCAATTTTAAAGAATAAAAAAATCTTGATTACGTATTTTAGGGGTGGCGCCCATACATGTGAAACGGGGATGAAATGTTTTTTTTTCGCTGCACCCCCTCGTGTGGGGTATCATTGAATAGGTCTACTAAAATGAATGGAATGTTTCATACCTAACTTTTTTATCAGGTATACCATCTGCGAAATACAGCCCGCCAAAGTGGCTTGCAATGTGTCCCCCCCCTGCCATTTCTAAACTATGCAACGTAGAAACTTATAATCTTTCACATTGATAGACCTTTATAAAAACTCTCTTCTAAAATGATTTCGAGTATAACGTGATTATAAATTTTTGGTATATAGTGAGAAAACTGCAAAATACTTAAGACGTCCTAGTTCAAAGGTCATTGACCTTAGAGAAAAATTATCACAGCAAATAATGCTCCTTTAGTTACTTCCTATTTAAAAAAATCACAAAAGTAACTTTGTGTTATATTGATATGACACACTTCTCAAATTTAGCTTCTTAAATTCAGCGCTAGGTGGCGCTGTTTGCAAAAACTAAAATAACAATGATTAATATTCGATTTCATTCGTTTATAATTAGGGACCCTATAATACTGAGCATGGCCCGACATTCTCTTGGCCGGTTTTTTTGAAGTCAGTTAAATACTACAGACTTACTACAGATAACAGATGTATCTAAGTTTCAGTTCATTGAATGATTTATGGGTTTTATGACTACTTGTTTATTAGGATTAAGCATAGGTAAATAGTAGGGCATGCATTTCGAAATTTCGAAACTTCATAGTTTCGAAATTTCGGACCATATTTGCATGTTTTTCAATTTCGAAATTAACACCCCTACTTTCGAAATTTCGAAATTTATATATTTAAAGACTGTAATGTTAAATCGTCAATAGAACTCCCACATCTGCTCTAGATTAGTAACTAGAGCTTTTCCAGCAGCAGCCTGCATTTGAAAACGACTTAGAATCTTTATCAGCAGCTGAATTTATAACTTCCAAAAAACCCATTTTTAAAATTAGTCAGAATTAACATTTCCATACAAGTTTACCCGTGATCTCTGAACATGCTTACTAAAATACAAAGAAATTTAACACGTATACTGGGTATACGAGCTGTTATCCAAGATCGTCACAAATTATCTCGTCAGAAGACTCCACGAATCGAAAGAAAACTAATAGGTTTAGAAGAGGCTACAGCATCGTGTCGGCATGAATCTGGACATGACCAAAGTCATGTCAATATGCATATTATGCATGTCGTGCCGAGGTTCGTTGAAGGTACTTCCCTAGAAGTTGTGCAGGTATCTGGGGCAGGTTATTCGGTTTGGTCATAGAGGAAATGAAAGTATTCCGTGGGTTTGGTAGATACAACTTCAAATAAGTATCAGGCAGAACGATCCAGTTGGGCTGGGCAGCATTTCGCAAACTTCGCCTTCTTCTCTTCGCCTAAACCATAATGTTTGAAAACAGAAGTCTTTAACCAGTGCGTTCTGCGTGTCATGGCCTACTGTGTCGAGACGTGGACGCTGACAGTTAGGCTAGTCCACAAATTTGTCTATTATCTGGTATCTACCCTCATTGTACTTATTTAATATCCTACCTTGTTAACTATATTTTTGTTTACCTGTTTGTATAGTCGATGATACTGATGTACGGTAAAACTCTAATGAGTTTATGTTTACATCTTTAGAATGTTTTTGTTATGTATACCACTGAACAAATAAATAAATAAATAATTTAGACTCGCGCAGCAAGCTATACTTCTTTGAAGGATAAAATAAGATCCGTGACGAGATTATCCAAAAATGTACCAAAGTGACTGGACATAGCTTGTAGAATCAACAAGCTGAAGTGGCAGTGAATAAGTCCTTGAATGGAGATCTTCAAATGTAGGTTAGGACGCTCCCAATCAGGTGGACTGAAGACCTGGAAATACTATCTGGGATGGAATAAATGCGGAAGGCGGAGGACCGAGTATTGTGGCGAATCTCGTAAGAGACCAAAAATTACCAGTAGTAGACAAATGGGTTGAGTTGGATAGCATCGTAGACCATTCTTTTCTGAAGATTGGAAGAACGACTGAAGAGAACAATTAGCTGCTGTGTATTTGTGTACTATGAGAAGGCCTTCGGGCGATACTCTTTCGAAACTGTTCACTGATGACTTGCAGGACGTTTTCAAGACACTGGATTAGACGGGGAAGGGTTGTGATGGAAAAGACGAGAACATTTCACGTCTCCACTTTGCCCGTGCCGATGACATTATTGTAATGGCAGTCTCTGAAACAGCTGAGCGAGATGCTACATAGCATATAGTATATAGTCATTTAGTGTATCAGTCTTAGTATGAATCTGGACAAGACTATGGTAGACAAGATCATGTTCAATACGCATGTTGCGCAACGTGCCAAGCCCAATCGGTCTTCTTCAAAGAAACGACGATAGAGGTTGTGCAGGAATTTGTCTACATAGGTAGTTAGGGACCTGTTATATTCAGGTTGGTAGACTAGTAGTTAGTTTATACTACTCTTGCCTGTCATTACTTACAATGCCGAGACGTGAACACTGACATTCTGGCTAGTCCACAAATTCAAAGTCGCTCAGCGGATTATGGAGCGAGCTATCCTTGGAGATTCTTTGAAGGATAAAATTATCTGAAAGAACCAGAGAGTAGCATAGGCTGTAGATTTAGCAAGCTAATGTGACAATGGGTAGGCCAGTCTACCAAAAGATCGATGGCAACAGCCAACAACAACAGCTCCAACAGGAGCAGACGAATCTTTGATTGAATACCGCAAAAACGCAGCGTTGGGCGCCCTCCAGCCAGGTGGACCGACGACCTAAAGTAGGTAGCTGGGGTGGACTGGATGGAAAAGATAAAGGTTATTTTGTTGTGGAGCAACTTAGGAGCAGCCTTTATTCAGTAGTGGACTGCGATAGGCTTAGTTATTAGGTGTTTTAAACATTGCCCACAATTTCGAAATTTCGAAACTGATGAGGCCAATTTCATAAGCCAATTTCGAAACTGAAAATGTATGAAACTGCATGCCCTAGTAAATAGTATGTTACACGTTAAAAATAATGGCTATGTAATTACCGAAATACGTAATGAAAGTATTTCGTGAACATTAAAGATCATTTTGTTGTTTTGTGTTTATAGAGCGACACATAAGTTGGACTTGATAAAATAATGGCGTCGAAACGACTCAGCTGCGTCCACTCATACTAATAACGATTGCGATATGTAATAATAACCTCTGAAAGTGAAATTTACGTCTCATTTGCTATAAAAATAAAAACATTTAATTCAGACCACATACCATACAAAATAAAACAACAATTAGACATATAAAAGAGACATTACAAGTGTTTGATAGTACAGGAGCTCTAATTGCTAATGCCCTACGCTCCCTTTTAATGTCTGCGTCATCACTTAGGTCTTCTGTCACCAAGTGCACAGGATATTTAAAAAAAAACCCTTTTGGTACACCCTTGCACCACTAAGAAACACTGGAGGTACACATGAAGTAGGTATACTAGATTTCAAATAGAGCTGATTTGTTCATGTCTCTGAACTTAAACCTTTACCTTTTTTCCCCGTGGAGAAATCCTCATGGACGCACTTCGCCCGGAGAAGACGGAACCAGAGTCGGATTCTTACCGACTAAAACCACCACAGTGATTACCGATCAATAAGATAAGAGCCGCGAGATCCACAGCACTTCTACTGGGGTTATGAGATCGACAGGTGCAGGGACGGTCACAGTCCCGCCGCAGCCTGCCCAAGTGCCCAGTGGCAGGGTGACTGCATACCGGGCCCGTCCTTGCTGCTCCACTGTTCCCTCTGCTAACATCAGAGGGACAGGCGGAGCAACGCCCCATTGTCCCGGATGGTTGGGCAAATACAGAAGTTTCCCACGCCCCCGGCCATGGGTTGTTAGAGGAACACTGTGATGGTTTTAGTCGGTAGGACTCCGACACTGGCTCCGCCTTCCCCGTGCGGAGTGCGTCCGTGAGGAAAAAAAGTTCGGGCTCCTCCCGTGTCAGAATATTTAATACGTGGGACACTCAGAAAGTTTTGCGAAACTAAAAAAAATTGTTCTATACGTACATATATTTTTATCAAATCTTTTCAAAGTACTTTCCACCAGCCTCTATACAAAGATTCATGCGCCTAAACCAGTTTTCAAAACACTTTTTCCAGTCCGCCGCAGACACCTCGTTTACAGCCTGCTCGAACGCAGCCAGCGCATCTTCCGGCGACGAAAATTGTATCCCTTTGAGCTGATTTTTTATTTTTGGGAATAAAAAGAAGTCACACGGTGCTAGATCAGGGCTGTAAGGAGGGTGACCCAGGAGTTTGACTGGCGTGCTGTCCAGGAAGTCCCTCGTTTTGAGTGCGGTGTGCGCAGGTGCATTGTCGTGGTGGAGCAGTAGCCTGCGGAGCCCTGTGTTTGGTCGCTTGTTGCTTATAATAGAGAAAACTTCTGGCAAACATTTGGTAGTATACCATTCGGCATTAATGCTTCTTTGATCCCGTAAGGGAATTGATACCAAGTGGCCAGTCAAATTAAAAAAGCTAGCGATCAAAATCTTACCCCCGCTTCTAGATCGCTTCACTTTGGTAGGCGTTGGCTCATTTTGAAACACCCAAACAGTCGACTGGCGCTTGGTTTCTGGGTCGTATTGATAAATCCAGGACTCATCACCTGTAACGATGTCGTAAACACGCCGAGACGAGCCTGCTTCAAATTTGTTAAGCATATCACGGCACCATTCCACCCGGGCCTGCTTCTGAGCATCGGTGAGGTTGTGCGGCACCCAGCGTGATACTATCCTCCTCACGCGAAGATGGCTGTGTAGAATCTCGTGAACGCTTCCCGATCCAATCTTCAATATGTGTTGAATCTCCTGATATGTAATTCGCCTATTGTCTTGGATTAAATTTTTCACTGCTAGCACGTTTTCTTCGGTAACAGCCGTCAAAGGGCGACCGCTTCTTTCGTCATCCCCCAAAGTTGGTCGACCGCGCTTGAATTCGTTATACCAACGATACACGGTTGCCTTGGAAGGGCCTTCATCCATGAATGCCATTTGAAGTCTATCGTACGATTCATCCGGTTTCAGGCGACACTTGAAATCGTATAAAATCATAGCTCTAAAATGTTCCCGGCGCAGATCCATATATCAGTGAGACACAATACTTTGAATTAACTCGCAAAAAATGTGGAGGGAAATTTTGAAATTGGAACTTACTTATTTTTACTTATAAATAATCATATTTTCGAAAAACATTATAACTGGCCAGTCTCCCATATATAAAAACTTTTTTTCGCAATACTTTCTGAGGGGCCTGGTATTGTATTCCCCTGAAGAAAAACTTAGGATACCTCAAGGACTCATAATAACCCGTAACACTTACGGTACCTAACTACCTACTATTATTGAATAACGCAGATAATATTTTATTTAATGAATAAAAAGCATCCCGTCCATTGTAACTGACGTCAGATTTCGAAGTGGAAGCCGCTTCCTTCGCGTCTCCATCTTTTATTTATAGTCGATTGATTGATGAAGCGAAACGTCGTATATGAATGAATCGATTTATGGTTTATTTGAGCAGACACTGTTTATGAGCCCGCTTGACGTCAGGAATCTTAAATGGGAAAAGAATAAAGTCCCTTCGAATTCATAAACTCAGTAGGGAATATTTTATAGGCGAAGCCCCGGTGATGTGCACTATGAATGACATCGTTCTCTCTTCTCGAACGTAGGTACATCGTCTTATTCCAAAGAGATATATTTAATGTCTTTGTCTTATTCATAAGAACTGATAAAGTTCGTCAGTGTTTCCGAACGTAATCATATACGCAGTCCAATGGACTTCGTTAACTAGGAAAAATATGATTCGGTGTCTAATCAATTTTACGTGACATATATCTAAATAACTAACAGCGAGACAGGCGCTCGTAAAAATAACACTACCTACCTACCTGATGCTGCTCTCTCCAACTATCTTTTAATTTCCGTAGCCAAATTTCTATGATGAGATAGGTTAGCAACTGTCGGTGGTCGTTAATGATTACCCAACAGTTGTTATCTGTCAGTTGGGCAGAATGTGGCCTGTTTGAAGCGCCGCGACGCGACTTCCTGCGTGATGACCTGCCCACATTATCGGCTATGCTTGCGGACGACTCACTGCAACTATGCGTACCTATAAACAATCGCTAAACATCTTGCCCCCCTTTTTACTTACTTATCTCTTGTTGGATACGCACATAAGCCTCTTCATTAGGAATCATCTCACACAATATTCTTTACTCTTTGGAAATGCTTTACGGGAAGAAAACTAAAAATAAATAAGTGCTCGTGTAAGAAATATCTAGGTTTTTAGTTAGGTACTTTTAGAAAACATATAAATAAGTTCTGCCCCAGCAGAACTCACTTACTGATTTATGTAATAAAATATTGGATCCACAATTATATAGACGAATGACTTACCTACACTTATAGGAAAATAAAATGCTATTGATTATTATCGATGTTGCTACACGCACATGTACGTACTCTTCATTGTTTGATAATCTCACACATACGAATATAAACATTTCAATTGTTAATTTCTAAACCTGTCGTTTATAAGGAATATTTTAACGTTAGAAAACACAATAGCGTGTGTCACTGGATCGGAATGTTCAGCCAATGATCGAAAGCTGTCAGGTTCGGCCCATTATATTCTTTATAAGGGATTCTTATGAAGGCACACCAGTCGTATTTTTAATAAACCTGCTTTATAAATAGCTCGACGAATAGACAGCCAATAGAATCTTGAACGTGTAGGCAATAAAAAGCCTACGAAGAAAACAATAAATAATTTGCAAAGGAAATTAAGTTAGGTACTGAATCTTAAGATATTGAATAACACCCTTAACGATACAAAGCGAACATTGAAGAAATCAAACTGGCAGTGCATGATGCATCTCAGGGCACAGGTCAAGGAATGCGTTCGATAACTGGCGAGATTTGACAGTGAAATACCGATAGTCTTGTACAAAGTGTACATCACAACTAGAATGTATCACAAATGGCAGCCGTGGTCACAAATCAACCTTACAATGGCGCGGATGATCTATCTCCTCCGTAGCAGAGGTCAACCGAGTCGGCCGGCCGACACGTTTCAAGATATTTTTTGTAAAAAAAAAAGTTCATATGGATCAAACAGGTTCGTTCGTCTATAATAAATATAATACATCAACGTTGACATATTTATTACAAAGGAAATCAGAAAGTATTTTTACTCAAAAACCGGAGTAAATAATATGTGGAATAAATTCAATTTGACTTATGCTTACGGCACGGCACGGCACAACATGAATAAACAGCCAGCGTTCGACCTACTTATTTTGAAATGCTGGATGCAGGCAGAACTTAAAAAAAATAAAAGCATATTCGAGCCTTCGAGGTACACCACAGACCGGCTCACTGGTCTGTGAGGTACACACACATTGTAGAGTTGTGCACTGTACAGTGGACTGCACGACAGTAGTAACACTTGAATTAGAAAACCGTTCTTATTGCTTACATAATAAAAACGCTGTCAATTTCAAACTGTCACCACTGACCTGAGGTTGACCATACGAGTATACAACATGTAACAGAATTAACGCAAGACCTGAAAATGTAGAGATTATAGAGAAGATTAACTAGGTAGTTAGTATGGTTTTATGCCATGTAAATTTTTTCCCAAAAACATTTTAGAGATTCAGTTTATACAGCGGATCCCGAGTAAGTTCTTGACGAAGACCAGCGGTTTCGGTATGTCAGGTTACCGCTAAACGGCAACTTGCAAGTATCCGGCAACCAACTCGGGAACTGTCCGAGGTCTTGCGTTAATTCTGTTACGTGTCGTATTATATGGTATTGAAGGATCTCTGGATGCCAAGAACGCCTAAGATCACGCCAGGAAGTCCACGCATATAGTGGTGGAACAATCATGATATGGGCGAGTATTTGGATCGGTGGAACAACCGAACTGATTTGGGTCAGAAGCAATCTCAATGCACAGATTTACACTGTTGGTTGGTTGGTTGGTTGTTGTTACACATTACGAATGTTGTTATTCCTTTGCGGACTCAATTGGGTGCTTCATTTCAGCATATGCATGACAAATGACAATGCACGTCCACACACCGCCAAAGTCGTTAGAAACACACTTGCCGATGCTAACATCAACGTCCTACCATGGCCTGCTCAATCGCCAGACTTAAATCTCATATAGAACATGGATGAGATATACTTCAAAGAGAGCTTTGCCAAGTATGGATATCATACATACACGGATACACCAGAAAATCTTTTTCACCTGTTACAACGGACGTTGGCGGCCATTCTGCAAAGTGATTTTGATGAACTCATATTGAGCATGCCGATTGCCGAAGGAAGAAATGCAAACTACTGATTGTTCATTTTATGCAAAAACCTTTACAGCATTTGTTTTTATATTAATGCAATGCAGCGGTAACTTCGTAAGTCTAGACTTGAGAAAACATTTTAGCTATAGGCAATCAATATTTTAACGAAAAATATAAGTAAAAAACACCATGATTTATAATACTTAACATTTTTTATTCTTAGACCAACAGAATAAAGGTAGACAGAGTAACGCGCTGTCACAAGGAAGCAGGGTAAAGGAAGCTGAATTTGAAATAGGAAGCTGATCGCGTTCCAGTGCGACGCGAGAAACCGAACGCGCTAGACGTCACATTGACAGTATTGTTTATGGTCTTAATATGCCTTCCTGTGTTGTGAAAACGTATAAAAATAACTCGCTGACACAAAAAAAACCTTGCGGGATTACATTTCACAAAGAAGTACTTGATTTTACGTAATTTTAAGTTATAAATACAATAAAATTTCGTAATGTACTGTTGGAACACAAAACCTGACGTTTTGTTATCGGTGTGACCAGCAAATCGACATCAAAAATACCCCCGAAATACGGGTGACGTTTGGGTCTGATGGTGTTATTAGGGTTGGTAACTATCGTAATTTGGCCATCGGTTTGATGTTTTTATTTATTTTGAACCTTTCATATAGTACTTAATTTAATTACAATGTGTTATTTCAATGGCTTAAAACTTCAGACACCCCAACTTATTGTAATAAATTGGTATGGCAAGTAATAGGTATGTAGAATTTACAACGTATTATTCAGATTCGGAGGGATCAGCTGATATTTTTTTCGCGATTTCTGGTTTGGTCCGGTAGTAAAACATGTTCATACTGATGAGTACAATGACCCCTTAAGAGGTTCTCAGTTATTTCAATAACACGTTGTAGTGGTGATTTTTGTTGTCATACTTATTCTAATCGACGCGTCCTAAACTGCCCGCCGCACACCCCCGCAGTCATTTTCAAAGGATAATAATATCACTATTATATGATACACGTGTATCACGTATTTATAATTTCTTCGTCATAAACCAGAAAAGATAAGATTCCATCATACTTTATATCTAAATTAGATGGTATACCCAGAAGTCGGTAAGAAAAGACAGTACTACCGAAAATTAACACAACACAAAGGTTTTTAGTATTATTCTCTTTTATTAAACGTATCATTAGAAAAATATGTTTTATTTACATTGCTACATATTGTCCTTAAAATATAATATTTAACATGCGAAAATGGGGTAAATTTGTTTTCGGTGGCAACATTTTTTACCAAGCACACAGATGCATGGCAACTGCGTGCGACACAAGGTCACGCACACAAGTTTGTAAAGCATGCATCACGTCTTTGAACGCTTTTGTTAACAAATGCGCCGTCTACCTTTTTTCTGTTGGTCTAAGTTTTTATTATTGTTTTTGTTTTGATTTGACTAACTGTAAATTACAGACTATAATGTAGAACAAAAATCCGATCATTACCGTTATAACCACAGATCATGTATTGTTTATGTCCAGTGTTGTCAGTTGTCAATTTAACTGTAACTATACCAATTTGTCATGAAATTGTAAAGTATTAAGTATTTATTATTAAGTATTATGTATCAGTTTTGTAGTGTGTGCGTCAAATGGAGCGCAAGAATAAAATCTTTTTCTTTCTTTCTTTCTTCTTTCATGATCCCTAGACAAGTTTGATGTGTATACTTAAATTATTACTTTTAATATTACGCCCAATAACCAATACCTAATATCCTTTAATCACATCGCCAGGCGTCATCCGGCCATCAAACAACGTTGTCGACAGCCTGTCAACATCTGTTTTTCCAGTTTAAAACGATCTAACAGTGGCCGTACGCACTAGTTACGTGTTAAATTAGCAGCGCGGGAACATCCAGGCCATGCTGATGCGAAGCAATATTATTGTAGTGGAAGCTATTATATTGTAGAGTAAATAAGTAATACCAGTAAATACAAAGGTCACTAGATAAGTTCTGCAATACGGCTTTTATTTTCATAGATTTTTTAAATAATTTCCATCAGAAAAAAAGAAAACTTTGAAGATTGAGCATGTAGTCAAACGTCAAAACTAAACCACTCCTCAAAAATGTCCTTAGCTTCCACTTTTCATCTGAGAGTTCTGAACGGACCGGATCCCAAGCAAACAAGCTGAGTGTCCGTTTGAAACATCATTCCTTTCAACTGATCCTTAATGATTGGTAAAAGAGTAAAGTCACAGCTCAGGGAGCTAAGTCTAAGGCCTACATCGCACTATTCACAAGCGAATTCAACTACATGTATTAATAAATAATATATACTACCTACTTTACTAAATAAAGTTTTTGACTTTTATGATCCCTTTTCGTTTGCCTGACTTTCCCAGTTGACGTTTGTCATTTTGCAAATCAGAACTACCTACCTAACTAATCACAGATAATATAATACTGTACCTAATGCACCATTTTGTAACTTGTCACAAAGTTATAGGTACTCAAACATTTTTTTCCTGACGGGCATCATTAAAATTAACAAGCCTTTCAATATACCTTAGGCACATGACAGTATTTTATTGCTTGCATACGTGAGGGAAGAAGGAAGAGAGTAACAGGAGGCGTGCTTCAAGAATCCCGGATGGTGACAATAAAAGGAAACGGGCGCGCCGGCCGCCGATGACGCGCCAAGTTGTCGCTACTTCCTTCAAACGAACGCCTGTTAGGTACTTTACAAACTCGAATAAAGACATTCCATTCGCTGAAATTGAAATTAAATTCCATGCCAATATACCTACCTACGTATAAAATATATTTACCAAAAATAACCATCCATAAAAGTAGAAAAATAAAATAAAAAGTGTTAGATTCAATTTTATTACTTACCTCTTGACTTACCTATTCAATTTCGTTGACACCGCCGGTCAACTAGTAAATTATGAATTTTACAATTAAGGTACAGGTACACTACCTACCTAAGTAAATTACAAAAGTGTTTCATTTCAATTTAGTTGTTGATCTTAGATTAATATAGAAATTTCTATGTTGTTGATAAAGGTAGGAATTAAAAAAAACAGTTGTGATCAGGCATTATAAAATTTTATCTTTACCTGGAGCATGAAATATTATATTTAATTGATATTTGCAGAATTTTATTGACAAAAAACAATCAAAATTATGACAATTGACATTGACATTTAAAACAAACAAAATATGATAATTGACGTCAGTGTTGCCAAGTTAGGCGATTTTTCGCCTTTTAGGTTATCCCGAACGGTGTCGGGGCGAATTAGGATGTTTGACAGGTATCGCCCAAAATAGGGTGTTTGACAGGTATTGCCAAAAATTATGAAAATTGTACACAACGTAGATTTTAGGTTGAAGATTAACTTTTACTAAGTTTTGTTAATTTAAATACATTCTAAATATTTAATTTTTCTGTTTGAAATTTAGATTTTTTAATCTGTTGATCACGTGATACAAAACGTTTTGAGGCTTGGCCTCCATTTTGGGTGACGTCATAGTGCTGTACGACGTAGGGCGAGCTAAATGTTTCCATGATCGTAAAAATGAAATTTACCAGTTTTTGAACGAGTATAATTATATTCATGTTAATTGTTAATTTAGGTTCATTTTTATTTTATTGAGCCAGGTTATGTACTTTATAACTTACTATCAATTAAAGTAATCAGCATTTGTAGGTAATTTGAACATAATTTAAAAGCTTTTGTTTTGTATGTGCGTGATTCAAACACAAACTACAAAACGTTTTAGTCATGTCTCATGTGACAAAAAAAAACCGCGATCCTATTTTTTACTTTTTGTCAATTTCGTACCTTTTTGGTAAGCGTGTCGTCCTTTTATGGGAATTCCGGCAACACTGACCGGAACAAGAACAGTGACGTAGGTTGACGACAATGTCACGTGACTTAGCGTTTTAGTGCGATATTAAAAATGAGAATTTAAAATCTTGATTATTTAATTTTACAAGCATATTTTAGTAATTATTTGTTAATGAATGCTTTAATTGGATGTTTCGCCATCGTTTTACGTACATTTTCAAAAATTGTCAAACACCCTATTATGAAAATTTCACACAACGTAAATTTTAGGTTGAAGATTAAGTTTTACCAAGTTTTGGTAATTTAAATGTATGCTAAATATTTTATTTTCCTGTTTGAAATTTCGTTTTTTTAATCTGTTGATCACGTGATGCAAAATGTCTTGAGACTTGGTCACCATTTAAAGTGACGTCAGAACCTTGTACGACACAGGGCGAGCTAAATGTTGCCATGATCGTAAAAATAAAAAGTACATTTTTTTATAATAATAACATATTCATGTCAGCCGGTTTATTTTTTCGAGCCAGTTTATATAATTTATAACTTACTTACAATTAAACTTATGAGCATTTGTACGTAATATGAACGTAATTTACAAGGTTTTGTTTTGTATATGCGTGATTCAAACACAAAATACAAAACTTTTCAGTCATGTCTCATTCCAGAAATAAAACTACGTTCTGTTTTCCGCGCTCGCACCGCTACAACCATCTCGAAGGAAATATAAAAATTGAATGAAAAATAAAAGCAATATCAAAATAAAATAACTCTCGACGTCGCCTTCTAACTCTAACACTGTTTCGTAAACTGGAATCTAAGTTTTTCTCAGATTTTTTACATTTCCTCAAATTCGTACCTTTTTGGTAAGCATGTCGTACTTTTAAGGGAATTTATACTGGCAACATTGACCGGAATCAGAACAGTGAGAGCAGGTTGGCGGGAAAATTCGTAAAGATCGTGTTGTTGATATTTTATTATTTTCCAAAATTTGTGTTTCTTCGAGTGTTAATGTGTAATAATGGTGGATTATTAAATGTTAAGTGCTCGTTAACGTGTACAAGTGTGGATAAATGGTACAAAGTTGAAAAACATGACTTTCGTATGATCTCATCAACCTCTCAGAAACCTAGTAAAGTTTCCATCACTTTACTAGGATACAAGTATAATATGTTCAATGATTACGACTGAAGGACAAGTATCCATGGTCATGAATAAATAAAAATAAAAAATAATCAGAACAGTGACGTAGATTGACGATAATGTCACGTGACTTAGCTTTTTGCTGCGAAATTTTAAACAAGAAATAAAAATCTTGATTATTTAATTTTCAAAGCATATTTTAGTACTTATTTGTTAATAAATGCTTTAATTGGATGTTTCGCCATCGTTTTACGTAAATTTCAAAAAATTATCAAACACCCTATTGGTCGCCATTTAGGCTATTTCAGAAAAACGATTGGACGTCCTTTTCTTCTACGTTTTCAGTCTGAAAAAAACGGCTATAAACGGAATTATTTCTTTCTGTCTATATTTTATCATGCAAAAAATATTCCTGTAAATACTGTAACTAAAATAAAACGAATAAGACTACCCAAAGTTCTGCCAGAAAAGCAATTTTTACAGTTTAAATTTTGTAACTAGCGGCCCCATTGTGTGCTCTTTTAGGCCAAACTGTAAAAGAAACTTTGTTTTTTCGATTTTATTCTGCAAAATTTAAAAATAAATTTGTTAAAAAAAATCCTCTATAGGCTACCCGACTTTCAAATAGGCGATTTTTTAAGCTACTTCACAGAAAAAACAATTCGAATTTAGGTTACTTGGCGTGAAATTTTTGGCGACTTTTATTGGGCTAGATTTGGCAACACTGATTGACGTTTTGAAAATTTTCAAGTTACGGATTTAAATTTTGTTTCGTCTTTAATTTGTTTTTGTTTCAAAATTGTGATTTCTGGTGCTTTTATCAGTCATTTTTTCAGTGCTGTGAATAAATGTATTGTCTAGATTGCTGCGAACGTTAGATTGGAAGTGAGTACTTACACCTTTATTGCTATGTTATGTCTTTGAATTTGAATCTGAGTTTATCCAATTGCTTTTAAAATTTAATGATATGGTGTGCGAATATGCCATTGAGAATGCAGTGATTCTTCTTATTGTCAATGATGTACCTAGGTAGTTCTTTTTCTGAAATATTCGGATGCAATATTTCCTGGTTATTTGTTCTATGGCTGATTCTAACTACTAGGGCAGTAATCATTTTGAACTATCAGATCTACCTCTCACCCTTATTGAGTTATAAGTACTAATAACATGCATACCATGTTACAAAGCAAATGTATTTAAGTACAAGAAAATAGTTGAAGTTTCAAAATGCAGAGAATAAATAGAATTACAGAAAATGAAAAGAGTAGGTACTATCTACTATCTAACTTTCCTGTGCATGCAAAAACAGTTAAATAAAAAGAAACAATATAAACTTTCCGCACATACTTTTAAAATTTATGAATGTGCCCAAATCCTCTTTTAGGATCAGCCCATTTATGCTACCTAACAAATATGTGAAGCAATATAATGTTATAAGGATTACAAAAATGTGTAGCTGCTTAATATGTTAAAAAGTTGCTTTTCGATTTTTATAAGGAATACATTATTTTAGTGTCTAATGAACACTTGACCACGAGAAGACTTGGGAAGTGATTTAGTGCTACATAACAATAGTATATTTCATAAGTATGAATTGAATTGTGTTAATGTGATTTTAATTAATTGTACAAATTGGAAGAAAGTTAGCAGTGCTTCCAGTGGAACCAGTGTATCTGTAGGGTTGTTTTAACCACACTGAACATCATACCTGGATCCACATAATTGGACATGTAAGTACGAATTGCTCTTAGTAGTTTTATTTGCCCTTTAAACATTGTGTGTCGCACAAAACAAGTTTGATAGGAATAATAAAAAAAACAAACATAATGTAGTAAACATTCGTATTTATAATATAATGTTGTCGTTTTATTTACAAATAAATACAAATTCAGTTAATAAATAAATGGTAAATTATCTACATCTTAATAAGTATGTTTTATATCTCATTTCTTAATCTTCTCTGGATTTTTGTGGAATCCAAAATACTAACGTTAACGTTTTCTTATGACACGTTACGGTCTCAAGAAAATTTGAGACTTTCGACGTTCGGGCGACACGTTCACGTACATTCACACTATACGACTATATTTACAAGGTACTCGTAGACGATTCACTCAGTGAGCGCGGGGCACTCGTCCGACGCCGGCCCCGCGCCACCACACACCACTCGCACCAGGCACAGCAATCACTGAGTCCACCCCCGCGCAGTCCGAAGCTCTCCGCTCGCAAATAAATATTTGTACAACGCGGTCGCGCCGCTCGACTCGGCGCTTCGGAGGGCGCGGGCGGCGCGCGGCGGGACTAGATAATACTGGAGAGCCGCGGAGGGGGCTCGGGGCAGCGGCAGCCGGAGCGGCGGCAGCGCGCATACAGCGCCGCGCCCGCCGCCGCGCAGCCCCGCAGCGGCCAGTACAGCCACAGGCACGGCAGCGGCAGCGCCAGCGCGCCCACGCACGCCAGCCGCGGCCCGCGCGCGCACGGCTCGCCCGCCTCCTCCTCGCCGCTCCCGCAGTGGTAGAACAGCGCCTTCACGCAGCACATGCACGACGCGTAGTCCACGCACGCCTCGGCGCTGCACAGGCACGAGCCGCACAGCCAGCGCGACGGCAGCGGGCGCGGCCGCGCGCACTGCTCGCAGCGGCAGCGGCCGCAGGTCTCGCACACTATCGAGTCGGCCGAGAGGGCGCCGGCGCGCCGCTTGTCGGCCGCGGCGGCCGGCTGCGTCGTCACCGGCTTGAGCGGCTGATGCGCGGCCGAGTGCGGCGCGGGCGCGGCGTGCGCTCGGCGCGGCGCCTCCACGTAGGCGTTGCGCTCGCGCTCGGCCTCAGGCCGCGGCCGCAGCAGCGACACGGTGGGCTGGCGCGCGCCCGTCGGCCTGTGGACGCGCGCCGCCGGCTTGGGCGGCCGGGGCGGCGCCGCCGGCCCGCCATACTCATCCATCGAGTACGGCTAACGGCTCTCCGGGCCGTCGCCTTCCTGTTCCCTCATCGTCCCCACCTGCCGATCGAATACACATTCACATTACATCAAAGATCACGACACTCAACATTAAACTGGATAGTTAAATCACTAGACAGTTATTGACAGTATTATCCGTACGCAAAATACACGCTTGGACGTGGAGTTGCGGAAACCAGCCCGTTATACTATACTATCACTAGACAGTCTCACTTTCATCCACATCAATTACACCAAAAACAAGTGAAAACTATGCAGTCGAATGACTGCAACTTATATTCATTATCTGCCTCCAACTTATATTCATTATCTGCCTGCTTCGTGACAGTCGGTATTAAACGAGATACCTATTTTTCGCGAAATAAGAAACTTACTCTCCTGATACATTTAGTTTTTTAATACCTCTAATAAATAGTATTATCATAGCAAAACAAGAATTTCCGTAGTAATCGATTTTAACAGATAAGCAAAAACAATGTATTCCCTCCTAAATCGATCACATTAGTAAATTATAGAAATAAATCTTCATGTTTGAATTTGTTTATAATTTATACAGTACAATGCAAGGCATACTTTTTATTTGAAGTATTCTGAGACGCTAAGAATGAAGAAGTACGAAGAAGTTACATCATTTAAAATGTAAAGATTGTGAAAATGCATTGATTGTGGTCTTGAATAACAATCGGTTTCCGGCTAATTAAAACTACGTAGGTGGCTGTTTCAAAACCGCTTTTAACTGGATCCTAATTTCTATGTAAACATTTGAGACTGATTTAGCTCAATGCTTCTTTGTAGCAAGTCGATGGCAATATTAGTTGTTTCAACCCAGAAGTAGTATTATAACTTATTTGTTATCAGAAGGATTATTTCCAAGTAAGTGCACACACAGACATATCTCACAAAATCATGTCGTTTAAGTGCTCCAAACTTGTGACAGTTGTGACCAACAGTGTTGTGTGCAACATTCAGAGTTTGGTGTCCTAGAATCGAAACTTATTTATACAAGCATTCTCTTTAGGTATTCAAATCTTTGGAATAGTGGATTTACCTCAACTTATCATTTTGTTTGTGAGTAGCTTGGAGCTTTCCATTTGTTCATTTACTTTAGGATCTGAGTTGCAATAATAATTATTGTGGAGTAGTTTTCGTCAAACAGACTTAACTTTTCTTGAGACTGGATTTATACATTCAGTAGAACCTTATGCACTGAGATTATTCACTTTGCAAAGTTAGTTTTCGCTTCATTAATTATTTCCTTTTACAGAATTTTTTTCAATGTAATTATGGTACTCGGGGATTTATGTCAACAATGTTTTAGCGTTATTTTATTCTCACCCTATCGAGTTCGGTCATAGGTCAATAGTCAATACGAATTTAAATATATTTTATCTCTTATTTAATAAAATAGTAGACAGATACCAAATATTCTGGTTTAACCTGCTTAGCTCTCAAATGTATTCAATATTCAAGCTAATTTTATATTTTCTTTGCTATCCCAGGCAGCTGGCGCGCTTTTCGTTCAGTTTATGGAAAAGTTTTTAGTAATCGAATTAATTTTTGATTAATTGTACATGTTTTATGATATTGATAACTCAATTCTTATTACACATCTAATTTTATTTCATTTTTATTTTTTATTCCAAACGGCTTGCGTTTGACCGCTACCTCACCTGATGTTAAGCGATGGTGCGATCGACGATGGTTCACGCTTGCCCAGCAAAAACCTATTCACTCGAGCCTTGAAGACCACCATCTAGCTATTAATGGCAATTCATAATTTCCATAACATTAATTCCTGCTTTGTTCAAGTACCTAGCAATAAAACATATGTCTGTCATCCATATTTAACAAAATATTCCCAATTATCTGATTTCCTCTGCTGATTCAGTATAGCATAACAACATTGTGATGCGTCTCGAAGTTCTATAGAACATGTATTTAGCTCGTGTCGATATCTAATATTAAATTAACGTAATAATTCTGTAGTAGGTAGGTACCTATAAGAAGTAAAAAATATAGTAGGTATAGAAGATATTAATGAATTCTAATCAATCTAATTGTACCGTTATTTTTTTATACTTTTGTTTTGTTAGACCATTTCTAGGTACCTATTTGCTAATCATAACGAATATTGTTAAAACTTGAATTACTTCAGTAGGAATACAATTAAATTCCATTGAAAAATGATTTACTTGTACTGTAAATAGGTTTTTGGACTTAGAATAAAACCTTGTATTCATGGAAAAATCACTTCCTTCTAAAAACGAATAAAGAATGACTACCTAGGTAACATTATTTTCATGTAAAAAGTAGAAAGGTGTTGTGCTAGTTTTCTTTTTGTTAGTACAATAATGTTAAAGTCTACAAATAAAAAACTGCCTTTCATTAAGAAAAAATTGCATGCATACATTGTTGTTATCTTGATGAATGTGAACCACTACTCACATTCACGCACAAATAATCTGTCAGAAGTTCCGGCCTGTATTTTGAATTCATTATTTGATCGAGTCCTATTCTCCAAAACACAATTAATTCGAAATAGGCGTTGAACTAAAATGTGGCTATAATCTAACAAGATTTAAATACCTACGTAAAGCTATCCGTTACATTACAAATAAAATTCTTATTCTGTTTTGTCTAAATATACTTCTTATCAGCTGCAGAGTTCGTTACAAGATATTAACAGTTTATGTGACCATTGTTTACAATTTATTCTTTATCTATGTTCACAGTTATCAACTCTGTCGAAATTCGTCTCTCTGTTGCTATAATAATGCTGTTTTATTAATGTTACTATTGGTGCTTGGTCAATTGCGTTTTTTGTCTCCAATACCTACTTATGTAGTTAGATTTTGCCTTATAGGAATCAAAAACAAGTATTACATTCATAAAGTTTCGGAGTACTATAAGATTAACTTTTTTGTTCAGGATAAATTACAAACGCCGTATAAATAGATTTGAATCATACAATAAATGAAAGCATTATTATTAACTCGTTTGTTGAGAACGTTCTCGCTATGAGCGCTGATCGCTGCACGTGTGCCGGTCGCCAGGCGGCGAAGCGAGGCGTCGCCTCTCGTCATTCATGTTAGCTTGATTTCTTCGCTATCTATGTAATTACTACCTACGCATGACTACGTGATCTACATGCAGAAAGTAGCTACTTGAATCCGCCGCGACTTTAATATCCGAACAAACAGACGGTTTTGATCGGTGGGCGAGAAGTCCCACGTCAGGACACCGTATGTACTTACGAAGCAGACATTCCACGGTCACACGTCTCCTACACACATCGCTCCACACACAAGGGCACTCGGGCCAAGCGGCCCAACACAACACTGAGGCTACTTGTCGCCTAGCGACCAAGTGGTCGTACCGCACCGAAACCGCGCCGGAAGATTCACTGACACACAAAAATACGGCAGAACTACCGAATTTCAACCGCGCAAATCCACGGGAAGGTTCATGAGACCGGCGCGGTCCGGAGCGGCACCTGGCGCGGGCGGGGGGCGGCCCACGCACCGGCCTCGATTCTCGTCCGCCTGCCGCGCGGTTATCACTGCAATATGGCCGCTACTCACTTCCTCGCTGAAGTTCTTCGTTGATTTCTACTCCTAATCTCGACGACGGCGTTTTTTGTAACCGTTCCGAACTCGTGCGGATTCACTGCACTTATTCTTATACACATTTTAATGGAAAACCGGGAGCGCTAGGGCTACGCTCCGACGAAACGACCGTTCCGTTCGATGGCACATTCCGCACTGGCGTCGGCCGCGGGTGCGGGTCGGCGGGAGAGGCCGCCCTCCCTTCGCCGCGCAACACGCCGCCCGCGCCTCGCCTTTTTATGAATGGAAGGCGGCCATACTGAATGAACCGCGTACACGGAGCGGTTGGCCGCTATTTTCGCGGGCGAGAGCGACGTTAGGGGTCCGGGGGGCGGAGGCCGGAAGCGGGCTGCGAGCGCTCGCGGTGCCAAATTTTGCGGTGCGGGCGGCAGCAGCGGATGTGCTCGTTTACCAAGCTTCCGGCGAGATCCCCCCGCGCAGCCGCATCCGGGAATTGGGTTTCCGGTCGGCGAGAGTCGCACCACCAGGATACCACCCACATTCGTCTTGCAACTGCACCGTGCTTTCAGTCGTAGAAATCTGCGAGCCTCATTTTCAATACCGAAGTTAAAACAATATGTAAACAACATTAAACGCCGTATTGCATTGCAAAAAAGCCTTATGAATACGCACAACAATATTTTTATTTATAGAGAAGCAAGCATCATTAGCATTCTATTTCAGATTAACGATGTTTTGAAATTCATGGGCACGTAACGTTTCCATTCACTACTATATTTTGGTAAGCGCGTGGTCGAGAGACGCGCCGTCGACGACGACGACGGCATCTGTTATCGCGAGCGGTAATTTTCGCAAGGTTGCAGCGACAATAAGGCGCGTTGTGCACGCCGCGTCTCTGTGTCAAGGACATGCGATAACGCAGCGCCACACCGCCACGGATGTCACATTACAACCTATCACCATTAACACAGTTAGAATCAAATAAATATCTTCAGGACATTTTTACACAGCACGATCTAGTCCCAAACTATGCAGAGCTTGTGCTATGGGTACTAGACAATGGATATAATAGTTATTTTTTGTTGTTGTAAATACATACTTAATAATAGATAAGAAACACCCAGACCAACACAAACACTTATGTTCATCACACAGAATCTACGAATCTTATTAATGTGAAAAAACTAGCTAATAGCGTAACTAGCCTAAAAACTCGGATTTTTTTAATTAGTCGATTTACGTTATTTCTTAACATCTTGCTTGAAAGCGATTAAACAAATATCCGTTAGTCAACCACTGAGGTAATATGTACGTACGTAGTACATATTACCTCAATGTAGTCAACGACTGTCTTCTGAAGAAAATAATTTTCCATACGAGTGTACATTTAAATCGTACGTGTACGTTATTAAGTGTTAAGATAATTATAACTATGGGTCAAATCGAGAATATAGTACCTAACGCAAAACAATAGTTAACCTAATATTATTCAATAATCATCGGTGGAATAATCGAAATTATACAGTCGACTGCACGTCAGTGGTGATACTGGTGATACTTGAATTAGAAGTCGCCTTTACTGCTTACGAAATAAAGACGCTGTCAATGTCAAACTGTTACCGCTGACGTGCGGTCGACCGTACTTGCAAATTAAGCTGGACAGATACTCCGACATGCGACACTATTAAGTGTGATTTTACGCCTAGTCGTCTAGCCCAATACTTGAAGATTATGAATAAAATGATAAATAAGAAAATGCATTCAATACAGTGAAATCTTGCTTATGAAACCAAATGAGTAAGCAAATGAATAACAATGATTTTTTATAAAAAAAACATTGCCGAATAAGAACAAAAGAACGTGCAGTTACTGTGACGTTGAATGGATGGGACAGAAAGAATGACTATTCCTTTACAAAAAATATTTCTCTACCTGCGTTTGTACATTCGCTTTAAATTTTATTGTTACGTGTGTTGCTTCGGACTTCGGCCAAGATTTTTGGGTATTTACTCGATTCAAAGAAATTATCTACCCAGCTAAACTAATGTCAAATTATCCCCGACGGTTCACGCAGATTTACGGCCAAAATTAATATCCACGATTTGCCCTACTAGAGATAGGAATTTGACATAAGCTCCATACAAAATATGTCAAATTTCTATCTCTAGTAGGGTAAATCGTGGATAGATTGAATATTAATTTTGGCCGTTTCTGTACATCTTCTGTACATTTATAATATCTTCTTATCTCATATACTCCATTTCGGACTTTTTAAATATTAAAAGTAGAGTCGAAATTTCATTTTTCGACTCTATAGCTGCCGCTGAAAATTATATTTATACCTTACCGTTGTAGCAAAAAACCTTGAATGAACACATTCCTATACTTATGCATAAATACACACCATTTATAATTATCACACCTGTTTCCTATTGGGGCAGGCAGAGACTATGGGTTATCACCTCCAACGATCCTGCCTTCACACACACCTCTTTCGCTTCGTCTATTCATTAACCTCCTCACAAGTCATGCATGCTGTCGGTTTAGAGTGGTCTTAATCTGGGCTTTTTTTGAGAACGTCCGCGATTTGATCGCGGTATGTTAACTGAAGTCGTCCCCCTCCAACTCGGAAGAGTTGGAGGGGGACGACTTCCATCTTCTCGACTCGACTTCCATCTTCGACTTCCATCCACTCTCGCGTCGCCTCGTATACTTGTTTCGTTAATCTCCTATCGTTCATCCTCTTTACATGCCTTAACATTCATACAGTCACGCCTGCTTCCCATTGAGGTAGGAAAAGACCACCATAGACATAGAGAGAGATAGGCATAGAGATTTCCACCCTCTACGATCCTGATAAATCTCTTTCGCTTCATCTTACTGAATCATTGACACAATATCTTCCACTTACAGAACAAATAATAGTACTACACTACACAACACTTCCTTATCTCGGTATTCCTCACTATCTCCCAAAGTTACACCACTCATACTTCTTAAAGCTCTCTTTTCTACTGCATATATTCTACTTACATGTATCTTCTGCCGTAACCAACTTTCACTACCATACATATACCTATATTTATGGCGTCGAGACGAGACCCCTTCGTAGGTACCTCGGATAGCAGGTTAAGCTGTCGGTCCTGGTTGCCATACGAATATCTGTGGCAGTCATTACACGTAACCTGAAGCCCGAAAGTCTAAAAACTGGTCTAACCTTAGGATGTTGGTATTACCTAGTAACTGGGTTGCGGAGGTCTGATGACAATCACTCCGTGTAAAATACTGATGCCTAGCCGCATCTGGTTAGACTAGAAGCCGACCCCAACATAATTAGGAAAAAAGCTCGGAGAAAGACACACGATCCTGTTTTCTTCCAAAATTAAATAATTTTGTATTTTAAATGGATTTTTTAGTAAATGTTTGCTGGTTATTCGTTATTTTGCACGTAGGCAAGTGAAAACTGATATTCACACTACAAGAAGTTACCATTATTTGTCCAGCTATACAAAAACAAGTATTGTTTTCATGTATGAATTTATTCACTGAATATTGTTATTGTTTGCATGTTTTATTAATTCTTTTGTTTCTGCATTCAACTCTTCCATTAATTGCAAGATGTGCCTTATTGAATTAATGAGTTACGAAAAGTGATGCCAATCATGGAAGAACAATGACAATGGGTGACCTAAATGGGTATACATATACCATTGCCTTCCAAGCTGAACGCTGTATGGCCTCACTTCATGGAATGTAATAGTCCACCCACTATTCTGGAGCCTTGTCCAGACAATGGGGTTAATAAGAAATCAGTTTTCGCCGTACATGGCTCCTGTTACCCTTTGTTATATTTCTACAGTTTGTAAGTACATTAAACACCTTTTCTAGATATTATAGCACGTTGTTATGTTTTGATATTGACTTTCTGTAATTCATGCACATTTTCTTTCCAAAATTCCGTGCTAATAATAGTAATTGTTACTTGAATCATTATGGATAAAAGTGTTCTCATGGTAGAGTAGGCGGTGTAATCGTTGGCCAAGTCGATAGAAATCAGGTTTCGTTTGTTATTCTGAAGGCGGTGCGAGCCGAGTCGAAGCGGAAGCCGCCTTCGCCTCCGCCCGCACTTTCCATCCGCCATTGCTTGCACCTATGCAGCTAAATTGGTCCCATCTGTTTTATAACTATGTAACTCATTTAATTTTATGTTTTGGGAAATTAAGTTTATAAAGTACCTACTTAGCTACTTACTTACGGTCCAAAATTTAGATAAATATATTTATTTATATATAACAAATAATGGCCCCATTTTATAAGGCAATTAGGTACAACAGGTACATATTATCTAGTAAATAACGCCAGTACCAGGGACCTATATAGAATTTAATTTCCACACTGTACTGACTTCTGACTTCACAGTCATGTTATCGCCATTGTCAATTGTTTGCCAAATTTTATTTATCATCTTTGAACTTCCTGCTTCAGTCAAACGACTTTATATCTCGATTTCTTTATATTAAAAAACTTCAGTTATTGTCAAGATGATAGTTGTAAGATAATATTAAATGAATTCGATGTGATTATTTATTCATTCCAGCATACCTATATTACGAAATAACGTATCTAGTTACATAATGGCGATAATAGTATTATTTTGAACATAAAAATAACCTTTTGCGAGTTTAAGAGATAAATGGTTCATTTAAGAGTGTTGTTTGTCTAAATATATTATCGTATTGTATGGTCGAATCGTTTGATAATATTGGAGTACTAACGCCGTGGACGCGTTGAAAATAATACCGGATGTTTGTCACAGATAAAAGAAACGTGAATGAGAGCGTTGCGACTAACATTAAATGTCGGTGCGGTGCGATCCGCGCATATTTTGCGTCCGTTCGATTTGGCGTCGCGCTTCGAACATTAAGCAATGTTATATTTTTCGATAATTTAATGTTTATACGCTTCTTTACCAAAGGATTATGATTTCTCTAGTAGATCTTGATTCTTAATTAAAAGCCTAATAAAGAGTGTTCCCAGATGCGATAAGCTCATGCAAAAGATTTTTGAAATGAAACTTCTATATAGACGTAGACGTATTAGGATTTTTCTGTCACGAAAAGCGTTACAGCCGCGTGGAAGGAGTAGACGTTATATCGCTTGTGTAGGGCATGGATACCGGTTTTCGGTATTACCGAAAAACCGGAATACCTGAGGTTTTTTGGCATTTCCTAATACCGGTATTGTAATCGCCAATACCGGTTTTTCGGTATTTTGATTTAATTCAAAATTTCCAACCCCACGTCGACTGCCCAACGGGAGTCAGATGTTTGTAGCACGCATTTAAACATGTTTGTGCGATTTACATGGGTCGCCAACGGAATGGCAATGTTTCGTACATTGCCATTCCGTTGGCGACCCACGCCGTGTAATTTTTATGTTTGATTGTTCAAGTCGTTCTAGATGATGACAATTTGAAAAGTTTAGTGTTGAATAAAGAGCCCTTAGCTAACTCATCATTTTAACTATACCTATTTGGTTGATATTTGATTTCAAGATTACAAGTTGAACACATGACAGCTTTGGAGTTTTACAGTACTGTGATTTTCTTTGATTGTTTTGTAACATGCATACATACTTTATATCTGGTCTGTTTCCCATTGGGGTAGGCAAAGACTATGGTTTTCTACCCACTACAATCTTGATACATAATTTCACTTCATTTATACTAATTAATCTCATCATGCCACATGCATGCACGTCAGTTAAAAGTGCTCTTAACCCAGCATTTTTGAACGCCCACTATTTGGTTACAGTACCTTGACCGAGTTCAGCCCTTTTTTACCTTGGGGAAATCCTCATAGAAACACTCCATCTGAGAAAGGCGGAGCCAGTGTCAGACTCTTACTGACTAAAACCACCACGGTTGTTCTCTACCCTTGGCTGGGGGCGTGGGAAAATATGTATTTGCCCAACCAACCGTGACAGGTCCCGGCTCACCACTAGCAAGCGAGCCCCTTCTCCCAGTGTGGCCTCAACATCTGCCGCACCCTTCTCCTGACTGGCGCGCGCAGAACACAATGCACTACCATCACGGGCCTTGACTGGTCGGACGGTGGTCTTGGGGTAAGACCGCCGCCTTCAGGCCCACTTCTAGGGTGGCTGGAGGTCGGCGTGCATCTCCTGCAGTGCCCAGTCCGACTCCTGCGGGTGGGAAGAGAAGTCATCGCACCCTCTCCACCGCGTCCTTCGCGAGCATCACCTCCCCTCAGTAGGAGACAGTACCTTCCCAAGCGCTCTCGCTCCCGACCATGGACAGAACCACAGCCGGAAGTGAATGATCGCTGCCACCTACTGCATTGATGAGATCACAGCGGCAGTGTTACTGGCCCGAGCTGGGCACTCCGGCAGTGTGTGCTGCGCCGTGTCCTCAAGGCAGCTTCCGGCCTATGCAACACAGATACTTCCCGAAGCAACCATGCCTCGAACCTGCGTCAGCCGGTGGTGAGCTGGTGAGGGCGCCATGGTGGCGTGCCCTACCGAGGTTGGCTACCTCCAATTCTTCCCTCCACTCCCGTTTCGTATACTTGTTTCGTCAATCTCCACTCGTCCATCCTATTCTACATACTCTAACCATCTTAAAATTCCTTTCTAAATCTTTGATATTACATTTTCTTTCACTCCACAATATCCCTCATCACGCTTTTTCGCACTGTGTCATTTTATTTTAATTTATGTTGTAATTTGTATTTATACATGAATTTACACCACCTAAAAGTAGATTAATAAAAAGGAACTTGTTTTTTATTTTGTTTTTAGACTAGCAAAACGAGACAAATCACGATTATGTATTGTTTTCTGAAAATGTATAATTTTCTTATAAAAATACCGGAATTCCAGTATTTATAATTTCAATACCGAATGAAAACCGGTATTACAAGAATCTCCAATACCGCCATGCCCTAATCGCATGGCGAGAGGCAGCAGCGGCGGAGGGAGAGAAATGCTACGCAGGGTTCTTCCTGTTCATGTTTTTTTTTTCAGGATTGAATTCAGTTTTTTTGTTTGATAAAATAAAATATGTTTCAATAAAAAATGCATTCATTAAAATGTACTTAACCTAACCAAATCATAATTTGCAGTAAACCTGCAAAAAAAAACGAAATGTGTGTTGGGACACATAGTAGAAGTGAGACTTCAACGAACAAGTGGGAAAACGAATCGCAACAAACATTTGACTTGAAGTTTTACGGGCAGGTTTTCAAAATGGATAAGTACATTAACAATCTGCCCGTAAAACTTGCAAGTTAAAATTTCAATTGTTAAGTTTAAAGTATGTAGGTAGGTACATCATAAGTTCATAAGTTAAAAATTTAACGCGTTTACGTACAGAACGCGCCTATTCTCTCAAGGTAGGTACAATTTTTTTCGTTTATTAGGAAATGCCAGTAGTGCCAGTACCTACAACTGTACTAATGGTGTACAATAAAGTATATTCTATCTATCTATCCACCTACAACTATACTAAGTTAAAGCCACTCCATCCATATACGTCGATACTAATGGGTTGTTTTCATTTAGGTATGTCTCGTAAAAATAAAAGCATACATCTTTTCGCTTATTGTGCACTTGCGCAGCGTAGCGACAATATCACACAAAGTATACCCACGTATTGCATCCCATCAACACCATAAATAAGTGTACATAGTATAATTGTAATTATTTTCTACCATGTGTTGATTGTAAGTAGGTACATACATACTGTGCTTACATAACAACCGAGAGATAAACTTGCGTCTGGGCACATGTTTTAACAGCAATATTTTTAATTAATTGACCAATATGATCTGACTATTACGCAATAACAAAAGCTAGAATGAAGGATCTCGTTGAATGGTCGAGTATCGCGCACGACTCAGCTCATTCATGGCACACTCATCGTCGGTGACCTTAGCCGTTCCTATCCCATGTGGTTATTTAATACACTCAGTAAGCGATAATTTACTTCACGTATCAAACTTCTGTACACTTATATTATATTATTTATCTTTGTCGGACGGTAAGAGCGTACACAAATTGTCAAATGGTATTATTGTGCGTACGATCATCGCGGATGTGTAATGTGTAGTGAGTGAATTTTCGTCGCCGTGTAATTAAAATGATGAAACTTTATTCTTGCAATTCGTTCAGTGTTTCACTAAACGGTGTATGATTAATTAAAAATGGCTACATCTATGTTTGTGTATCAAAGATGGTATTCGGTGTATTCTTGTTTTAATTGAAGGCAATTATATAAATTCCACGTAGCGGTCGGGTGAGGGCCTGCAAGAGAGGTGGGGAGGGGGACGCGGAGCGGACGAGGCAGTCGACCTTCCGTGAGGCCGTCCGTCCGCGTCGTCGTCCACCGGCCCGGCCCTCGTGCCACTCCGCTGCTTGCCATCGCGACGACTATTACAGCTCCCGGCGAACGAGCGTAGGAAGCTACACCATTTTACTCGACCCGCATGCCAAACTAACAGTCATGTACTAAATTAACGAAACATTTTCGACCTTTTAAATCAGATATCCTTTTCTTATCACCATCGTCCAAAGATGAATCTTATTCATTCAACCCACTCACTACTGACGCCTGTCTTTTCTCTCGTTCGACAACTTTTCTGCTTTATGCAATCATAGTCATATTTATATAATCTCACCCTCGTATTCTCATAGTCGTATAAAATACATGACATTAGACAAACATTAACTAGATTTATAGAAAAATAAGATTTCCTTATTTATTTGGATTTAGGTTGAAAACTCTTTCCAGAAAACGATATCTAGAGTTTAATACGACGACTACTTTTTGTTTCAACTCATTCAATATTTTTAATCCACTATACTATCTCTTAATTCTATGCTCTTCTGCTATTTGGGTTCTTGGAGCAAATTAACAGGTTTTAAAATGGCATAATTTCTATTAGATGGCTACAAATTACATGGCAGTGTCACTTGCGTGTTGCAGTACATGCCTAATTACAAAAACTGTAATGTTAACCAATTTGTCATTCAAAACAGATTAAATCGATTTCCATCAAATGTTAACTATATTTGTTCGTAAGTATCTCTACTAACAGCAAAAATAAAACACATTTTGTAAAGTCCACGACAATTTTAAGTCAGTTTTCTACATTCTAAAACTCGTGATTAGAAAATACCAAAGTAATGACGTGCGCGGCCAGAATGGGCAATGTTCACTCGAAAAGCAAAAGTAGCTGTGACAGAGAGCGAGTGGAGCGTCCACAGCACGCAGTAGGGCCAATGACATCACTTTCCACCTTGAATATGCCTTAACTATCTCCGCTGCGTCATTTGATACTAAACTTTATGACTCACAAAATAGATCACAAAGTCATTCCCAACCCCAACAGTTTTCCATCGTTACTCCCATCGGCGGATACATGTACCATTATTTCTACAGTCCTATCTGTCCAAGTTGAAAAATTAAAATACTAGTATGTAACGTGTAATGGCTTTACATTGCTCATTGGTTACTTTAAAAAGTAATCGCGATTTTATTGTCGCTTTTTTATGTTACATTGGTATTTCTATTTGGGTTATACAACATGAACAGAATGAACGCATGACCTTAGACACCCCAATTAGAATATTATGAATACGATCTGATAATATATTTATTTATTTCAAAATCACAACATTACATGGTTTTAAGGATCATTAAGTTCTCGAGTTGGATGCTGGATAGCTGCAGGATCCCGTTTAGGGGTTACCTGACACGGAAACTCATTTCGCTGGTCTTCCTGGACCTCAAGGACCTACTCGGGACCTGCTGATGTACTTATTTGTCCTTAGTATGCAAATTTAATAAAAAAGAAATTAACATAACATCACGCCTGTATTTCCCTGAAGAGGAGGTAGGCAGAGGTGTAATAGTACACCCACACTTCTGCATAACCATGTCGAAGTACGTTAATAATAGGTTTCAATATTTACGTTTTACCAAATGACGATGGAAGGTCTCTTAAAAAGTCGCTGTGGAATTACAATAGCAGTACATTTGTGTAGGTGACATCTATAAAAATAAGTCACTTTGGTAGTCAAGCTATTTACTGAAAACATGTCGTGATCTGTTATGATCTGTTTCCAGATTTGTGTACTTTGATGACTTTATTGTTTTATAGTTTATGATAAATCGTTAATTGCAATTTGCAAGCGTTGTAATGGTATTATTAGCAAATAAATTGTAGTCTATGACACTCCTGGGATGAAGAATAATCTAATGACTCCTCGCACTTCAAAATCCGTCAAGGAGTTCGGGCTATAGGATTTAACAAAGTAAGAGACGAACAAACATACATACATACACCCGTAAAACATGGTTACCCTCCTTCTCGGGCAGTCGGGTAAAAATGTAAAATGGTATGTATAGTATAGTATAGTATAGTATAACGGGCTGGTTTCCGTAACTCCACGTCCAAGCGTGTATTTTGCGTACGGGTGGGAATTTACTCGATCCACCCCAACTCCTCGAAAAAGGCCAGCAACGCCTTGGTGTTGCTGGTGATCTCTCTGAGGGTACCTGGGTTACCGAAGTACTTGGCCCTGTATGTGGCGACCTCAGGGCAGTCTAAAAGCGCATGGGCTGCTGTCTCGTCTTCCAAGTTCCAACATGCAGGCTCTGCACAGTGGGCTGTCCGTAACACCTATGACAAAAAGATGTTTGTTAAAGGACCCGTGGCCAGTTATAGCAGCTGTGACTGTACGCAGCTGTTGTTTTAACAATCGGAGGGCCCGTTTCGTGAACCGGCCGTCGATTGTGGGAAGTGCTTCCTTGACCTGCCTGCACTCACCATGGTCTTTCCATAGTTTGTAGTGTTTGTCCTTGGTGCGTTTCCTTACCAAGTTGCGTGAAAATGGTATGAAAAACATATACTATTCAATACTCCTAGTGATTCTGAACAAACTACTTTCAGGACTTGCGTTTATTCTGTTCCAAATTGTATGTATCTGCTTTAGGATTTTAAGTACCTATACCTAATTGTAATTGTTGAGATCAAATCCTTCTCCCCCAAGGTCATAGTCGATTTCATCATTGACTTGCAGCTTTGGGAAGCGCTGTAATGCTGCAAGAGGCGTCACAATAGATCTTATCAGGTCGCAGTGGCTTAGGGGCATTCAAGCCCCCTACCTCTTTCCTCAAAATAAGATAATAATATAATCTGTCATGAAATTGTAAAGTATTATGTATAAGTTTTGTAGTGTGTGCATCAAATGGAGCGCAAGAATATTTTTTTTTTCTTTTTTTTTCTTTTTCTTTCATAGTATATAATTGTAATACATACATAATAATACATACATAGTGTATGTATTCATTACATATACTTCCGGAATATAATACATTGAACGGAAATTGAAAATAAAAGATAATTCAGTAATGCGATTTGCTTCATAATCTTTTATTATAAATGTTTAAAAATTCTCACGGATTAACCTATAATTTGGAGCATACCTTTCTGAATATGGGCGTCGCGTATAAGGATTCAGGTTCATCATTTAGTATTTTTTTCTGATAATAGAGGGAGCCATCTACGAATACTTAGTAGCTATTTTGCGAAAACACTTTTTATTCTGTTCCCACAGTTGAGATAAGATTCCGGGAAACAATAATAGGTAGCTATTTTACCAACTATGTTAAACGTACCAATAAAATCTAAAAGTTTTACGATTTTTAACCTACTTGAGTAAATAATTTGATACAACATTGTTGTAGCAAGTAGAAGACAAAGTGTAATCGTGTAATCTCATAAAATTCACAGATTTTTGGTATTATTCGTTGTTATCAATAAACTGTAATATTTTCGCCCCATATTGTAACTTTATTGCTTATGTTTACATCTCATTCAAAAGGGATCATTCTCGAAGGAGCTTATGTAATCAATCACTAATCGAAAATATTTTAGAATTTTACTGAATCATGGAATATAGGTAGGCCAGTTAGCTTAGTAAGTTCTGAATATTAACTCGCTTATTGTCTTTGCAGGCGTTTTTTTCTGTATCGGAAGCTTTTTGTCACTTCATTACTTTAATCTTGCAACCCTGTATGATTTCTGCTAAAAATTTGATACAGGTGAGATTCAATAGTTTGCAGTATTGTGCCAATTAATATTGGTGCATTTGGTGGATCAGATGAAATCTAACTTCTTTAGTGCCTATTGGTAGGTACCACCATGCGGTACGAAGGTGTCGTGATTTACACCTTGGTGGCGGCGGCGTTGCGGCTAGGTGCGGCCGCGCCGTGGGCGAACAGGCCAGCCTCTGCCCACGCGGCTCACGCGCCCTGGCGTCGAGCAGCGTCGTCGCCGCGAATTCCGACCCCACCACAACTCTGCGTCCCACACCTGTACTGTTAAGGTCTATATCTAAAAAAGTGTCGTCGATGGCTTACATGCTATATATAGTTCATGTTTAGTCTGAACTTAACGAATGTTCATCTTGCAGAAAGGGTTTCAGAAACTAGTTTCCCAACATGTTTTCAGAATACACCGTTTTTTTTTCGAGGAAATAGACTTTATTTTGCATATTTGCTTGTGTAGGAACAAAATGGCGAATATGACCGGAAACAAATAATTACAAAACTATTAAGAAATATGAAAACACTATGAAGATATACATAAAAATAAATAGTATAGTAATTTATAAACTATTTTTTACTGCTTTACCATTAGACTTTTGTTAATGTACACCTTCTACCGAGTAACTAGGCTGGAATTGGCCATGTCCTTTTCCAAGACACTTCTGTTTACTATCCATGAGCTTGGATGCCTTTTTAGATAAAGTTACAATACAACCCATGCATTCTAATTTCGATAAGAGTATTGGGACAGAGATATTGTAAGTAAGACTAAAGATTTAAATTCTGGAAAGAAAAAATCGCTCACGAGCAGGATTCGAACCTGCGACTCCTGGCTCAGTACGCCAATGCTTTAGCCACTAAGCTACCGTGAACACTGCTCGTGGTATCAAAATTATCCTCCAGTATGGTACACACGGCTACACATCAAGCTGTACATTTCCAGTATAAGCTGACCTCGCATTGTATAGGTTTTCCTTCCAACGCGAGGTCAGCCTTTACTGGTTTTGTACAGCTTGATGTGTAGCCGTGTGTACGTCTTTGGGTGACGTCAGCGATATCTTATTAAGAAACAGTGTTTCTTAAACGACTCGACTAACTTTGCAGTTAATTTAAAGTCGTATAGATATGCCTACCCTTACTAATTATTTTATTATTTTTAACGCATTTACGCATCATCATTACAGCCGAAAAAACGTCCACTGCTGGACAAAGGCTTCCCCCAAACAGGGGGGATATGCCATAATCGCCACGCTTGGCAGGCGGGTTGGCGATCGCAGTTGGTTGTTTAAATACTCTGAGAACGCTGCTGCCCATCCTCTGGTGAATCCCTTAGTCGCCTTTTACGACACCCATGAGAAGAGAGAGGGATTTACGCATGCGAAATAAAAAAAAAATCGCTGAAGTCACCCAAAGACGTACCATACTTGAGGATAATTTCGATACCACGAGCAGTCATACCATTTCGATACCATGTCTGTCGAAGGACCGATGGCCGCTGGAGCAGACGAGTCCTTGAGTGGAGACCGCGAATCGGCAAACGCAGCGTAGGGCGCCCCCCTGCCAGGTGGACGGACGACCTAAAGAGCGTGGCCGGGGGGGACTGGATGCGGAAGGCAGAGGATCGAGCGTTGTGGCGCAACTTGGGAGAGGCCTATGTCCAGCAGTGGACTGCGATAGGCTGAGTTGATTGAGCAGTGTTCACGGTAGCTTAGTGGCTAAAGCACTGACGTACTGAGCCAGGAGTCGCAGGTTCGAATCCTGCTCGTGAGAGATGTTTTCTTTCCACAATTTAAATATTTAGATTTCGCTTCGCATGCGTAAATGCGTTAAAAACAATAAAATTATTGTAAGACTGGTTTAGATATATCTAGAAATTTTCCAAGACACTTCTGTTTACTATCCATGAGCCTTGCCATGCCTTTTCAAATAAAGTTATAACCGCATCTTCTGTGGTAATATTGGCTCTAAAACCGGTGGTTTTCCGATAGTTGCTTATTAGCCCTGAGGTACCCAAGCAAACGGTTATTCAAGATTTTTTACACATAGTTACCGTAACCAGGGCTAAACAGGTAAAGGTAAAGTTCTGGAGTGGCGACCGCTTACTGGAAGGCGCAGCGTGGGTAGGCTCCCCACAAGGTGGACCGACGACCTGGTGAAGGTCGCGGGAATCCGCTGGATGCGGAAAGAAAGAAAAAAGAAAGAAAGATTTTATTTAGCACAGGACAGTGACAGCACAACAAATAACATTAAATAAAGTACTAAAATATATATAAGTAAAACATGAAGTTGCTGTCGGGTATGCCCATGCCAAAAGGGTCACCAACTCAGCATGTGCTGGCGTTGAAACGTCCAGCGCTGAAAGCGCAGGACCAGTCGTTGTGGCGATGCTTGGGGGAGGCCTTTGCCCAGCAGTGGACGTCTTTCGACTGAAGTGACGATGATGATGATGACATGACGATGATAGTTAGTAAGACTGATATTATTATGGGTCTATAATATTATCGTTGACCCTGTCCCTGTCCTCACCCTTATGGATAGGGTGAACTTAAAAATGTCATTAGAAATTGTAAGACCGCAGTTGTGGGTGATGTAGGGCACTAGGATGTTGCGTGCCAATTTTAAAGTGCTGCCAGGGATTTCTTTAATTCCTTAGTTTGGGACTAGATGGTACTGTGTAAAAAATTACCCAAAAAAAAGATAAAGATAAAAGATTAGATCTTAGTTGCCGTGCGGCGCACGAATCGAGGCTAGTTTTTTCATAGTAAGGTACAAATTATCTTCAGTCTCACGCGTCAGGGGGTCTACTCCCGTTTGACGATATTCGATTCATCGTACGATTCATCGCACAATTTGCTACTCCGGTAGACCATCGTTTCTGTATCGCATGCGATAATCATGTTTTGACGTTTGTTTCTCTGATCTCAGGTCAATTTCATACGAATATGAACCGTAGTCTATCTTTATTGTGCCGTTTTTATGTGCCTATTTTTATTATGTAGGAATCAGTCGGAACGAAAGTTCGTACTTCGTTTGTCGTTCGTGGAACGCGAGTAGACCCCCAGGTGATGTAGCTCGTATTTCATACATATTGTATGAGCGCCCTGCGTGCGCTCCAAGAAGCGCACGGGGATTTTTGGTTTGAACGAAAATAAGTTTAAAGTTCTTCATTGATTTGTGGTTAATTCATAACTATTCTAAAGTAAAGTAGGTTCGTAAGATAGACGATTTCGATATTTTGTTATTCTTTTTAAGGTATTATGAATTTATGAACTAGTAGTGCAGCGTACGAAAGCACTTAAGGGACAGACGCCACTGCTCACAGTGTTATTTTTCCTTTCTACAGCATATTGTCTTGTGACTTTTGTGTCATCCCGATAGTGCATTATACAGTCGATCGCACGTCAGTGGTAACAATTTGACCTTGCAGTCTTTATTTCGTAAGCATTAACCATTTTCATAATTCAAGTGTTACCACTGACGTGCAGGGATGACCGTACCAGTCACTGAACTTTGGGTTTTGGTTTTAATTTTTTATTACTTATCATTATCACAATCATATAATTGCATTACTCACCTATTACTATAGTATTATATTATATGTGCCTATACATTTTACGTGGGCACAGTTTCAATAGGTAATATGTGAATATACCTACATGAACTAAAATACAACTATAATAATTAGACCATTACTACAACCAAACTTTAAATAGTGGATTCAAATCAAATTATTGAGTCCCAAAGAAAGCAACTCATTTAAAAGTTTTTAATTTATATGCTCCAACTATGCTTATGTCTGATGTACACACTATTGTCGCTTTTAAGAGAACGTACAAGTGTTCAAAATCGCATACACTCTATGACTGAGAAACGATGCAAGTGACAAGTATGAAGAAAAAAATGGAATACTTAGAATACGGATAAGAGAAACGTTCTTTTGATATAAAATATTCATCATGAATGAATAAACAATTCCACGTTCATAGCGTTAATCAATGAGTTGCATGCAGGCAAGAGTCGCGAGTCGATGTCGAGCTCATTGATCGATCGACTCGATACAGCGCACTACAGGCGCACTTTGTCTGTACACATTGCTCACACGCAAACAAAACCGGATGGTGCACACACGCACAAGTGACGGTGTGTGCGTGCGTGCGCGAAGGATTTCCTACAGCCCCGCGCACCCGCGCCCGCATCCCGCCTCAGACCTGTTGCGCCGCTACCGGAGTTACGCCGCATAGTTACCAGACTTGATATGCCTGCTCCGCGCCGTATCGACTCAGCGCTGAGCCCACGCACACCACAACACACCGTTCGAACACTTAATTATCATGGCGCAGTACTCGTGAAATTGCTGTGTATCTCGCCTGGTCTCATCGACATCTTTTATTAATCTGATATCTTCCATTACCGGTTGCACTGAAGTAAAACATCTAACTCGTTCGATTTATAGCCCCTCTTATGGATGCAGCCGGATACATGACATCATGTGATGCTAATATACTCAGACGGCGCTATCATTTAGTATTATAAATCTTCTGAGGAATCGATAGTTTTATGGAGTTCTTTCGAATTATAGCTAAACAAATAGGTACATGTATAGCCATTGAACCAACAATTAACTCAAATTTTGCCTACCTACTTAGCTGCCTCAATGGAATTAGATCACCTGGCTTGGGACCCTGGGTTTGGTTTGATAATTCAAAAAATGCAGAAATCCTAAGTTGTGCTAGGTATTCAAATATAATTCCTCTGAATTTCCTCCAACAAAAAAAGAAAAATCGTATTAATCGTCAAAAACTATCTGATATACTATCTAATGTACTATGAATGTACTCCATTTGAATTAAACTCGTAGTAGACAAGACTAGATTTTACCCGCCACTTAGCTCCCGTGGTTCTTTATTCCATAGGGACCGTGCATTTTCCGGGATAAAAGTACGTAGTCCATGTCATCCTCCGACCCATAAACTATCTTTATGCAAAAAATCACGACGATCCATTGCTCCATTGCTGCGTGAAAGAAGGACAAAGCAACAAACACTCCTTCGCATTCATAATATTAGTAGGATATCAAATGAAGACTTAGTTACAATTTATAAGAAAAGCAATCGTACAGACTGCTGTAATTGCTGGCTGTTGACGGACTATCGTACAAGAAAAGCACGATGGTCGCAAGCTAAGCACAGTGAAAAAACAGGTAGCGCCGTTCCACCGTATCGATCTTTAAGTTATTTTTCTTATTTATCTTTTTTTATCTGGATCTTCGCTCCGCGTCTCGGACCCGAACGGAAGTTGTTACGATTTTTAATCGTAGCAAGTATCTCGGCCGGCCGGTTCGTATAGCCGCTTTGGACAAGAGTTTAAATTATATTTTTTGTAAACAACCACCGGAAACGAGCTAGAGAACGCACTGCTCTGGAACACATATCTTCCATTACGTCTGTCTCTCGGTTCTCAGTAATAATGATAAGGGATACAGATAAGACTCAATTTTAAGACAAGATCTACGACATTTGGTTTCATTTAAGAATGGAGCGGAAAACTTGCAACATATCCTAATTAAAAGGGTGTCACTGCATAATGTCGATAGCAACGAGGATTCCACATCTCCGTCGCAAATAAGACAACAAAAAATTATATCAATGTCAAAAGCTGACCCCGTATAAGACGGACTCTAAATTGCGACAGGGTATTTTTGTAAAAAAATCTGCCAATAGCGAAGCGTGGGCGCGTGATAATGGCCCGAAATATCCACCACGTTTTCAACGCCCACTCGGACCATCGAGAATATTACTCTACAAATAAATTATTCTTATCCAAACGGGTGTCCACTGTACGTAGGTTCGACAAATTAGGACTCTGCAGGTATGTAAAAAAAAAATCGCTTCATTTCAAAACTCGAATTTATTTTAGAAAGCACGAACTTATTGCTCTGGAAATAATCGATTAATACTTGTAAGAGAACCTGTAGGTAATAGTAGACTTTAGAGCCGACTTTTATCCGCACGAGAAACATTGCAATCTTAAAAGTAGGTACCCATAAGATGTTGTTATTAAAAAGTTAAGAATGTTATTTGACAGTATTTTTTTTAATATGAACTAAACTGGATCTTGCGCAGTTCCCTATCAAAGTTTACCTGAAGGTCGCAATGGCCCGTACAACGTGTAGATTGTTTGGACTATTGACAAGAAAAAACTTCAAGGATATATGATAATGTACAATTGTCACAAAGTTAACATTTTGTAGTGAGCTAACATATAGGACTGTTAGAAGTACTTAGGTAGATACATTGTGTTCTAGCAATGCCCGCGACTCCGTCCGCTTGGATTTCAAAAAATAGCATAAGGTCGTTTTCATAAGCACAATGAATGTCTTCTTTAAAAATGTATGTAATTAAGTATTAGTACACAACACAAACGATAAATATTACAGGATCCTTGTCCATGCTCCACCTAGGTTCTCCACCTGGGTGAAGCATGGTATATTTACCGGTCTTTATGCTCCAACTATATTACAGTATTTTATTTGGATTAATCGAATTGCCTTTTTATGATTCCGCACCACCCCACCACCACCACACACTTACCATTCAGTTTAACATGGAATAAAAAGCTTTATTCCGTGATTGCAACGTATATCCAACTGCATTCCTCTTATAGGTACGGTCGACCGCACGTCACAGCTTGACATTGACAGCGTCTTTATTTCGTAAGCAGTAAGGGCGGTTTTCTAATTCAAGTGTTACCACTGTCATACAGTCGACTGTACAACGTGTAACAAATAAAACTTTTTAACAAAAAATTGAACCGACGAAAACAGAAACTGAAAAGCGAAAAATAACTAATTATGAGTCGGCGCTAAACGAACTTTTAACAAGCAAAGTGCGTGCAAGTTGCAAGTGCCCGAGCGGAGAACGCATTTTTGGAAAGTAATTGTTTATCGTTGAAAATTTCACGTTGTATTTGATGTGACGTTGTTTTTATTATTTCTTTAAAGTAATTTAATGATCTTCGTTGATTGGTTTTTTGGCGCCGACTCATAATTAGTTACGTGGGACACTCAGAAAGTTTTGCGAAACTAAAAAAAATTGTTCTATACGTACATATATTTTTATCAAATCTTTTCAAAGTACTTTCCACCAGCCTCTATACAAAGATTCATGCGCCTAAACCAGTTTTCAAAACACTTTTTCCAGTCCGCCGCAGACACCTCGTTTACAGCCTGCTCGAACGCAGCCAGCGCATCTTCCGGCGACGAAAATTGTATCCCTTTGAGCTGATTTTTTATTTTTGGGAATAAAAAGAAGTCACACGGTGCTAGATCAGGGCTGTAAGGAGGGTGACCCAGGAGTTTGACTGGCGTGCTGTCCAGGAAGTCCCTCGTTTTGAGTGCGGTGTGCGCAGGTGCATTGTCGTGGTGGAGCAGTAGCCCGCGGAGCCCTGTGTTTGGTCGCTTGTTGCTTATAACAGAGAAAACTTCTGGCAAACATTTGGTAGTATACCATTCGGCATTAATGCTTCTTTGATCCCGTAAGGGAATTGATACCAAGTGGCCAGTCAAATTAAAAAAGCTAGCGATCAAAATCTTACCCCCGCTTCTAGATCGCTTCACTTTGGTAGGCGTTGGCTCATTTTGAAACACCCAAACAGTCGACTGGCGCTTGGTTTCTGGGTCGTATTGATAAATCCAGGACTCATCACCTGTAACGATGTCGTAAACACGCCGAGACGAGCCTGCTTCAAATTTGTTAAGCATATCACGGCACCATTCCACCCGGGCCTGCTTCTGAGCATCGGTGAGGTTGTGCGGCACCCAGCGTGATACTATCCTCCTCACGCGAAGATGGCTGTGTAGAATCTCGTGAACGCTTCCCGATCCAATCTTCAATATGTGTTGAATCTCCTGATATGTAATTCGCCTATTGTCTTGGATTAAATTTTTCACTGCTAGCACGTTTTCTTCGGTAACAGCCGTCAAAGGGCGACCGCTTCTTTCGTCATCCCCCAAAGTTGGTCGACCGCGCTTGAATTCGTTATACCAACGATACACGGTTGCCTTGGAAGGGCCTTCATCCATGAATGCCATTTGAAGTCTATCGTACGATTCATCCGGTTTCAGGCGACACTTGAAATCGTATAAAATCATAGCTCTAAAATGTTCCCGGCGCAGATCCATATTTCAGTGAGACACAATACTTTGAATTAACTCGCAAAAAATGTGGAGGGAAATTTTGAAATTGGAACTTACTTATTTTTACTTATAAATAATCATATTTTCGAAAAACATTATAACTGGCCAGTCTCCCATATATAAAAACTTTTTTTCGCAATACTTTCTGAGGGGCCTGGTATTTTTCGCTTTTCAGTTTCTGTTTTCGTCGGTTCAATTTTTTGTTAAAAAGTTTTATTTTTCATTTTTTTGTGGTTAAAATCTAACTCCAAGTCTCCATAATGTCGTAGTGTCTAGAACTATATTTATGTGTGTCAAGTTTCAACAGAATCGGTTAACAGGTAAGAATTCAGTGGGTGAACAAATACTCATCCCCTGTTTTACTACCCTTAGGGGTGGATTTTGATTTTGAAATTTAAATGGGACCAACTTCGAGATATACCCTATCCATTAAAAAAAGAATCATCAAAATCGGACCACTGTGTAAAAAGTTATGCGTGGTCATATATAAAAAAAAAATATATATATACAACGTTATTCTTTGTATACCTGCATCCTGAAATTACTTTGTTCAGAATCACTAGGACAATCGATTTATAGTGAAAAAACATAGTGTTATATTTTTGGAAAAAAATCTTCAACTTTATTCAAAGTTTGGATACCTATTTTATTTGTACTACACCGCGAGTCGACACGCTGATTTTATTTGTACTGTACCGCGAGCCGCCGTCGCCGCTTTGATGAAGCCGACCGACCACCAGTCGAACGCCGCCGCACGCCACACCGGCGCCGCGCCGTCCGCGCCGCCTGACCCTCCCCTGCCCCCGTTCGCCGCCGCCGCTTGCGCCGAGGGCGAGGGAGAATTTCGCCAAATCGCCAGTCTTACGAAGTTCGCTCAGGTGTTTAGTGTACAAGAGAGTGTGGAAAAGGGCGCTGCGATCTCGTGATCATATTTTTCGACAATGGCATTTCAGTACACAAACCAACAGTCCTCCGAGAACCTCCCTCGCAGTTTTTCGAAGCCCAGGAATGCACTATCAACACGATGGTGCCAGCGGCCATTTTTCAGTCAGTCGGGCAGTTCCTAAATCAGGAATATGGTGATAGGTGGATCGGCCGCGGAGGCCCCGTTCCCTGGCCCGCGAGGTCCCCTGATCTCACTCCAATTGATTTCTACCTAGTTTACACCACTTACCGGTCGCATCGGAAGTAGCATTGCTGTATTAAAAAGTGATACCTACGTATTAATAAAACTAAACAGAAATTTACGTAGATAGGTAGGTACCTAAACGTGCTCGACTTTGCATTCAAACAGGTGGACTGCGATTTGAGCGAATGTTACAATACGTTTAAACTGTGTAATGTGTAACGATGAGACACCTAGTGATAGTGATCAGTGTACAATAATCTACTTACAAAACAGTCCGGGGACATCGTTGTAGATACTAGATACCTACTCTTTCTTTACTGCAAGGTGGTTCGAAACCGACGGAGATGGTATGTACCTACCTACTTTGAAACCGACTAACATGAACAGTCGACTGCATGACAGTGGTAACACTTGAATTAGAAATCCGCCCTTACTGCTTACGAAATAAAAACGCTGTCAATGTCAAGTTGTTACCACTTACGTGCGGTCGACCGTACGTAAAAACGCTGTCAATGTCAAGTTGTTACCACTGACGTGCGATCGACCGTACCTACCAAGCAGGTAGGTAGGTTTTACAAAATGTCAATAATAAGGTCGTGATTTCAATTATTTTTCCTAACGTCTAGGTAAGTACGGTCAACCGCACGTCGGTGGTAACACTTTGACATTGACAGCATCCTTATTTCGTAAGCAGTAAGTGTGGTTTTCGAATTGATGTGTTACCACTGTCATGCTGTCGACTACCTACGTAATTATTTATTATTTTAACGCATGCGGAGCCATAAGTACCTATGTACTTATTTTGTTAAATAATTATGTGTAATGAACATTAGCAATATTTAAGTTATTAACATAGCACCAGCTGTCCCATAACAAGTCGAACATCTTACGTAAAATAAGTACCTACGTTTCATTGATCGAATTACCTTACTAGGTAGGTACCTATCTAAGAGGGCATAGACCCTTACTGTCAGTGCATTTTGTTTGGGGCAAGCAAATTTCGTTTTAGCCGATAATTAAGTATGTAGGTGCACTTTGATCCGAGCGGCGCGGCGCGGCAGTGTCCAAATCTTACGTACGAAAAGCGGATAATTAAATCAGCTGTTTATGAAAAAACTGTTCATACTAAGCCAATTTTTTTTTCACCCATAATTTTTTGAATATTTTAACTAATTGGGGTGTATAGGGATGTTGGTAAAGAAAGAATAACGTTGTATATATATATGCGTCGAATTGAAAACCTCCTCCTTTTTTTCGTCGGTTAAAAAGTGTAGTCATGTTTGGAGAGCTCACTCAGGGAATGCTATCGAATAACTTTTACTACGAGGTCAACCTTGAAATCGCGAAAAATTCATCAGTCGTTCCATGCATTTCGGTCGAGTAGGTATTGTACTTTTCTAATAAACAGCTGATTTTTTTCACGATTTTAGAGTTAGTACTTCAAGAAAATATTCCTCATTCCAACACAAAACAATAGTTTATAACGACAGGAAACCAACCCCGTTAAACATGTTCGATAAAACATATCAATCAAACGAAAAACAGATTGATGGACGGACAAAATAATTAAAATTGACTCAGAAGTCACAAAAGAAAGAAGTCAGAATGGAAGACACCGCAAAGACTTAAGCCAACCTCAAATCCACAAGTTAGCGTCGAACAAATGGCTAACGGCCAAAATTAATATCCAATCTATCCACGTTTTGACCTACTAGAGATAGGAATTTGACATAAGCTCCATACAAAATATGTCAAATTTCTATCTCTAGTAGGGTAAATCGTGGATAGATTGGATACCGTTAGTCGTGGAGTAGCTAGTAGATTTTTGCGAAAAAAAAACTCGTGTGGGCTCTTCCGATTTTATTATAGTAACATAACGTTACGCCTGTATTTCCCCGAAGGGATAGGCAGAGGTGTAATACACCCACATTTCGCCAGTTATGTTATAGTCCCATGTAATAGGGGGCGGGTCTATTGCCATTGACCGGGCACAAATCCAGACTCCGGGCTGCTACTGAGAATTTCCTAATGAAAAAACCCAATAACACTTTACCCGACCCGGGAATCGAACCCAGGACCCCACGCTCAGCAGTCGCGCTTCCAACCACTAGACCAACGAGGCAGTTTATTATAGTAGAAAAAAGTAAATAAATTTAAGTAGTAGTTTATTGTAGTACGTATAGATAGATGTGTCATGTGTATGTAACATTCACGAATGATCTCTTAAACAGTTATACATTATCCCATAGATTGGTCTCTGTTATACAACGAATATTAGAAATGCATGGTCATATTTGTAGAGAATGTTGTACTGAAAAACATCAGTTTTTTTTGCAATTTCAGGGTTGACTCCGTAGTAAAAGTTGTTCGATAGCATTCCCTGAATGAGCTCTTCAAATGTAACCACGTATTTCTTATACACGTTGTAAAAACCTTATAGTCAAATTCACCAGTACTAAGTCCCAAGGGTTTAGTTAAATATTTGTGAATTGTGAGGAAAGAAGTAAAAAAGTCCCCTCAAAATATTATTCCCGTACTAATCAAATAAGACCCGTTGCAAAATGTATTAAAAATTCCTCAAAGTTTGCGGTTTGTTAATGTTAACTGCCCTAAGTTCTTTTTAAGTTATAAAAAATCCTGACTGCACCTATTACATTGTCTATCTTACTGAAAGATTGGCTGTCAAGATGATAAGTTCCGTACGTTGTCGTGGTCCGCGGACTAGCGCCGTCAAGTATTTATATCCCTTTGAAGCGGCCGCTTCTTCTCTTTTAACTGTTAGTTTACTTAAATCTATAATCCTTTCCGTTTTAAATATTGAATATAACGCGAACCTTATTCTGTAACATTATAAAACAATATACTTTTTATTGCTCTTGCGGTTTCGATCATAAAATAAAAACTAAGTAGTAAGTACCTAGTTACTTGGCAAATTGCATAACATGTGACAATATGAAAATTAAGAGGTCTTCTTTATTACCTATGATCCAATAAAAGTGTCCAACTCGTAAAATACTGAGAAACACTAAATCTACATGGTAGGTACATCTTCGTTAACATGTCCACAAACATCTGTTTAATACTTACCTACTTATTAGATGGGTATGCAGGTGAACACCCTCACTTATCACGTCTGAGTGAGCAAAATTATAATACTGAACCATTATAACACGTTGCGGTAGCGGACGTCAAAATTTATTCAGCATCTGAGTGCTAGTCACCTGGTTTCGATTTTATAACCTACCACGAGAAATTTCCACCGCATCTTGATAATAATATTTTTACTGTTTCTACACTCAAGTAGTTGCCTCTGCCTACGTATTCCCAAACATCTAAACGTTTATTACTAGTTACAAGAAAACAGCTTGATCTGTAATTTTAGATGTCTCAGTCAAAGTAATCAGCTGATGCATTAAATTTACCACGTCACGGACTGTTAGGGAGTAATCGGTAATAATCGCCTTTTACATTTTAACAGTCGCTTATGTGCTCCACCTGGGTGTGGTAGTGTTTCTCTCAGTTACTTCGTTTGCTGTTACAAATAAAGTTCACGAAGTATTTCATGTCTTATGACTTCAGCGTTAGGAATGCGTCGCGGGGCATTCGATATTTAGTGAAGGTAAGTGTAGAATGTCTTCTACACATCGACATCCCGGCAACGGAGCGGTCGCCGAAGAACCAGTTTCATTTAATCATCATAATTGCGTCCTCCGTTAAGTCTATCTCGCGCTGCTCGAGTGTGGTAGAGACGAGATCACACATGTAACGTTCAACATGACACTATTCAGCTCCATTTGAAACTATTATATTGTCATCTTTATTCGATGTTTATTCGGTTGTTTTTATAACCCAAGACATGAATGAAGCTTTCTGAAATCGAAAAGAGGATTCTGTGTTGAATAATATGCCAATACCCTTTTTAATTTATCGACGCGTAGAGCTGTTAAAAACTACGTTATTTATATATTAATAATTTTACCAAATTCTCAAGCTTAAGTTAGTCGTTATTGGTCGCTTTGATAAGCCTACACAATGTGTTATCTGTGTACGCTGCACGAGAACGAGAAAAAATATTTAGTCAAAATCTATCAAGGCCACGTCTTACGCGGAACTCTCAATTCTACAGTAAGTTTTTGATATGTTTGATACCCACCAAGTTGGGCAATGTCAAATAAGTGATTGGGGACATTTAAAGGGCAAACAGCAACCTGAAGAAAAAATTCAAGCGATATGAAATGTCCTGTGATGTCCGAGTTACAGACAGCAAAGGATCGACTTCGCTTCGGTATTCAAGAAATTTAGTTTTATGTTTGAAAGAATTTGATAAATCCAAATGTTTTTAAGTACGACCTATGAAACTTAAAGCACATTGACTACAGTCTGTGAAAAAGGCTTCAATTTGAGTCAGTTTCTTCCCAGAGCAAGTCACGACATAATACGCTTCGTGTTGTTTCCCGCTGCGAGCTAGGTTTCTTATGCCTTACTTCTTTTCAAAATATACATTTCATTCCCTATGTAAAAACTATATCAAGATGTTAACTAAACATAATTAATAGTACAAACTGGCGTTTACATAATTCTGTATTTTCTGTAAAAAATATTTAAAAGTACCTCCTATATGTGTAACTTCTGCGTTACCGTTTCTCGCGTACTCTGCCCAGTTGTGACGTAAAATAACTTTTGGTAATTCCGCTAGCCTCCGTAAAGGCGTAGTGTCGAACAGACGCCGCGGTAAACAGGAAGCGGAGTCGGCTAAGCGTTGGCAACTCTTCAACTACCACGTGGTACCGCTGACGGTGTGACGACGCGTTGCGCACTCGCAATATTTGACTAACATAACGTTGTTGAAGAATTTTATATTATACTTACTTTTTATTGTGTAACGGAATTTATTTTCGAATGTTTTTCAAATAAATATCTATGTCTATATAAACAAATCAGTAATTAGGTAAGTACCCACGCATTAAAAAGAAGACGCAATAGTAAGTTATTAAAAGATGATGTTTATAGCAGAGACCGCTAATAGCACAGAACACATATGCTACTAGTAGTGTAATAGTACCTACCGAATTGTTGACGAATGTTAAATTTAGTAAGATACTGCAATTTAACTATTTCTAGCCTCCGGTTTTGACCGGTACAAGTGACAGGATATTTCAATAATAGCCACATGTCTAATCTGGTATTCTCTTAGAACTTTTTCGAGTACCAAAAAAATGCGACAAAAACTAGCGCGTTCCGTCCGCGGGCCACATGGTCAGGGTTGGAACAAAAGCCGCGTCAGAATTCAGAATATGCGCTACAGATGTGCTGTGGTCCACATGTCACGAACAATGCCTGCCTTCATCGAGCGCGAGACATTACACTCGTTAGCAAGAATAATAATTCGACATGCTTCCTAAATAAATCTAAATAAGTTTGGAGAAAGAGAGTTTTACATAACTATAACATTGGTACATGATTTGTGTTGTGTTGTGACGACTTATGTGAGTCGAAGAAGTGAAATACAAATATAAAATTCTTTAGCATTGTGTGTATTTAGTAATAATTCCTCAATGTAATTTAGATACTTTTATAATAAAACCATCGATAACGGCTTTATCGTTATTATTAAATGAAATAATAATTTAACGAAATTTATATAAAAACCTTCCCGTATATTTAAAAAAAACCGTCCGGCGCACCCTGGGCAGTCAGCCCCGCTGCCAACCTGCTGACTGGCTAATCTTTTCCCCACGGCATGAGCCATTATCCGCGATTTGATGCAATCAAATCGCGGATGTTCTCAAAAAATGCCAGGTTAAAAGTTCTCTAAACAGACGAGCATGCATGACGAGGTTAATGGACGTAGATGAAGCGAAAAAGGTGTGTCAGGATCGTAGCAGGTGGAAATCCATAGTCTCTGCCTACCCCAATGGGAAACAGGCGTGATAATATGTATGAGCTATTATCATTATGTAGCTCATGCCGACACGACAGAAGAAGAAGAATAATTAAAATAAGCCTTTTATAACTTTTATTATAACGCTACACGTAAGTAAACTAATACTTAATGTAAAGCAGCCATTTATATAATAATTTCAAAAAATCATTGATTTCAGATGACTTGTAACTTGTAAATATTAATTTACGCAATAATTTATATGTTAAACTCTTCGCCGACTGTTAACTCAAACTTACTTAACATTGATGTATGTGTGTGCCCACAATACGTACTGAACACGTAACACGTCAGTTCGAGATTGAAATGCTATAATTTCGAGCTTGTAAAAAGTAATACAGTGTAGCTACGTACCTACATTGTTTATTGAGGAACATAGATAATGAGTGCGAGTCATTTTGTCAAATACAATGATCGCGTATGAATGAATTAGTGAATGACAGTTTGGCCATGTTTGTTTACGCGTGCGCAGCACAACGCGCGGCGCGGTCGGCTCAAGTCGGGTGCGCTCCCCATCGCTCGCCGCCTCGAAATAGCACGGCATCAACACCGAAGAGTGCGGTCGACGACCCTGCGCCCTGCCACACCGAAATTTGGAACTATACCGCGATTCAATCCTTTCTCTGATTATGATACAGGTCACTAATGCTCCAGTTCACGCATACTTCCTTTTAAACCGTAATAAATATAAAACATTATTTTTGTTTTAATATACTTTTAAAGTAAATAGACACGAGTTCTCGTATTATTTAATCTAATAGCTATAAGTAATAATCTTTGTTTTATTTATTGTGATTCCGAATAAAGTGTACCTACATGTTATAATAAATTACATAATGTCTAATCATGGCGCCATCTGGAGGCGCTCTGAATGTACCGTGTAACTGTTAAAAGTAGCATTCATTGTTTATTAATAACTACTTTTGAATACCTAGTTATGTTATTTACCGTGTTATGAGGTTAATTAAATTTTAATTTATTTAAATTATGTCGTTGTAGTACATTACATAATATGTAGTGGATTTGTTTTAAAAATATGTACTAATTTTATAAAAAAATATGAAAATTGATAGGTATCATTTCTTTAGTATTTAAATTAAATTTCATGATGCTCACGTCATTGATTGCGGGCTATTGCTACTTTTGGATTTTTACAACATAACATAACATCACGCCTGTATTTCCCCGAAGGGTAGTACATTACATAATATGTAGGCAGAGGTGTAATAGTACACCCACATTTCGCCAGTTATGTTATAGATTATTATTATTATGGATGTTAATAAAAATTCAAAAAACTATATCTAAACTTTTTAGTTACTCATTGGACTAATGGTCATATCCGGTTGCTGTGCGTAAGATCTTAGGTTCGATTTCAAGGCTCGGCAAGGTAATGAGATGCTTTTGTTAGAAAAATCTCGGTAGGTTTTAAATATAGCCGGAAATAGCAGTACCTTCGCCAAAATTACATAATTAAGACGTGCAACCGTCATCATCATCGGTCATCAACGTTAGTGTTACCTGTGTTACTAGAATATCTGTCTGTCCCTTCGGCGAATACAGGCTTGATATTACAATAAAAAAACCGGCCAAGTGTGAGTCGGAGTCACGCAGTAAGGGTTCGTACCACCCATTGACCTGATACCCCATAGACACTGATTTAATTTACGAGAGTTCATCAAAAGACGTCAACGCACCGTGCGCGTAATATGAATTTCAGATATGTCTACTGAACCCTAAAAACGATCAAGTACAAGTCGAGATTGCGTATTTAGAGGGATTCCGTATCATATGAGCGTTTGGTTATCAATATGTTTTTATGAAAGAAAAAAAACGTATGTTCCCATTAAACAATTTTTTCTTTTTCCTGGTGATTAAAATCCTGGTTTTCCATTGTTTTTGTTTTCAAACAAAATTACCATGACTCGACTACCTACTTTATTAACCGACGAAAAAAAAGGAGGAAGTTCTCAATTCGACGCGTATATTTGTTTTTTTCTATGTATGACCACGCTTAACTTTTTACAGAGCAGTCCGATTTTGATGATTATTTTTTTTAATGGATAGGGTATATCTCAAAGTTGGTCCCATTTAAATTTGAAAATCAAAATCCACCCCTAAGGGTAGGAAAAAGGGCATGAGTGCTTGTTTGTTCACCCACTTAATTGTTACCTGTTAACCGATTCTGTTGAAAAAAAGTTAAATTTTTCATAAAATGAAAAATTAAACTTTTTATCCAACAAAAAATTGAACCGACGAAAACAAAAACCGAAAAGCGAAAAATAAAATGATGCTTTTTAGTCTTAATAACTATTCTCCTAACTAAACTAATGTAAATAACTAATTATGAGTCGGCGCCAAACAAACAATCAACGAAGATCATTATATTACTTTAAAGAAATAATTTTTTAAAAATACCTCGCTGGTCTAGTGGTCGCAAGCGCGACTGCTGAGCATGGGGTCCTGGGTTCGATTCCTGGGTCGGGCAAAGTGTTATTGGGTTTTTTCATTAGGAAATTCTCAGTAGCAGCCCGGAGTCTGGATTTGTGCCCGGTTAATGGCAATAGGCTCGCCCCCTATTACATGGGACTTATAACATAACTGGCGAAATGTGGGTGTTGTACTATACACCTCTGCCTACCCCTTCGGGGAAATACAGGCGTGATGTTATGTTGTGTTGTAAAAAAAAATACCATCAAATAGGTACAACGTGAAATTTTCAATGATAAACAATACAAAAATGCGTTCTCCGCTCGACCACCGGCAACTCGCACGCACTTTGCTTTATATTTGTATGGCGCATACAAACAATTATAATGAGAAGGCGGTTTCGTATCAATAAAATAATTACTAAAACAATACTTGTAACGAAATATAAACAACTGTTTCTGACGCCCTTGTTGCATATAGCCTCAGTGTTCGACAATAAAACAATCCAGTCATTATCTAATAGCAAAAGCCAATGTTTTGGCCGTAAATATTAGAGTAAGTATAGGTACGTTATATATTTTGTGTTTTTAACATATTAATCGCTCTCCGTTTTCCGTGAAATTTACACAAAACATCATCACTTTAAAACGAATTCTAAGAACCTTACATCAGCCTTATTATATTATCTGTGCATCAGCTATCTAGTTTAGCTGCTAGTTACCAGACTTATTAGTTATCGTAGCCACTTGTACGGCACGTAACGTAACGTAACACATCGAGCTTGTGTGTGAATTACAGATTAATATTCATACCTAACGTTCTGTCTAACCAACTCTTTTTTTTTTTTGAGAATTGTCTCCTACAGCTGGTACCGAGGTACCATTTCTGCTTAACCGGGCTAGTGGTGGAGAGTCCCATGTGGGACTCCATTCGCCGAAAGTTTTCCCTAATCCTAATCTTATAAAGAAAGAAAAGAAAGAAAAAAAAAAAAAAACAGCCATGGTAAATACTCAATACCATTAACTATTACCAAAAAAACATGCTGTGGTAAAAAAAAATACTGCATGCAAAACCAGAAATAAAGACTCGATTATAAACTAGACTATGCAGTCTATTAATGTCTAGAATAAAGCTAGGTACCCGTTGATCTGGACTAGATCGATGAGTTGGCGCATATTTCCGTATCGACCTTTCAAACGTCTCGCGCCTGTCTATCCGCCTAAAGTATTTTTGTAGTGAACTTCATGTAATGTGGTTAGATGTTTAGTTTAATATCAACTTACAATTTAGTTATCGAAATAATTGCAAATAGTTTGGACTTACGAATTGGCAATGTGCACGTTGTTAGTAAAATGCTGATGATGGTCATTTCCTTTTGGACTTCACGGCGTTATTATTTAAGACTAGTCCAACAGTGGGACGTTAACGTCAATGAATATTGTAATTTAACTATATCTTGAGCCTCTATTGCAATCACAATATGTGCGTGTGTGTTAATGTGTAGATGATAAATGGAATGATATCCGTGGGTCGCGAAGGCGCACCCACAGAGTTACCCACACCTACAACACTTGTACCAGTGTATCCCTATTCAGAGAATGTGGTTCCACCTACTATGGTTGCACAAGCATTGATATTCAATTCACAGGTAATCACATGATAACTGTCGCACAATGGCACCGACCGCACTGATGATTAAATACATTGATTAATTTGTGGAAACCTGGTTTTGCATATGCTACCGCTATTCAACTTGTATGGTCTGTCATTTGCATTCTGGTCTGGGACTGAAACGATGTTTAAATAGTCAAGTTGTTGTTAGCCAACCGACGGTCTCGTATGTACTTGTAGTTTTATTTATACTATATTAAAAAACCGGGAATCATTCTAAAGTTTTTGAACCTTTCTGGACTAATGAAGCATTGACTATAGCTAGTACAAAAATTTGCCAGCATATACATGCGTCTATTGCCTGCTAGTTATGTTTCTTGAATTAGATTAGCTAAACGACAAGTTTAGAAGTAGGTACCTAATTAGTTAAAATTACAACAAAAGATTAGGAAACAATAACGTTATCAATTTCGTTTTATATCAAGCAGTTTATTTATTATATATATATAAGACCAACAGCAATTACCTTTGATCGTTATGCATGAACAATGTGCTATAATATGTTGATAAAATTTATAAAATCAATTAATGATTGTTTAATTGGAGAGCATGATATACGACGGCTATTTAAAACCATTTCCCAACAGTTTTAGTAAGAGGGCCATCTGTGTTAAGCACCTATACCTAATATAATAATAACATGGGGGCCTGATTATTAAAACCTGCCGTGGGCAGCATGCTATTCAGCGCGCCTACGTAGCTCTGTTCCACCTCCAATTTGGTCGTATCGTTTCGCAACGCCACAATCCATGCCTGGCTGTTAGTACCAAATTCTTAACCCACAGAGTACCCGTGGGCAGGTGGAAAGTGGACCGAGCCGATAGTTGACTGTTATGCAATATGTACATCAATATGGCATGCACCTTATTGGATGCGAAAGTTGACAGCACCATCCTTCACAAGGCGATGGCATTTAGTCCAGCTAGGAAAGCCGTAAACCTAGTTTTTTTTTAATAGTTTAAAATGTCTTTTGGCATTGAAAATTTGACCCACCTTGACCTATCTCACGTCTAAGTGATAGCTATTAGGAGAGCATTCTAGTATTGATTAGTAATATTCAGAATATTAGATAAAAAAAGAGTTAAGTCTTTTAACACGCTTATTCTCCCAAGAATCGGTATGTCAGTCCCCTCTCCTATGCTTGAAGCAGTTTCAATAGCATCATATT